>ML675614.1:14740739-15027506 GCA_007922155.1 Mesoclemmys tuberculata | reverse complement strand
TAGCTCTGATGTGGAATACCATGGGCAGATTTAGTCAACATGTCCTTCAAAGGTCTTTTGTGCATAAGGTTTTTTTTTCCTCCGTATGCTTGAGAAGGCCTCATAGGCTCGGCTTTAGGAAAAGTAACAAAGTTAGACTTTTTGTTCATTTCTGTTAGCTGAATTTGTGTTGTAGGCTTTTGCTGGAAAATGTCATCTTGGTTACTGTTCTCAGTTTCATGCTCAATGTAACTGGTAGTAATAGCTATTCTTCTTCCTAGAAAACTGCATTTCTTTAGCTGGATATGAGCTGAAATACATGACAATAATTCAGGGAGTTGTGTGGCTCTTGTTGTTAAAGAATAGATGTAGTAATGCAGATGTTTTTACAGTATACTTCATTGTCTCTCTATGCTGGAAAAAGGATAGGAGACACTGGATCTGGTTTATTTAGGCCACCACCTTATTATTAGCTGTCTGGAAGTACCCAGCAGATAAAGTGTACTGTGCAGATAATTCCATGGTCATTTCAATATATACTTAGAGGGCTCCTATCAGCCCTCCCCTTTTCTCATTCTGGTCCCCAGCCCCCACATGCTGGGACCATAGCAACCCTCACCCCTTTAAATGATGGTTTAAGGGAGGATTGGCTCCATAGGAGCCCCAAACCTCTTTGTTTCCACTCCTTTAATAAATACATCCTTTAAATCCTTTACCACTCCATTCAGCCGCTCACTGTGTCCCTTCCTATGGAGTACCTGCACTGGACACTTGCCACAAGGAGGCATCAGCAATTATCTTGGCTGCCTCCCCCATCCTCCCTGAATAATTCTAGTGCCCAGTATTCTATATCCAGAGGCGAAATTACCAACCTCCCATCCTTTCCATTAATCGGACCTCCTCCCGAGTCACATAACTCCCAGCCTGGCTGATCTGAGGGGACTTTCAGCTCCCCACCACACCCTACATTGCAGCATGTCCAACTACACAATTTTTACTCTTGGGAAAAGTTCCAAGATCTTCCCCACATCCCTCTTAGATCTGAGCGTTAAGGTTACACATTCCCAAATCTTTCCCCCAAGGTGAACAACAATGACATCTGGTATCCACTCATGGGCCCCCACAATGTACAGAAGGGGCATCAGCTGGTCCCATAACATACCCCTCCTCCCATTCCAGCTCAGGACTGCTTCACCACTGAGAACCAGCTGGGAACCATCCAACAGCCTGGAAGCTTGCCTACGCTCCCATTAAACAATACCATGCTGGCAGATCCACACCACCATCTGCCTGGCCCTGCTGACAGCATCTTGAATGAAAATACAATGGAAAATGAACACCGATTCCCCGTACGGTCTGTAGGCTTCAGAATACCAATGCCCAGTTGCCAGAATTACCCTAGCCCCCATACCCCATTGGGCTGGGGCTGTTGCCGCCCTGATCCTGAATGAGCGGGAGCCAAATTTATGTGCTGGGAGTCCTCATCAGTCCTCATCTCAGCACTGCAACAAAGTGATATGTAGTGAGGGTACCCAGCCAGTGTGAATAAAGAGAGCCCCTCCAAGTGTACATCCCTCAGTTTGAAGGTCCTTCCAGAAGAATCTCTATATGTTTCAGGGACAAGCGCGCTGATCCTGAAAACCCCAAAAAGATGCTATCAGAAATGCTGCCCTGAACAAGGCCATTTCCTGTTCACAACAGGCTCCAGGATCTGCCCCAGATCCCAAAGGGAAACAACGTGTATCCTCCCTGGGGCCAGTGCTTCCCGATCACCTTGCTAGAAACCTTCAAACTTAAAAACCACTGCAAGGATCTGGATACCCATTCAGCCTACTGGCAAAGGTAAGGGCCGATAGGTGATTGGAGGCAGTTGAGGATGCCAGTCTTTGGGTTCCTAATCACACCATGTACTGCAGCACATGTTCCTCTGTAATGGGCCATATTAGTGACAGGCCACCAATATTCTGAAATTGCACAAAATCATTAAAACTTCCTTTCTAGCTCAGCAATATTCACGGAGCCCCCGACCTCTGTGCTACATTAACAACCATCACACGCCAAGGTTTTGTAGTGCTAGCAACAGGTTCCTTGCTGGCTTCTGAAGCCAGCTTCCAAAATCTGTACATCTGAAAACAATACAGTACAATACACCTGCTATGCCATTATCAACCCCGCGCAGATGACTGGCAGAGAAACAGATGTTATAAATTAAATGTTGCCTTACCGATTCCATAACCCCATGTGATCTGGAGGTCTGGCAATTGATAACATGTACTACCACCATGTTGTCACACCAGATACATGATATGCATGATTAGCAAACTGTTCCTCAAATGACCAGTGCAATGAAAATGGGAAAAATTTCCAGAAATGTTGTATCCTATGCTATCTCCATTTTTGCCTCCAGATAGATGGCCATTTCTGGGCACACCACCTGTCTTTGTAAAATACCCCAAAATCTATACTTCCCAAAGCATCCAAGTGGATTTTGAAATCAGCCTCCAGTAGCTATTCCTTCCTCTATAATGACAATTCATGAAATTGGCTCAGATACCGTTCCCACACCCCCAGAGCCTCCTTCTTCTCTCCAGTAACTCATAAAACGGTGGGGTCTTGTTATGCCTATGGTGGACGCCACCAGTCTGGTGCAGAATTCCCACCCTGGGACTACCACCCAGCAGGCAAAGTTAAGATGTCCAGTAATAGATTGCAGCTCACTTCGTATAACTTTCTTGGCTCCTCTACCTCTCCTAATTAAGCCCAGTACCTCCCAAAGTTTTTCCTGGAGGAGTCTTGATATATCAGTCTACGTGGCTAGCTTGAGCCACAGGGAGGTCATGGAATGGCAGGTCCCTCTGTTTTTTCCTTTGCCAGGGGTACCCCAATTTTTTGGGAAGGGCCTGAAAGTGCCCCCGGGTTAACTAACGCGTCTGAATTTGCCCTGCCCGCAAACACAAACTTATCCAAGTAACGTCCTATTTGCTGCAAACCAGCTCCTGGCATCACTGCCCAGTGTAGCATTGAACTAAATTCTAACATCCCACGGGCAGCGCTTCACAAAACAAAACCGTCCCTTGGAAGAGTCACCCAAACGGTGGAAGTCAGATGGATGCACTGGCAACAGCTGAAAAGCACACTTGGCCATCAGTGCCCTTGGGCCACAAGACGGAACCATGCACACAGCCTCCTCAGTAGAGGAATAGTGCACGGAACACAAAGCCAGACCTAGTCCGTCGTTACCTGAGCGACCCTGTGGGCATGAGAGGTGGTAAATTTAGTGATATTCTCATTTAATTCTCAGGAAATCTTTTCCTTTACAGTATGGCCCATTCCCACTAAGGACTTCAATTTGTTTAGAAATCACATACATTCTTTTCCCCGTAAAGGGAATCCTAAACCCCACAGTAAACCCATCCAACAAATATGCCCCTCCCATCCTGTTAGGGTAATCCCAAAGGAGCACCCTTAACACCTCCATCTTAACCAGTGATGGATCAAGCCACCATTGGCAGCTCACCCCATGCCCCTGCCTGTGTTTTGTTCCCCATACTTTGCTCTTGCCCCCAAGGGCATGCAGGTGGCACCTGGCCTACTCCCCATCTTGCTCCCCCACTGTGACTTTCCCCTTCTGCTCTTGCAAAAATAGGCTGTAAGGGGGCCCCTGAGCACATTTCGTTAGCACACCTCAATGTGCAGTTGTTATGGGAAAAAAATCACTTTCACTGAATGCCCAGCAAACGTCTTTATGTGCTTCAGGCCTGTCAGGCCTGCTGTGGAACGAACAGGTCGCTGTCCGTGTGGACCTCGCGCTCCTGTGGCATCACCCACTCCAACCACGGCATATGACTGGACCCCCGTTTGTGTGGCTGCCCTCAGTCTAAATGGCTCGTCGTAATTAAGCCGAGCCATGCCCCCGAAAGTATTATCTGCCCACCCGATTATACCCATATATTTAAACAACGCTGGGCTCTGCAATAACTCCGGCACAGATGACACAGGAAGCCTCCCAAATTTCCCATGTTATAGTTACCCTGGGGTGCAGCAATTCAGGCCCACCAATTTACAGTCTCTGGCAATGCGTGAGTTGAAAGATGCCCCTCTCCCCCCCATTAAGGACTCCCACCCCCGGCGAAGGGTCTGCCCCACCTGGCTATCACCTGTCTCCCAAATTCAAGCCCATGCTGGGCTTGTATTACTATCCCTTCCCGACTTCACACCTATGGGTGCTCCCAGTTGCTGCAGCAACTGAAGGTTAGCTTGTAACAGCTATGTAATGCCAGTTAGTGCCCACTGAAGTTGTGTGTACACCAGACATCTCGGATACAGCTCATAGGACATCTGATCCTCCCCACAGCCTATTTGCTACCCTGCTAGGTCCACCCTCCTCTCCCCATTTAAGCCCCTGATGGAAACAGTGGGCCAGGTCCTGAATCCCACTGAGGTCCCCCTACAGACACCCATTGCCACATTGGGTGGAGGGGGCTCACTTTCACACCCAGTGCTTGCAACCTCCAGCAGGTGCTGATCAAACTCATCCCTGCCAGCTCTGCTGCTCTCCTCTCCTGCAATCAGTTCAATTAAATGTCCCAGTTCTGGGCAACCTACTGCACCTTGCAGGCCCTGCACTGCTGTGGAAACAATTTCAGAAGCAACTGCCCGGTCCACTTGAATCAATTCTCTGTTGGCTTGTCTGACCTGCAAGTACAGCCATTTCACACCAGGGGTGTTTGATTCCCCAGGATTCACATCACCCCTCAGCCCAGGGGAATCCAGATGAAAAGCCAATAAACCACTGTGGGATCTAACAGCCCCAATCCTGGGTCCAGCCTCTTGCCTATGTGGTGAGGATCCCACCTCTTCGTCCCTTATGCCCTCTCCAGCCCCACTCCCTGCACCCTGTGCCGGGTTTGAAAACTCCTCCCCTCTCTGCTCTAACAAGCCTGCTATGCACCGGTTTCATTAAAATAATATCTGCATTGACAAGGTGTGTTCAGAAGAAATCATTGCACATCAGAGTAAAAAAGTTAAAAACTGAAAGAATCCCAAACATCACTCTATACACCCTAGTACATAATGATGAAAGGCTTGCTCCTTAGGCATTTCCTGGAGGCACAGCCTCTAGAGAATCTCTACTGCTCCAGGAGACGTAATATTTCCAAAAGAAACACACCATGGGAGCATGTCATTGAGGTTAGTGGGTGTTAGCCCAAGCCTTGTAAGTTAAAAGCAACATCTCATAATCTTTGCTAAATGTAATGGGTAGTCAAAGTAATGAAGCTAACCCGGGCGTAATGATTAATCGTAGCGTGAGTCATGACCCTGGCAGCTGCATTGTGAACCAACTGCAATCTATATAATGCATTCTCAGGAAGACCAGACAAGAAGGAGTTGCATTAGTACATAGTGCAGATGGTGAGAATACATGTACACACCAGCACTTTCAGTACCAGCTATGGAGAGCAAAGGTCTTCATTTTGTAATAGTCCTAAAAGGACAGCAATTTGTCTGATATATTTAATATGTTTATCAAAATTAAAGAGTTTGATTCCTAGAATTAATCTTTGTAAGTCCCTCTCTCATATGGTGAGTTTCTATGTAAACACACCCCCACATACACACTATAATAAAGATTGCTAGAGAAGATACAATCTTCAGGCTATACCTAGAACTAACCATCAGCAACACCATTTTTCCCGATACAGTCTCAAGGTCACTTAAACAATAAAAACAAGATAGCTTCAGTGAAAAGTATAGCAAGGTTTGTTGGCCACCCTGGAAACACAACATAAGATTTCTTAGCAAGATGAAGTAATTGAAATAGGATGATTAGACAAAATGGCTGAAAGTGAAAGGGCTGGTTTATTCAACAGAAAATATTTCTACCTGCGCTTAACTTTGTTATGAGATATTTAGTCTGATGATTTAAAAGGCTAACGTGCAAAGCATTGCCAGTAGCAGGTGGATTAAAAATGTGGTTAGCCTCATTTTGGATAGACCTGTAGCCCTGAAAGAATTTGATTTTGATGTATTTTCACTAATAAAGGCAATGTGATGTTAAAAAAGTATCTTTAAAGGGATACTGTCAAGGTGTCCACTTGAGGTGACGCCTCAAAAAAAGGTGAAACATTTAGAAGGTTTTGTTACTGATTTCTTGACTCTGCAATGAGGTACAGATATTTTTTCAGTGGCTTCATCATCACTTAAATCCCAGTTTCTTAGTTTGCTAATCCACCAACACCACATCCAAAATGCTGGACTGTTTACACTCATAATTTACAAATTCACACTAGGTGTCTCTTCCTTCATGACTGCCAACTCCGTTCTTGCAAACAGAGATGGGGTTCTGAAATAAACAAGATTTCTCCTGGTCAACATATTGTCTCTCTTCTGTGTAGTGTTCGCATAGGCTGTAAACAGCTGTTGCACTCTTTCGCAGAAGTAGCTGCACCTAAGAGATTCTTCTGTCTGAAGTTTCCTTTCCAGAGGTGTTGTAAGGCTTAGTTAATGCTTGTAAAACACTTTTAGATCCTCATATGAAAAGTTGCTATAGAAACAAAAAAATATTATTTTAATATCATGCCGGCTTCTAAGAATGGCGCTGCAATGTGGAGCGACAGCCCAACATGCTTGTGCATGCCTGTAAACCAAAGAAGCTGGCAGGTTTAATTCTGGGCCTAATGATTGCTGACAGTCAGTTCCCTTTGATCCCATTCTTGTTTTGCTTTAATATAGTTTGAAAGAGATTTGAGATAGTCTTGAATCAAAGCCCAGCTCCAGATTTGTATTTTCTCAACTTTCTCATAATGGACCCATCCCTGTGGTATCTAAATGCAAGGCACTCCCAAACTTTGGGGAAGTTCACATCTAGTTCTGAATTCTGCAGCTGGTAAAAATCTATATTGCAAATGATAACAAATGCAATCTTTCCCATACAATCAAAGTTGATGAAGAGGCTCTTTATAATTAAACTGGTTAGAACCAAGCTGACTCATAATAGCACAGTGTATTTTAAAGAACACTTTTATGGATATAAGCTGTTCACTTATTGGTTAAAGCACACACTCCTGTTCATTATGCCAACCCTAATGTACAGTAGATATCCAATAATCCTGCAGTAAGCAGCTATCACGTTATTGTGTCTAAATCATTCAAAAACCACAAAGCCTCTGCATAAATCACTTGGTATAAGAGAATCAAAGTCATCCCTGTAGCAGAACTTGTGTTACAAGATGAGCAAGATTTATTTATTCTGGCCTTGCCTTAAATTACTTTGTCAACAAGGCAAGGTGATCTTGTTCCAATTGGGGAGCAGTGCTTTTATTGCTTCAACCCTAAAATTGTCTCATATATTGAGCCTGGTGACTGCTCACCCACCCATAGGAAAACCTTCTGGGAGTAAACCTGGGGAATAAAGCATCCAGAAGTGCCCCTCCTTGAAATTAGGGAGGGGAAAGCAGAAGGAAAGGAGGGTTCCTTTTCTCTTCCTCTTCCCCGTCCCCCATAATGGGACATTTTACCCCACAAAACCTATAGATCCTGAAGGATTTGCAGGAGTCAAGCTAATGACAGAAAGGTCTTTGTGAATCTCTCCTGGCTGTGAAATTCCTGCCCCTTTCCTTTAGCTCTCAGGAACCACTCTGGCAGCTGCCCCTGGACAATTTACAAAGTTCCACAGCAGGAGGGGAGAGTCATGGAAAAGTTAGTGCAGTTTGAGGACAGTTTAACTTTTACAGATTCTCTCCAGGGCTTTGGGTTGAAAGGGGAAGTTGCCTGAAGTAATGCTTAGCCCTATGGCCTGCCACCTCCCCAGCTACAGATCCTGATCCCACAGAAGGCTCTCAGTGGAAGCACCTGAACCTTCCCCATCTGAGCAAAGAGGATATCCACACATGGAAGATCTCCTCCACTTGGGGAGAACTGGGCCAGCTGAAGTTTTTAATGAAATCAAGGGTCTCTCATTTTGGCTGGGGTTTCAGGGTGCTGCTACAATTCAGATAATAGAGAAGGTTCCTAGATGATATGCCAAGTAGTAGGAATAATATAAATGTAGACACATAAATAAGGTGAATATTGGTGCCTTGCTCATTTCAGCTTGGCCTCTACAACAGCAGATCACCATTTACCTACAATAATTTCTGCTCCATATTCTTTCTCCATTATCAGAGGTGTGCAGAAGCTCTTCTGTATTAGTTTTCAAAAAGCCCAAAAGAGATGTAGAACGACAATTCACTGGATGTTGAGAGTTTTATACACTGGAGATACATTTTGGGTTTAAGAGTGTGTAGACAAATCCACAGTGATTTTAAGCATTCATTCAGCATTAGAGCGCACTAATAAAAAAAATGGATGGGGCAGTTTACCAACTAAAACTGCAGTTTCATTGAAACTAAAACAGGACATTTCATCAGAACATGTTGATTTTGACTGCATTTTTAATGGGAAAAAAATTGAAATGAATCTTTAAGTTCCAATTCGGTTTCAATAATGTCAAAACATTTCATTTTGATAAGGTAAAAACATTTTGTATCAACTTTATCATTTTGATTAGTTACACTTAGATTTTTGTATTACATTAAATATTTATGGTGATATATCATATTTATGGTATAATATACATTTAATATTTTAATATAATATAAAAGTTTAAATGCAAACATTTGACATTGAAACAAAATATTCTGATGGTTCTGAATGGAATGTTTTGGAATTTTTGGTCTGTGGGAAATTTGGAAATTTCAGCTTTCTGAATTTTTTTTCCTGGTTGTTTTTGAATTTTGGAATTTCCTGCAGAACTGAAATTCCAAACTCTGATGAACTCTATTCGGCATAAAGAGGTTCACTGAGTCTAACATATAAATGGTGTTCTTTCCATCACTGCGCTGGCACTCATTTGCACTAGCTAGGCTGAGCTGCTAAGTAGGTGTAAGGGTGTTCAGGGAAATACTCCCTTGTGATTATTGCACTGCCTACATAGGAGCCCCAAGCACAAGGTGTGTTCTGGATCCGTGCAGAAGTGGGGCAGGGGGCCAGGATTGGAAGTAGCCAGAGGCATCACTAAGGTGTTCTTTCTCTGCAACTATTCTACATCCTTGCAAGAGGCCATTGAAGCAGGGACACAAGTTAGGGATTCCCCGCCCCATGCCAAGGGACACAATGCCCCTGGCAGCCACTAAATAGGGCAGGTACAAGCTGCCTGCTCTCTTTTCCTGGGCAGGCACTTACACCAGCACCAGGATGAAACTAGCTCTGTTAACTGAGCATGAACAGCCTAGCCATTACCACCTACTATTTATTATTACTATTGGCCATTGGATTTAGCCACAAGACCATATCTTTGACCTCAGCTAATGTGGGGAGGAGATTCACTACCAGAAACAACAAATCTACGATTAAATCTAGTTTGTAATTGAATACTATCATTGTCTGTCGAAAAGAAAAGCAATAACACTTTGCCTGTTTAGTATTTTTTTCTGCAATTCGAGCCTAAACATACCTGAAAAGCCTAGGAATGAGACGTTCAGACTGGCCTGCCAATGACTGTAATCCTGATCACTAATTCCTTCCACCATGAGAATTAGCTCTTATTCTTTAAGAATAAGAGGAAATATAGTTTCCTTGCTGCAGTCCAAGATCTCTTCTGCCACACTTCAGCTGTCATTCAAACTGACCTGTGTCAGTTTCATTGGCGAGCATGTGATAATACACCAAATTCATTTCACTATTATCTTAAAGTCTACTCAGACCATGGTGTCAAAGGTGAATAGTCAGCGTTTTATCCACTAATCCACCAAGCCTTTCTTTTCTCACCCTTTAAGCATCACATTTGACAACATGTTGTCTGCATTTTTAACAACATCAGAGGCATTCACATAGCCATACATTTTTTGTTGTTCATTTTATAACATGTAAAACACTAAACATGTCTCTTGAGTTTCCTTCCTCCCCCCCCACTAAAATATGTTTCTATGATTCCACATCAGAACTGAACAATACTTTGTTGCGCCTGATACTTTGTGAGTATGTGTTTGTAGACACCACTTCTGAGAAGAAATCCCAGGGGTTATTGTTTTCATCCCTTTAACTCCTGGGTATTCAAGCACAGAATTGCCTGCAATCAATTTACTTTTGCATACAAGCATTAAACTCCCTGTGCATAAAAGTATCACAGGCATTTTCTATATTATCTATGTAGCAATCTTCTAAAGACGGTTTTTATTATACTGCAAAGAAATTACAAGGCAGAGTAAAAGCCACTTAAGCTACTTGACCATTACTAACCAAATACCAAAACAAGTTGGGCTTGATTCTTCTCACGGTCTGACGGGTGTGAATAAGAAGAATCTCTATTGAAGCCAAACACTGGTAAATGAAAAGAATATCAGGTCCAGTTAACCCACCATAATCTGAAAACATGAAAGATTACAAAATTAAAAATACAATTTGACAGCGAATTACAAGGCATGTTTAATGTTAAACAGATGAACAATTTTTTTGGTAATCTCATTTTTTCACTTTTACATCAAAGGTTTAAATCAATAGAAGCTTGCGTGTATAAGGAGTGAGTGAGAGTTAAAGGATTTGGCCCAATATTAGTAGAATTCCTAGAATATAAATAATCTTGCCTCTTGAATTTAGTCTTCATGACCGTATTAGAATGTGAAGAAATGTATGAATCCACATAGACAAGGACAGTGGCACAATGGCCCCGCAAAAGGTCTGATCCTAGGACCCATCTTTATGAGACACAGAGTTTAATCCTTGGTCTGTCTTCTGAAACCACTCAGAAGTTTGCTAATTAGTGCTAAATTAGTAGGTTTGATGGGCATTCGCATCACACTGAGACCATCATTTCAGCTGCAAAATCATGTTGAAGTTTGGGGTGAGAATCAGTAGCCCAAGGGGAGGAAAGGCCAAGGTAGCTTTATGGAGGCTCCACCCCTAGCCCACCGCTCCCACTCCAGCCCCACCTCCAATAGGCCCCCTATAACAGGGCTTCTGAGGAGCTCATTCACATTGAGGGCTTTTAGAGCCTTCTTACACCATTCCAGACAACTTTTACTTAACATAAAGAGGCCAGAGCAGAGGTCAGAGTCTCGACCTTATTAACTATTTTAGGGCAGACAAATAATTCACAGTAAATAATTCAGCCTTTTTTCTGCAACATCCACAAGCAAATTGTGATATCCTCAAATTATGATTTTCCAACAAAGCTGCATGTGAATTCTTTTAACTCTGTGAATGGATCTTAAATAAGTTATCTGTGGGCATTCAAAACTTGAATAGTTGAATTTCTGAGTGTTCGTATAAATCACATGGCATTGTTTCAGTTCCCTGATTGCACGTACATGCAAACTTTTCCAGCGCAAACTCATGTAAATTTGAAATTGATTTTCCATGAATATTCAGCCATGCAAGTTTGAAATTTACTTTCTGCAAACTTAAAGCCAGAACAACTTGATTGCATAAATATTTCCAGGAAACAACACAAAAAGGGTGCAAACATGACTGAAGCAAACTCATTTAAAAATGTGAGAAGTTAGTCAAAAACATTTTTAATGAGTTCACCTCATTTTCATGACATCTTGTGCAGGGTGGCTTTGATCTAATGATCTTGTGGGAAACGATTTGATAGCCATGTATTAATCCTTTAAATTAACCCAAATCTTCTAAGTAAACTATTTGTATTTTGCAAGATTTCATTGTAAGTTACCAGGATTTTTAGGTTAGAGATAACAAAGTACAATAATACAAAATTAATAAAAATAGAAAAATCTATTAATATACGGACAGTATTGGCTAAGCCAGCAGTATGACTTACAAGGTAAAAACAAGAACTAGCATAGACAGGCAATAAGTCACCAGATGGTATAAAAGGTAAGATAGGTGTGGCAGAGCTGTAAAAGCAGCCCATGTGGCCGCTGTAACTGGTGTTTAATGAAAGTGATGGTGTGTTCGCTGAGCTGAAGAGAAAAAAGGAGAGTGCCCTAACTAAAAGAGTGTGTGCTAAGTGTTGGATGCAATTATGACAGTTCAATCCTGATACATGACAGTGGAGTTATTTTTAATGGCTGGCCTAAAATCAACCCGTCTTCAAGCAACCCCTGATTAAGAAATTGGTTGCACACAATTGTCCCCCACTACCATGTGTAAAATCCTGGATTCATTGACATCAATGGCAAAATTCCCACTGATTTCAGTGGGCCCAGGAATTCACCTTTGGAGTTAATCTATCTTGCAGGTGTAATACATATCTACACATTTAGTTTACATGATACAGCTTCTTTTCTGAAGTTGGCCCATAATATTTACTTCTATTCTGTTTTTACCAGGCATTTTAAACAATATAGCTAAGCTAGAAAGAAATCTTACATAATAATGGGTTTAAGAATACTTGTTAGACTTCAAAGAAAAACAAATCTCTTATCTGATGGTATTACCGTACTACATAATTACTGTGTAATGAGAAAGATTGTCATTAACATTTTATTTATAATAGTCACATATAAAACTGAGAGTTCTTTAATCACCACAAGGTACTTTAAAACAGAAAGTATAAACACTAAAACTCTAATAATTATCCCAAAATCAGGATCACAATGATGCTCATTAAGAGGGGCATCAAAAACAAATCCTCTTAATTTAGCAGCTTAACACATTTAAATAAAATATTCACATCAAGGGCAAAACATGGTCTCAGCCCAGCAGCAGGACATTTTATTTCAGTTTTAGTTTTGAATGTTAAAATTGCTGCAGTGCACAGAAAAGAAAAGAAATCAGTCGGTTTCACTTATTTGCACCTATAATTTAAATTCCTATTTCCCACTCTTTACCTTTTCCTTTCCCTATGTTCACAAACACGTCCCCTCAAAGGCTTTTTCCAGTTGCCCGGGAACCAGTCTCTCTCTGAAGCCCCTCAGTGCCATTTGGAATGTCAGCAAGAGGGGTTTGCTCAAGAAGGCGGCAAGGTGCCTGCCCTTCTCCATATGCTTAGGGCAAAATTCTGCATCCACTGAAGTCAATGGCAAAGCTCCTATTGACTTCAGTAGTGCAGGATTCGGCCCTTAGCATGACATGGGATTGGGCTCAGAAGCCGAAGTGGCATCTATTTTTCCTTTTCCTTTCACTTCCTCCCCACCTCAACTCCCAGCTAAAATACTGAAGATTAAAAGGACTTGCTTCATGTATAATATACTTGTAGTATATTATTCCACAGTATAGTAGGTTAGTATGTTACTGCACTGTACTAACAGGATATTAGTCCATGCAAGATATTTTGCCATAATATATATGTGCCTTCACCACATGCTCATATTACGGTACTGGTTCCTTTGGAGTTATCCTAGGTATGATGTGAATGGAGAGTGGCAAAAGTGGATTGCATATTAACTACTGGCAGGCCTTCAGCATTATTTGAATGCCGAGTTTTTAATGTGTGATTGAATCTCTCTCTACTTTATAAACCGAGCGTTTTTCAAAGAGAACTCTGGAATCCTACGGAGCTGTCTTTAGGAGGGCTTTGATCTTTCCAGAGTGCCTATCTTGTGTTTCTGTAATTGCTCTAGTTTAGCAAGGCTCCATAGTACTTCAAGAAAAAAATAATTTTATTAAGGCTATAAACCTAACTGACCGCAGTGGTGGAATGTGCCTCCATGGGTATCCTCCTAAATCCCGCAGAAAAAAATGAAAAAAAGAGAGAGGATTCATGATGAAATGAAATGAAATATTTATTAAACATTTTGCCAGGGTCCCAGGTGGCATGAAGAAGCCTTGTGGTATGTTGAAAAGCTTGATCTTTCTAAGTATTGTGAATGCTGATTTAAATGATTGCGTGAAAGCAGAGGAAGTTCTGGCTGAAATTTGGCTAAAGATGACAGCTCTGGGTTTCAAGTTGCACAAAGCAGTCTGAGGGATTAAGCCAACAAAACCTACTCAAAGCTATCCCATTTCAAAAAGAGTAATCTTCATATCAGCAATTCACACTCAGACAATGGCGAAGATTCCTCATTACTCTGACTTTACCGTATTAATCTTACTTTACAAATACATGCAGTGATTTATATCATGTTTAATTAACTGATTGAGGGCTCCTGTGGTAAAATGGCATCCCATTAAGCTCTGTCCTTATGGCAAATGCGAATCACATCTTTACCCTTGCAAGAGCAAAATATCATGGGATTCACTGATGACAGGATGTAGGAATCGAAATAAGGTCCCTCCTGTTGTTTGAGAATCCAGTGAGGGTGGTTGCCATATGCTCATCATTTCTAAGGGGAAAAAAATGACAGGATAGAAGAAAGAACTGCTATAGTTCTTCCAATATGTTCAAATCTCAGATGAAAATGATTGTACAGCAGTTCTGTACTGGGGCCAAGTTTTACTTGAAAGTACACAGCAAACTTTCAGAAAGCTTATAATGAGAGGTTTTAAAAATGACTTTTCTATTTTTAAATAACTGTTGTGTGAAATTACTCCATTTTCCAGGACAATAAGAGGATTGGAAGAGCTTAAAAAAAAAAAGTTTTCTTCACTACCGAAATAAGATACCACCAAATTAACTTAGCTTTTGTCATAGTTATTCCCCTCAAGCAATCACAACCTGGTTTTGAAAGGTACAAACAAGTATTTTTGTCTGATACAATTGCACTATGCATATCATTTCTTCTTAGCATCACTAGAGTGACAAAGTTTCTTAACATTCCGAAAGCGTTTTATGAAAAAATCCATCGTGAAGCACATCGTCCTACATTTTGACAATACTTTCATCCTGTGAGAACTCTAACCATTTTCAAACTATATTACACGAGCCTGGGCTTACTCTCATGAAGTCAATGGAGTTTTGCCATTAACTTCAATGGGAGCAGGATCAGATCCTAAAAGCATTTCAGCAAGAGTGTAATGCAGCTCTCTCTGTGGGGAGAGTAACAGTGAAGTCAAATGGCACATCTGACAGTGCACCAGGAATGAGGAGACAAAAAGAACACCAGGGCAAGCCATTATGCTTATGAAAAGTGCCTAGGAGATCTTTAGTATACCCTTGTACTCTCTTGTTGCTTCGTGGTCCTTTATCAGAAGTTCACATGCAATCAGACAGTAGGCTGTGAGTCACAGCTGCTACAAACATTAGCATGGTATTATGATTAAAAAGGTTACATATACTTTACAATCAATTACTCTAATCGCATCCTTGTTCAGGTACCTTAAATGAGTAAAAACAGAAGAGCTATTTGCCTTTTATGCAATACGGAAATTCTGGTTTTCATTATATATCTTTATAAAGTGTCATGAACAAAACCAAAAACAAATTTTAAGGAGGAGTTTTTAAACTCTTTTTTGAATGTGAACTACAAACAGGATATCTAAAATAGCTTTATACTTAGCTTTGGAGGGTAACTGATAATACAGTAACTACAAATAATTGTGGAATGTAATACTGTTAATAATTCTGACATTCCCAGTGATTTTAACACATGGAACATGATTCCATGATTTGCGATTTCAGAAGTCCTAAAATATATTTTTAAATTTCAAAATGCAACTGTAATATTTTAAGTATGAAATTCGACACAAAGCACAATGTATTCCTGGTCAGTTGTTCTAGTTTAAAAGCGTATGTCTTAAATATGCTTGGTGGTTTTAATATATACAGTTAAATGAACATGCTCAAAATACACTTCACTGGAGTATATTTCAATTTATAATTATTAGATTCTAATATGGACGATGCTGACACTTTAAATATTCTGGGATCAAATTAAAAATCTCTACAAATTTAAATAATCACTTTAATTTCTTTTAATTAGCATTGTTTTAAAATATATTTAGTAAGGTTAAGAAATCTAATATTTAGTACAGAATATCCACAAATTGTTTGATTTATTAACAATTTGTGTAGCCTATATTTCTCAGAGAAAACACTTCAAATTTGATTTCCTTTAATTTGGACTCTAGCTTTTTGCTGCTTAAGGATGACCTTAGAAATATATGAAAGTCAAAGCAGATCTTCATTTAAAGCATTTCAAATTGCTATGTTTGTTGGTTTGCGCTAATATGATACAACAATTGCAAAATTTCAGTTATTTGTAGCAAAAGCTGGGGTTTTTTAAAAGTTGTATAAAAATTAAAGATGTACCATATATTCTGTTGCTGTAGATAGACTTTGAAAGTAAAGGCAATTAATGTGAGTTTGATGATATGTAATATACTGGACCTACATCAAAAAGACATTTTCTTGTTTCATTGTTTACCAGTTTTGTCTTTAAATAATAGTCTTCTTTGGGCATTTAATGTATATCTGCTTCCACTAAACATAATTTATGAATATTTTAACACATGTGTACTCAGTGGGGTGTATTATCATACTGATATAAATAGAATTAATGAGCAGTCAAACTGCCACATGTCATGACATATGATGGGGCAGCTAGAGCATGGGAATAATTCTGTTTCATATTAAAGCTTCTTTCCCCAGTTGAATATTTGTTCCCAGGTACTAAGAGGCCTAATTTTCTAAACACCGTTTTAAAACCTATAAGAAACGACAATCCCAAAACAGTCTATTTAAGGCCGTACCAAAAACTGATTGTTTTCATGTCATTTTAAAATTTGTAAACAAGCAGATTAATAAAGTTGTTTCTTTGCAGTTTACATTTCAAGGATTTTATAATGAGTGACTTGACATTGCCTAAGCTTTTACTCCCAACAAATACATACTATTTTATTTGTTGTTGTTGTGGGTTTTGTTTTTGTTTGGTTCCCCCCCACACACACACACATTTCTTTCAATGTCATACTTATCTCTTTCAGCTGTCACTGGACTAGAATCCTTCTGAGCAGATCAACTTTCTAAACCCAAAATGATGGGCATAATGCAAGTAAAAAGCTATTCCAAAAAATATCCCTTAAACCATTTATTTGTTCTCATTCCAAATACAGGGTAGCAATCTGTTAACCATGTCTAATAAGATTTTAAAAGAGAGAGAGAGAGAGAGAAGCTGAAGGTTGACAGGATTTGCAGAATATTAATTTCAGACACAGCCCACTATTTAGCACTTTATTTCAAAAGATGAAAATTGAAATGCAACATCAGTTCTGATTGCATAATACAGTGTGGTCAGTTATGGTCCACAGGTCATAATAAAATTAATGAGTTAACTAGATTAACCAGATTTCATGGCAAGAGTCTGATTAAAAATCCATGACATTAAAAGTTTTCTTTGCAGCACAGCAAATGCTCTTAGATACAATGGTGGTGGGGCCAAAGACAGAGAGAGCTCTGCTCTCTTTTTCTGTTTAAAATCACATTTTAATTTTCGCTTTCATGAACCTTTGAAGCTATGACTCACTCTTAATCTTTAACACAATTGTCTCCTAAAAGATGAATATCATTGTTCAGATGGCCTGGTTTCTGAGGGCTCAAAAGAAGTAAAAGAATATTACATTATGCTCTCAGTAATAATATTAAAGAAGAAGGAGAACCTACAAGTCTAGCGCATGATGATCTTCACAGCAGTAGCACCTCTCTTGGGAAATCCAGTTCTGTCGCACACAAAGAAAAGGGGCACCATCTAGTGCTTTTCTGTAGGAAAAGCCTTTAATGCTGGCATGGGTGTAGGGAGTTGTGGGAAGAAGGACGTTCCATTTTTTTTCAAAGGACAAAGAGAAGCTGTAGGCCTGTTTCATATTCCATTTAGAGACACTAATATGCAGCTTCAGCTTTCACTAATTACAAAAAGAAAAAAGTCCCAACACCTACAATAATGTTAAATATGTACAGACTTTAAAACCAGATATTTTGTATGTGGCTATTATGCTATTAGAAATGATATGTTATAATGTTTAAATATGCGTCTTGTCATCCTTTTTCACTGTCCATTTTGTCATTCATTAATTTACAAGAATACTTTTTTCACAATATTTTCATTTCATTTCATTTGAGACTACACCATGGTGTTAATATTTTTCAAAATGCTTTTACATATAACCTGCCCAGAGTTCACTTAACACAACAAAAAGACTCTATGAAAAGTGATTTTTAGCACAGAATCCTTTTCCATGCAATCAGATTAACCATTCATGCCACAAGGAAAAAAACCTGGGAAGTTTTATTTGATTGGCAAAACAGACTCATATACGAGTCCAAAGAATGAATATACTCTGATAAAATTTCACAGCACTGAAGTCTTATATATCTGAATGATTGTTGAAACCTGTTTGAAAACAACTTTGGCAGGGCACTACTATTTGTTCTTTAGCAAATAAATAATTTTCTAAGAATAGTGGAATAGCAATTCAATATTATTTGGCTCCTTAACAGCATGATTTGCTAAAAGTTGTATTGCTCAACTCCTAGTACTCAGTCATACCAGCCAAATTTTCAAAAGTGCTACTGATTCTGGGTGCCTCCGATTTTGTTGTCGACTTGAGACACCTGGGGCTTGGATTTTCAAAAGTGCTGAGCATCCAAATCTCCAAATAAAGTAAACTGGAGATACAGGTGCTCAATATATCTGATAATTAAAGGTGTCTCCTGGTGTGCATACAAAAAGAGACACCCCAAATCACTGGTCATTTTGGAACATTTTGGCCTTAGAGACTGATCTTAGATTGCTTGCACACTCCAAGCTCCCACTGAAGTGGCTGTTGGTTGCAAAAGTAATATAGAGTTAGGCCCTAAAGCAAAACAAAAAACTGCATTTCTCTTAGAAGGCTCTTTGGTCAGGCCTTCAGCTTCCATTGCAACAATTCTGTGAAGGACGACTGACTGGCAAAAATACAATATTTTACATCCTATTGTCTTTTCCTAGTGAGGATTTCAAAACATTTTACAAGCATATTTTGATTATGACTCTGAGGTAAATATTAGGACTCCCATTTTTTAAATTGGGAAACATGCACTGAGTTTGAATTACTTGCGCAAGATCACACAGCTAACGAAGAGGAGTCAGGAACAGGAGGAGCTCTACTCTGGACCACCATCTCTTATAGTTCCATAAATTAACCTTCTCGTGTAACCCTATTAGAGAAGGTCTGCTACACACGTACAAATAAAATGCAAGACCTTGAAAGCATTCAATGAATGTCTGATCATGGGGCTGGGGCCAAGTTCCATAATTTTTATCCCATCTCTGATAGACACTTGCTTTGTAGCCTTTGCCAAGTTACTTAGGTCAGAATCTTCAAATGTAGGTCCCTAAAATTAGGCATCTAAATAAGTGGCCTGATGTTCAGAGCTGTTGTACACCCACAATTCCCAACCAAATCAAAAGGACTTCACATCTCTAATAGACAGGCTACTTGCTAAATGCCTAATTTTAGGCACTCAGATTTTCAAATGTTGCCTTTAACATCTCCGTGCCTCAGTTCTTGCATCTGTCAAATTGGATAGTAATATTTACTTCACACAGGTGTCATGAGAATTACTTGGCAATTGTGAAGAATTTTGAAAATGAAAATCAGAACCAAGCATTAAGTATTAGTTGATATCTTTTTTATCCCATAAACTAGACAATGGAAGAGAGATATAGCCCAGACTGTGAACTATAACAAAATGTTAATTTAAGCAAAACTTTAAGGCTCTGATTCTGAAAATGATAGTGTCTAGGTGGACTGCACAGGTATGTTATTAACATTATTAGAGCCTAAATTAATAACATCCCCAAAGTAGCCACAATCTTTGTGATCTTGCATGATTGTCTGTAATTTCTATTATAACCTCATCCAAGCTACCAATGCAGTTTAGGATATATTTCATTATTTCAAATGCTATTTAACAAAGGAATCTCTGAAAGAGAGCTTTCTCTAAAAGTTGGAAAGAAAAAACTCACAATAAAATTTTCTCTTCAGGGCTTTCATTGGTACAGAATGTATCATTAAAATTTAAGACAGACACAATCTTCCCATGACAGGTTTCAGATCTTCTAGAATTAATTAGACAAGCCCATTAGAAAAGTCTGTGCTGGTCTCCTAAACCTACACTTGAGGAATCATGCCTATTTGAATCCCGCTGGAAAATAAGCAGTGTCATGCCTCAATGCAGGGTACCTTCACAAACTCTTAATATGTCTCCAATTTTGTCTGCAATTCTTTTTTCCCACCCTAAGTGTTCCATTTTTCTCTCATCTTTGCAGCCTAGCTTTCCCGAATGCTATAGTTCACAGCGAAACCCTCTGGTAATGACAGCACTAGAGTGATAATGTACTTTCCTGATTTCCCGTTAATAGTAGCACTTGATCCAACACTGTGTGCCAGCTCGGTGGCAGAGGATGCTTTAATATTTTCTAGAGGTAAAAGGACCCGTTCAATTTACAGCTTTGGCTAACTCAGCAGTTTCATTCAATTCTGGCACAGAAACTGATGTTTTAATTTTAAAAAAAAAATCTTCTAGTTTGGTCAGTTTCATACCAGTAAAACAATAAAACGTAATTTCCCCCTTAACCCTAGTTCGGCACCTTCATCTCATGAAATTTTTGAAAACTGCATAAGTTAACACAGAAGTTAAAATGACTATTGGGGGAAAACAGTACCATTAAAAAAAAATAATTTGTTTTTCTATGTTAGTAAGTGATAAGTAATGACGGACCAACTGATAATACATGTATCCTGACTGAATAGCTAGGGATACTACTCTACATTAATCTTTGAAAGCGAGAAATGTATTATCCCTGCTGTTTTCCAAAGTAAACTTCAAGAGTTATCCACTATGGGTTTTCCCTCCAAATTCTTTCATTAAGGAAACAGTTGTTCTAATTCCACCACAGAAAAAAACATGGGGCAAAATCCTGGATCCACTGAAGTCAAAAGGAGTTTTGCCATAGATTTCAATGAGGCCAGGAGTCCAGCATAAAAACTTTATGGACCTCAGGGAACTTCCAGAGAATTAGGTCCTCTCACTCCCAAAGCAGGGCTGCCCACTCCCTTTTACATACTAGTAATCACCAAAAACATTAACCCAAACAGCCACAATCTTCAGAGAATATGGGAAAGAAGGTTATGACATGCACATTTTTTGAAACTGCCATTAAGCCAACATTTTGGGTCACACAAACATAAAATGTTTGCGATAGAGGTTGATAAAAACCCTGCCTATTATATTCTGGAAGACAAAGACGTAAAATAAATAAGTAAATAAATTATAATAAAGATGGAGGTTTATACAGAATATTTAAAACAGTAACATGGAAATGTGAAGTCACATTATGGCTCACAAGAAATACTCTCAGTTAATACGTGTTCCATAAAATAGGACAAATAATGAGAAACAAAGCAGATTTCAACTTGGATTAGTTATTCCCCAGAACATTTAGGCTGTAGCGCACCACTCCGGAACAAGCTTCTTACAACATCCGGGAAACAAGACAGACTAACTATAATAACCTCTCAAACAAAATCTGCACTGCCCTGTTGGTGGGGTTTTCAAAAGAGTCCAGTGTTGGCCCAGCTCTGCTCCCGTTCAAGTCCACGTATTGACTTAGGTGGGAGCAGAAATAGACTATCAGTGAATGCCTTTCAAAACCCCACTCTATATCTAGAAAATCGTTATCCTCTTATTTTTATGCCAAAGGCTAGATTGTGGCCGACGCTTGTGAGTATACGTAACAGGGAGGAAAGGAAAGATCAAAGGAGCTGTTCTCTCCCCAGCTTCCATCTTCAGTACAGGGGGTGGCCACAGCTGCAGTCCCTACAATCTCCTGAGGGAGAGAATTAGCCCCAAATTGGCACATTCCATCTTCGTTACACCGAGGTGGGTATGTTCATTATACAAACTGACTATGCACCTGCTTATTCATTACAATGAAAAATGGCAAAGAGAGGATCCGCAAATTAAAGTTAATAGATGGAGCTGGCCTGACTACTCCCCACTTCTCTCCCCCATGCCCTTGGCTTCCCCCCATTTCTTGGCTACCTCTCCCTTTCTACCCTTCCCTCCCACCATGGCTGTTCCCCCATTCTGCCCCCCTGCTATGCTTTCTTCTTTTTCTCCCTCCACATGGCAATTTTTCCTCTACTTTCTTCCCGCTCATTCCTTCTCCTCCCTCCCCCATTCTGTCTACTTTTCTCCATCTCCCAGGGCACTTCCCTTCGTCTACTCCCCATAGCTATTCTTCCCCTACTCGGTTCCTTTCACCCCTTTGTGGAACCAACCTCTGTCACAAGCAGGTTCCTCTCCTGACAGCAAAGCAGTCCCCTCCACGATGGCTGAGCCTATCTTTTTCTTGAGCATTCAGCTCATGCTCCATCCCAATGCAATGAACAAGGGAGCAAGCAGGGCCTGGAGCAAGTTGATGCTACTGCAAGGAGAAAAAGCTGGGAAGTTGTTGCTGCTAGGAGAAGAGTAGGTCAGTTTAGAATAACTACCTCCTGATGCCACAGCCCAGTCCTGGGACATTGGTCAGGACTATCAGATACCACTGTTTGTTTTTAATTTCCTTGAGACCTATTCATCACGGAGCTCAGAGCCCTGTTCGGAAAATGCCTGTTCCTTCTAGGGGAAAGACGTATTTCAAGTAGAGATAGGGAGGTGTTAGTACCATTATACAAGGTGCTAGTGAGACCTCATCTGGAAGACTGTGCGCAGTTCTGGTCCCCCATGTTTAAGAAAGATTAATTCAAACTGGAACAGATGCAGAGAAGGGCAACTGGGATGATCCGTGAAATGGAAAACCTGCCTTATGAGAAGAGACTCAAAGAGCTTGGCTTGTTTAGCCTAACCAAAAGAAGGTTGAAGGGAAATATGATTGCTCTCTCTAAATACATCAGAGGGATAAATACCAGGGAGGGAGAGCAATTATTTCAGTTCAGAGCCAACGTGGACACAAGAACAAATGGATATAAATGGGCCATCAGGAAGTTCAGACTTGAAATTAGACAAAGGTTTCTAACCATCAGAAGAGCAAAGTTCTGCAATAGCCTTCCAAGTGGAGCAATGGGGGCAAAAACCTAGCTGGCTTCAAAACTGAGCTTGATCAATTTATGGAGGGGATGGTATGATGGGACAGCCTAATTTGGCAATTAACTGATCTTTGACTACTAGTGGTAAATATGGCCTGTGATGGGATGTTTGTTGGGATGGGTTCTGAGTTACTACAGAGAATTCTTTCTTGGCTGTCTGGCTGGTGAGTCTTACCCATATGCTCAGGGTTTGGTTGATTGCCATATTTGGGATCGGAAAGGAATTTTCTCCCAGGTCAGATTGGCTGAGGCCCTGGGGTGGTTTTCGCCTTCCTCTGTAGCATGAGGTCTGGGTCACTTTCTGGTGGATTCTCTGTTCTTTGAAGTCTTTAAACCATGATCTGAGGACTTCAATAACTCAGGTTTAGGTTAGGGGTCTAAAAGTCTATGAGTCTAAAGACTGAAGCCTGACCTGAAAGGCTGTCTGCTTTGGGGGTCCCTGTAATGGAAGGATAAAGAAGAAAGGAGAGCTTCAATGGCATCAGGTTGTCTCTTCTAAGGGAAATGATGGCCTCAGTGGGAGAAGAGGATAGGGTTGAGATAGAATTATTTAACAGAGAGGTCTGCCCTATAATAAGCACAATGCTAGGAAAGATCAGGTTTCTCTTATTTAAAAGGGAAAAGATGGTGTCTCTGGGAGTTGGAAATAAATGGCAATATTCTGTATTCTTAGGAGGAAAAATCAGGTAAGGACTGCCATCAGTGGGAACAGGAATAAATTAGGGAATATATTATTAGAACACTTGCCCTAGTGGGAACATGCTTCCAGTGTTACAAAGGAGAGGAAATAGGAGTGAATGAGAGTCCCTAGTGTAACAGAGAAAAAGAGCAGTGGAGCAAAGCAGCAAATAAAAGCTGTGGAATGTAGAACAGCACCTAACCTTAGTGTCGCCTCACACTTCCCATTATATTCTCTTGGTTTTATTTGTTTTATATACAAATCTCATACCCCAGAAACTTGAAATTTGGCAGGGAGATAATCCCAGGCTAGAGAGGTGCCTTTTGCTGTCAACATAAAAATCTACCTAAATTTAACTGAGTTATAATCTTCTGAAAATCACCATTCAGCATTTGATCCTTAACTTTCTGCATGATCCAGCTGCATGTTTGCAAGGCTCACTGACCTTTCTGTGCCTGCCAATCAGGGAGCTTGTTTTTCTTAATCAAAATATCATTTAACTTGTACAAAATAGTGCTAGGTTGGGAGCAAGGACACCGTGACTTTTCATTTCACCTCTTCCACTAGCTAAATGTTAATAACTCTGTACATTTCACAACCGTTATTACAAAGCAAGGCCTCATACCATTACCTTAAGAATCAGGCAGGTATGACTCCCACTCCCCATCTTTTACAGTTAAGATTACTAAAGATATTAGAAGTTACACAGATTCACTTCCGGCAGAGTAAGGAACAAAACTCAGGTCTCTAACATGGCCGACCCATGTTTACTCGACTTAGCTACACTGCTTGTCAAAATGAATGGGCAAAATCTATATGCTTGGCTCTGCTATCTGCAAAATGATGATTCTCTTTCCCTCCCAGGTTCCCCTAGAGGCATGTAGGTTCCCCTAGAGGCAGTGCACTGGTATACCCGCAACAGGACTGTATTCCTATCTGTACAATGCAATACAATCATTCGGGTTTTTTTTATCTGTGGCTCTCTTTTCATGGAAAATGATTGAATTGTCTTTCAACTCTACCTACTCAGATTTAAGATCTCCTGCCAGTCTATCTCAGGTACAGGATATGCACAGCCTCATATATCCCAGGTAATCTGCTGCTGCATGTGCACAGAAGATCTTCTAGATATGTGATGGAGTAAATCCTCATAGTTTTGTGTTTCTGAGATTAGACTATGTCTCTTTGTCTACAGCAATCATACAGTTACGTTTTGTTTTATTTCATCTATATTGTTACATGTCATCACAGTTTCAACTGTTTATTTTTGATCACTTCCACGCAGAAAACTACTAGAATGGTTACTGGATGTAGCAATATTCAGGTGAGCTTCAGCCACAAATTCAAAGAGATCAGGGAGGGCTACATATCTGAAGTTCGCTTTCCATGTATTGGGACACCATGTGTTTAGGGAGCCCTGCAGAAACTGTCAGTAGTGCCTCAAAGGGAAGGCTCCAACACGAGAAGAGAGACAGAGCCAGCATTGTCTTGAGCAGAAAAAGAGAGGGTAGTGTGAGTTTTAAATGGACATTTTGGATGTGTGGCAAAAGGAGCAGGACATGAAAAGTGAACTTCAAAGATGTAGCCCTCCAAGCCCTCTTTGAATTTGTGGTTGTGCTTATAGCTCAGCAAGTCACTTGTTCGAATCCCAATATCAACCCTAGGTGGTCATTTAAAAAAATGGTGCATCAGCATGGGGCTTGAATTCACCATAATTATACTAAAAAAACCTAAAGAAAACCAAAAAACCCTCACATTTACAACGTTGTCTATATTATTTGTTTTCTGGGTGATATATTGTACAGCTATGGCATTTTTATAAGAAAAGAGAGTGCTATCATAGATTTGCAACAACATCAGAAAACGTCCATGCTTTATTAGCAGTATAGCAGCCTCAAACAGACACACCCAACAGCTTGTGAAGGATTCTGGATATGTAGTTCAACAAGCATTTCCTGTACTAAGAAGTTCTCTTTTTAGAGCTAGCAGAAGAGGGTATTCAAAATATTACTTTTCTGCACATAATTACTATATTATACCACGTCTCTCTTATTTTAATTCCTACTTGCTTGCTAATTACCTACCAACGCTAAAGGTTTTGCAACTGCTCTCCTTTTAGCAGCTTTGTTTGCAAAGTGTCTGGCAATAATCTCTCAGCACTGTATTATCATGCCCTTTTCATCACATTATTTAATCAATAGGGTAATGACCTCATATAAGCCAGTTCAAAGACCATCTTGTCATGCAGTGCTAAATAAATGAAACAAACAAAAGTACTGGTGTTCATGCCTTCTGTTTTATAGGAACCATTTCTCTGTTAAATCCATTATAATTTGTAAAAATTGCAAAGTTTTCAAATGTCTTGCCAGAAAAACAGAATCTAAAGTGTTGCAATTCTGTGTTTCTTTGAATGGACCTAATTACAAAATGTGTGGTTTTGGTCAAATATTCACAGGAAGATTTTTTTTCTGGTAACTGTGAAAACAACTCTTTTCTCCCACACATCATGTCATCACTTAGAGCACTGCATTGTGAAAAACACCATAGCATCTAATAAGATGAAATGATGTGCTATGCTATACTGCACCATACCAAAGTGAGAGATTAAACCTTTTTCCCGCACAGAGAATTCGATTTTAATGAGCAGAGAGAAAACAACCTGTCTCCTTTCCGAAAATGCCATCCACCTGCCGCAACCAATGGAGGAATTCGTTGAGGATGGAGGTAAAAGGGCACAGTCCCAGCAGCCCGACAGTGAAACACGCACTGAGGGAGACCAGGTAGCTCTTCCCCTCCTTGGAGTCTCTGCCACCCATTGGCCAGCTGGAAGGGGGAGGGCAAGAGAGCTAACAGCATTCCCCATCTCTCAGAATAAAACCTGGAACAGGGCCACACGGAGCATCTTTCAGCTCCGTTCCAGCAGCCACAGCCTACAACCTTGAACTAGGAATCTGGCCTGACAGATGCTGTGGGTCTAGTCAATTACCTATTTGGGGGTCAGGAAGGAATTTTTTCTTCCAGGTGCCAATTGGCAGAGGACCAGAGAGGGTTTTTTTGCCTTTCTTGCAGCACCTTCAAGCCACGGTGGGTTAAACAGGAAGGTGCTTAGCACCTAACTGAGGTAGTTGGTTGCGTTATTAATTCATTGCAATTTCTGGCTGGTTTCCAGCACCGTTCAAAGGATAAAATAATTGGTTCCCAAAGGTAAAAGATCTGGGATTAGGGTGATGGGCCTTGGGATTATGGGACAAGGTGAGACCTTGTGGCCTTCACAGACTAGTCAGACTTTATGGACCAGGCATGCTGAGGTCCCCACCCTTCTGCACCACTCTCCTTTGTTTAATAAAGTTTAAAAAAAGTTGTGGTCTGCTGCTTAAAATCCATCAGTGTGCCTGTCCTCATTTCACCACAGTGTCCGCATCAAAGAAACTCTTAAAAATAAATAAACCAACAAACTCAGAAGGCACACAGAGGCCCCACTCTATGCAATCTCCCCCAGCCTGCATGGGTGGAGAGGAAGGTGAACTGTTTCTCTGACACCATCCCCCATGGCCCGCATGCAGCAAAGAGCTTTCCTCTTCATTTTAGTTTGTATACCGCACCCTTTGGCATGGCATCGAAGGGTCTAAATCTATGATCCATAGGTGGGGAGGGAGTAGGCCAGAGATGTTGAGAGGATGAAGATTGGGGAGGGGACAGAAGTTAGAAGTAGCAGAGAAACACCACAAAACTTAGCATGACTGGCAGTTTCATCACGCTCAACTTTCATATGCACTGAAATTCCCTCAAAAACAAACGAAAACCAAAAAAGTAATTAAGGCACTAAAGATTACATGAAATGTTTCAAAGCATGTTTTACCCCAGACATGACCTAGAGCCACTCTATTTCTGCTGCTGTGCCTTACAGTAGAACAAGAACTGAATGTTTTAACTACATCAGTGCTGCTTAAATGTTGGCACTTTATTCTTTAGGTGTGCTATGAAATGACAATGTGCCAGTCATCCAAGCTGTCAGGCACCAACTAAAATCTGTTCTGAGATAGAGTAATTTACACTTGGATGCACACCTCCGAAGAAGTAATCACTTAAATATCTACTGGTCTAGGTGCAACTCATTGCTGGTTAGATAACGCCTATAATGAGCCTAAGTGTGAGCTGTCCCAATGATCTGAAATGGTTGCAATGCAGACACTCAGTGAAGCTTATGTAAGAGCTGTTGTAGTGGTTACTGTCATAGTAGGTGCACAAAGCACTCGCTGTGCTACAAGATATTAGTTCTGGACTATAAAATTGCATTTTGGAAAACATTCTCCCAAAATATCCCACATGACACTAGTTTAGCAAAGTAAGATCCTAAAAATCACAGCTCCAGTCCCTTAATAGACTTAAACTCTCCAACTGGTCCATCTGGTGGGCTGGCCACTGCAGTTCTATTATCCTGGCTTCTAATATAAGGCCAGAAGTAGTGGAGAACAATAAAAATGAACAAGGTGGTAAGGTAAAGTAAAGGAAAGAGTGAAAATTTCATATGCCTCCAAATGTGGCAATCTGACCTGCATTTTGAGGGTGGGCAGAACATTTACTAATTACTTGCCTGAGATTTGGCTCCTAGACAATCTGATTTATATTATTTATTAATTTATTGTATTATTATTATTAGGGTAGGGCCCTTGAACATCCACTGTGGACTCTAGACTGACTTTATAATCCTAATTTTCTATTAATTTACCTCCCCTCTATTCTGAGAGGGATGAAACCTTCTTATGGGTTCAGTTTAACCCCATTGAGATTGATAGGTGCAAACGTACTCTTCAGTTAACATAAATGTGAACGTAAACCCCTATCTAAAACAAAGGGAGTATGTGAACCTTCTCCAGGACTTTTGGCTGAGCATTGTTTGGATAGGAGTGTGGCTGCATGCATGTGAATGCAAAAGCAAAAGAGACAAAACACTGAAAAAGATGAGAAAGAAGAAGAGGCAAAAAGTAAGAAAGCCAAGCAGTAGCTTGTGAACACGTGACCCCAGAAGACTTTAGACAGAGTTCTTCTGGTTCTGCTGGCTAAACAGGCCTGGGGCTCTGAACTAATTTTGTTTTGGGGTCTTCTGCATATGGAGATGAAGGAGGTTCCTTGTAAATAAACAAGAATGCATCAAAGAAAATATCAGACCCATGAGCTTCTACTTCCAAATGGATCATCCCCAGAGTCCTGAACTTTTATGAGCCTCTTGGGTTGAAAAGGACACCACCTCTCTAGAGAATGCATTTCCGTGCGGATGGAAACAAATATTATGCCATTCTTTGAGACAGTGATTGACACTGTGACACTAGCAGACCAGGTGTCAGCTCATGCCAAAGCTCCAGATCAATTCACTTGTGTATTAGTATAGATCAAAGTAATTGTTAAATGTATAAGAGTGTATTTGTTGTTTAAACTTCAAGAAAATTAATGGGATGTTACATGCACTGTTTTCACTTATCTGTATCCTGTTATAACATAATAGCAAACATTTACATTGTGTATACCCCTGTACCTAAATAATCCATCAAATAATCCATCAAACAAGGAAGAAGCCTTGTGGAATGTAAATGAAGAACTTTAACAGAAAAGTACTAATTTCAAAGCAAGGGCTCATTGTATGTGATGACTAGAGGTTAAAGACTCGAAATGCATTCCTCGCTCTCTGTCATAAAAAGAAAAGCCCACGTCGGTAGTGACAGTCAGCTTGTTTCCTGCGAGAAGAAGCTATAACAATTGATTCAAGGTAAGATTCTTCATCTCTGGACTGTTTGGAGTCTAACAGGGCAGAATAACTGAATGAGAAGATGGAGATCCCCAGAGTTATTCCCCAGGTTAACCCTGAGAGACTTTTGAGAAACTGGCAGACTACTACATCTCTGCTACCCTTTGGAATTGTAGACTGAGACGCCCCTGTACATATATTTTACCTGCTTTAACTTCTCTTTACTTCTCTTTAACTTCCTTTTTTTGGCTAATAAACCAGTTCAACCCATTGTGGCTAGACGGATAATGCAAACTTTGGAAGCATAAACAGGGAACTATCAAGTAGGAGTAGGGAGGAGATATTACTTCTGTATATGGCACAGCTACTGGAATACAATGTTCAGTTTTAGTGTCCACAGTTCCCAAATGATGTTTAAAAATTGGAGACAGGTTCACAGATTAACCACAAGAATGACTGAAGTATTGTAAATCATGCTTTATAGTCAAAGACTCAAGTTGCTCAATCTATTAGCTTATCAAAGAGAAAGTTAAGGGGTGATTTGTCTAAATGTACCTACTTGGGAAACAGAAATCTGGTAATAGAGGGCTTTTCAGTCTAGCAGACAAAGGTCTAACAAGATGCAATGGCTGGAAGTTGAAGCTAGACAAATTCAGACTAGACATAAGGGGCAAATTTTTTACTGTGAGGCTAATTAACCGTTGGAACAATTTGCCAAGCGTTATGATGGATCTTCTCTCACTGGGCATTTTAAAACTAAGATTGGATCTTTTCTAAAGCTATTGGTCTTGAAGCAGGAATTAATTCAGGGAAGTGCAATGGCCTGTGTTATGCAGAAGTTCAGACCATGGGCATAGTTTGGGGAGGGGCAAGGAGCATTGCCCCTTCAAACTGCAAGCCTCAGGCAGGTGCAGAATTTGCCTCCCATGCACAGCCCCTTCGGCCTGACTGGAGTTGCCGCCCCCCAACACAGAAGTCAGATTATGCCTATGGTTCAGACTAGATGATCACAATAGTCCCAGTCACCTTAAAATCTATGAATACATTAAATTTTAAATGTATTTAAAAATTCTCGGAAAATTTTTCAATACTCCAAAAGCAAGTGTTCTAAGTTTGGGGAGCAGGATCTATATTATTCATAGCTAGCTAAGAGATTTGAGCTCACTTTAAGTGCACATGTCCATGTCTTCTTAACTATGGGGCTGCTGTGCCTTCTTAATTCTGTCCAGTCACAATGATTAATGTGTACTAATTCAAAGTGACTTTCTTCATCAAAATTAGAAACAAGCAGATACCACAAATTGCTATCATTACTACCGGAATCATAATAATGCAATACTTTTCAGTTCTCTTAACTATATCATTGTTTTCCAGGTATAAATGAAAAAACACAATACTGTAAAGATCTCCCAGAAGGCCATTAATAATTAACCAGCTCATTAGATCAAATGAACAAGAAAATATGATTTAGGAACACATACATTCTCCTTGAAGCTGGTGGGTGTAACTGCTGCCTTTCATTTAAGATAGCTGTAAAAGGACAGCTAAGTTCCTTTATAGCAACCACCACCTAAAACAAAAGCATATGTGAGTTTGCCCAGGAATTAGAACTACGTGAGTGGAAGGCCTTACTGTGCGTTGCTTTGGGTAAGAGAATGGGGCTCTTGGAGGGAGAAAAGCTGAGAAACACACAGAAACAGACCGAGAAATATGTCTCACACACAGAGTTGGCAAGCACAGTGTGGCCCAGAGGGAAACCTCAACAGGGGTTTTGAGTTGGGTGCTGCCTAAAAGAGGCTTGGCGCTGTGAACAAGAAAATTGTCTCCTGTTATTTGATACTTCCTGTAGGACTTTATACATACTTTGTAAACAAACAGAACTGCATGGCCAACTTCTCCTTCCAACTGTGACAATCTATAAAGCCCTGAAATTTTGGCTAGCCAATCAGGTCAAAAGGGGTAACAATAATATTTATATGCAGGGCCCAAGCATAATTTTTTCAGGCCCAGCACTAACTTGTAACACGGGCCCCCTCACACACACATACCACAATCCCTCCTTCCATACATACAATCTCATATACCCTCCCCCCCATGTGGGGGCCCTGTTTACATACTAAAGATCTGGTCAGCCAAAAGAATCATTTTTATGTCCAAAACCAATCCAATAAATAAAAGGAAACAAACAAATAATTCCTTCTCATCGTCTCTTCCGCATGCCTGAAGTCAAAAGGAAATGATAGTAATAGTGTATCTATCTATGTATAATTGCATTAAGGTCTTATAACTGATTTCTAAACTTGTTGAGTATTTGAATACTAAGATTTTAATGACAATGTACTAAATTTAAAGGGACAATGCCCCATATTGTGCAGGCTTTAGAATACATGAATCATAATGGAATCTCTTAAGAACCCTCTGGCTAACTAAAAATGGAACTGATGGGGTTCAAAGTCCCACCTAGATTTATCCCTCAGTGAGGAAGTTTCTAGCTACAACACAGGTCTAGACATTGGAAGAGGAGGAGGTTAAATTGAGAGAACCAGGGAAGAATTCTCAGGACTTTCTCAGTGATGATAACAAGCACTCTCACGGAAGAAAATAAAATTTTAAGACACCTTTATAAATACACCTCACTGCTTATGGATAAAGGATCAGGCAATAGAACAAGCAAATGGGCATGGTATAAGAACCTAACTAGATAAATTGGATAGGTTAGAAAGGTCTGTAATTAGAAGAGTTCTCCAGGTGTTTAGAAAAAAATGACAGATTTTTTGCTTCTGTATTCTTTCCCAGGTGGAACTTACTTGGTTTAGCAACAGGTTCTGCAAACACTGATGTTGGCAGTTACACAATTAATTTATTTCAATTTGATCACCTAACCTAGCCTACAAAAGAAACACTATAGTATTTTCTTTGGCAGAAATTAGTACCTGTAAGACTGGCAGTGGATTTATTATTTCTGCTAGGACTTGCATTTTCTTCCTTATCCACTGCTGTAAAATCCAGAACAGAACAGTGCAGCAAAATTATTGCCAGGATACAGTGTGACATAGAAAGAGTCAAACTTGTTAAGTGTGAACAATATGACAAAGTAAAAGCCATCTGAAAAATAAATGAAAATAATTCATAATTATAGTGAGAATCTATTATTATGTGTGTGTTTGTTCAGTGAATTCAGCTGAGCTTGATGAAGGGTGTCAGATCTGACAGTCCTGGAGAAATTCTCTATCCACAGAACAAGTGCAATCTCGAAAGTACATGCTTCCCTGACTACATGCCTCAATCCTGACCTCTAGGGGACCACATCTTGGGGCAACTGCCTCTATGTCCACTCAAACCTTGGCATCTCCAAAGAGACTGTCAACGATGTTGCCAATTAGTGCCCGCTGTGGTGATGGTTTTGTAATGTGGACATCAGTACTAGGCCAAGATCACTAACTCATTTTGTACAGACTACAGAACAGCTGTCAGATGGTAATAACTTCCAATCACCACTGACATTTGAACCAGCAGTGAATATACCCTCTTAATGGGAGTTCCACACGCATATGGAACAGAGAGGCTTCATTGTTATACATTTCCATATAAACTGTGGCTTACTCTTAATGTGATGCAGACTCAAGGGATAACATATAGAGGTTATAAAACTAAAGCCCCCAAAATACATTTTGTTAACAGGAACTGGTTTTTCAACTGTAAGCCATGAACACTTGACATGAAAATATTTTATCTAGGAAAAACTGAACATGTTGAAGAAAAACAAAGACTTACTGCATTTTAAGTACTGGCTTGTAGCTTGATTATTAGCTCTTCAGCAAACTATTTAGCACTGCAGGCTAAAAGTTCTCTTAAGGTGTACTTGTCAATCAAAAACTAAGCTTACTTTAAATAAACAAGCAGTGCCTATTATCTTTCTCCTGGACGTCTCATCAAAAATCTGTTTTCTCTGAACATTGTCCACTTTTTGTTTTGTAACTGACAAGCTACCTTACTAGTTTACATTGCAGTCTGTGAGGATTTTAGTAATTCTAGGTCTTCAAATGTAAGTCAGCTTTTGTCTGTGATGAAAGAAATCATTTACAAGATATACAATATATTAATGTTTGTCAGACTTCCAAAGCAAGCAGGAAACTTATTTTTTCCCTGTTCCTTAAAGAAGCTCATAACTGATTTTCTTATAAGGGGTAAAAAATAAAATAAAATAAACACATACACACAAAATAAGAGACCAAAACAGAGAACCTATTTCTCACTCTGAGATAGCCTGGAGCAGTAATACAGTAGGGTCAACATATAAAAAAAGCTTGGTTGCTGTAATTTTTAAGAACATATTTTATCCCTTTATTGTTTATAGCCTGTTTTCATTTATTAAACAATAAGACATGACAGACTGTGTGGAGGTGCTGATTGATGCATGCCTCAGGTGCACAGCAAGGTCCCTGGGCACATCCAATACGCGGGTTAATCAGCACTACTACATCAGCTGAAGTGCTATATTACAATTATAACATGGACAGCACCAAAAAATAGTAAAAAAGTCTCTAAAAGAACACTTCCAGGGGCCTGTACTATTGTACATATTTTAAAGATAGCTTTTCCTTTCTTATGTATAATTACACCCAAAAAAATCTTATATTAAAAGAACATTATTAATGTTGCAAAGTTAGGCACTCAAAAGTTAGGAAATGCCAGAATTAAAGTTGCACGTGCAACCCTAATAGGCTTTTCGTGTCCAATTTCTGAAGCTTTTAAAAACAAACTGACAGAACAGAAATTCCATCATGTGGCATCATACTAACACTCACGTGAGTCATCAGCAGGGTTAGAACTGTTGGATCCACTGGAAAGATCTCTGCACTTGAGTCAATGGGGTATACGATAGCAATAGTAGGTTGTCATCCTTTGTGCAGATCCACACTAAAGGCTTTTTGCCCATCCATTCCAGTTGTCCTCCTGCACTCTGGCTCCTCATCAGATCTGTCTCTCCTCCCCCAACACCTCCTTTATCCCACAGGTTCCCTGTCCCAGTCTTCTAGACAGCCCCAGTCTGGCTCAAGAGGACTATTTACATGTGTAAGTGAATCAACAGCTTACAGAATGAGGGTCAACAAAGTTGCATACCAGCAAGGGGCTCGAGCTGAAAGGGGAAACGAAGACTGGAGGCCTTGTGTAGCTGGACACCTAAGCCTCCAGTTCCAACCTAGACAAGAAAAGACAACGCTTCCTTCCCTCCTAAGTAGCAAGGCAGAACTACTTGCCATTCTATCACTGGATGCTGTTGCATCTGAGAGTTGGGAGGGGAGAAGACTATCAAAGAGCACACAAGAAGAGTTAATGCTGCTTTAAGTATCATTAATACATGCAATTTATAATGCAGATCTTCCACAGTTCTTGGTGGAGAGCATGTCTTTTACTATAGGCTCCTGTCCCTGGCCTTCTTTCATACAAACTTTTTCTGCCTAGTTAATGAGTCATGGCATATACCTATACTGCCACGAAAAAAAAAGATCGACAGCAGTGGGTCTCAGAGCCTGGGTCAGCTGACTCTTGTGCTATAGGACCAAAAACAGCAGTATTGATATTCAGACTCAGACTGGAGTCAGGGCTCTGAAACCTATCAAGGGGGAAGTCAGCTGTCCTGGACTCTGAGTTTCACTGCCATGGATCTTTTTGTTGCAATGTAGACATACTCATAATGATTTTGCATGGATGGAAGAAAGACAGCTATGTGCAACCAAAAGCATTGCCTCTTGCCACTTTTTTCTTCCAAAGATTCCCACTGTGGTGTTTTCTGTCATTTTGCTCCCTTCTACACTAGTCAGCAAGGGAAAATATGCTCTCAATCCAGCAAAACTCTCAGTAGAAGTCTGAAGTCAGACAGCTTATGTGCTGAAAGTTACACTTAAGTGCTTTGCTGGATCAGGGCCTATGTGAGCCATATGATGCTCCCTTCGTTGATTTACCTTTCCTAGTATAATTATATAAATGAATAAATAAAATAAATCTCTATCAGAAATGAGAAAAATCTGAAATACTTGTAAAAATATTTTCATAAAGCTGTTAAGAAAGCAGTGTAGTGAGTGTAGAATAAATACAGGGAGAGAGAAAGAGACAGAGTGCAAAAGCATAAACTAGAACATAGGAAGAAGCATACTGCATCAGAACAATGGTCCATCTAGCCGAGTATACTGTCTTCCAACAGTGGCCAGTGCCACATGCTTCAGGGAGAATGAACAGAATTGGGCAATTTATCAAGTGATCTATTCCCTGTCATCCAATCCCAGCTTCTGCCAGTTAGAGATTTAGGAAGACCCAGAGCATGGAGTTCCATCACTGACCATCTTGGCTCACAGCCACTGATGGACCATCCTCCATGAACTCATCTAATCCTTTTTTGAACCCAGTTATACTTTTGACCTTCACAACATCCCCTGGCAATGAATTCCACAGGTTGACTGTGCATTGTGTGAAGAAGTATTTCCTTATATTTGTTTTAAACTTGCTACATATTAATTTCATTGGGTGATCCCTAGTTCTTGTGTTATGTGAAGGCATAAATAACTTCCTTCTTCACTTTTTCCACACCATTCATGATATTATAGACCTCTCTTACATCCCCCCTTAGTCATCTCCTTTCTAAAATGAACAATCCCAGTCTTTTTAATCTCTCCTCATAAGGAAGCTGTTTCAGACTTCTAATAATTTTTGTGGCCCTTCTCTGTACTGTGTACTTCCTGATATTGCCTATGTACAGGCATAGGCAATACCAGGAGGAATGAGCCAGAGCACAATGGAAAAGCGATGCAGAAAGACCTTTGTTTTGTGGCTCGTATTTGCTGAAGGACTACCTATCCTGAATTTATAGTTTGATGAGTGACAATCAACACTCATCGTTATATTTGTTTTCCACTAACTGACCTCAGTATTTCTTTTGTATGAATGACTTACCGAATGTTTGAATGCTTATATCTCAATTTATCACTAAATTGATAACCCTTAATCTGGGATATTACAGATTATGTACTTTTTGTACTGTATAACTTTCAAACCAAACCTTATACTTTTTGGATAATCTATGTATTATTCCCAGATGTACAGACACTATTTCCTTCAAAAATTCTGTATTTAATAATTTTATAACAAAAATATATCATCTTGAATAAAAAAAATTATGAGATGAGGTGGTCAGATCTGCATACAGTATTCAATATGAGGGCATACCACAGATGTATATAGTGTCATTATGATATTTTCTGTTTTATCTATCCGTTTCCTAAAGGTTCCTAACATTCTGTTAGCTTTTTTACTGCCATTGCACATTAAGCAGATATTTTAAGAGAACTATCCACAGTTCTGCTAAAATCTCTTTTTTGAGTGATAACAGCTAATTTAAACCCCATCGTTTTGTATGTATACCTGGGATTATGTTCTTCATTGTGTATTATTTTGCATTTATCAACAATGAATTTTATCTGCCATTTTGTCACCCAGTCATCCAGTTTTGTGAGATCCCATTTGTAACTCTTTGCTTTGTAACTCTTCTACTAAAAATTCTGAAGCAACGCTACATCAGATATTTTTAAGGTCATGTATCATTTATTGTCTAGGTCAATCTAAGCATTAGCAAAAAGCGTTGCAAACCTTTCTACAAGGCATTTTAAAAATAAAGCTATATGTATTTTTGGGCCATATTTTCCTCACAGGCTCTGCACTCAGAGTATTTCACTTCAGAAATTAAAGTATCATTCTATAATAAGTGCACTGGGTATGATATTTCAAGCAAGTGAAGGAACAAGCTTTATAGCTAAGCTATCAAAATGCTATTAATAAAAGCAAAAATATATGAATGATGCTTAAATTCCATTATGGACAGAAAAAGTTATTGACCATTAAGTTAATATTTCATGTATCCTCAGAATTTTTTCCAAAGGCCCCACTGAAAATAATAGAATCCATTTATATCGCTTATAGTTAACTTCGTACATTTCTCAGCTATTATTGGGTAGTGTATTGTTTTAGTAACCCACCCACCTGCCCCCTCCAAGACTTTTTGGGGTGGGAGGAATTTGCTGAGGACTGGGTTTTGGAAATATGGCTAGAGTATTTTTTCCTCCTTCCAAGGTTTGAGGATTCTGCTTAGCTTATTTTTGTTTGTGTACATTTGGCTATATTTTTAATACGTGGCAAAAACAATAGTGCCCTGGACAAATAGATTTTATGTTTAAGTAGATAAAATTAAAAATATTTTCCAAAAGAATTTCAAACATTTGTGTCTAAAGTTAAGCATGTAAGAACTTGTCTATATGGCACAGCAAAGTGTTCTGGAAGGATGTGATTTGTAGAGGTCTCTAATGTGTTGCCCTCTAACTGCCCAACGTAGACTACACTAGTGCACTCTAAAAGGTACTTAGTTCATGTTAACATAGTCCTGTTAGAGCATGCCAGAAGGGTCTACGGGGGCAGGTAGACCACAATACGTTAGCGCATTCTACAAATCACATTGCTCTACAGTGCTTTCCCTTGCCTGTAGACAGGTCCTAGATCTATCTATCCATCCATCTACTTATACAGCTCCCAACACTGTAATATCTGATAGCTTCACAATTAACAACAGATTTTTTTACTACACCACCTCATGTGGTGGAGAAATACTGCTCTCCCCATTTAATAGATGGGCAGCCGAGTCTCTTAGAGATTAAGTGACTTGCTCAAGATCACACATCAAGTCTGTTGTAAAGCTCTACATTGAATGTAGATCTCTTGAATGTTAGGCCTGTGCTTTAACCACAACCATACTTCACTTCTGTAGGCACTTAAATAAATGGCATGAGTTTTACAGGCGCTGCACAACACAGCTCCCACTGATTCCTGCTCAGGGAGAACAATGACTCATAGAAATGGAAGGGACCTCAAGAAGTCATCAAGTCCAGCCCCATTCATTGTGGCAAGACCAAGTAAACCTAGACCTTTCTGGACAGATGTTTGTCCAACCTGTTTTAGCAACCTCCCTTGGAAGCCTATTCTAGAGCTTAGCTATCCTTATAGTTAGAAAGTTTTCTGCAATATCTAACCTAAATCTTCCTTGCTGCAGATTAAACCATTACTTCTTGTCCTTCCTTCAATGGACATGGAGAACAATTGATCATAGTTCTCATTTTAGCAGCCCTTAATGCATTTGAAGGCTTCTCAGGATCCTCCTCAGTCTTCTTTTCTCAAGAATAAACAGGCCCAGTTTTATTAACTTTTCCTCATATATCAGGTTTTTTAAAGAAAGAAGCAGAAAGGAAGATAAATTGTTATGCCAGCTTTTTCTATCCCTGATACATAGCCTAGACTACTGTTTAGCTACACAAATTAGTTTTTAACTTGATCTTCCTTGGAAAAAATACCTATGTGTTTAAATTACAGAGGAGATGGTCCTCAGTAGCAGAGTTTGGATCCAAACTTCTCCAATGTTTGGGAATGTTTGGTTTGGCTCAGGTATCTCTAAATTTCAGGAATAAAGATTCTGAGAATGCAAATTGGCATGTGAACTCCAGAAGATTCACTCATCCCTAGAAGAGTATCAGACGTGATGGAAATGTCACTCTTTTGCTCAGTGATCTAGCCCCTTACCCACTCTACTTGACACCCATATAATTCAACGGGCAGGCAAAGAACCAAAGGTTTCTTCCAAATCCAGCAGCCAAATTCTGTTATACTGTGACCTTTATGCCATTCTGATGGTGTAAAGCACAGGTGTCAAACACAAGGCCCGCGGGCCGAATCCGGCCCGCCGGCTTGTGTTATCCGTCCCGTGGGCCGAATCCGGCCCGCCGGCTTGTGTTACCCGTGCTGGCAGTGTTTTCTGAGCAGAGCTCAGGAAAAGCGTGGGAGATCTCGCGTGAGCTCATGGCACCGTGAGATCTCCTCCTAAAAAGGAAATATCTCCTCTTAAAAAGGAAACGGCCGTCGGAGTCTCGCACTCTGCCGCCGAATGTTACCCTGCAGGGAGATTTCACGGCGGAGAATGAAGTCTGCAAGCCTCTGTGAGTGCCTGTTCTCATTCCCGCTATCCTACTCTGCCACCGAATTTCACCCTGCGGGGAGATTTTTCGGCGGAGAGTAGACTATCAAAAGTTGAGTGTGGTATGCGTGGCTCCCCTGAAATGAATTCAATCTAAATGTGGCCCGCCATACGAATTCAGTTTGACACCCCTGGTGTAAAGGGTCAATACAGGTGACAGAACCAGGCCCAGGGAATTACAAGGGGATTCCCTGCATGATGTAGACTAGTGTAATTACTCCATGCTGCAGTTTACAGATTAGGGCACATATTGGAATGGGTATTGCCAGATTGCTGTTGAGCAACTTCTATTCTTAGCTGGAATCTTTTTCTGCACCTGCCATCTCCCCCAGCACATAGTGTAAAATGCCACTAAGCAAGTTAAATATTTTAAATAAATATTGGCAAAGTTTCTCTGAGGTACTGTTTACTGCCATGACCAGCTTTACTGACTGCATAGACAATGCCTGAGTATATCACATTCAGCTACAGAAGCATTTGGTAGCTAACGAAATATTTGATAACTGAAATTATTTGCTAGTGTTTTAGTGGAAATAGAAAAGGGCTGCCATTTTATGCCCTTAAAGATTAAAACTGTTTGTCTCTTATTCACCCTTAATATTAATCAGCACGCTTTGAGTCAGCAGAAAGAAAAAAACAAAGAGGTTTGCCATCATAGATCTATTTGTTGACCTTAAACTCTCTGTTACAGGAGATAAAGAAATTTACAGTGATAAATCTTATCTATTTTCCATTGTCTCTATATTGACTAAAGCAACATGGACATTCTTATAACATACCTCCAGAAATTAACTATTTCTCCAGACCTTTTGAGCAGGCTTTCTTTTCCTTTTTTCTGAAGTGGGATAACATATATTGTTTTAAATGCTGATGCAGACAAATGTCACTTCTAAAATGGTATTACACAACTGGTAATCAGCGAATAATTTGCACGAGGGGTAGGAGTGCTCATTGGTAGCCCTTATCTGCAAAATCTAGAAATTTTCCTCGTTTGTAGCCAGTTTAGATTATGCAATCATACTTTATATTAGGATCTGTTTACAGAGTTAGTAAATGATAAATAGATGTTGTATGCATATTAGAGATAGGTATTTATTTTAGATGGTTCTAAGCATATCAGTGGAACCATCTAAACCATATAGATTGGTTAAAGGGACTGTTATCAGCAACCTATTGGTCTGTTATAACACGATTAACTATTCATTAAAACAGCTATTAACCATTTATTAACCGTTTATAAACTATAAATGGAACATCAATATGAAGTGACTAATTATGCATCCAGTACAAAATGTGTGAAAAAACATCCATCCTGTGTATGGGCTTTGGCCAGTGTTTATGAAAGAATGTTGGTCTAACATAATTAGAAGAGATTTATAATCTGTCTTTACCAAGTAAATAACATAGTAGTGACCATTTACCAACATGCTTGTATGGTTTGTGCATGGAGGCATTTACAAATCCAGGATGGGACATCGGAGAAGACCAGAAGAGAAATTGGCACAACCAACCAACCTACTCTGCTTCATCGACACTCAGTATGCAAGTTAGATTCCCCCATTGCCTGGTGCTCACTGAGGCCCCAACTAAAGGCCAGCTGTGCATTGTTTTAAGAAATACAAAGCTCCTATATGGCTTCATAAACTACTTGTGCGGCACACTGATCAACCTTGAAAACAGTGGATGAGGCCGGATGGTCCAGTGTTTAAGGCATTGGTATTGGCAAGTCCCTGTTCTGCCATTGTCTTCCTGTGACTATAAGCCAAGTCACTTAGTTTGATTGTGCCAGAGTTTCATAGCACTGTGCTACCTCACATGTTGTGAAATTAAAGGCTATGAAGGTCTCAGATGATAGGTAGATCTGCACCTGTTCCTCAGGTAGGTGCTGCACCTGTTGCACGGGGCTACAGAAAGTGCAGAATTCATGGCAATAAGCTGTCTGCTGCTCTACATTGATTTTAACCTGCCACTAGATCTGCAGAGGTTACTGAAGCCTTGTGAAATAATGACAAAAAGGACTGAGGTCCTCCTCTTGCACTAAAAAAATTTAAAATGCCACATTTTTGATGTGGGGAGTCTCTCTCCTCCCTCCCCAAAATTGATCTAGGAAGGGCTTTTAATCCTGATGGCTCTTAAAAGCTGACCACTCTGTTTTGGATTCAGTTTTCTGCAACACAGCTCAGTCTCCCCAGGTCTGAGGAAGGGAAAAGCTGCCCTCTGCTAGTACTTCAAGGAGGCACTGTCTACCTTGACATTACTCCTTAAAAACTAATAATCATATATGGATGGAAGTTGGGTAGAACAGACTCATACCTTTAGGGAAGCATTAGGTGGTCAACCAAGTAGTATATAGCTACACTTGATCCACATAAGTATCAAAAACTGCAGTGCCCAGTAATGCTACAGAAACTACTGAGGGCTCTGTGCCATGAATCTGGCCTTAAGGTTACAGAGATAGCAGAATTAGGAAGATCAGAATGTGTAGCCTGTCTTTGGACGGTAATCTTACCCCTGTGGTAAAGCCAATATTTTAAAATAAAACTGATATGTGGACAGTTGCTGTATCTTATATTTTGTTTTGCTAACAAGACCATATTTTACTATAATTATAAATATAGTGTAAAAACAATACAAGTTGTTCTATGAAAAAAGACAACATAATATTTTAATCAACTCTGCTTCATTGACACTCAGTATGCAAGTTAGATCCCCCACTGCCTGGTGCTCACTGAGGCTGCAACTAAAGGCCAGCTGTGCATTGTTTTAAGAAATACAAAGCTCCCATATGGCTTCATAAAATACTTGTTTATGCCAGTGAAGTATATAAATCTATGGGTGCAGTCCTGGCCTGACTGAAGTCAATTACAATATTCAAGAGCCACGATTTTACCCCTTGAATCTGAATGAGCAATTTGTCTAAAAGTGAGAGGTGCCTTAGAGACTCCTAAGACAGACAGGCACAAACGCTACACACACCATGAACTGCACCAACAGAATCTGCCTAAGGTGGCTACCAAACTCACCCTGAACTTTGGTGAAGTTCACAAGCTCTGCTTGAACCAGGCAGAGTAGTATGGGGTTCAAAAATCTACATAGTTAATAGCTTTACAGATTTTATGCCCAACTTTATCAGAAATAATGATGTTTGCTGGATCCCATCTAGGAATGATGAATAACACAATCTAAAACTCCCAGATTAAACATGTTTTTACAATAGAAGGAAGATCAAAATCAGGCTTACAATGGAAACTGAGCTATAACCTGAAATCACTGCAATGTCTTTGTTAATGGGACTAATTTAATTTGTTAGAAGATTTTGAAATGCTGCACTTATGCATACATTTTCTCCCGTAAGCCTTAAAGACAAACATTTTCAGTTAAGATTCTGTGCTCTTTTCTACTATCATATTAGACAAAGTGTTTTCCACTCATATTTTCAATGTTCATGTTATATTGTGTTTTATTATAAAACCTATCTTGTCTTCCAAGTCTATTGGCTTTGTTTTAGAGCCTTAAACTTATCTTTTGTCTCCTGTAAAGCATGTTCCAAAAATTCTCAGACAGCACACTATTAAAACTCACCTAACTTTATTATTCAGTCAGTCTCCTCCATTATTTGTCCCTCTTGATTTGGAGCTAGGACTCAGAATTTAGCAGCACAGCACTAAGGTTTTGTTACTATTCCCTGGATCAGAGCCTTACCACAATTAGCCATTGATCCAGCTGCTAGTATCATGACAAGGGAACTCAAACTCCCTCCTCCTTGAGGCAATCACTCCACAGAGAAAGCTTTCAACATCACAGACTCCCCACTACTACATTTCTTAACTGAATAATCAGCATCAGGCTCAGAGCTGATTTCTGAAAGTGCAATAAGATACACATGCTACTTTAATTCGTTAGGAAAATGTTTTTCCTGCATAGACCTGTTCAACTTTACTGCATGTGGAGGGTTTTCTTCCAGTTCTTGGAAACTCAACTTTGCATGTGTTGACATTGATGTAACAAGGTTGCTAGATTGCTCATGCAGCATTAGATGTACATCATGACATTTTCTTTTAAAAGTGATTTTACTGTAAGAGTAAAAACTTCACTAATGTCTAATAGACCCGATCTGAATAATCACGTTATGTGAATTAGCTAGTGGGTGAACAAACCGGGGGGGGGGGGCGAATTAAAGAAACAACATCAGAAAATACAGAGTGCTCATTTAATTTGACAGGTGTAGTTTAGTTTTAATTATGACAATACTTCAGGGTATACTAGTAAATGAACTGTGATATGAAGTAATATAACCTCATGACAGCATTCTGCAGTGGTCACTAAGAAGTGGGGTGAAACAGCAAGGCTTTTGGTGAGACTTTCCAGGTTTGAGGATCAACAAAGTCTCAATTTGCAAGGTTATTTGGTAATTCTACAAGATACTATTACAGATATAAAGCAAACGGTGTATTTCAACTCATTTAACTCTCCAGTAAATAACTTTTGGTTGTGACAATATTCTGATACATTTGCAAATTACAACCCTCCAAGCTATGCTTGGGTTTAAATACATACTAAAGTACAGTATCTTCTCACTTTCTTTTTTCTCAAAACCAAAATACATACAACGCATATTCATTTATTATTTTAATAGATCCACAGGCAACTCCTGTACCCGGATGAAGCATAAAAGATCTCAAAATGGATATGTTAAAGCAGATGGCCATTAATTTTCTAAATAGCTTCACTCTGGACTTATGCATGTTTCCACCTAGATCTGATCTTATTTTTAGATGCCTAAATATAGATTTTGGAGCTTAGCTTTAGGAACCAATTTTTTAAAATCTTGGCCCAACTTTATATTCACTATATACAATGTAATTAAATGTTCTGAAAAATTTAACTTTTAAATGTCCCAGTTTTTTAAAAATTAAGTATGTAACCTTAACCATACACATAATACAAGTTTTTCCATTTGCTGTATAATATTTATTTTTTCCACTGGTTAAAGGTTTTTCATTGGTTTTAATTGTGCTCATGAGACTGGAGAACTGAAAAAAAACCATATTGTTTGCCTGGGGCAGAGGGTGGGAAGAGAAGCTTTCACAATTTACCCAACCAGTGCTGGGGAATTACTCTTTTTGAAGACTTTAAACTTCATATTCCATATCCTAAACTGACACCCACTGGTTTTTCCCTATAAGGAAATGTGATCCTTTTACAAAGATTACTTCAGACTAATTAAATGAAATCCATGCTGGACATTCCACCAAATTACCAGTAATTTATTCCTTGAACGATAGGTTTACACTTCAGGTTTAATTTTTGGTGGGGAGGGAAGCATTGTCACCCAGAAAAATCCAGCTCGTGATGTAATACATACAAGTGTACGCATGTATATTGTTTTAAATAATAAAATAACAGTAGGATACTTTAGAACCATATTGACAATTTCCTACCTGCCAAAATTGGTTTCTGTAAGTCTCTCTGTGCCAGCCCACATAGTTGTGTTGGAATGGTTTATTTTCTGATTTTGTTTTCTTCTGTAGGTTTTAAAATTATTTGTGAAATCCCTGCGGGCTCAATCCAACACCCAATGAGATTAGTGAGAGTCTCAGCATAACTTTCAATAGGCCAGTGCCTAATTGAGCAGGATCAGAGGGTCAGCCCCCAACAAAGAGGAAAGACATTATAAGAAACGTCCTTGGTAAGAGGACTTGCACGCACTGCCCGATTCAGTTATTCACTGGAGAAACGCAGTTACAGGGGGCACAGCTGGCAACTTAAACTATACGCTCACACTGGCCAGCCTAGTGCATCCAGCCACCAAATCCCCTCTACCTATTTCTGAAGGGCTTAGATAGCAGGTAACAGGTACTTCAAAATGCCTGAACAGAGAGATCTACTTAGACCACTAGGTACACACAACATGATGCCTAATAAAGTGAGGGGACGGGTTGGTAGTGAGGGGTGGGAGGGGCCTGTAGTTTGGGGGTGGGCAGGCCAATGGGAGGGATCTGTACTGGGAGGGGCAGACAGTGGGCAGGGTCTGTAGTGAGGGCTGTGTAGTGAGGGGCAGTGGGAGGGCCTGCAGTGAGGGAAGGGTGTGTCGTGAGCAGTGGGCGGGGTCTGTAGTGAGGGGAGGGGTGTGTCGTGAGGGGCAGTGGGCGGGGCCTGCAGTGAGGGAGGGGTGTGTAGTGAGGGGCAGTGGGAGGGGCCTGCAGTGAGGGAGGAGTGTGTCGTGAGGAGCAGTGGGCGGGGTCTGTAATGAGGGGAGGGCCAATGGGCGGGGTCTGCATCGAGGAGGGGCTAAGACGCAGTCACCTCCGCGACGGTCGGCTTGGCCTGCTCTTGCAGTCCCCTGCCGCGTCCGCACGCCTGTGCGCTGGAGACCAATCACGTGCCCAGCCAGCCTGGTTGCGGCCAATCGGCGGCGAGCTCCGTGCCGCCGCGGGACGCTGGCGGCGGCGGCGGGCTAGATGGCGGCGTGAGCGGGGCCGCCATGCGGAGCCGCCGTTGCCGCGCGCCATGGCTAGCAGACGGCGGAAGGGGGGTGACAGGCTCCGCCTCAGGGCCCCGCCAACCCCGGAGACGCGGAGCGGCGGCACAAGGAGCAGCCGGCGAAGGGCGGCGGCTGCCGGCGAGAGCGGCGCGGGGGGCCCGCAGGATGGCGGGGCGGCGGCGGTGGCCGAGCCCAGCAGCAAGGCGGAGGGTGAGGCCTGAGGAGCCAGGGGGCGGGGACACGCGCAGCTCTGTACAGAGACGGGCCCTCCCCCCGTCCGACTCACCCCAGAACCCCCTGGGAGAGGATCCCCCGCGGCCCCGGCGGGGGGACCCGCCCGGATCCCCGCAAACGAGAGCCGCTCCCTGCTCCAGACCCGTCCCTCTCCTCTGCCCCCCAAGCGCTGTCAGCTGTGCAAAGGCGTGGCCTCTGCCCAGAGCAGGCCCCTCATGTGCTAGGTGCTGTACACTGAAGGCAAGTCGCTGCTCAGCCTGATGTGTTCACGCTGCAGCGGGGTGAATGTGAATGAATGTGTCGCCCTCTGGGAAACAACAAGGGTCCCTTGGAAACAAAAACAATAAAAGTTAAAAACTTGTTGGTGTTTGCACCATTTTTGTTTGAGGATTGAATTGTCTCCTGAATGTACAGGCTAGGCCCCATGCTTCTAATTTGCACTGCCTAAGCTGGGTAACTGAAGTTCAGTCACACAACACAGGTACCCTCTGGTTATGAGAGACCCTTTTTCCAGAGATTTCAACTGGCTCCCGAATCTTCCTCAAAAAGGAAGGGCTCTGTCATTGGTACATGAACACTTAAGCAGCATCTCACTGTTGATGGCATGATCTGCCCCCAGACAACTTGTAAGCAGAATATTCCCATCGGTAGGACCAGAATTCATTAGAAAAAAACCTCATGGTACCATCTGACTGCTGGTGACTTTTCTTCAGTGTATTATGTCATGCAGCTGTAGAATCTTCTGCTGAAATTCCATTTTTTTTTTTACTCACGGTGCTTTCCACTTGTGCAATTTCAATGTTGCATAATGATATATGTTTTCTTGTTTAATAGCTTCAGCACAGTCTTGTAAATTACTCCATGCTCACACAGAGTCCCATTAACTTCAGTAGAGCTTCATATAGTTGCAGAGCTCTTACATAGAGTAATTTGTAGGACTGGGGCTCAATTTTTTTTTAAGTGGAGGGGAATGGTGTAGTGAGGCCCTTTGAGTTGTAACTTTGTACATCCACACATCTGCCAATCCTGTTCCTTGTGCACATTCAGTTCCTTCCAGTTTTGTCAACACTAACCCATGTCAACCAGAAAGAAATGTTTCCTGTGGGGAAAGGCAATCCTTTCTCTGGATTTGAAACTTGAATGTATGATTAAGGATTTCTTCATTTTTTAAGAGGTGACAAATGTTGAAGATAGTTTGGATTCTAACTGTAAAACATCTTTCCAAAAATTAAAATGTATTTATTTAAATTTAGTGGCACTATCTTTTAAATTCCTTTATCTGTAGGCTCCATCTACATTGCAAAGTTCATTTATAAAAGGCAGGTGCAACTAATTGCGTTTCATGTACTGTGTTCAGTTTGTTTCACTGAAGTCGTATCTAATCATAGCAAACTGTCTTTACATACCCATGACCTGTGTTTATCCTTTATTTGCGAAAATGCACAGTGATGGGGGTTTAAGTGCTGTTCTATAGGACAAGACCAAGGGGACTCTAGAATTACCTTCATGTTACAAACATACGGTCAGATTTTGGGGTTTGGGTGAACTGCACAGTGTTGGGGTAAGGTGGTGGAAAATATTATCCCAGTACTGGGGACTGACTGCACAGCCAGTTTCAAGGGGTAAAGTCGAACAGCCCTCTGTTGGCTTTCTAACTTACGGTGGTTGCTAATGGATTTGAGGGGGTGAAATTGTAGCCAGAGATCACCATGGTTTAAGATTTCAAAACCCCTATGCCAGTTCAGGGAAAGAGAAAGAGGTAGGAGCCTCTATTTCTACCAAAGGATCTCCCCTCAAGTTGGTTAAGATGACTTTTATTATCAGATTCTGCTGGTGGTGCAATTCACTATATTGACCTATTGTTTGATAGTTTTCATTCATACTGCTAGGTGCTGAATATCTTGCTTTTTGTGTCCTGCAGTGCATTTTGAAAATGGATTTACTATTCTCTCTGCAGTAAAATAGCTGACAATTCACTCAGAACTTAATGTGTACTCATGAAAAATTGTTTAGGAGTGATTGCATGATGAAAGAAATTATCGACAGTTTATAAAATATGTGCCCTTGGTCCATGGGTCTGTTATGTATATTTTGAGTTAAATTCCATCAAATGTTTTTTTGCTAGTGCTAGTTTATTACATGGGAATCTTACTTAATGTTCACACAGAATCATGTTTATATAAGACTCCGAAGAGATCGTTAAATAGCAGATCAAGGTTACCTACCTTCAGTTCGCCAGCCAATGATACTGATATACAGCAAGAAATTTTTTGGGATCCTCATTCACCAATTACTCATAAACTAGGTAACTATTACCAAAGAGTTCTTATTTCAAGTGTGCTTTTTTAGTAAATAAATGACCATTTGAAATGTACAGTTGGAGTACACTGTAGATGTCTGAATCTTTTTTGATTTCAGAAACACTCTTCATTAGTAAAATCCATTTTTAATGCTGTTTCTTAGGAGGGATGGCTTTTTATTGACATTATAATAAACGCTATTATTGTGATACAGCACATACAATTTTTAATTTAGCAGTTGTATTTGAAACGTTTCTACTTGGGAAACTTGGATTTGTCAGATTTGATAGTTTATATAAACAAAAGGTGGGGGTTTTTTTGTTTTTACAGGTAATGAAAGAAAGAAACAGGATACAGGTAGACATACAGTTGACATTGCAGATATTGTTAATCGTATTGCTCCACAGGTAATTATAATTTCTAATAGCAACACTTTGTAGCTTATGCAAAAATCAGAGGTTAAAAATAATGCTATAGTAGGCTGTGTTTGCAAACCAGGAGAAAAAGCAGTTTCTTAGTCTGCATAATCTTATGCATAGTAAAAGACTGGACATTTTTCTAATAATTGCATGTACTCATTCTGAGAGCTTTTTTGGGTACCTTTTTCCTTTGATTTCTTAGTTACATTTCTAAAAAGCAATGCTTATAGATATATTGCTAGTACTCTGCTAAACATGAATGGGCTTTTAAGAGTATTTAGCTTTTTATACTTTGTATAGCATTTTAATACAATTTACTGATGTAAACTGACTGTTAATCTTGTCAATTTTTTATATTGCTGTTTAAACTTATTTCCAAAATCCTGGAAATAGAGTAATTGTTAATTTAAAATACCTTATTCATTTTGTGTAGCCATTCCAGTCTTCTTCCTTTTTATTTTTTGATTGTTGAAAGAAACAATCTAACCATGGAAAGAATGCTATTAATCTTATTTTGCCCTTAAAATATGAATTATTTTGAAATAAAGATGACCAAAGTGGAGGAACCAAACAAGATTAAGATGAGGGAAGACTGTGCAATAGCATTGGTATAATTGAATTGCTTGATTATTCTAGCAGATGATGTTAGTAATGTCTGTGTTTATGATCCTAGTCAGTTTTCAGGGTTGATGCCTGTGCACCTGTGTAATTGGCATCCAGAGCCTGGAATTTGACATAGTAAACAAGATGCTAGGCCATCTTTTACTGAAGCATAAGATCAATAAGAAAATGTGTCTTTACCTGACATAATTATGTAATCTTCAGCAGGGAAAAATGTGCCTACTTGTTGGACAATGCCCATTTAATATGGTTTCTGAATTTCAAAGCTATAATAGAATACTTGAAAAAATCTTCCAGTTGGGGTTTGAAAGTCATTAAAGAAACAGTTGGCTGCTCCTCCACTTCTGTGGTATTAATTATAGCTCTGTTGCACCATTTGTGACCTTGTCTTGGACTATGGCTTTTTAATCACACTTTTTGACAGAGTTGTGGATTACCTTTTGCTGATGTCACCAGGCACTTTTTTCCTAAAAATAAAAGCACTTTTCTATAACTGGTCAATAAAGCTGAAGACACTTTTTTAGCTTGTATACAATAATTCTGCATCTTCATTCTTTTTTTGTTGTTGATTATAAGTATCCATTAACCATGTTCACAGAGTTGTATTCCTAAGAATTTTTTGAGAGTTCAGATACAGATTTAAATACTTTAAGTTCTAAATACCATTTATTTCTACTTATTTTTCTGAAGAATCTTGATATGATGGTGTTCTAATGGAAGAATTCAAAACTTGCTTTTGTGCAGGAGACATCCTCAGTATGATTTTCTGTATTTCTCTTAATTTGCCAGTACTGTTTTTATAGGTAAACAAAGATCATACATCTTAGGTAGCTATTCATTACAGTGTACTAGTAGACTAAAATAAAGTTGGCTAAGTGAAGATTGCAGAATATTTTATTGTAAATTTTTGCTTTGGTACTTTGCCTGTAAATACAGTAGTAACCTAAGCCCAGTCTACACACAAAGCAGCACCACTTTATGTAAAGTTGTGGTTTTAAATTGGTGTAATTAAACTTGTACAATTTTGTGTGTGTGCAGTCTTACATTGGCTTAAATCTGGTTTATATTGATTTGCCTTGTGTCTTTAATTTATAGCCAGGTTTGTACAAGTTTAATCTGTTTTAAAACTGATTTAAGTTAAACTAGTGCAACTTGTGTATGTAGTGAAATCTTTATTTTAAATAAAATTGCTAAGTAGTACCAATTTAATCTTAATTGTTTAGGATGAAAAACCAGGCTGTTCTGAGGGATCTCTTCTAGGGATGTGGATTGGTGAGGATGCTATTCCCTGTACACCTGGACTAGTAAAAGTACGAACTAGGACAACATTAAATGGTACAAGGTAAGTTCAAATTCACGTTTGGTTACACACCAAAGAAGCTGTGCTTTCATGTAAGGGAAATAACATTTCATTGAATCCAATGGGATTCATGAATACAGTCTGTATATTAGCAGAGTTAATACATGGTAATACTTTTACCATGTAATCTTTGTAATCTTTTAAAATGGGATGGTCATTGGTTGCAGTAAAAGAACATACATTGATAGTTAAATTTATTATATATGGTAATTGAGAGGTTTTTAATCATATCTCCATAGATGATTTGTTAAATTAGGGAGTCAACTGGTTACACTTTGCAAAGTGTTCTTCAGTGTTCCTGACTTTTTTTTTTCTGTTTGCATTTAGAGATCATAAAATAAAAAATACTGAAGAGGAACTTATGAAGTTGGCTAAGCAATTTGATAAAAATCTGGTTGAACTAGATATAGTCCAGGAGCAAGATGATCAATTCTATGGTTTTACTCAAACTACTTCAGAGGCAGAGACTTTAAATAGTTATAAAGATTCACATATGAAAAATCTGGAGTCATTCCTTACTGACGGGTCTGAAACAGATGCTGTTCTAGCCTTGACGCCACTTAAAGAGAGCACTGCTACAGAATATTGTCAAACTAGCAGTCAGAAGTCTTTAGACCTTGAGGCCGAAGTGGCCCTTAATGCCCTTTTTGATTGTTCCACCCAGAAATGTAGTGGACAGTTGAGCCAAGGCCTGTCAGCTATTTCCTTAAACAATAGTTTCCATGAAAGCAAAAGCACCTTGGTGGAGAGAAACACTTTTAAGGAAAGTACAGTAACCAAGCAGCACATTGCTAAAGAGATATGCCAGAAGCAAGATTCAACATGTGCATTAGAAAGTGCGAAACAGATTGCAGCCCCAGAAACTAAGACTACCGTTGTGCTGCCAAAGCAAAGTTTAATGTCCCCCAGGACAGAATCATTGATCTCCAGTAAGCCTGCCGAAGTAGTTCATGATTATTTTGACGATTGGGATGTTGATTTATTGGAAGATGATTCCTTTACAGTGCAGATTACTGAAAATCCTGAACTGATTAGTACTCCTAAAAAAGCTTTACCAGCTCCTAAAAAGCCAAGCACACATGTATTCAGTGGTATTAGTACAACTAAGGAAAGAAATAGTTCTAATTCTCTAATTGGAGTAAGTCTTCCAATCAAATCAAAGAGTACTCAGTGTGCACCTCTGAAACAAAATAGTAAAAACATAGAAGATGCCATAAAACTTTTTTCTTTCCAGAAACCAAATAATGAGATAGAAAGTTCAAAGATACAGACTGGTTTTTTACATAGGGAGCCTGATGTTAAAATTGATAAGATAAATTCCACGTGGAAAAGTGCCCAAAACAAAGTTTCTGACTATACTTCTCTTATTTCAGTGCAATCTGAGATTAAGAATGGAAAGGAACATATTCAGCCTAACTCTGGTCCCACCAGTTTTCCTGTAAAAGGAGCCTCTTCTATCTTAATACACTCTAATCTTCTTAGAACACAGGCTGGAAAATATGGAAATAACAAATGCAACATTTTCCCTCCGTCATCTATTTCTACTAATGCTAAGCCTAATGATCTAGTGAAGGTGGTGACCTGTACTGGTTTGGCTAACCTAAAACAAGCTGAAATGCCAAAAAAGGGTTCTGGATCATTTGATTGGAATGAGCCGAAGTTTTCTGATGAAGTTTTAGATATGTTTTGTGAATCTGATAGTCTTTGGGACACAAACGATGATGCTTTGTTGTATCAGGTGTGTGATGATGTAGAAAAACGGAGTCAGACCCAAGACATTAAACAAGGAAACGAAAGAGCACTAATTATACAAGGAGCCAGTATTGCTTCCAAACCTGATGGTGAGAACAGCTTCATGGCAGCTACACAAGGACTATCTAATCATCCATTGGCACAAAAAATCAATGCAAATCAGGACACCATCTTGGAGGGCACTCCTACAAATTCCTCAAAAGTTACAAACAGATTAACTACATTTGGAAATGTAATGAACAGTAGAAATTCTGCAAATCCTATAGCTGTAACAGCAAATGTTCCTACACAGCACAGGTGTATACATTCCCAAAAATATAATCAAAATGCTTCTGCAAATAGCATGAACAATGTACCAGGAAAATGGTATCGGTCTAACTCTGTGCCTGCAGGAAGCCTCAGTTTCGAAATTGGTCCAGTTAACACAACAGAGAGGTGTATTGCTGCTTTAAACAGTAGAGTGTTAACCAACCAAGATCTTTCACAGAACACAGGAAAAATACAAAATAACAGTTATAGAAACAAAATGTCAGTTGCGCCTTCAGAGTTTACATTTAAAAAGATTAACAATTCCCAGGTTGCTTTTCATATAGATCCTAAAAGTATAAGTATAGGAGGCACTTCTGGAATCAAAGTTATTCAACAGAGTTTGGAAGAAAGCAAGAATCAAGTGAACATCCCTTTGTATACAAAGATTGAACTTAATCAAAAGCCACCTTTTAAGCGACACCTTTCAGAATCTCTTGCAGAGTCTACAACAGGTATGTTACTTCTTTAATACTATTAACTTTGGGGAGGGAGGGGGTTAAATCATGTCAAAGCAAACTGAGTGCTATAACCTTTGTATGGTATTGAGCTATTACTTATAAACTTAAGTATTTGGTCTTCGCAAACTAAGCAAGATGAGACAATTTTTTAAAAAAAATCACACATTAAACCTTTTCTTACTGATTTTTTTTAAAAAGTGACATTCTGTTTTTGAAAACCTCCCTTAATTTGCTGTACAGGAAGGAATACTCTGCCTCCGGCCAACCTCTTTTCCCCCATGTGTCAAAATACTTGACTCTGCCTATAAGGACCCAGAATCACTAGGGTCCAGTGTGTTTTGATGACACTTCTACACACACCATATTTCAGCATTGCCCAGAATGTGTCACCATTTGTTGGTCATTGTTCTTCGATGCTTGATTTTAAATGTGAACTGCAAATTAAATGTCAAAATGCTACTTACTTCAACCTACATTTTTTTAAAGGGACTGTTGATTTGGGATGGCTCAGTTTTAGGGTACCAAACATTGGATGCTTTAAAGGGGCCAGATTTTCAGAGGGTGAGGTGTAAGTGTCTCAAATTAGACACTTGGAAATTGGACCCCAGTCACTAGTCACTTCTGAAAATCTTGGTCTGCATCAGTATCGTCTGTATGCCCAATTTTGCCAGCTAAGTGGGATGTTCGCCGTGTCATCTGAAAATTTATATTTCCCTTTGTTCCCAAGTCCATTAGTGGTTTCCACTGGTTGCTGATGGGGGAATGGATTAGCTGATTGGCTCTTACAGCATCATCCCTCTTACCCAGGCTTTTCAAAAGCTGCTTGCCGCGAGCTCTGATCAGTTACTAGGGAAACCTGTTGGGGCATAAAACCAGCCAAGTCAGTTCATGATTGTAGTACACTGCATGGCTTTGTGAAGTTTTTTTAATATTAAGTCTTGGTGAAGCTGAACTGCTGATTTTTTTTTTTGTAGTTTACCTTTGTCTGTGCTTAAGTTCGGAAATCGCTGCTACAAAAATATCTAACACTCTCACATACTAACAAACACCACCTGTATTTGGAGGCACCTGTACCTTCCCAAACCACTGACTCATTCAAGTGTAATTATGAATGATTTTGTTTTGTCATAGCTTTGAGTCCTTTTTCATACCTGGGAAAGAGGGTACTTGGGAAGTAACTATCTTGGATGCTATTCTAAAGCAAACACAAAAAATACCACCCAAAATCTATTAGAATAAGTTCTATAGAAGAAAATTAATGGAAACCTCAGCTCCCTGATATCACTGATGGACAGCACCTGCCTCCAAAACAGTGACCTGTGAATGCTTCAATTACATTAGCTCTTAGCATCAAGGAAATCTTGTTTCCTTTTATGAAGGAGTTGGTGTGAATTACTACATTTGCTTGCCATAACACTTTCTGATTTACCTTTTTGGAGAGTTAACCTCAAAGAATAAATGGCTTTCCTTGATAACAATGTTTGGACTTACTGACTGGATATATTGGTAATTAAATATAGGAAATTGGACAAGAATACCTTGTACTCTGTGACATTGCTCTCAGTTCTGTATAGATGGTAGTTCTGTATTTTAATCTCAATTGCCCATCCTCATTGATAGGATAATCATCCCTCTCATTGTTGCTTAGACATTAACCACTGGAATGTATAGAGTTTGGAAAGTAAACTCTCTAGAAAGTTCTGCATGTATTTTTACACGCATGTATGTAGTTGCTTTAACTGACTGTATGTCCTTTGTCTTATTTCTATAATTTGAAAGGCCAATTATTCCAAGCTATGTTAATAGGAAAATCATAGAATACTAGAGTTGGAAGGGACCTCAGAAGGTCATCTAGTCCAACGCCCTGCTGAAAGCAGGACTATCCTCAGCTAAATCATCCCGGCAAGGGTTTTGTCAAGCCACAGCTTAAAAACCTCTAAAGATGGAGATGCCACCACCTCCCTAGGTAACCCATTCCAATGCTTCACCACCCTCCAAGTGAAAAACTTTTTCCTAATGTCCAACCTAGACCTCCCCCACTGCAACTTGAGACAGTTGCTCCTTGTTCCGTCATCTGCCACCACTGAAAACAGCCTAGCTCCATCCTCCCTGGAACCTCCTTTCAGGTAGTTAAAGGCTGCTATCAAATCCCCCTCATTCTTCTCTTCTGCATATTAAACAGGCCTAGTTCTTTCAGCCTCTTGTCATACGTCTTGTGCTCCAGCCCCCTTATCATTTTTGTTGCAAATAGATGATGCTGTGCTTTATGGGTGAAATCTTGGTCATATTGACTTTAGTGAGTTTTCTCTTTGTTTTCAACAGGGCCAGGATTTTACTGTATGGTAATTTACTGCTCTATAGGAAAACACATAAAATGTTATGCTTAGCAATCATGTCCTTGTCTCCTGTTTTTTTGTTGGTTTTGACCTTCTTTCAACCCCTCTGGTCCTGTCTGTTTGGCACCTGTATTATACCCGACCCCTGTGTCTGTTCAATCTGATACTAGTATCTATCTAATCCACTCAGATTTAGACCCCTTTTCACGCCAATATCCTAAACTTGCTTAACCCATTGCAGACTCTGTGTTGATTTCTGATGTCATAAGGTTCACTTGAAGGACAGCAGTAAAATTTCCTTTAAGCAAATGTCTGCTTCCTAGTACATTGGTTATTAGATAACCTTCAGCAGCAATACAAAGAATATGCATCTTTCCATTTCCTGAGTTGAGGATGTACTATATTATATAGGCCATTTTTAACTTGGGTTCCTCATTTGTTGGTATAGTATGCTGCTACCATTTATCTTCAGACACTGAAGACAGACAACTAAAAATGCATATTGAACAAATTTGAAGGATCTTAATGCATATTTTATATTTGCAGCATTTGTGATGGAACAGAAAAATAGAAAATGTTCTCAAGAAGAAATTGAAAGGAAAAAACAAGAAGCTCTAGTTCGAAGGAAATCCAGAATGCAAGCATTTCTGAAAGATACTTGAATTTGGTTTGGATTTTTTTTTTTTGCCTTTTAATTACTTAGCTAGGAAAATCACTAACAAAGACAGAGCCATTTTTAGAATTCTTCCCATGATGTATGATTTCTGTATGAGAAATTTTGATGCTGGGCTATATGTTAAATTAATTAAATTATAAAAATAGTTTTCACTTGTAAACAACGGTTTCTACCAAATGTCAAGAGTTGTTAAAATGAAGTTCAATGTTGTGTACACACTGGTACTATCACATGTTGCAGTTGTGGGTTTAAAATTCATGTGAACATTTGCATGATTCTATTGTTTTTCTTTGTGTTTCCCAGTTATCAACAAAAAAAAATTTAAAATCCATAAAGTGAGTAGGTTCAAACATTAAAGTGTGCATTTATTATATCTTTGTGGTTCTCAAACTGGTTTTGGTACACTTGATACTAACTCATTAAGATGAGAACCTAAAATTCAGCTTTCAGAAGATGAAGTTAGTGCTCACTGACTAGAACAAATCCAGCTATGAGAAAAATAGTGCGTGTATTTTCAATCTGGAGAGTCTTGTGTCAGACTGCTTCTTTTAAATGATAAAGTAATATGTACATTGTAAAGAAAGAACCTAGCAGAGCAGCTAGCTAATCTACAAGATAAAGTTTATGTACTGAAAAAAACACATTTTTGTTCTTTCCATTAAAAGTTGGAGGTATTGTTTTCTTGGTTACCATTTTGAATCCCTGGTTATGTTGTCCATCTTCCAAAAACATGTATTATGGGGTTAATTAAAATGCAGCTAATGACACTTTACTGAACCATCTCCAAGCTGTGTAGGCAAAATAGAATATACTGGGCCAGGTCCTCAAAAGGTATAAATCGGAATAACTACATTGACTTCAAAGGAATTGCATAGGATTTTTTTGAGTTGACAATCTGGCCTATTGTCCTTTTTTTTTTTTTAGGTATGACTTCATTTGGTTAAATGTGATTGGACAAATACACAATGCAGAAGATGGTACTATATAACTGCTTTAAGCAGTTCAGTGTTAAAATGCCTGAAACTTCACAACTATGTTTTCACTTTGAAATAGATTTTGGTGTAGCCCTTGGCCAGTAAAGCACTTCTTAAACATGATGAATCAAATTCTATACTCTTCCTAATTTGACCTGATGAACTGAAGTTTTGACGCTCTGATTTAACAGTGATATATGGAGAATGAGTTCAAATTGTAAAATTACTGGTAGACTGGTTAAGCTGGTATGCATTTCCCAACAGAACTGCTTTCAGTTTAAAATTGATATCACTTACAACACTATGAAAAACGATTTGATTATCTGGTTTTGTAAATAATTTGCTAAGTACTGCCAAAGGGCCACAGTCTTCAGTTTCTGTAGAATGTGCTTTTGATTTGTAAAACTTACAAATGTAAATATTGTATATTTGTAAACTATTATTAAACTTGGAATTTTTACAGCTAACTTTTATTTTGGTCTGTGCTTGGGAAATTGTCAGGCTAAAAGTAAAGAATTTTAGTGAACATTCCAAAGCTTGAAGAAACGGAAAGGTGGTCTTGTGGTTAAGGCACTGGACTAGGATTCAGGAGATCTGAGTTCAGTACCTGATTTTTGCCATGAATTTCATCTGTCACTTTGGGCAAGTCACTTAATCTTTTTGTGCCTCGATTCCCTATCTGTAACATTGGCATAATACTTCCTTTGTCTGGTCTATTTGGACTGTAAGCTGTCTGGGGTAAGAGCTGGCTTCTGTGTCTATACAATAGAACCCTGATCTCATTTGCGGTCTCTACGTGCTACTGTAAGACTAGTAATGGTGGTTGCTTGTATTAGTAAAGGGACTTCGAATCAGCTGGAAAGCAGTTACCAGGCTAGTGTGATCATGCTGCTGTTTATACCAGTCTTCTTAAATGTAGTTGACTTAAAGGATAACATAAAATGCAATAGCACACTTCCAAAACTGAAGATCCATTAGTGATGAGGACTGATGTACATTCAGCTGGCAACTGTGTGCAGACAGGAAGATTGGAGAGGCATCTAACAAATGTTAATGTTGTCTGCCACTTAAAACTAATCCCAAGTGGTAGTTATAGCAAAAAGTAACATTTATTCTACAACATGGTTTGAATCATTTATCTGATGGGATTTCTTGTCTCCATTTTGTTGTGGAAAAATGTAAAATATCTCGGGATAATGAATCTCATCAAATTACTCCCTTGTTTAATGCTGCAACTAGTAAGAAATTTTGTTGGGTGCTCTGTGGAAAAGGTTTTTATAATCAGCATTGGGACTACAGGAGAAGCAAAATAAATATTTAGGTGTATGGATACAGGCATACCCAAAAGCAAAATAAATACTTTTGCTATTGGAAAAGGTATAAGTTATGCTTCATTTGGAACAGTGTTCGATTCTGGTTTATTCAGAACTCTGTTTCTTTGGAAAAGATGCAGTGTAAAGGAAACCAGGATAATTTCTGACTTAAAAATATTACAATAATGATCTGATATTTATTTGAGAGGAGGAGTAGAAGGAAAGGAGTTATTCATGTTGATAAATGATACACAAGTCAGGGTCCACAGTCAAAAAATTAGGGACCAAATTATACTCACCTGTGTAAATTCACTTGGAGGAATCTTCTACTGCCTGATGCAGAGGAACTAGCTATCAATAGAGTTGCACTGCAGATAAACTTGGCTTGTTACGTTTCATATTATACCTATGACCCCATCATGTCTTGGCACTGCCCACTTTCTTAGGTAGGGAGGAGTGTTGGGCATGAAGCTCCTCCAGCTAGAGTTGTAATGGTGGTAAAGTTTATTTGGCCATTTGGTATGGGGAGGTCATAAATCCCCTTTTCTTGTCTTTTATTAGTTTTTGATAATGTGAGTTGGTAGCTTTGCCTAAATCATTAGTAAGAGTTATGAGTATGGCAGGGCTCTACTCTCTAACTGTGAAGGAGAATACATACCTTTGACCCTAACCTTCTGCTTCATACCTACTAGTCAATTATTTATTCACACTAATTTAAATTTTTTACTTTGAAAATTTATCCAACAGTCTAAGAATATAGGTTCCTAATAAATATTTCATATTTTAAAAATCTGATTTCTCTGATGTGATTTTTCTTTCATACATACTTCTCTTGATGTACATTCTACACTTAAAGGCCTGTAATATTTTGGTCTCTCTACTTGAATCCTTCCATCTCTTCAAATAGTAGAAATATGTCTAGTTACTTCCAATCACCTGATTCTTTCCTGATACTGAGATTTACCATAAAGTTTCTTTGTGATCCTTTAACTCATCAATCATCCACAGATTCCCCATCTCCATCACTTCAGTTATCTACCTTTTATTTTTAAGTTGTTCCTTTTATGATAGTGATGACTTACCTGGGGGATCGCCTCTTTCCTTGTGCCAGGTAAGCTCTGCAGAAGAGCTAAAGTTAGAGCATGCTTATTTATTTAAAAAAAAAAAAAGAGGAACTGCTGACAGGGAGCACTCTCTGCAAGAGGTTTGGAATTTGCTCTCCAACGGGGTCTCCTAGCATTCAGGATATTCTGTGCAGCTTTTAGTCATTTGGGAAGGGAGAGGACTAAAGTTTGGAGGAAGATTAATCTCTGCACTTACAGCAAACAAAGTTTTTATTGTATCACCTTTCCCAGCATAAAAAGTCCATTGTACTGAGATTTTACTGGGAAATTAAGGTGACCCCCCATGTCTTGGGGTGGGTACCATTTTTGTTTTGTTTTTGTGTGTGTATTTGATCACTTAGGCCTTCATGTATGTGCTTACCACTGTTTCAGTAATCTGTTTCCTCTGATTTGGCATCTCCTGCATTGATGCCTGTTAATATTCTCCTTAAATACAGAATCAGCGGGTACCATTTACTACTTCTACCTTTTAAGTAACTTCTGATCATGTAATATGCTATATATGGCGCTCCATTGATGTTGAGCCTTACATTGACACACTAATAATGGCCCACTGGTTCTCTCAATTTTTCAAGCACTTTTTCAACATTTAATGCTTCAGTGATTAATCTGTCATTAAGCACCCTTAACTTTCTGTGCTTCAGTTTTGCCCATGATACCCTTTTCACATTCTGTTTCTTTGCAGGAACTAACAGTGCTGTAGCTCCCTCTTCTTAATTACTGTTAACTTAAATGACTTATCATACACAAACATTGATTTTGAAGTTTCATGTTTAGTTTTGCATAATGCTGTACATTCTCCCTGGGCCAATTCTGTCCCTTTTTAAAACTTCTAATAAACAGTACAATTTTGGCTTTTTTAAAATTGGAGTTTATTTGGATCTTAGCCAAAATCTCTCTGATTGAAGTTTGAGAACTTGAACGGAGATCACTTTCCAAAAGTCTCTTACCACATCCTCCCAATTTGAGCATTATAATGCCTAATTTTCGGCACCTAGAAAATCATGGGAACAATAATGGGATCCCCAAAGCTTGTTAGGCACCTCAGCTTCCCTATACAATGAATAGGGAGCAATAGGTGCCTAAGAATGGGATCCACAACTGTCATCATGCTGATCTGGGAGCCACCTAAATTAGCCAGTGGGAGATGTCAATGATAGGGTTGTTTCCTAAGCACTTCTCTCAGCGTTTGGTGCCTAAATCCAGGCTCCAGGGAGGTGATAATCTCTGCTTGTGCCACAGCCAACCTCTTTCCTGGAGTCAAGTAGATTAGGCATCTAAGGGTATGTCTATACTGCAGCTGAGAGCAAGCCTCGCAAATTAGAGACACAGACCTATGTCTGCACCAGGCTACCCACCTGAGCTTGTGCCCAGGTTTGGGTGAAGTTAGGTATGCTCAGAACCTACCTACTGGATCATACCCCATAGGTACAATAGGTGGAGGAACATCTATCTTCTGGTTTGTAGATGCAGCTGCGGCTTAGGCAGGAGATGGCATCCAGCCCCCTAGAGGGAGGCAGCAGTATGCATGTCCAGAGGCAGAAATATAGGCACCCATGGAACTTTTACAATGGAAATTTAAGTGCTGAGTGACTTGAGGCACCTACAGGGTTAGATGGCAGCCATGCGGGGGTTTTGTGAATCATAATGGTCAATAAAACTGGGACTCGCGCACCTAAAACTGGATATTCAGCGCTTACATGTCTTTGTGGATCTGTTCTTACGGTTTAGGAGTATAAATCCCCTAGACAGTGTGTAACTTGTGCTCTTAAATTCCTTTTGTATTTTGAAAGTCTCTCCCATATTAAAAAAAACAATAAAATAAGTGCATCATTGGGACCTGGACATCCAAGTATTAGGTGTTGGTTACTGTTGTGAACCATACCAGACTAGCTAGGAATGCTAGTTTATGCCATTATGACAATTCCTGTGTTTTTACATGCCTCTCCATTATTCATGTCTCATGTCCAAGGGTTTGTGGATCAGTTACAGACTTTTAATTAAAACATTCTTTAACATACTATTTCTTAGTAATCCAAGTGAGACTGGGAGTTTTGCTGACATATCACTGCCATTTTGAATTGGTATGCTGTTTAAAAAATATCTTTGCTTTGGAAGGGCTTGTGATCCAGAGATTGCCCTCTTCCTCCTGTCTGTCTGATTCTAAGAACTTATCAGGAAGCAGTGACTTTGCAAACTCCATCAGAAAAAAAGGAGCCACATAAAAATAGAATATACAGTGATCCCTCACTTATCGCGGGTATTACGTTCCTAGACCCCCCGCGATAGGTGAAAATCCGCGAAGTAGGAACCTTACATTTATTTTAGTATTTATATATATTTTAAGGCTTTATAAACCCTTCTCCTGTCACGCTCTGCGGGGCGCTGGTGGGGTTTCGAATATGACAGGGGAGAGCGAGTTTCACAGCGGGGATTCTCTGCTGCGCGGAGTCTCCCCCTCCGCCGCCGAAATTGACAAGGCAGAGTCAATTTCACAGCGGAGAGTAGTCTGAAGTTCAGAATAGGTAATAGATGTTTAAATAATTAAATATAATATTTTTAAAAATCCCACGATACAGTGAGGCCACGATAAGTGAACCACGATATAGAGAGGGACTACTGTATGCCTAGACTATTGTCTGTGGCCAAGAAGTCCACAGTACAACTCTGCTGCAGGGTGTGTCATTGGGTGAAGGTAAAGCTACCATTGCACAATCTCAGCAAATGTACACCACACCAGACCCCAGTATAAGAGCAGCCAGAGAGTTGCTGTAACTTGCTACATCCTGGGGGTTGATAAAGCAGTTGGGACAAAGGGAAACCCTGGCTGTGCCTTGTTTTCCCCCAGCTCCATCTCTTCCACTGGCCGTAGGATAGGGGAGTTGCATAGAAGCCACAGTGCAGTGTTAAATCTAACCTATTAACTTCTGTGCTGCATCACTCACTGATAAGCTGTTGGCTGTATATCTCTGGTATACTCTCTACATGTGTCAGTTTCTATCCTGCAAGCTTTTATTTAATAATGTTTGCAATAGACAATTCTTGATTAGTAAAGTAACTACATCATTTAAATTAATTAATACACATGTACAGAAATTTGGTATTTCAATAGCTGACCACTATGCAGCCACATTTTCCTCAGGGCAAAAAAGACATAAAAAGTAACAACAATTTAAAATACATTCTAAATTAAATTATGACTGTCATGTTTCATTATAAATTAATTTTTGACTTTGCTTAAGCCCTCATCTTCGTTTCACTCTGAGTGTAGTAATTTTTTACATGAACAGAGTAGCCAGTTTTAGTTTAATGTAAATATGCAGATGTAAATAGGACTCTCATACATGTATTTTTTTTTTAACAGACTGACGCATCTTGTTGGGTCCATTGACTTCACTGCTGTAGCCTTTGGATTTTCTTTTGTCACTAAAGCAGCTTTTTAAGACATCTCTTGAGGCATTCAGTTAGCATTGTTTACCTCTTTTACACCATATCCTAATTCCTGCTAGTGGAGTATCTTAATCATGTTTAATTTAACCCATTTGAGTAGTTTACTAATATTGTTTTTTTGTTGTGCTGATATGGCCAGATTTTCAAAATGCTTGGCACCCAGCAACTCTCAAATCTGGCCTGTAACATATCATTAATCTTGGGGCCGCAGTCCAGGAATGGACATGTAATCTTATAGCATTTGTACCATTTATTACATGTAGAGCTTTATACCCAAGGAATAATGTTTAGATGAATTCTTTGATAATATCTTTTAAGTCTAAAAAGAGCTGTGATTTGTCTGGAAGGAGTAGCTGGGAGCAACAGATAGTGACCTAAATAGTAAAATTCCAAAGATAAAATGGAAGAAAATGAGCACAAATGCTTCATTGTTTGAGAGCTGAATTGTCTGTAACATGCTCCAGTGATTCCAGTGTTTGTGGAAGAGGCCAATGCAGATATAATCTGTGCAGCTAAAGATGACGGTCTGAGTAAGTGTCCATCAAAGTAGGAATACACTGGCAATTGTGCTGTAAATCATCTTAACTAATATTTGTTCAAAGCTCTTGTTACTATATATGCTGGTATTTTTGCCAGAAGAGTCAGAGAAGCCCTGCCTCAAAAAACATTTTAAAATGTCTAATGTACTATTTTTGTGGAACTAAACATACATTTCTTTGACTACTGTCTGCATGCAATCTCAGTATGGTAGCTGGCAAAACATTAAGGGCTGGATTCTCCTTTTAAACAATTTTACAGCATTAGCTTAAATGGAATGACTCTTTATTTACTGCTGCGTGAGCAAAGAATCAGGCCTATACATTTAATTATTTTTAATTATTTTGTTCTTTGGCTCTGATTTCTATTGGAGGTAATGCCATGGGGCTTTTCAGGTTAGTCTCCATAAAGGAAAATCTTGCTTCAGATGTTAACTCTAGAAAATTTTGATTCATAGATACCTGGAAAATTAAACTTAGAATACAATCCTATCTTATATGGAGTTTCAAGTTATCCCCATTTATGGAAATTAGATGAAAACAAATGAAACTTTAGACTCCAGTTCAGCATAGCACATAAACCTACATTTTGCTGACTAGGAATGGGATTACTCCCATGTTTAAATTGAGCATGTGCTTAAATACTTAGCTTTACTGGAGCCTTAGGGCTGGATTTTTTAAAGGTGTTTAAAATGCCAAGTGGGATTTTCAGAAGTGCCTAGGCACCTAACTCCCCGTGAAATCAATGTGAGTTAAATAACGAGATGCTTTTGGAAGTCGGCATCTTTAGACACCTAAATTCCTTTTAAAAAGCTGGTCCTTAATGACAAAACTAGGAATGCTCCAAGAGAAAAACTGTGTACGCATAGATTGGGGTAATAGTTTGTCTGATAACATTTTCATATATCATCTATTAATGGACTTGTGCTTATGTATAACAAAGTCCAGAAAAGTGGGTTTTATTTAATGGGTGTTTATTTCTTTAATCTAGAAATATCAGGAATGTCAATTCCTGTCTTCCTTGGTGTTGCTACAGGATTTCTTGAGTGTCTAAGAGTATGTCTATTTTGGAACTGGAGGTGTAATTTCTTTTGTGTGTGTGTGTGTGTGTGTGTGTGTGTGTGTGTGTGTGTGTGTGTAAAACAAGGTAATAATTAGGCCCTTTTAGGGTTTATATGGCAATCAAACACTTACTCCTTTTTAGAAGATTAGAGTTTCATGTTCCTAAGTTTGCACTCATTTCTACATACGTCTTAAATAAATGTAATGTAACTAATATTTTCTTGGTTAAGTCACTAATTCCAGAAGCTTTAAGGACCAGAGTTTAATTCACTGAAGTTTCTAATATTGGCCAGGGAGTCAGTTAAAAAAAGGACTACTAAATTACATAGTTTTCTAATGAATAACCACACAGATATAGAGGAAAGCCGGAAGGCAATTTTCAGACAAAGAGCTATGAAGTTGAAGGGCAAGACATATGAAACCTGTTTAAAACAATATCAGTAAATACAAACCAGTTTTTCATTTTATTGAGAAAGCTTGGGAGACCAGTTAGAGTAGTAAAAGGCTTGTCAGTTATGATGACATTATGTACAAAATGTAAAACTAGGCACTTGGAGTGTGCACTTTGAAACCAAGCCACTGAAAAATTCAGAGGAGTGAGTTTTTTTGGAAGGAGTATCAGGTGTCAAGAATATTTTACAACCCTAAATTTGTTATTTTAGCAATTTGTCTGCACTTGCTCTAGACAAATGCAAAACAAGATTCATAGGTGCCACGTTCTCTATAGCCAGAAACTGTCTTATGCACCAATGGAGCCAGAAGACTGCCCATCCTTAACAAATAGACTCCTTGAACCTTTATTGACCTGAGAAAAGTTAACATAAAATAAGAGGATCTTTCAAAATGATTGAGAAAAACTGAGCTCCATGCATGGAGATGACCTAATGACTGTCGCACTATGGGTATTTGTATGTTAGCCTCACCTAAATACATGTTTTAACTTAAACGCTCACCTTGTTCACCACCTTCCTGGTGGGAACCGTATTGAGTCGTGTTCTTTGCCATTTGAAAAATCAACAGAGTTTGTTTAAAATGCTGTAGCGGTAGGAAACAACTGCAGTTCGTCATGCTCCTGCCTATATACTGCATTAGAATGTGCTGCTGATTTATTTAAAGACCTCTTGGTCTTCTTTTCTTTTTCTTCAAATATTCAGTAAAGGGAACTGGCCTTTGTCTTCTCAAATTTAAGCCTCAATCTAGTAAAGCATTTAAGTGCGTGCTTAACTTCAAGCGTGTGAGGAGTCCTATTGACTTCAATGGGATATTTACATACTTAAAGTTAAGCATGTGTTTAAGTGCTCTTTTGGTTTGGCGTCATAGTGCTCAGCATCTTGCAATATCAATCCTTTTAGTGCACAAGTTACTTTATATTAACAAGGAAATCTGCACTATCCTTCAAGTGAATCCTTCTCAGACAGGACAGCCCTTTAAGGAAATCCAGGCAGGTTCTTTGTGTTATTCTTCAGTACGCATGATGTGAGTTTGGATGGATTAGATATTGGCAATGAAATAGGAAGCATTTCACCTCTTGGGCACTAGTTCAGTTCTATCCTGGGGCTAGGGTTTTCAAAACCTGACACCTAAAGTTCGTTTCTTAAAACAGCAATGGGACTTGGTGGATGTTGAGCACTTTTGAAAATCAGGCACGTACCTAAATGTGGATTTAGGAGACAAACTTCTGCTTCCTATATTTGAAAATCCTCTCTTCAGGTGATCACAGAAAGAGCTCAGAGAATAAATCATAATCAATCATTTAGTTGATGGATTTCACCTCTTCTTTTCTCTTCAGAGACTGTCCATGAACAGATTGTTCTCTCTCTTTTTCTCTCTCGAAATTTTTCCATTAATTTTTCCACCATTTAATTTACTACTTTTTTTTTGCTATTCAAAATAAGAGCTATGTTACTTGGTGTTTACTGGGAATAAGTAACATCATATTGTTTCTGCAGATGTTTCTACCATGGATACCTAAGTAATGGGTATTTAAAATTCATTTTTTTTCTCAAGCTTTCACTCGTGTGAGTGTAAAACTTGCTTTCTGCCACCACTGGCGGTGCTAAAACAGAATTTCATGAGTATTTGTGGGACATGAATGCAGAAAGGGTGCCAACAAAGCCAAAATAGTTGTTTTTAAAAATTAAATGACTATTAGGTGTTTTTGTTGTTGGTTTTTTTGTTTTGTTTTGTTTGTTTGGTTGGTTTTTTGCTGTATTCATCCAGTTATAATAGTAACTTGAAAATAAATACTATCTAATGGCTGATCATTGGTGTATGGGAAATCAGGGGTGGTCTCAGGTCAAGTTCTTAGTGGGCCCGGCCCAAAGCAACTAAGGTGCCTAACTTCAGTTGAAATCAGTGGAAATTAGGAGGCAAAAATACTTTTGTGGCTGTGGGTCCAAGCATCTACATCCAAAGCAAACAAAACCACTCATACATTTTGTACTATTTAGCCCCCTGGTGAGCAGGATTAAGTGGGCATGAGAACTCTCTTCCCTCAAAGTGCTCCTTCCAGAACAGGGTTGAGGCACTCTTTGCCAACTTGTATAATGAGCTTGTGCACTGCTGCACATGCTGTACCTGTGCTGTAGAGAAAGAGGCCACTAGTCTTTAGGGTTGTTCTTGAGCACTGAAATCCCTTTCACACACCTAATGTTAGAAATTAATTTTAAAAAATGTATAGCAGAAGAATATTTCAGTCAAAATCAAGAAGTAAATCTAACTTAAAAATAATGCTCGCTTCAATATTTAGTGCAACTTAATGACAGCTTTAGATAAGAACTTAGTTACGCAGTGTCAACATACCATATATATTATATGGATGCACCGTGGGACTTCTTTTAAAGTGTAATTTAGAATATAACTTTTGGCCTGCTCCTTTATATGAGCTTAAATCAAAATATGTCCCCCGATGGAGCACATTCTTCAAAACGGACTACAAGCGTAGCTAGTGTTAATAAAGGCTTGCTGTAATGTTATGTGTAATAGTGTAAATGACCAGCAAGGATACTCATGGGAAGCTGTACTGTAATTGGTAGTAAACAAAATACTAAAAGTTGCTGGGGGAATTTTTTTTTTTGCTAGGACCTATTTTTTCCTGTAATGTCTCTCTCTCTCGCTCACACTCACACTCACCAAATTGGACACCTTCACATTTTCTGGTTGAGTTCTACCGTAGTCAGGTGGGTATAGCACTAGACTAGGATTCAGGAGACCTGGTTTCCAGGCCTAGCTCTGCCATGGGCCTGCTGGGTGACGTTTGGCAAGCCATTTCCATCTACGTTCCTCAGTTTCCCTCATCTGTAAAATAGAAATAATTGCCTCCTTTCTAAAGTGCTTTGAGATCTATGGATGAAGCACTGTATGAGAGCTAGATTTTATTACTACATTTGGTAGTAAGTATCTGTAGGTTTGAGCCTCTGTTCCCAATCAGTTTACTCCTGCAGCATTATTCCATTTTATACCAGAGTCATTCATTTAAAACCTTATGCCCCTTGAAGTCAGTTCTCATCTGTAGCATCTAGTGTTTCCTGGGCATCTAGAGGATCACAACGCTGAATGCAGCACACCTTACAAAACAGTCTCCAGACATATTTCCTTCACTACCACGGAGGTTGAAGGTTGCTTCTCTTCCTCACCAACATGAAAACACCAAGCCACAGCTTGAAAAACGCCTGGGTTGTAGTAAAATGTGATTTATTAAGAAAATAAAGAGGTAAAATCATATTAAAACTAACATAGTAGTATGCACAGTCAGTCTAGTCTTAGCGCCTTATTCTGATTAACACTAAGAACCCATTTACATGGCTCTGAAAGTAAAAAGGGTCCTTAAAGTTTAGATGTACTTTAAGAAATAAAATTAGAATTCTCGTTTAATCCTTTCTCTTTGAATAAAATTAATTAAATTTTAGTCTATTCTATATCAAACATGAATTGATAAATCAGTGTTAATCGGTGATAGCATTTTAGGCCTTATCTACATGAGATAATTTTACTGATTGAACTAAATCAGTTTACAAATTATTTAGTTGAATTGTGTGAATATTATTTAAGCTTAAGAGCAGCTTCTATTTACGTCAGTTCCTTACCTGACAAAACTGGTGCTAAAACAATCTAGTTAAATTGGTAAAGTTAATTCATGTAGACAAAGGACCTGGTTTACAAAGGTGCCTGATTCTGAAATGTACATGTAGTGAACATTTCAAAAGCACCTGCTTGGGACCTGATTTTGAAAATCACACAAGGTGCCCATCTGCATCTTTAGGTGCCGACGTCCCTTTGTAACTCTGATCCAAGGCCTTATTCCTCAATTAGTCTCATTGACATCAGTGGTGCTATTTGTCCGTTATTGTCCAGAGTGCTAAAATCAGTTCACAACAAATTAAATAAAAATAATTTTAATTGTCTTACTACTATGTGCAGCAACTAATTTCTTGCAAGTTATTTATATTTCCATATCTTTGTTAAGGTCAAAATGGTTGCCTACCTGTAAAAGCGATTAGCATCACACAGACCTGTTGTAAGATAATTCTAGGCATACGTGTAAGAATGGCTCCATATTATGGACTGACACAATGTCTTCAAACAGCTCAAAAGTCAGCTAAGAAGAGACTTACACAGCATACTGTGCCCTAACCACTCCAAAGGAAATGTTACTAGCTGTTGAGTAAATAACACCCATAACAAAACATTCTGGGACAGACCTTCAGCTGGTGTAAATTGTCATAGCTTCATTGTGGACATTTTACATCGGCAGAGGATCTGTCCCACTGAAGATACGCAGCCACCTACTGAAATGTGAAATGCACGTGCACTATAGGGACTCGTGAATTTTCTGTTGAACTCAATGGGAAACTTGTGATTTCTCACTCCTGGCCCTCAGGTGTTCTTCACCTTTCATTAGTCAAGACGGGTATTTACAATGGTATGCTGGGTAAAAGGGATGCATTGTTAAAGTCCCACCTGAGGCATATTTTAAATGTGCCTATAGATATTTGCTTGAGACTGGCATTGTATTTCATAAGTAAAATGTTTTCAAAGTGTTTGTAAATATGTACCTATTGCACAGTCATCTACAGCAGTGCCGCAGGGATCATAGGACCTGATCAGTGAAGGCACCCTCCCGGTGGATGCTTTTTAAAGGCATTTTGAAAACTAAGATCTCTAGGTTGTTTCAACTGACTTTAAAGAAAATAATGTAAATGCACAGACATAAAACAGTGGTGTGATGGTGAGGCTCTTGAACTGGTGGAAGTCAGGAAGATTTCATAGTTGCTGCATAAGAGATAATGCTTGGGCATGGAGCTGGCCCTCTCTCTATAGGAAAGGATTGCGGCACTACTTCATTCTCGAGCTCTGTCTGACCCAGGCTCAGGATTTATGGACTTCCAAGAGAGAGATTCCCGTCACACTTTAAGGGAAGGATGGGTTGTTGGGATGCAGGGACTTTGGCAGAAGGATTTAAAGCAGGAAAGTGGAGATCCCAGAAGGACACATTCTGCACGAGAAAATAAAAGTTAAGGCTCTGTTGGGGTGCTTATGTATTGCAGACAGCATGGGGGTCACCTTGCTTAAACGGTGAGCTCACTGATGCCAATTAACCCCTGATGTCACTTAACTCCCCTGTAGCAGGGAGCCTCAGAATAGTTTGGATATCAGTACAACTTCAGTGGTGCAGCACTAGACATCAAAGGATAGGCTAAGGACAAAGGTCTGTCTCCTTCCATTGATTTTTAGGCAGATTTCCCCAGTGAAATCCCTCAACACTGAACCTAGTCTAAACAATCTGATGATCCAAATCCACTGTCGCTAAAATAACATAGGGAGTGTACGCCTGAGCCAAAGCCCACTTGAGCCCTGTCTGAGTTGGAAAAAGAATAGTGTATCTCCTGTAGGCATGTTTTCTTGCATGAAGGTTTAGATTCTTGCTTTGTCCCAAGCGCGGAGTGAGGCGGTATGCAACTGCACCATCCTGGCATCAGCACAGGGATCGGAAAGTGCCCCTGAGAGTAAGAGCCACCATTTGGCCCATTATCTCAAACTAGGACTCAGTAATTACAAAGCTAATAAAAACTAGTGCACAGTAATTCACCTCAGTGCTTTTAGGGATTGTGCTGAAGCTTTTTAGCCGCCTGCGCCTCAATGCACTCATACATTTCTCTTGATCTGTTATTACAGTGTGAAGAATTTCCTTTCAAGGTACAGTCCTTGATTAATGTCAATAACCTCATTATATTTCTCTAAACTGAATTACTTAAATGCTGTCTCTTCTCTTACTCCTAATCCAGTCAGGTCATTCTGACTCGGTTGCACTCCTCCATTATATGGGTTTGTCTTGTCAATTTTAACCGCTTATTTTATCACTTTCCTGTACAGTCCTCCTTTCAGCTCATGGACTGTAAGTAAGAGAAGCTCCTATCCTGCTGTCAGATCCATGGTGACAGCCCCCCTTGTTTAGATGCAAAGGCAGGACTGGGATCTACAATGAGTCATAGAATGTCACATAGATTAGTATTATCTACCTTTTCTCTGCATCCTATCTGTTTCTACATTCATGTATACTTTGTTTTCAGGGTCCCAGGAAATGTGCGTGCTTACCCCTCTGACTGTAGAGAGAAATTTTATAGACTAGACTAGAAACTTACTGAGACGATTGATAAATTTTAAGACCAGAAAGGGCCACTATGATGATCGAGTCTGGCCGTCTGAATACTGCAGCCCATAGAACCTCACTCAGGAAAACCAAAAGTCTGTATTAACAGCTTTCTGAAATCAAAACAAAATACTGTGTATCTCCACCTTCCTCTCTGCTGACTCTTCCCCAGAATTTTTCAGAATAGAAGCAGGAGTTTTGCCATTAATGTTCCTGGGAGTTGTATGGCTAGAAAATTCTGCTTCAAAATCTGCTTCAGTTGACAAGGTTTCTTCAAAAAAATGTGGTCAGCTTTTTATTATTACTCCTTGCAATTAACAAAACCATGTATATATCTTTATATAGCCCCATTGGCTTCTGTGAGACTGCATTTGGGCATAAGTGTTCACCTACATAGAGCAAATTATGTGATTAGGGCTTTGGATAATAATGTGTTCCTTGTCTCATATTGTTTATAGTCTCAGGAACAACAAATGCAGGATGAGTTATTGGACAACTTATCAGGAGATTTGTGGCATGGGAATCATCAGTGAGTGAAAAGCAAGTATGTTTGAAGTTCGGGTGAATTTTAAGGAGAGATTTCAGGAAGCAAGGGGGTATTTGGTGGTTAAGTTCCTAGAAATCATTCCATGAATAGGGAATGCATGGAAGTGCAGAAAGGGATGAGAAAAAGAAGAGAGGAGCAAGTAAGGTGAGAGGGTTGGGAGACGCAGAGGGAACGGGATTAGGGAGGAATGACAACAGAGCATCAAGCTAGTAAAAAATTATGTAGGGCCTTGAGGATGCTTGAATTTGATTTGGCAGGAGACAGAAAGTCAATGAAGCAGAACCAGAGAGAGAGAGGAAGATGACCATAGCAAGAGAGAGACTGGAGGGAAAAGAGACATTTACAGCCATTAGCAAAGAAGAAAACAGGTGACCCAAGTATGGATCAGGGTTTTCACCAGTGGAGATAGTGAGAAAACAGTGATTTTGGTGATATGAAAGAGCAAGCCGTGAAAGGACTTTTCAGGATACCGGATATAAGGGGGAAGAAGGGAGTAGAGCCAGAGATTACAAGTCTAGGAGATAGTAAGTACAACAGAGTTAACAATGGAGATAAAAAGGGAAGTAGAAAAGGATGAAGAGAGAAGATAAGTTGAGTTTTGGAGTCACTCCATTTTGAGATGGTAGCTGGACATCCAGGAGGAGATGTAAAACAGGCAACTGCAAATGAGAAATTGGACAAAGGGGGAAAAGTCCGAATCGAGGTAGATCTGAAAATCTGTAGTAGGTGGTAACTGGAATCCAGGTGCAGATAAACTTGAGAGAGAAAAAGAAGGGACCGAGAACAGAGTCCAAAGGCAGGAGAAGAGGAGAAGCCATTAAAGACAGTGAGGGAGTAGTCACCACAGTGAGGCTGGGAGTAGGGAAGCACAGAATTGCAGAAGCCAAGAGGAGTAAGTGGACTTCAGTCTCAGAGGCAGCAAAGAGATCAAAAAAGAGAAGAAGAGAGATGTAGCTCACAGGTTTAGCTAGAAACAGGACTTTGGTGATGCTATTTTTTGTGGAATGGAGAGAGTGGGTAGGGCTCAAAGAAAGAGCAAAAGCAGTGGTAGTAAATAACACGTTCTAATAATCTTGAAACAAAGGAGAGGAGGAAAAAAGATGATAGCCGAGTGGGAGACTAAGCTGAGGAATAGTTTTTTTTCCGAGAGACAGGAAACATGTTTGAAGGAAGAGGGACATGAGCCAGCGGGGGCGGGGGAAGAGAACAGTTAAGGATAAGAGAGTAATTAGAGAAGGAGCCAGAGATAATAGGAGACAAGAAGGGAAGTTCAAGGGAACGGGCTAGGAGCATAAAATAGATGGAAAAGCCTGGAATCAGATACAAGAGTGAAGGAAGAACAGGAATGGGAGAGGGAGCCAGAGGGTTTGTTATTGAGGAAGCTGGCTAGATCCTAGCAGTAGAAGGTGGCAGAGGAGGAAAGGTGCTGGCGTGGTTTGCATCCCTTTCGTGAACTCATGCCAGCCATCTTTAATCAAGTAGCTCTTATATCATTCTGATTGAAGAGGTGATGTCAAGCCAGATTTGTCAGTGTTCTCAAAAAAAGTTTTGCATAAAGGTGAATCGCAAACATGGGTCCAGTCTCCTTGTTGATCCTGCTGTGATTTATTTCCCTGGCTCATGTCAGGAAAGCACACTGATGAGAGGAGATCCGTTTTTTCAAAAGAGCCTTATGAATTTTGCCCATAGCCTGTGCAGCCATCCATCTGTGTGTGTTCACAGCAATTTTTGCAGTCAGATGCAAATCCTGCTTCCTTCAGTGTGGTTCCGTGAGACAAATAGTGTTGGGATTCGGAGAAAGTGAACAAGGAGTACATACATATTGTGCAGCACAGAGTTTGGCTCCTCAGAAGGATGGAGAGTGTTTCCTCCATGCTGTTACACAGTAGGGAGTTGAGGGGGAAGACTGGGTGTGATGGGATGGGTCAGAAGGTCTGTGACTATGTGGGTTTTACAATCCTTCCCCTCTCCATGAGGAGGCTAGCAAAGATTACTCCATGGCTAGAGCAGTCACTGCAGAATGGTTACCATTACCTTACTACTCAGTGGCTTAGGAGGGAGGAGGATTTGTTTCCTCCATAATCCTGCAGAGTGCCTCAGGGCTGTGTTGAGTTATTGAAGACAGATGTTAAGGGAGCGTTTTGCCAATTTTGCATGTAGCTCTGGAGTTTTGCACATACCATTGTACAAAAGTGGCAGGCACAGTAAAGGAGACTCCTTTCAAATTTTTGCCCTAAGTGCCATGTGTTAATTTGAGAAGAAAGGCCATGTCCATCTCAATCCACAACTCATAGTAAGATGAAAAGACCCAACCTCATCGCAGCTTCCATGTCTAGTCTCACATTTGGTCTCCAAGTTCATCTAAGAAATGGGGGAAAGAGATCTGCAGACACAGGGGAATGTGCTACATGGATGAGATTGGGAGCCTCTGTGAACAGCCACATGTAGGGCTTTTGACGACAAATTTCCTGGAGGACTCTTAAAATGGAAAGTCCACTTCTAGGATATCCCTATTAAATCCACAGTAGACACACAAGACTAAGAATCCGTCACAAAAGAAAATGTCTGTTAAAGTGAAAAACACACTTTGTAATAGTTATGGACAAACAGCAGAAGGTTCCAAGCTCTTAACTGAGCGTGATTACCTCTGTGGGTGACAATTTGGTCTCTGAGGGTAGCAACTCTTGAGGTGGGAGAGGCCCAGAGCTCAGGCTGCAACCCAAGTCCAGAAGTCTACACTGCAATGAAACAGCCCCACAGGGTGTCCTGTGTCCTGCCCCACTGAAGTCAATGCCTAAACTCCCATTGCCTCTAATAGTGCTAGGTTTTCATCTTGTATGTCCATTCATTGCATGGCCTCTCCCTTGAGACTACCAATGGATGCCAATTAGTGCTCATTTCAAAGGTGACACTTGTGATGTGAAAACCCAGTCCACTGGGAGCTGAGTTGAGACTATCAAATTGGCTATATATAGGCCACTAAGAAGCCATCAGACTGCTTAGAAGTCAGTACATAATTTCCTGTACTAAAAACTGACTGAAGCAAGTAAATACACATATGAAAATGTATTTTAAAACGTATTTCCACAATGTATTAAAAGTGGCATCATTATTAGCTGTTGACCTATAGAAAAAAGAATAAAGGAATTAGCAACTCACTCTTTACAGGGCAGTGTTAAATGAATCAATTAGTATGTTAAAAGCCATGCATAAAATAGTGTTTAATTAGAAAAAAAAACTTTAAAGTGAAAAGCGTCTCATATTTTAAATTGAATGAATACAAAAATATGACCTGAGGATAATGAATTACTGCTTAGAGGCTTTAAGATGCTAGACTTATGAGACAGTCCTCACTAACATATTCAGATTAATAGTTCAACAGTAACTGGAATATTAAACAGAATATGTCATTTCGGTTTTGTAAAATAAGCATCAGAGAATTTTCCCTAAATCTCTGGATTGAGCTGAGAGAAACAGAATAGTTTGGATACCGCAATGCTCAAAACAGAGGAGATTTTTAAAAAAAATTTATTTTGGTGGTGTGTTCTGTACATTGGAGCAAAACTAATATGCTCACAGTCTCATCGAGTAATCTGTATTAATTCATACTCCAAATATTAATGGGCCCAATTTATCTCTGCATGACTCCATTTATCAGCCACCACATTACTCCAGTAATTGCAAGTAATTCAGTGGTGAATCAGGACCATGGCTCCCAATTCTGGTCTCCCATATACTGCTGTAACTCCACTGAAGACAATGCCATTACTCTGGTTTAAACTAGTGTAATGGAGCTCAGAATCTAGCCTACTATACACTTACTAGACCTGATTCTCCACTGTGCTACACCACTTCTGTGTCAGCCTCACACTATTTAAACCAATTGAGCCACACCACTTTAACACTGGAGTAGAGAATAACTCCCTATATATTCTATCTCCAGTAATATGCTTTGGGAAGTGGGTGGCTGATTATTTCCACTCCTAAGAAGTCTAAGTTAACTCCTGCCTTTGGTCACAAGTGAAGCGTGTATGACAAATTTCTGAGCCAAATTTTGAATGTATATAGGAATGAATATATGTTCATATCACGAAATTACCACGTGCTCTGTCACACCTTTCAGTCCTCAGTCTGCTCAGGGTCGCTCAGGACTGGGAATCAGAAGTGTTACAAATCCAGGATGAAAGTGCATTGGCCGTGCTGCACATGGATACTTGCACATCCCCTACTCATATTAGTCTTGGCTCTAGGAACTGCGCTTCAACTTGCATGTTACAAGACCAACTTCAGCATCAGCTTTAGAACTCAAAAAGAAAGGCATGTAGCATATTTCTGAAAAGTTCCATTATGTACAATGAACTAAATTACTGTCAGTGATGGGTGTTCTTCTGTCACTATGAGGGATGTAGGCCCAGATTCACAAAGGCATTTAGGTGCCTGGGAGTTATGCCCCTATATACCTTTGCAGAGCTGGGCTTAGCTCACTTACTTATATGAGTAGTCCCAATGAAGTGAAGAGAGTAGTCAAGAAGAAACTGTTCTCACAGTATACAGCGTAGGGTCACACTCAGGTGTCATTCCATGTGTAAAACTCCCATGATTACAGCTGGAGTTTTGTGCAAAGATGTGACTTATTGGTCTGAGATAACACTCATGTGATCAGGGTATAATCCTGAAAGGTGCTGAGCACACACTGCTACCATTGTAGTCAACGGACCAGACTCTAAACAACCGGAGCAATGCTAAAAACAAGGGTTGAGAATTTTAATAGCTTTTCAGTATGAAGCTGTGGACAAGGCAGGTTTTTCTTATGGTGGCATTGATTTGCCTATTCCATGGGACAGGCAGAGGGCAGGGGAGGGAGATAGGTTCATGTAATCTTAAATGTCTTTGCAATCCAAGAACTGTAAACCTGGAACAGTTCCTGTACTAACATGATTAGCAAATATTGACTTCTGAGTACAATAATAATGTGTCATCTGAAACCCTTGATAAGTAACTTAAGTACTTCCTTAGCTTGCATCTTATTAAATTAGATGAGGCATAGTTGAGACACATTACAAAAAGCCATTGAAATGAGAAATCAGACCTAAAGATTTTAGCATTGATTAAAGAAGAGTTAAAAGTTACAATAAAAATAAAACTCCAAGGGCCATATTCTGAGCTCCATTACACTGCTATAAATATAGATTGGCTCAACAAAAGGTCAATGGAGTCACCCTGGACGAACATCGGTGAAAGTGAGATCAGAATCAGGCCAGTTGTTTCACTATACGCTGGCCTGAACGTGTTCTTTTTGTTTTCTTCAGCAGTGTCATAATTTTTACAGGTGTGTAACTGTGACAAACTAGTCACTATTTATGACTTTTTGTCAGATACAATCAATCATCAGATTATGTATGATGACCATATAATTTTAGTTTTATGGAAGGTTAACTGACCGCTTATGAGCTTTTGAAGTTAATATACAGAAGAAAGGCTGGGTCACACTTGTGTGCCTATGAATATGGTAAGTATAATTTACTCAAATTTCTTCATAAGGTTTAACTTAAAAAGTGTCCAACAGGGCAACCAAAAAAGGAGTTAAAAGATGTGATGCTCCTCAGCTGCAACCTGACAAATCTTACTGTATTGATTAGTTTTCAAAGGCGGCTCAGTGAGGGTACTATACTTACAACAGACTTTGGAATGAGTAGGGAAGAAAGCGCCAAATGTCATCAAAGCAAATGGTCTGTGAACGTTGCTTCAAAGCTAGTCATTAGTTGCCAGGGTATTTTGCCACAAAGCTTGTAAAAAGATTTTCCTGGAGGGGAAGGTATGACAAAATGCACTTCTTGGCAAAATGACTTCTGCTTAACTAGCAGGACACATTAATTCTTTCTTGATACATAAAATTAATTAGAGGATGAACATCCTTTATGAAATTTTGCCAGGGATTTTTTTCCCCCTTTTTTTTTTTTTTAAACCAGGAATATACCCCAGGCCTTTTCTGTACTCTAATGAAATTGCAAATTGACTTGTGTTCAAATGATGCTTGACTAAAATGAACAATTAAAAATGTATTGCTAACAACGAGGTAGATCAAATGGTCTTTTCAAGAATTAATTCATTTTAGGAACCGTCTTTCTTATGTAACGTATCAAAGAGCAGACCTTGCTCCTAATAGTCCCCTGGAAGCCAATGGGCCCAATTCTGCTCTCCATTACCCCAGATGTAATCCCAGAATAATTCTCTTGAAATCAGTGGGATTACTCTAGGATTTACACCACGGTAACTCCGAGCAGAATTGGCCCAGTGGGACTACTTTTACAGATAGAACAATCAGGTCGTGGCTCCGTTTAAAACACGATAGGGCTGAATCCTCTCTTGCTCAGGGCCAACTGGAGTCAATTGGATCTTGTCCACTCTATTCCACAGGCCCTGGTTCAAAGCCTTGCACTAATGTGGAGCACAATGTAGGAGCCAATGGAATTTCAGTGCGAGTTAGGCATTTAACCTGCGTAGGCACTTTTGAAAACGGCACCTGGTGCCTATCTGAATTATTAGGCACCTAAATACCACTGAAAATCTGGCCATAAAGCCTATCTTCCAAAAGTGACTCAGGCAGCTGGATGTCTTAGTCTCATTGACTTTCAAGCAGATTTAGGCTTCTAGGTGTCTACATTCCTTTTGAAAATAGTTCCTAAATCACTCAGGTACTTTTGAAAATTTTACCCTCCGTTGTTCACGTAGAGGATGATTTTCAGAGGGCCAAATGAAGAGTGGGAGCTGGAAATGGGAGCAGGGTGCCTAACTGCTCATAATGCCTTTGCAAATCTCCCCCATAATTCATTATATTTTAAAATATGAAATGGGTGAGGCACTTCACTCAACTGCCCAAAGAAGCATGTTTCTTTTCTTTTTTTTAATTCCTCAATCACCTCATGCATTTATAAGAAGTCCTTTTCTGTAATGGGAATTGCTTTAAAAAGAAATCAACATTCAATTTCAATCTTTTCTCAAAACATCTTCTAACTTCCAACACTCTTATTTCTACTGTACATGTTTCTGAATTCCTGTCTCCAATGCATTTTTCAGATGTGTTTTATGTTGTGTTATGATGTTTCTAATTCAGGTGATGAAAGGTTAAAAGATATGCCTGTATGAAATTACCCCAGTGCCTTTTGTGAGCTAACATAATATCTTATTGAGTATGATCACTCTGTCATTTGCTTTGGCTACAGCAAAGGTTTCAGATACAGTAGGAATAAATTGGAATCCCCAGAGCCCACTGTAGAATTTGAAGGAGGGGCAGGAGGGAAAGACAGTTTCCTTGCTCAAGACTTGCTAGTCCTGCTTAAATAGACAATGCTCTGGAAAATGTCATTTTTCTCTGACTGCCCTTTCGTCAGATCTCCTCATTGCTGGCATTGTGCACAGTCAGCCTAAAAGGTGTATTTAGCATTCAGGGATTTGGTAAATACTGCTTTATTGTGCTTCATACTCCCTACAGGGCATTCTGAAGAGATGAATAATAAGTGTGAACAGGAAGAGCAAGTTTCCATTCCTGTCAGATTAATTAGACCAGTGTAGAATGAAGTGAAGTTTGCCGTTAGGTAGGTTGCAAACATGCAAAGAAAATCACTCAGGCATGCACAAAAATGTTACCCTGCTTTTATTCTTCTTTTTTTTTTTTAATTCAGATATAAAATTTAGCTGCTTTTTTATTAACCACAACCCAAAGGAGTCTCCAATGCCAGTTACATAAATAAAACAAATTGATGTACGGAACCATCCCCCCCGCTATTACAACAGCAAAAGTTTGCCAAGCAGTGATACTGTACGCACAACTGCAATTTGAGCAGCATTTCCATGCAGTTTTAAGGGATTTGGCAATATGAAAGATTAAAAACAATTTGGAGTTTATTCTAGGGTTTAGTCCTCAGACCACTGAAACTTCCATTTACCTCAATAGAGCAGGATCACTTCCAGTCAGCTACACTTCTTTTTCATGTGAGTTTTGCAATGTTCATTTTGATAGCACATATGCATTTTTCATGATACTAGCCAAAAAGAAACCCAGTTAACGTCCTTTGGGTGGTGTCTTTTCTTTTGCTTTCTCATACAGTCATTGACATTAGTGGTAGAAAAGACCTGTCAGGTCATATGTGGGCTGATCCAAATCCTATTAAAGTCAATGGAAATACTCCCACTGTGATCAGTGGGTGCTAGTTCAGATGGAAAGTCCCTATTTTCCCATCCCCTGCCAAAAATTTTTTTTCCCTACTGTGTATTTTCAAGCTCTGGTATTACATAACTCAAATAATGAGGCTAGCCATTTCTCTTGGGAACTATTCCCAAGTCTAAACAGATCTCATGATAAGAGAATTCTTTTCCCCTGATATTCAGCCTACATTTTTCTTTAATTTCATCACACTTTTAGCTATAGTTCCTTGGAACACCCTAAACTATTACTCACCATTGGGTGTGTTTTCACCCTTCAGGTAATTTTAGGCAGCTACTATATACTCCCTTACTTTGTGTCTGACCCAATTGTACATATTTAGTTCTTTTCATCTTAACTAAAACCTTCCAGTCCCTTGAGCATTTTGTTGCTCTTCTGTGAATTCCCTTCAATTTGTCAACTCCTTTTTTTAACTCCTGCAAACGATACCTAGAGAAGTATGCTACATTACAACTGCTGCTATACAGCCATTCCTAGGAATAGGACAATTCATGACAAACAGCCATTCTCCCTCAACAGTTCCTATTCCATTCTCCTACCCACTAGTGGTGATAGCCCTTTACTGACTTACAGCTGAGTTAGGGGAAAATTCTTCCTCCTTTCTCTGCAGCTGCGAAAGGACTGCTCCCCCCCTCAGATGGGGAGGGTGCAGGATTACCCATGCCTTTGCAGGGGGTCTGTATCCTGGCATGCTGCACAGTCTACTTCTACAGGGTTTCCTCATATCCACACATGACAGGGTTGAAGGCAGGTCATGGGTCAGGTAAAGCAGCACCCCAGCAATGCCGTGTATCGACCGTGACACATATCCACTAGCCATTGCCCCATGCAGCGTAGGGGCACTGTTGCTGCCAGAAGCCCATAGGTGCTGGAACTAGGAGCGCTGAGGGCGCTGCTGCACCCCCTGGCTTGAAGTGCTTGCCATCCTATAGAGAGTTTACAGCTTGGTTCGATGGCTCTCAGCACCCCCACGATCAAAATTGTTCCAACACTCCTGCCGAAGCCTCGAGATTGCAATAGTAGCCTCTGAGAAGCTCAGCCGAATCCCTAGCACTCGGTGTGCCAAGCTTAACTACTTGGGCTTGGTGCAGTGAAGAATTGGGCCCTTTGCCTTTCTGGGCCAGATGGAAATCGGTGTAGCTCCATTAACTGCATTGGTAAGACCTAGCCACTTGCGTCTATGAAGCCCTTAGAGCCTCCAGTGTGTTGTCCAATACTTAGCTAGTGAGCTAGATGTGTAACTAGAGCTGGTCAGGAAAATTCCAATTCAACTTTGTTTAACTTCTTGTTGTTGTTTGAATTTGCCAATTTGTCAAAGCAAAAGCTGTGCGGAGATGGTGTCATTGCGAAGAAGTTTCTCCAGAAGCCAGGCAAGGCTTTTGCTGGTTTCCTGCCAGCTCACCCATCTGGCTTCTTGGCAGCCCATGGTTCCAGAGTCCACTGTTCCAGGGTGGCCTGACAGGCAAACTGCCCTGCGATGGGGACCGCAGGACCTCCAGAATATGTGGCTTTCAGGTGGCCCGCCACATGGACTGTATCCAAGTCATAGACCCCAGGACTCCCAGGGTCCACACATCTGGGGCACCCTGCCAGGTTAACTGCCCTGGCGCAAAGGCTTCATTGCCTTGCACTGAGAATTTTGAAATTTTGGGAGTTTGTTCCAAACCAAATGAAACCAAGTTTCAAGATAACGAAATTGTCCGTAAAACAGAATTGCCTTTCTCCGCACAGCTGTATATGTTACAGATGGAAATTTCTTTTGTGAAATGACCACTTATGTGATTTCCGTACCTTGGGAGGACAAGTGAAGACTGTCTTCATCCTCCAGGTGTCCAATGTGTCCAAGATGTCAGCTTCTTCTTTTTTTAAGGTACATGACAGCTGGAAAATAGTTTAAGCAATGCCAGTTGGCTCCGAAATGAAGGAAAGAGCAAGATTTCAGCTAAAGTTCATCATGAACAATAGGCTTCATGCCTTTCTTGACCACAGTGAGTAGATTTTGTGCCTGGAACTGCATTTCATAAGCCTCCTGTGTTGTCATGGAACATCTGCTCCCACTAGGATTATTGTTTTAGATCCATAAATAAGATAGAACATTACATTTTTGTCACTTCTTGGGCCAGATTTCAGCCAGTGTAAACCAGTGAAGATCAGTTGACGTCACTGGAGCTATGCTGACTTGCACCAGCCAAGGATCTGGCCCTTCATAGTATGCTGTGGAGGAAAATAATGAGACTGAGCAGAAGCTGATAGAAATTTATCAGGGAATATGTGTGACAGCACATGGTATAAGTAACCAGAGAGCATGATTAATCCCTCCTGCATATTTTAACATTTTTTCTATGTTTATTGAAACCTTTTAGGTAATGCAGTCCTCTCAGATATCATTTTATGTTTGAAAAGCTTTATAATTCATCATGAAAAGTTGCATGTTGCTCCAGTGAATCCATAGCTTCAATTACTCTGTGTGCAAATGGCTGGCCTGCATTTTGACCAATGTTTATGGTGTTTGGCAATTTTTCAGTAGCTACTTTACCCTGATATGATTAATTTCTTACATAATATGAGGCTTTGCATGTGTGGAGCAGAAATAATCTTACTAGGCAGAAGTGAAATAAAAGAGCTTGTGTGTTTCAGTTTTAAAAACATTTGAAACATACCATCACAATTTTAAGAGTGCCAATAATAATACAAGTTAGCCATGGATGAAGACAACCACAAGAGACATGAAGTTGCTGATGAGACTCGGCAGTGTGAAAGTCATTACTTTTCTTTTAGTGCCAGCACACTAGATCATAACTGGGCACTCCAAGAAGTAGGGAAGCAAGAGAGAAGAGTGGAATGCACCAAATCTGACAGTATTGGTGGAAGCAACACTGAATGCTTGTGGCTTTTTGCTAAACACTTTTCTCCTTGAATGCCACATTCCGTGCCCAGTTCTGCTCTCTGGTGCACAAATGTTAATGTGGATTGGCTCCATTGAAGTACATTAATATTATTGCTTTAATTTATTTCCTTTGTATTACCATAATGCCTAGGAGCCTGAGTCATGACCAGGACCCTATTATGTCTGACATTGTACATACACAGAACAGGGCCAGCCCCTGTCCCAAAGAGATGGTTCGGCCTCGATTCAGCAAAGCACTTCAGTACAGGCTTAATTTTAAGCACATGCATAATCCAATTGATGTCAGGGGAACTACTCGTGATCCCAAAGCTAAACATACACTTATGTGCTTTGCTAAGATCAAGGCCATAATTAGGATTTAGACCAGTAAAGCAAAATTTGGTCAATTGTCTTTACATTTAGAACCGCACTGTCCTGTAAAGATGGATAGTCCAGCTGGGATTTTTCAAAGAAGTTTACTGGAGTTAGACATCCAGATCCCGCTGCATTGTAAAGCTTCTTTGAAATCCCAGCCCCCATATTTTTTACTTACCACAGTTATATACTGGTCTCCATGACAGAGTATTATTATTTTATTATTGCATCTAAAGGAACAAAGAAACTCAGTGTAATGGGTGTAAATTATATTTTACCACTGCCTTTTAATCAAACACAAAGGGTCTAATTCTGACGTCATTGACCCTAGCTCTATAATGGGGTCGATAGATTCATTGACTTCAGTGGAGTTACTCCTGCTCTCATCAATGAGATCATATGAATAAGCAGCTTGCCTTCAATGGAATTACCCCGTGTTTACACAGAGAGCAAAATCTGGCCACCAAGATTTCTTTTCTTCTCTTTTCTTTTCTTAATCCAGTCTTTTACAATATTTATGCTTTTAAAAAAAGAAAGAAACAGGCTAGTTGCAAAGAAAGAATGTACATAGCATGGTAGTTTGACACTTTGCATTCCAGCAGACTGAATCTGCAGAGTTATTATCTGGATTGCAGATACCTTTTTGATGTTTGAAGACTCACTTTCTGGATCTCAAGCATGCCGACTTTTTTTCCTCTAGGGACTGAAGAAAAAAAGAAAATTATTGCCATGAAGAAACAGAATCACCTGCTGTAGTCATCATCTGAGTTCAGTAGGAACTCCCGGGTGCCCTCTCCAACAGATGTCCCTGAAATCTGTAAGAATAGGGGGGTTTCAAAGGATTTAATAACAGAAGCTATGAGCACAAGGAAAAGAAAAGGGAAATTTAGCAATGGAGTCTGAGGCTCTGTCGTCACTTAATGTTTTTGCTGCTTTAATTATGCTGGCGCAGTTAAAACAGCAAAGCCCCACTAGTCTAGACACAGTTATACTGGTATAAAAGTGTTTGTGCCAGTATAGGTTATTCTGCTTCAGTGAAATGAGACTACATTAGTGCTTCTTTACTGGCATAAAAATGTCGGCTCAACATCACAACCTTAACCAACACAGGCCTTAGTAACAAGCCATAATATGTAATAACAAAAATATGCTGGCATCAAAAAGTAATTTAATCCAACATGATCCAATTTCATCCAATATGATTTAATTACAAATTGGAAGTACACGTAAAAATAAACCAAAAGTCACTAAGTTTGAATGAAGCTGCTTTCCACAGTACCATGAGGAGTAGAGAGGACAGTATTAAAATGTCTGAGTCTATCCATTTTCTCAGTTGGTTTTTGCCTCACCTAGACTTTGCAGCAAAATGGAGCAAAGGAATCAGCATGTGATGAAATCTCCTTGGAAATGTGAATACAGCTCTTTCTTTTTCTGTATTTACTTATAGATCAACACACCCCTGAAGAACTATAAACAGCTGAGAGTAAAAAATAAAGGAACCTCAGAAAAGTTTTATGTTCTCCAAACTGTAAATGTCAGATAGCAATAGTAGGCAGTTTATTTTCCTGTAGAAATATATAATTTTTTTCCATAAAAATATTTTTCTGAAAAAAAGATTCACTGGTTGCTAGCAATTTTTATGAAGTACATATAAAAATTACATTTATAAGATATGGTTGCTGCAGGTACTGATGAATGTCTTTAATAAGTTGAACTGACATACTGTTTTCCTTCCCAGTCAAAACAAAAAAAGTATGTATTAAAAGGTGCTGGATTTTTATTATTTTTATTTTCTGTATGGGGTGATAAAGCAGATATATTTTAGGCAGTGATCAGCCCCATCCTCAAAGCTGGTATCTGGATCCACACATTTCCAAAGTTTCTGGGCTAAATCCTGCAAATGAATCTGTTTGGGTGACTCCAGAGGGGCTCTCGGGGGGCACCTGGGTGAAATTATTTGTAGGATATAGCTCTTGGTTTGTACCCAGGATTTTGGCTTGGGCCAATTTCTAGTTTTACACAGTGGTGATGAGTATGTGCATGGCTGGGGACAGAGGGTACACGTTTTTTTCTGAAGCTGGGATTTCTTACTAAGATGACTTCCCTCCCCAATTAGGAGCTAAATTGTGCCACTGGAATCTACTGTATGTCCTGGGGAAATGAATGCACTGGCTTCTTTCCACCTCATATTTCTCTTTCTACTGCTAACAAACAATAGGCTAAGTAGAATGTTGTATGTACTTCTGGAAAAAGAGCAAAGTATTGATAAGCTGAGATTAATTTTTACAAAAAATGTTTATATCAAGTGCATATGCTTTGCCTCTTGGCCATTATGGAAATGTCAGGGGTTTAATTGGCAGCTGTGAATAACAGCACCTGCAAACAGCTCAGGGCTTGTTTCTGTGGTCTGGCAACATTCTTACTGTATGCTTTAAATAAAGGCTTACTCACTGAGACAGAAATAACTGACAATGGATGATTGATGATTGCCCATCACGCAATGGCTGACATCTACCATTCACTGAATCCATTGACAATCTCACTTGTAGATTTCATTAACAGGGGCATGACATCTAGGAGCAAGACGGATACAAATGGAAACTCAGTAACTGAATTCAGGTGATGTTGTGTATATGTTAAATATGGAAAATAGATTATTATGTGGTACAATCTGTCTCATGTGGTACATTCTAGAGAACCTCTTTGTTCTACATCAGGTTACCTTTTATAGTTCAATTTATCCTGTATATTCTGAAACCAGATATTAATTTTCCAGTAGCAGAGAATTTATACTGCTATTTGTGATGTGTGTTTATAAAATTCTTGTCTCCATAAATTATTAAGACAAGATTTTGGCACCCAAAATCGTTCTTTTCACTTAAGGAAAAAAAGGTGTGAACAAATGCATTTCATGATTTCCCTAATCACACACATCCTCTTCTGACAAGCAGAAATAGCTGACCCTCTGCCACACACTTGCATGTCCATCAATCCACAATGGTCATCCAGCTGGGACAAGCAAAGGAGATTCTGATGTAAGGGTCCAATCACACATTCTGTATTCTCACAAAGCCCCCAGTGATCTCTATGGGACAGGGATCCAGTCCTGCAAACCCCTTACTCTTATAAATAATTCTTTGAGTTCAGCATGGACTGTTTCTCACAAAGGTTTTGTAAGAATGGGCCCAAGCTCAAGGTGCAAAATTCAGATCTGAATCCAGAATTCAAGCATCTCAAAGTTTGGGGGTGCTCAGGTCCATGATTCAGGACTACCCCCCCTGATTCAGGGCTTCCCCCTGATTCAGGGCTACCCCCAAGGTAGGAGCCACTTGTAAGATTCATATCTAGATTCCTGCGCGGAGATGTTTAGATCTGGAATTTGGGCTCGGTCCCCATTTTTGTGTTCATATGGACTTCAGTCCTGGAGCAGCAAAATATGCTCATTACGGGCCAGATTCTGATACACTTACGCTAAGGCTGGATCCACACTGGCGGTGGCAAATTCGTCGCCGTCAGATCGATTGCTCTGGATCAACTGAGTGGTCTGTGGGGTAACTGGCGTAAGTCAGATCTGATGTGGCGGTGCCCGGACTGTTGTGCCATTTTGCCACAAGAAATCAACATTCTGGTACAACTATTGGGCCAGATTCTCCGCTAGAATGAAATCGTTTCACTTAGCTCCCTTGAAGCCAATGTGCTTACGCCAGTTTCCACTGGCAACTGAGTATCTGGCCTGTTTATGCAGAGTTAAAAAAACCAAACCCCAAAACATAAAGAGAGCCCTCGGCACATTCTCTCTAGTCCAAAGACAGGTACGTGAAGTGGAACTTGGCAGTAATGCAGTTCCTCAGCAGGTGCAAGGACTAACTGATTTCCAACCAGACACTCGTAAGTGTTGCAAAAACAATTCTGTCCTATCTCAAAAGCTCTGGGCCAAATTCATCACTTGTGTACTTCAACAGACAGTGAATTTAATCCATTGCCTATAACTTTCCATATCTGTTCAACATCCCATGAGATTTTTTCTTGTAAGAACCCAGTGGGGTCTCTGTTAAGAAAAAAAACTGATTTAAGGTGGATCACAGAGTGATGCCTATAATTGTTTGCATTCCAAAGAAACATTTCCAGCTGATTATAAGAATATAATTCAACAAAGCACATGGTTAACTTTAAGCATTGAATTTGAGCTGATAGCAGGCTATGTTCAAAAGAGTATATCAGACAATAGAAACATAAGACTAAACAGAGGGCTTCTGGGGGTAAGAGAAGTTCTGTTTTGGCTCTTTTGAATTTAATTATGTGCTTAAGTCCATCTCAGTTCAGCAAAGTATTTAAGCATATGTTTGAAACGTCGCACATACTCAAGGGCTTTGTTGAATCAGGGCCTAAAAAAAAGGTTCAGTTGCATTCCACAGTCTGGAAATGACAAAGTAAAGGCTGTTTGGGCAATCTTACCTGGGTCACTTGTGTGTATATATTATATGACCACATCCCATGTTTCTGCAGGATCCTGGCTCGTTCATGTTTGCTGGCTGGCCAGAGAAGAAAACAGGGCTGTGTAGTGATTAGGGTCCAGAGTACCTCTGCTCATTTACAGCAGATGTTATAGGGAGTGTCAAGAATGAGGATGATGTTGTACGGGATTTATAGATGGAAGGGCACTGCAGAAAAAAGAATTATCTTATTATTGAGGCATTGGAACTGATGTCCAGGCATCCTGCCACTCAATGGGACTTAGGCACCTAAGTCATTTAGACACTTTTGAAGCCCTTGCTGCCTTAGTTTCACATATGTGAAATTGGGACAATAATACTTCCAAAGGAGTGCTAAATGCATTAATGTTTGTTGTGTACTCGGATACTACATTGGTGGGTACCATGGAAAAGTCTATAAAGAATGAATTCCTTATTTACCGCAGGTTGGATGATGGTCAAATGAGGCATAGGGCCATGCACTGGATAAAATGCATGAAAGGAATGTTGAACTAGCTGCTTTGTTCACTAAGCACCATCCATCCGATGCAGTCATTCCATTAAACATACTAAGGACCTAAATTCAGCAGATGCTTAAGCATGTGATTACCTTTAAACATGTTTAAGTCCATCTCAATTAGGCAGGGGCTCTGTGTAAAAAAAAAAGTATACAATCATATAATAAAAGATTGCACTGTAAGACATACATGAAGAGGGCAGAGTTAAGGTTATATTGGCAACCTTAGGTTTGATGTACTTTGCCTTTTGAGTGCTTCATTCTGCAAGCTGAAGATTCTTTTCGCATGGTAGGGGGATTGGCATGTATTTTACACAAAGCATTTTAATATTACATAACAGAATATAAATATCTTATTTTCAGAGGAGAGCATGCAGAATTTACACTGAATTCACTAGAAGCTTTAGGTGCTCAGTGCCTTTGAAGTTCCAGCTAATAGTTCCTTCCTCATGTTTTCATTTTAATTGTTTCAGACCTTTATCAACTGTGACTGAAAATAGCATAAAATGTATGTAAAATAAATGGCACTTTAAATCATTGCAGAAATGTAGTAATAGCAGTGGCTAAAATATTACTTGTTATCTGGGATATAGTGCCTTATATTGCATCTGGATCTGATGTTAGGTCCAACTGACAATTAAATTTGTTTTTCACAACCTCTTTTTTTTTTAAGGTAATGATGTATCAAAAATATAACATAAAACACAATGTAATCCCATGTAAACCCTCAGAAATAAAAACATGCTTGGGATCTGATCCTGATTATCATATGGATAGTAACACTTGATCTGTATTTATTGCACTTGGACAGAAGTGCACAGAAGAGTAAGTGTACTCAGTTGGGCACATAGCAGAACTTTGCTTATAATTTATAAATAAAGATTATGTTCCCATGAATGATGGCTCGGTGTAGCCTGATAATCACTCTCCTTGTGCCACTCTACCAGAATAATCGCCTTTTCTTTTCTCTTGTCACTGTGGCTGAATTCTGATAATGGTTAACACTTCTCTTAGTTCCACAATAGTTTTTTTGGTACTGAATTGTGATTTGGAAATGAGGGCAGAAACGTAGAGGTCGGAAGATAGCAAAAATATTTCAGCACTTTTCCAGAAATGTCCCACCATCAGTTACTCAGAACACGCTTTCTTCAGTGGCCTTGCATTCACATTACTGAGAGCAGGATTGAGCCCATAGAGTTTAACATACCGGATCAGTCCACTGGCCCTTAGAATTAAATATTCTGATGGTTCAGAGGAATTTGAAGAACCTTATAATGCTAATATAGCTAGGCCAGTGGTTCTCAGTATGTAGTCTGTGGACCACTGGTGGTCCACAGAGCAATTACTGGTGGTCTGGAGATAACAGCTGGTCACATAGTGCTGGCTTCTTTGCATCTCCTAAACTGCATTACAGATGGCTAAAAACACATCAACACTTTCCTTATGTTACTTTTCCATATAAATAATTGCTGTAGTTGTCACAGCCCCCAAATGGGAGGTGAAGTGGTCTGTTTATAATTGTGAACAGAAGAGCAGATGTCCATAAAATCATCTCTCTATTAAAGTGTGGTCTACACTATGAAAAAGTTTGAGAGCCTTTGACTTAGCCAGTTGTGCTATACAGTATAATGGGGAGTTGGGGTGGCGGATGCGAAGACCATCTTCCCGACCTCTGCAGTTGATCAGGTTAGACTATGAATCATGAGATTTGATTAAACCTACTCTTGCTTGGATAACTCTGGTACAAATGCTACTATTAGCCATATCATTTATTTTAGGCAGATAGTCTTCTGTTCTTCATCACTGAAGGTTAACATCAGAGTAATAAAACATCTCTCTAAAAACAAAGAACTAGGTAGTTCTTTAGGACAATTTTTGAAAAGACACAAGAAACTTATAAGCTCCATTTGGCTCTTTCCCAGATCTGCCTCAGTTGAGCCATTGAAAAACTGGAAGTTTGATTTGCATTAAATGCTCATATCCCCTGTTTATAGAAAAATGGAATAATTGTGGTTTTTAAAAATTTTCCCCCATCTTCGGGGAACACAGGAAGTGCTATAGACACCAGATTGTACCAGTATCTTGTGTCGGATGGTGGCCAGGCTCTGATGCTTCCCAGGAATTGGAAAAAAAATTCGATAGTGGAAAATTTTGGACTATCCTGCCAAAAGGTATATTTCTTCCTAACCCCTGTCATTTAGTGGTTGGCTCACGTCCTGTAGTATGAGGGTTTATACTGCATCTTAATACAAACAAACAAACCATTATCTTCTCTGGTGTAACTGTGGATACTGGACGCACTGTCTGGGGGTTCCATGAATATAGAGCACCTCCCTCAGTCTGAGGATTTTTGAGGGAGGATAAAGAAAGCATTTTTCTCCATTGTCCTCTCTGCTATATAATTTTACATGGCCTTTCTTTCCAAAGCACCATGAAAACATTAACAAATGATTCCTCACAAACCCCTCTGAGGCAGAGAAGTAGGTGTTAGTATAGCATTCTATAGAGGAGCCAACGGAAAGCCTAGTCCTCATTTATACCAACACCACTTTACACCACTCTAGAGGCCTTGAGAGGGGTGTGAATATAATTGATTTCCACTTTAAGCCCTCTTTTCATTGTCAGAATGGTGTAAAGTGGCTTTAGCATAAATGAGAATCAAGTCGTGAGGCAGAGCAGATAAGTAACTCACTCAAGGCCAAATAGCAAATTAACCCCAGATATGGGAAAGAACCCGGCACCCATCCATTTGATGTAAATGGCCAAAGGTAGCTCCCTTGATTTTAATGAGGCTGCATTGACTTACACGAGCTGAGGATCTAGCCCCAGGTTCGTTGGATTTCTTGAGCCAGATTTTCCATGACCTTGCTCCTTGTATAGTCAATTATACATGTGCACAATGGGTACAAAGTGCTACCAAGTTAGAATTCTTCTTACGCTGGTGATAGCATTTTACATCCACATTTCCCTCATAGTACAACAGGCAAGGCAGTGGAGAATCAGGACCCACTAGCTCACACTTCCTGACATGGTGCTTTTGTGGTTTTATATCAGTTCACCAATCCCGACCACGACTCACTTTACAAACACTAAAAGTCAAAGCGCATTCAAAATGAGATCTTGCTGCATTGATCTTCATATGAACAAATCTTGTGTTTCAGCATTCCATTGGCTCCCACCCCTACAAAAGTTTGAAATTTACACTGGTTTGGAGGCACAATTTGTGACTTTTTTAAAGCTCTTTAGCATGACCCTAATGCCTTCATACTAACAGTGAAATAGAAGCCTGCCAAGTGAATTGCAGATAGTCTGTGAGCTTTGGAATTGCTTGTATACCAGAGTTGAAACATCAACATTCTAATCATTTGTAATTGGTTGCAAACAAAATAGTTTAATTTTTTTTTATTAGGCGCGGGGCTAGGCTAATGTAGACAACATAAAAACTTTAATGACCACAGAATAAACAAAACATATTTTGATCAAACCTGTCCAAAACGAGGTAGTGGAAGAGCCTTTATTATGCATAGCTGCAGCAGCAGCCCTGCTCCTATAGTGCTTGTGCTTTAGTTAAGGGTTTCAGAACATTTCCATTAGAAACCACTGTTTTTTCCAGGGGGTTCATAACTCTACTTTAACAGCTTGCTCTAGGCTGACACATGGTTGCAGCTTGGCAGCAAGACTTTCTTTTATACTTATATAAAAGGCTTTTTCTTTTCTTCTCAAATGGTAGGGTGGGTTTTTTTTTTTTAATGTATGTAAAATAGTTTGGGATGCTTTTTGCACTTTTGTACAGTAACTCAAAACCAGAACACTGAAATTTGGCAAGCAACCAGGCGGTATTGCCCTCTAATTCCTTTTGAGTGTCTTTGCAAAAATAAAAATGTCATTTAAAACAGCTGAGATATTTCAGTGTGGAAAGTGGTGACTGAACAGGGACAATAGCGCCACAGGTTTTTTTATGTGTGCATGTAGTGCCTGTGCACAGTATAATATGCACCCTAAAATCTATATCTCCAGATTTAGTGGGCCAAAACCCACTCTTATATGATTGCACTGAAGCCAGCAGAATCATAGTAGGAGGACCAATGGTTTCTGAAAGAAAATATTCATAGCTAAATGATACTTATTTTAAAAAATTGACTATGAGTCTGCTTTCAATTATGTCATTGATAAAATTCTCAGGATTTCAACTGTAGTAGAATCGGGCTCTATATGTCTACGCACCAGCGGCTGACAGAAGAGGAAGAATGTGTTTGGTTTAGGTAATAACAAGAAGAAAGAAAAAAGCTAAGTCACCATCCTAGATCTCAATGCATGAGTTTGCTCTCAGAGCCGCAGCAGCTCAGAACACTTGACAGCAGAACGTCCTCCTCACAGAGCTCTTCGAACTCCAAAGGCACAATTCAGACTGACACAGAAAACAAAAGGCAACTCACTTTCATAGCTGCATACAACACATATTTGTATTTTAGGGGGTTAATTTATTACCCATTTATAACCATGATACAAGCAGTACAAAGGTTTTTTTTTGGTGTTTTTTTTTTGTTTTGCAGTAGCAAGTGCAGAGCAGTTGAGACATCAGTATTTCATTACCAAAACATAAATAAATAAATGATGCAGCAGGCAGCCAGAGTTGTAGGAAAGAAATAGTTATTGAACATGCTGAGTATCTATAGCTGAGACTCTAGAGTTTCCGTGTTAGCCAGCTCACTCCCACTTGCATTTCTGAATCGCTGGTGTCGTACCAAACTAGGTCCCCCCCCAAAACATGACCCTATTTCTCCAGTTGCGCTCATCATACTACAATCAGAATCATCCAAATGGGGTCCCATGGGTAACTGTCCACTGCAATTCTTTGTCATGACTTTCTGCTTTAGAATTCTTTCTTCAGCCATACAATGGAAAAGGAACTATCATATGCCTGAACAGCTATCAGACTCTGGGGTTTTTAATAATCTGTCTTTCCTGGCTTGCTGGAGAACACATATGTAGCTGTCAAACCCTATGCACCCAAAGACATTGTGTGTTAGATACAGATCATTCCAGCACAATGACTGCTTTGGAAAATGAGATCTCCCACTTCCATATGGCAAAATGAAGTTGTGCTATTGAACCACCAAGTTGACCCAAGTATGGAGTTAGGCCCCCAAAATCATGAGATTGGTTTATACATCATGAGATTTTTTTTTTAAAAGGGCACATTTTGGGGTTTTTTTTTATTTATCATCTGGTTTTTGAAACTTTCAAGTACACGGAGGCCACGTTTTCATGCTTTTTCTCTGCAACCCTGAGGTCCAGAAACCTGCTTTTTTAAAAAGGAAAGCTGAGATACTCACATATTCATGTGACTCCAGGACCTGGGGCTTTAAGAAAAACAAGTATGTCAATAAAATCACAAGCGTTGCTGACACTGCAAGTAGTAAATATTGACTTGCTTCATTAAGGCTAAATTTTAATTCATGTTCCTAAACTATCATCGCCACTTTACTCTAAATTGTAGTAACAGTTCTGGGGCACCCAATTAACTGGGGCAGAAGTTTAAGCAAATAGGTTTCGCCTAGCCCCCCTCTTTCTGTTGTTGATATACTTTAATGTTAGCATAGTCAAAGCTGTACCTCTTCAATTCATCCTCCTTGACTCAACTGATCCATCACAGTCCCCAGGAGGTTTTTAAAATGTGGCACTAAGTTACAGTGTGCCGTTCTGGGTCTTTTCTTGACAGGTAATCCTCAACTTCATTTATCCAGATGGAGTTAATTTGGCTGAACTGTGTTGACCTGGGTTAAGGATTTTCAAATGTAAATGGTACAAATGCAACTTTCCTTGGCAACACAGTAGTTCTATGTTAAGATCTCCAAAATCTCTCTCCCAAGCATGCCTTAAAAGGAGCGTGTTCTTTCTATTGGGATTCCTACTGTCATTAATCTACTACTTCTTTCAACAATAAAAAGAAATATGGAATGAGATTACCAGAATGCAGACTACAGAACACTTCTTTTTTTAATAGGGGGTTTAAATTTGACATCCGTTAAACATCTCATGCCGTCATGTTTCAGCTCTGTTATGCGGATTCTGGATTTTGCTGCCTACTTGGATATCAATGGACTTTATTGATTTAAGGCATCTCTCAAGTTATTCATAGGAACTGAAATTTCATACACAACCAGCTTTGGAGCTCTGCAATTGAAGTCCCACCCAGAGGGTAGGTGCAGCCATGCAATCCAGCCATAGCCCACAACATTCTACCGAGGAGCCTGCAGTCCGCTGATGTCGTAGAAGAAGCAGACAAAGCCAGCAGGTAAGAGGTAAGGACATTTGGAAAATTCACTGAACCAGGACATCTCCTGTGCATCTTCCTGTAGAGCCCCAGCAAAAATTGAGACCCCTGCCAGGGACTCAATTTGCCCCTGCTTGTTCCAGTACAGCCTCCTGCTTGGCTGGCAATACCTCCTGGAGCCAGCAGCGGTATATCAAGCTCTCTGTCCTCTGACTGTGTATTAAAGCAACCCTCCCCATTCTAAACTCTCCCTTCGGCAGATCAGATGGACCGCGTTCTCACTTATGCTGCTGGGAAATATGAACTCCACTGAAGTCAGCTGAGTTGCACTGGTGGAAAGCCTGTTGTGAGAAAACAACAAGCCCAAGTGATTTGGAAAAATGGCCTCTTTCTCAACCTGGAATATTGTGTGCAGTTTTGGTGTCCCATGTTTAAGAAGGATGAACTCAAACTGGAACAGGTTCAGAGACGGGCTACTAGGATGATCCGAGGAATGGAAAATCTGCCTTATGAAAGGAGACTCAAAGAGCTTGGCTTGTTTAGCCTGGCCAAAAGAAGGCTCCGGGGGGATATGCTTGCTCTATATAAATATATCAGGGGGATTAACGTTAGGGAGGGAGAGGAATTGTTTAAGTTTAGTACTAATATAGGCACGAGGACGAATGGGTACAAATTGGATATTAGGAAATTTAGACTAGAAATTAGACGAAGGTTTCTAACCATTAGGGGAGTGAAGTTCTGGAATAGCCTTCCGAGGGAAGTAGTGGGGGCAAATGACTTATCTGGCTTTAAGACTAAGCTTGATAAGTATATGGAGGGGATGTTATGATGGGATAGTTTAATTTGAGCAATTGATTTTGGATTATCGGCAGATAAGTCTGCTCAATGGTCTGTGGGAATGTTGGATGGGATGGGAACTGAGTTACTGCAGAGAAATCTTTTTTGGGTGCTGGCTGGTGAGTCTTGCCCACATGCTCAGGGTTTAGCTGATCGCCATATTTGGGGTCGGGAAGGAATTTTCCTCCGGGGCGGATTGGCAGGGGCCACGGAGGTTTTTCGCCTTCCTCTGCAGCATGGGGCATGGGTCGCTTGCTGGTGGATTCCCTGCAGCTTGAGGTCTTCAAATCTCATTTTTGAGGATTTCAACAACTCGGTCATGGGTTCGGGGTTGTTATAAATGTGTATGGGTAGGGTTTTGTGGCCTGCCTTGTGCGGGAGGTCAGACTAGATGATCATATTGGTCCCTTCTGACCTATGAGTCTATGAGTCTAAATGGCGGGGGTTTTATCCATAGCTCATGTCTAATTAAAGGACTAACAATCATAATACTGTGAAGTCAATTGCAAATCGAGTCAGCCTAGCCCAGCATCCTTAATTCAGGACCTGCTTCTGTAAAGTACTAAGCTTCTTTTAAGATTTACATGGAAGTTGGTGGGAATTGCATGTACGCAACACCTCACATGTTCCAGGCCTTAATCTTTAGGCAAAACTTCCATCTTCCACCCCCAGGTAAGGATTTGAGATTTGGATCCAATGTTTCTATGACTCCAAGACAATCACAGATAAAGTATGTTACATAGACTCATAGACTGTAAGGTCAGAAGGGACCATGATCATCTAGTCTGACCTCCTGCACAACGCAGGCCACGGAACCTCACCCAGCCACAGGCTCTGATGTACTAATGTGTAAAGAAATGACTCTGGTAATAGTAGGAAATTAAATAGCATTTTAGACATAGTAATCCCTACACCGGTCACAACCTTATATCCTCTAACAAGTTAATGCGTTAATTTTCTTCTGCTAAGTAGCTGCCTAATACTGTTGGTCAAACCTGTGATTAAAGTAACATTAGCTAATTACTGAGTCTTTCTGACAGAAGTGAGGGGAAGCAACAGAGCTGAGTTGGTTTATACTCTCATAGTCCTTTGGATTTGTTATATGCTTGGTGATAATACCAGGAAATGCCGACACTTGTTCAGTGAGCACATACAGCGTGATTCTTCTGTTATTGGGTCCTATCTTGCACTAAACTAATCACATGATATCACTACATATTTGCATTGTGTCAGCAGCTAGAGCCTTCAGAGTTTCATTGTGCTAGGGACTGAACAAAGCGAGTAAAAGACAGTCCTTATCCTGAAGAGCTGATAATTCGAGTAGACAAGATACACAAAGGGTAGGGGAAAGGGTCATAATGAAGGATATAACACTACATCTGTTGGGCAAAATCTGCACTCTTTTGAAAGGCTAGAAAATCTCCTCCCATTATTATGTATTATTTATTCATAGAATATTAGGGTTGGAAGGGCTGTCAGGAAGTCATGTAGTTCAACCCTTGCTCAAAGCAGTACCAACCCCAACCATATCATTCCAGCCAGGGCTTTGTCAAGCCAGGCCTTAAAAATCTCTAAGAATGGAGATTCCACTCTAGATAGCCCATTCCAGTGCTTCACCACCCTTCTAGTGAAAAAGATTTTCCTAATATCCAACCTAGACCTCCCCACACTGCAACTTGAGACCATTGCTCCTTGTTCTGTCAATTATTATTAATTCTTTATTTACTATTTGTATGATGTTAGTGCCTAATGGCCTCAACCAAGATCAAGACTCCATTGTGTATACGTATAATCATAGATATTCCTACCCCAGAGAGTTTGCAATCTAAATAGGCAAGGCAGGCAAAGGGTGGGAGGGGAAGCAGAAACACAGATGGAAAATGACTTGCCCCAGGTCACACAGCAGACCAGTGGCAGAACTGGGGATGGAACCAGATTCACGAGTGAGTGCCCTATCCACTAGACCACACTACCTTTAATTATTACTACTTTGCACTAGTACACATAGCATGCTGAGCACATTTCTGACATATTGGAAGGGATAGCCTCTGCCCTGAGATGCTCACAGTCTAAGGACAGAAGGGCAGACAGAAGTCAGGGAAGAGAAAGAACAATAGGGAAATGACAAAAAGGATTTTCTATACGAATCAACAGAATTCACTCTAGGCAGCATGGCATACAAGTGTTTTTAAGAGGGTCCTGAAAGTAGAGAGGGTAGGGGCTATTGAATTAAGGAAGGTCAATTGTGTGGTGGCTAGAAGCAAACCATCTGCTCCTTTGGCCCCAATTTCTGCACAGGGAAGTGCACTGAGCCAAAACAGCAGAACGCCCCACTCCACAGCACCCCCATATGCAAACCACATCTTCTGGGTGCCATGATTCGTGGCTCCTCCCCCAAACTAGGTGGGGTTTCTCTATCCTTCACAATGGCTTTTTGCATTAAGATAGCCGTTGCCCTTTGGTCTTTACTCATTAATTTCAGTGGGAGATCGGTCTTAGTAAAGAGTGAATAAAGAATTCAGGATGGGGCCCATTCTGGCTAAGAGAGAAGGGACAAAAAAACAAAGGAAAAACAGTATTAATAGCCAAACGGTTACCTGACTCTTCTGCTTGTCTGCCAAGGTTTGTCTGATTGTTACTTCATCTGCTCAACCCATAGCCACTCTGTTTGCCTGTTTCATCCATTGCTTATGTCCTGTCTGACACCTAGGCCTATAGGTTCAAAAAGGACTAGTGATTTCTGATGCCCAACTTGTGACATCTTAAATGGGCCTGGTTTTCTGAACACGCTCACACCAACCCTCTTAAAATAGGAACCATTTCAGGTGTCTCAAATCGGACATCCGAGATCACTTGTGAAATTCTAGGCCCTCAACAGGAAGCTTCATGGTGGGGGGCAAGGCGGATTTCTTCTTTGCTACATGCCTGTACAATGCCTAGCAGAGTGGGCACCTGATCCTCAACTGTGGTTCCTCAATGCTCCCACAATACAAACAATTATAAAGTAAGGTGGATTGAGCTCCTCTGTCCCCAAAGTTGATCTACTCTTTTGCCTATCTGTAACCGATACTGTAGTACAAGAGCAGCGCTCACACCTTGTAAGTTTGTGAAGGCCGGGGGAGAGCTCATTGAAGATTTCTGCCTGCTCTGCATCTCTCCCTCAGATGCAGTAATCTGGTTGCCCGGTTGGGACAAAATAGTCAGTCAATGGCCACACGGTTTATCCACTCAGAACCAGATGGTAAAACAGTGCCACCCCTCTTAAACAACGCCTGGCCAGTCTTATTGGTCAATTAAACTATTTCTTGACATTTGAGGCCTGATTCTGAGAAGTGTTACATTAAAGGACTTTATTGTCCTTGGGTTGGGGATGATCGGTCCCTCAGACGATGCTCTGAACCCTGGAGGGTTGGGCTCAGAAATGCTCACCTTAGTGATCTCCTCCAGTGGTTGTTGAAGTTGTCGGTAATATGCCCACTATAGGCAATGGGGCAGGATTGAGCTCCTGAACCAGTAAGGTTACAGTTATGATTGGGTAAATAACACTTTCCAAAACCTAGTCCCTTTAATTGCTGAAGGCTATAACACGCACAACATACTATGGCCTGGTTCCTGCATTTATACTGAATGGCCCTGCCCTCAGGCATTCAGAGTCAGCTCTTCTTCATATGTATCCAGACATGGGACTTTGTTTATGATACTAAATAGTTGCTTCCTTTTCACACTCAGCTCATGAATAATTTGGGATGATTGAGATTTTTTCCTACATTATGAGACTTAGTGATTTCGCTTCCTCCTGTGGCTTTGGGTGAGACTTGTAATTTATGGTTTCGCACAGGTTTAAGATATGGTAACGTCTTTTGCACCTTGCCCATAACATTTAATTTCTCTCCCAGTTATTATTTATCTCTGTAATTTAATGCTATGTTATTTAATGCTATAAACTATAAAGTGTTTTGGGATGCCATTTGTATGAAAGATGCCATACAAAATAAAATTGTATTGCATTATGACTAATTTCTTAGCATATACAGTGCATACCATTTCCAAGATCATTAACAAAATCCTCCAGCCAACAGCAATCTGTGTTTATTTTTTCAGGATATCAGGCCCTACATGCTTTGAAATCTAGAAACAGAAGTACTTTTTCTGCTGAAATGTTTGATCTTCACTGTCTTAAACAAGCTACAAGGAAGCAGATAAACCTTTTGCTCAAGCAGCAACAGTGACCTCTAGTGTGTCATTTTAATTTCTTCCATTACATCTGCACCCATTGTTTCTTTAACCTTTAGGGCATTATTTAAGAACAATTTTCTGGATATATTTGGACTAATTTTCTTATTGACTACCAGAAAGTGATTCTTGAGTGATCTTCTTTTATCTTCGTACGCTATGGTAAAGTAAGTGTGTCTTCATTAATGACTGTAATTATCATATATAAAGTTGTCATTTAAATGAATAATGAGCCCCCCACCAAAAAAAAAAAAAGATGTAGCATTATTTGAACCAGCTTTATTTGCAAGAGGGGTTGAAATTTGGCTAAATACCTCATTTAACTTTGAGCAGTAAAAATCATGAGCTCAGACTGTATTGCTTGGGAGAAGTTCTATCAGACATGACCACTGGCTTTTTTTTTCTTAAACATACTGCCTTATACCATGCACAGATTGTGTTTCAGACAAGGAATGTTGCAAGAGAGCTTCACACAACTGTTAAATTGGTGCTGTATCCTTAAGCTTGTGTCAGCACTTCCATTCTAAGCTGCTCTTTTGGGGAATTTAGAACTCAGCTAGGGGGACAGTTATGCATTAGAATGTCTTCTACATGGTCCCAGTATAGAAAAAGATTATTTAGAGGGAAGAAGGAGTTTCTAGGTTTGAGGGATGGAATTTTAGTTTAGTATGTGTGTGTTTAAAACATGTATTTACAAATATTCATAATGTATATACAGACATTTTTAAACTTTTAGAAATGCAAATAAAAGGTCTATTCGTGTGCTCCTATGTAAGTTAAAACCAATTTTCTTTCTTTCTACACAAAGACGCACAGTTGCAGGTTCCATCAGTCTATTGTGTGGTTTAGACTCCGATGAATTTGCGGAATAAATAAATAAATAACACAGCCTATGAAGCCAGTTAATTTCAATAAACTCTCATTAAAAATAAATGACCGATTTAAGGAAGAAAATAAATCTTGGGCGAAATTTTTCAAAGAATAGCATCTGCAAAGTACGCATGTGCTAACAAGCAACTGTGCATGAACAACAGGTACCTGTGCGAAGTTAGCTGTTGTGCTAGTGGAAGTTCATGCCTGCATCCACAGTTACTTGTTTGTGACATTGCCACCAGTTCTGGAAAATATGACCCAATATGTGACCCCGTCCATTCTTGCTCTCAGGGCCCCAATTCAGACAGGTTCTTAAGTACACATCTAATCTTAAGCGTGTGACTTCAGTGGGACTACTTTTATGCTTAAAGTTAGGCATTTTCCTGGAATCAGGGCTCTAGTACTTTGTCCAGTCTCGTATTAAATGTTTCAAGCAATGGAGCACCTCTCCTTTCCTTGTTAGGCATGTCATGTAGACCTAACAAAGGGTCACACAATAACTGGATATAGTGCAAAGTATAGAACTCCATCCTTCAGTCATAGTGGCTAACCCTTATTTTTTCCTCATGGTGATCTGAGTGAGGGACGGTGGGTGCCTTAATGTACAGTTCTCCAGTTTGTCTCAGCTTATGACAGAACCTTAGTGTCATTTTTTCTTTTAATTCAAGGCTGGATGAGTCCATTCAGGGCTCATGCTGAGAGCAAACACAGCTCCCCTTATCCAAATATTTAAAGAAATAAAGAAGGTTAATAAATCTGGGCAGAGGACAGAAGGGAAGGTAGTTATTAAATAGGGACGCTTTGCATCCAGATTTCATCGTCTTGGGAGAGGGCATCCACATTTCTAGGTATCTGAGAGGCTCTTTCGGCAAAGGGGGAGAAGGTTTAAAAAGCAATAATGGAAACATAACAATGAAGCACTTGTGCCTATTAAACAGTACATATCCGACTAAGGGCTTGGCCGGACATTCCTTGCACAAGCACAACTCCCAGGGAAGACAACTGGAGTTCCGGGGAGTGTACTGTAGTCCCTGGTTAATACGAAAGGGCTGTACTGTGCCTTTCAGACACAGCCCCATATTTGTGGCAGTAGTGAACTGGGCGAGGAGCAGTAGGAGGTGTGTGTCTCCAGCAGACACGATGCCTCCTGGAGCTCTGGGAAGCACAGGTAGGGCATAGTTGCTTTTGTGCTTGGCTAGCTTTACTGGCTGGTCTAGGGCAGAGGGTTGGGGGACAGAGCCACACCTCCTCCCCATGCCCTGTGGAGAGGCTACTGTCACCAGTTGCACTGAGCGCAAGGACTCTCCTGGTGGTTGTGCTGTCCGATGGACAAAAGCACAAGAGGGGATAGACGCCTGGGGTGAAATCCTGGCCCTTTGAAGGTCACTTCAGCAGGGCCAGGATTTCACCCCTTGTGCCCTCTCCCTCTAATTCCCTACCCTGGACACCAACGCATGGGCCCGGAACAGTCTTGCTAAAGGCATATGGACTCTATCTTGCAATCCTTACTCACGGGAGCGCTGCAACTGATATCAGTCCACACTAAGCAGGGTTGCAGAATCAAGACTTATTTTATTACCGAATTTTACGTTTTCAGTCTCCTGCCTCTCAAGTGAAATAAGACCCCACTGTGCTGGAACGGCATTCCATTCAACAAATGTCAATTTGTCCTAATAGGAAGGCACCAATCTTGTTGTGCTTTCTTATCCAGTCTGTAAACAGCATAAATTAGTAATCAAAAAGATACTGCCTCCTGAATCTTTGATGACGGTGTGAGCGAAAGAGGAATTTGCAGGCCAAAGGCTCTAATACGCACACACATTTGTCAAGCTTTCCTTTGTTTAAGCAGAAGAGTGAAAAGGCTGGAGGCTTGTCCCTCCCATCACCTGCTCTTTGTGAGGTAATTATAATCTTAGCAAGCTGTCTGTCTCAGGGCCTTACTTCAGGGCACTTTCTGCACAGAGCTACATCAATTACCTAAGTAATCCCTTCTACTATGTGGTGTTAAAATACCCATTCAGTAGAAAGTTACACTCAGCCCCCAAATAAGTTGAAATGTCTTATGAGTGTCAAAGTGCCTCCTGTTTGCTCTTCTTTTTAACTCTCCTCTCAGCGACTGACGAGGTACGTACGTGTTTAATGGTGTCTCTTGTATGTGGCGGGCATATCTACACGATGGCCTGATTTTGCTCCCACTTGCAATGGAATAAATAAATAAATCCCACTGCTGTCAACGGACTCACACCTGTAAGACCAGTGTCCCAGCAGAATCCAGGCCCCTGGAGTAGTTTTCATCTGGTCCTGCACAGTGGTGTGTGTAGTAAAGTGGTCATCAAGGGTTAAGTGGGTCACTCAGAGTATTATGGGCTGGCACCATGCTCCACTCCCGGTGTAGTTAGTGGGTGCTTTCCCCCACTCCCATTGTTTGTTATATAGCTGAATACAGCAGCACATTCCCAGCTCACAGTACTGTAAGCAGGGTGTGTTTCCTGTGCCCTGAGCCCTCCCTTTACAAAAGTGTGCAAGTGGGAGAAAAAAGGCGCTCGGAAGTTCCCGAATCCCATCCTGTCTCTCTCTTCACAGGGGCCCAACAGGATCTCGGTGCTTGCTCCAGGCTGCCCCTGACAGCGGTAGGAATCGCTCCACTCGTCTGGGGAGGTCAGTGAAGACCATCTCCGTCAATCCAGAAGTCGGCATTGTTTATCTACCCTCCTCAAATGGCGTAGCGCTGCGCCAATGGGAACGTGGTTCCCATCAGTGCAGTGCAGTGAAGATGGCGCGCAGAAGAGAAGCACATAAATTGATGGCAGTTACGCAAGTTCTTTGTGCAGTTTGCGTAACTCCCATCGACCGCGGCCGAATCGCTGGGGTAAGTGTAGACCAAGCCTGCGTGTCTGAGTGGCACTCCCCCGATCAGCAGGGCATACTTTATTTGCATTTACAGGAGTACAAGTAAGTAATTAGCATATCGCATAAGCGCACTAAGTCTGAGCATGATGGGAAATGGTCAGTGTGTCTGGTATTGTGTTACAAATCACTTGTGTCTCAACTGCAGGGGTAATGAAATGTTGCCCTTCGATTGTCTGAACAAATGGCAGCAGAGGGTGGCGGACGGATGTTTCAGCATTGTAAGAGCAGCAGAGAGGGGGCGAGAAGCCTTCTGCTGAGACTGTACTAGCCCTGGGAAAGGGCTACCCGCAGGCATGAATTGACTATCTTCTCCCACTGTTGAAAGGTAGAATTAATGATTTCTCTTGGAGTCTTTTGTCTTGTTAAAAAGCAGGGGTGTTGCTCCTGTGTCAGCAGAAAGTTGTCCCATGAACTGAAAGCTGAAATTCACTGAGACCGGTAATCACTAAAGGAACTGGGAAACCTCGACTGACAACCAGCAGAGAGGAGCGAGGAGTGGTCAGCTCCTGTGGACGAGGGGGCCTGCCGATGGTGGGAGCCAAGTGCGGTTGCTGCTTGCAGATGGCGAGAGCCAGTAGTAGGGACTTGGCAAGGCCCAGAGGTAGCAGAAGGCAGCAGCGGAGAGGGCCTGGTCAAGCCTACGTCTGGCAGGAGCCTGCCGAAGGGAACTGGATGGGCCCCCAACTGAGAGGTGAGCACTGCAACTATGATGGCCAGTAGAAGGGAGAGGTGAAGGACATGCCCCCGTGCCCTGGGGTGGGTTTGGCTCACTGAGTTCATGAATTCCGTTGGCACTGGTTTCAAAACCAGTGCTGTGTTACTTCCTTCCTTTCATTAAAAGGTTCACTTTCGACACTCAGACTCTGTGCCTGCGAGAGGGGAGTTATTGCCTTTTGCAGGCATCCAAGGGATAGTGTGTGATTTCTCAGGTGACTGGGTGGGGGGCTCAAGCCCGTTTGGTGTTGTGTCACTGACAGGAAACCCTAGATATAGAACCCAGCCCTTTGCTGCCACCGGTTGTGCTTGGCAGAAGGGTTACACTAACAATAGCTGCCTTTTGCCACCTCCCTCACGCTAAGACATACCTCATTCTCAGGAGCAGTGCCATGCGTTTCAGCAGGTCTGTTCTTAGGACAGATTTGGGTCTATTGTTAGGGTCTATTTGTATGTTTATCTTAAGGCTCAATGAACCACGATGTGGGAGAAGTAAACCTAGCAAGATATCTGAAGGGAAAATGTATCCAGCCAGAAGGAAAGTCAGCATCTCTCAAGCAGGTGAGCCCACCACAGAGATGCTCATGCAAACGAGAGACCATTCATAACATTATGAACTATTATTCTTGTTGTCATCGTCATCATCTCATTTATGGGTGCGCATGCATAGATGAAGCTGCATTCGTGTCCCCAGGAGCTCACAATCCACGGTGACGACAATGAAGAATTATTTAGGCCCAAATTCAGCAACACATTCAAGTGCACACGTGAGTGCTTTCCATATTTGGAGGCTATAAGGGAAAAAAATGAGACACAGAGAAGTTGAGTGACATTTTCCAACATGGGTGCCTCAAGTTAAGTCCCTAAAGATCCATATTAAGGCACCAGAGTCAATATGGCCTGATTAGCAAAGATGTTGAACACACACCACTCCCAGTGATTTCAGGGGGAGCTTCCAGTGCTCAGCACATGTGAAAATGAGGCAACTCTTACTAAGGCCATAAATACAGATTCACATGCCTCACTGTACAGCCCAAGGTTTGAAAATGTTATCCTAAGTGACTTGTCGGGGGGGGGGGGAACACAGTGATCTCTGCTGTGATGAATACAGTTTGAAATATAGACACAAATAAAGTAAGTAATTAGACTGAGAGACAGGAGACTTGGGTTTTAAGCCTGGTTCTGACACTGACTTTATATGTGACCACGGTCCAGTCACTTAGTTTAAAGCCCTGTGTCTCAAGTATCCCCAGCCGTAATAATGACAGTGATATTTATCTTCATAATTAAAGAATGTTTGTGATGTACCATTTATGTACAAGGTATTATTAGGGGGCGCATTGGCGGGGGTGGCTCTAGAATATAGGTGCTCTGGACACCTACTCCTGGGATTAGTTCAGTGGATCCTATGGGTCTTGTAACGACCCTCCACCCGCACGAATGGAGAAGGATGGGCAATACGATGCTGACAGAAGGCCAGTGGCAGTAGGGGCTGCAGTTCCAGTACTTAGCTTATTGCTGAAAAGGATTCTCTGTGCCATTGGGCTACTGACAGATCAGATCCTCCCTAGGGCCACTGTAACTCAGCTGGATACATCCTCTGCTTCACTGGTTATGATTGCTGTCCGCTAGCACAGGACTTGAGATGGAGACCGTGCATCTATGCAGCCAAGTGCACTTTTCTGCGGCTCTAACCAGATACAGCATTTTCCTTTGGCTAGTGCTTGTTGCTAACTAGCACATACTGGCTGGACGGGTGGAGGCACCACTAGGCTGGCATACTGCAAACATGGGGTGCGGGCCAGCCCTCTCTCCTAGCCTTCAGCATTAGTTTGTGGTCCTGCCTGATACTTCCTGAGATGAAAAGCTAGCACACTAGAGGGCAGGACGTAGCCCTCTATATGAAGCCACTTTACAGGATTCAGCTCCCTCGCCTGAAAAAATTAAAATGGCTAACTGATACGTTAATACGAAATCAGATTCAGCCTGCGCAAAACCCCTATAAAACATGCCAGCATCTTACAGACCTGAGCTGAACACGCTACTGTGCTGGAATGTTTTGGCCATCTCTCTGCGATAATGGACTATGAGCTCAAGGGGATGCAGAGCTATATGCGTGGCTAGCTGCTCTTGCATCCACACAGCGCACCATGTGTGGATAGCTTTCTTGGGACTCCAGTGGATCCCCTCAGACCCGTTACACATTAGGAAGTTCAAATAAATGTCAGTCTTCGTGCTGCCTTGGTCGTTTGTCCACGTTTTAAAATTCTCCCTAAGTGTGCATCAAACACATTCAAGCTCACAACGTGCCAGGGAAGAGCGGGACGTTTCCTGAAGTTTTCACAGCTCTGCTATTGCACTGCATCATATTCAGGTCCGTAGCTCAAGTGCAAAGACATCACGGAGAGGAAGACTGAGCTGTTAAAGAACGCTAGTCTTACAGTTAAGGAACTGGAGTTGGGGGACTCAGGCGATCTGGGATCAGTTTCTGACACCACAGACTTCCTATGTGACCTTGGGCAAGTTATTGAGGGCCAGATTCTGATACTAATAAGTAGCTGTTTACTCCTTTAGGAGTCCTGTTGATTTCACCGAGGCTGCTCATGCAGTAAGGTGCTACTCTGCATGAATTTCGCTGCTTGGTTCCATGTGAAGTGCTATCATAATGATTCTATAGCTGCTACATCCCATTTTACAATGGCAAACTGTTTGATTTAGTGGGTTCTTTCCATCCCTACCTTCAAAGATCCATGGTCACATGTTATCCAGAAATTATTATAGCCCACAAAAGAGCAACAACCTTAAAATTTTCTTATTTATATATTTCTTTCTAACTAAGCCCACATGATAGCATTAATGAAAACGTAAAAGATTAACTTACTTTGTTTGCGGCATTCTGTTTTTTGAAAGGCAGGCTGGAATGTAGCCTTTATATTATCCTCGAAGAAAGGTCACTTGAGTGATTTCTTTCAAGTAGGTATTTTCTTCAAACAAAGAAGAAAGAGTTTTTAAAAAAGGGAAAATGATCTATTGCTGGACCGGAAGTCTCCTGCTAATAGACAAATGTGAAATTGATGTGTTAAAACCTTAATTGCATTACCTTTTACTTCCTTTTTCAATGGCATAGTTTGATCCTGCTAGGCTGCTTGCATTACTTTACCTTAGTTAAGTGTGATTTTTGAGAGCGCCTGACTTCAGTCACTTTCCAAGTAAGAAGTGATGGCATTGGCTGCAAAGGTATCAATATTTCATCAGGTCTTTGTTCAGCACTGGTTTTAGCTTTTCTTAATGGTGCACTTTACCAGGCAGCTTTTTCATACATCATTAAACAGAGCAATAGCGCTTGTGCCCGGTTTCTGATTTACCGTAGATAGTAATGTTTAAGATCACATTAAACACCACACATGCTCTCAGCTATTTGAGCAACATCATAGTAATGAACAGTCAATAGTCTTCCCAAATTAGCACCCTTTGGAGCTCTCGTTACCGAATCAAATAAGGATCCTTGGTTCTCCAGTGAAGGCAATTCTAATGTGAGACAATGAATTTAGTATCTAATCTAAACCTAGGGATTCTTTTCTCCCATTGACTTGCAGGAGTGAATTAAGAGGGAATGATATAAAATTGGTTTAACAAGTCTAGCACCCACTCTTGCTAGGTCCTGAGTATTTGCTAAGAGGTGCTCTCCCTCACTTTGCTCCTCAAAGCCCAACCCTGTTCCACTGACATCAATGGCAAAAAAAGAGAAAGTTTGGTCTTGTGGTTAAGGTCTCAGGAGACTGGGCTCATCTTCCAGTTCTGCCCCTGCCCCTCTGCATGCTGTCACCTGTCTGGGCATCAGCTCCCCCTCTGGAACCTAAGGATAACAATGCTTCGTTTCTTCTATCTTGTGTGAGTCTTGTTTAGTTACAGTCTATGCTCTGCGAGGCAAGGCTTGCCTCTTACTGTACCTATGTACAATGCCAGAACCATGGGCTCTCATCTCAGCGGGTGCCTGTAGCTGCTCTGTGATACAGAATAACAATTAATACATACTCCCCTTGACTACAGTGGGATTAGGACGGGGCCATTAGATATCAAGAATAAAGGTGCCTTAGCAATAAATAAATTATAGACTCTGGCCAAGATTTTCAAAAATAGGAGCCTTAAAGTTGGGCCCCTAAATCCAGATTTAGGCACCTAATTAAGCAGCCTGATTTTCAGAATCAGCAGCTTCTCTTGACCTTAGTAGAAATGAGAAGAGCTTAGAATGATGCCCTGTGTCAGAACAAACGGCACCTTACAGTTTGGAAAACAGATGCCTCAGGGAAAGTTGCTCCATTAGCCTATAAAAGATTGGGCAATGACAAAACTAATGGAATACATCTTACATTTAAAGAAAACGATGCCTTATTTTCCTTGTCGCCCATCTACAAATGCACCACCAATCCTTAGAGTTGTTATCAGGTGAGACCACTCTGATATTCCTTGCAAAGAAAGCACAGTGCAGAAAGATGCCTATTTAAAAATAAAGCGTGAATTACGCTTCAGGAGAGCAGCTCTGTGACCCACTCTCAATATCCTTGCTATATAATTGTCCTACTCCACCTTCAGTACTATCAACTCTCTTTATCAAGACTGCCTGGACTTGTGAATAACTGTGCGGAGTGAGTGTCGTATTTATGACATAAACACCCATCCAGCAGTACATGCATGTGCCTTGAAATATTTTTAAAGTTCCAGTTTGCTGGTAATTCCTTTTTAAAGAATCATAGAAATGCAGGGACCTTAAGAAGTCATCTAGTCCATCCCCCTGCACAGAGGCAGGACCAAGTAAACCTAGATTACCCCGACAGGTATTGTCGAACGTGATTTTGAAAACGCTAACAACGGGATTCCACAACCCCCTTTGGTAACCCATTCCAGAACTTACCTATCGTTAGTAGAAACATACTAATTAATATCTAACTTAAATCTCCTTTGCTGCAGATTAAGCCAATAATTCTTATCCTTCCTTCAGTGGATATGGAGTATAATTGATCACTGGCCTCTTTCTAACGGCCTTTAACATATATGAAAACTGTTATCTGGTGCCTCAGTCTTTTCTTATGACGAAACATGCTCCACTTTTTACCCTTTCCTGACATAGGTTAGGCTTTCTATACCTTTTATTATTTTTGTTGCTCTCCTTAAGATTTTCCAATTTGTCCACATCTTTCCTAAAGTGTGGTGCTCAAAAGTGGATACAGGCCTCACCCATGCCGAGTTCAGTGAAACAATTACTTCCCATATCTTATATATGTCACCCCTACTAGTACACCACAGAATCTTTGCTTTGTTTCACACTTGCTTTTGAAACCTGGGGAAAATTATAAAAGCTCTGGAACAGATCCTCAGTTGGAGGATGGGCACTAACATTATATCTTCCAGAAGCTACAAGACAAGAAGAATTAGGAGTTCAGGAACAGTTTTTCTCCTTGACCCTCTGATCAACCAGGTGTTCCTTAAACCTAAATACACACAGCACATCTATGTTTCTCTTTCTTACACAATGGGATCGATACCATACTGCACTACTCTCGTTTTCAAGGGAATCCAGCTGCCTCGTCATTTGTTTGTAGAGTTGGCTGAGTTTTTTTTTTGAATGAATGAAACATGGCTCTGACAAAATCAAAGTTTTAGCAAAAAGTTTCCATTTTCATTGACATTTTTGAGTGTTCATTGAAAAAACAAAACAATTTTTTTGGCTTACGGTGACTGAAAACTAAAAAAAATCAGATTTAAAACTGACATATCTAGTCTCTGGTTGCTGAAACTGAAACAAATTAGAGTTTGGGGGTTGTTTTTCTTTTTAAATGAACACCCAAGAATTGTCTAGATGATAAAATGATTTATTTTTTCATTGCAATTTTTCTCAGGAAAAATAAATTGTTTCCCAGCCAGCTCTACTAGTTTGGCCTTTGGTTTGCAGGGTTCATCTAGATTAACCAGATCAGGTTAAACCACTTAACGCTGACCATAACACACAAAAGAGGTTATTTCTTCGCCGTTACTTCACCCCATCATGAAGTTTGTTGTGAGGTTGCTGCTGATTCTCTCTCTCAGAGACCCAACCTACCCTGAGAATTTTCTCTTTGAACCAGGAGCCGTGTTGTAGGGAGGAGAGGGGCTAGTAGGAAAAGAATGGTGGGTGTTGCTACACAATGGAGCATGAGTCTAATGTGCATGCCATCAAAAACATCTATGGAAAAATATTTTTGAAACGTGAGTGCCAAGAAAATGCAGCTCAGAACAGCCAAGTGCTGCTATAGGCTCTGATCCAAAGCTCTCTAATGCCAGTAGAAAAGACCCCCTTTGAGTACAATGGGCATTGGTCATGCTCACTGATAGCAAATAGATTCAAGGCTTATCATACATGCTTCTTTTTTCTTTTCTTTAATTGATTTAGTCTCTCAGTTCTGATTCATTATTTTCCCCTTTATGATTGTTATCTAGATGACGGTAATTGATCAAGAATTGTGTTTTAATTAAGTTAATTATGGTTTTATTTTGTTAACGGTTGTTGCTGGATTTTGGCTTCGTTTTGTTCTTTAATAGCAAAATATTTTAGCTTACTTCTTAGGCTCAAACCTTGCAAGGACTAAACATACAAATATAACTTTACAGCCCTACTGAATTCAATGGCATTATTCATGTTAGTAAAATTACACATGGGTGATCAGTCTTTGTAGGTTTGGTGCCGTGGTGGGTAACTATTCTATTTATAGTGATAATTCATATAGGATAAATGATTGACAGGAGTTAGTAGTAATGACTGGGTGCCAGTATATTTCCTTTGGCTTTTAGCTTTCGAATAAATTATGGGGTTTTGGTTCTGAGAACTTTCAATTCTGTTTGCTGATGATCCAGTAGGTAGGGTATGAGCCTAGGTCTTGGGAAACCCAGGTGCAATTCCCTGCTTTCCACAGACTTCTAGTTTGATTTTGACAAGTCACGGAACCTCAGTTCTTCACAAAGTGGGAGAATAATCCTTCTCTACCTTGCAGAGTGTTGTGAGGATAAATACATTTAAGACTGGGATGCGCTTTGACATCTACTGATCAGAAGTGCTATATAAGAGCTAGTATTGTTATTTCTAATCTACTAAAATATTATTCACTTTTCACCTCCAAAATAATTTAAAATAATCCTTTGTGTGAAATTTACCCCTATGCACAAAGCCAGCATAAAGCTATGAACTTTCTAATTCCTCAATCAAGGGTTTAGGTGGGCCTCACATGGTGCATAGGTTATGTGCTGGCCCTTGCAGAATGGAAGACACCATCAGTGGTGAAGGCCACTGGTTATTCACCTTTCCAGATGGACAGAAGACTAGCACACACAGAACTGAATGAGAAATATATTTGTTCAGTTCTACTAGTGTGTGTTGACAGACACATTTTTGTTTTGTTTTGTTTTTTTCCTGAAGAATCTCTATCCTTTTCATGGATATTTTGGAATCGCTCTTACTCTCTGAAAGGTTTGTCTTCCAGCATACACAGTGCGGATTCTGAATTGTTCCAGAAAATTTAAATTTTTTTCTTAGTCTTCTTCGGACAGGAAAGAGCTTGTTTCCTTCATCCTCATCCAGAAATTCATATTTGTTGTTCATTATACAACTCTGTGAAGGGAGTTTTACACTCTGTTGTCCCACTTAGACTTGTCAATTGTAAATGGGTGGCATTTCAGATGGCCAAGCATTTGCTATTCCCACCCACACGGGGATAGATTTTAACTGGGGTTTAGGGTTTGGCTTTGAGTATGAATCAGGGCTAGACTAGAGTTCAGGTATGACTCTTGAGAGTTATTCTTATAAGACTTTGACCCCGAAATAGTAGAAATTTTGTGAGATCAGCATTGTCATGAAATTTCTACTGTCTTTAATGGTGGAATCTTCCCAAGACATACTCCACCATGCAAATCTGCATCAGAATTAGATCCAGAACAGAAAATGATTCTGGTCCGAATACAACCTGGAACCATAAACTATATGCACAAGTTTGGATATAGGGATTCAAATCCTTCTCATCATAGAATACAGGGAAGGATTGAATTTGGGGATATGCTTCAGCCCCATCTCTTGCTGAGAAGTATGAATGTTTCACTCTGGATCACTATAAACTATTATGTACTGTATATTTTTTACTTGACTTCAGTGACAGATCCTATCTGATTTAATATGCGTTTTTACTAATGGTCATAAAATGTTGTTCAAAAATTAATAAAAAGTGAAGTCTGAATGGATGCTTTTAAGCCCAGCTCATCTTAAGTATAAGAATGAGATCTGAGTGCCACTGCAAATAATTTACAGCGCTTATTCATTCAAATTTTATTGATTCAACTATGTTTGTACCTTCTTTGTGTTCATGCTCTGTATATATTCTAGTGAACAAATTTGCTGGCAAGAATGTTTTCAGAATCAGTGAATTCAAAGCAAATATGGGAGAATATTCAAAGAAGGTGCATTTTGAATTGAGTATTTAGTATGAACATTCTCTTTAGAAGCCTTCTTCTAAAAACTACATTCATCCTATCAATGACCAGAAGCAATTTCCTGAGGCCTATCTAATCAATCAAAAATGAAACAACATAACTTGAATTTTGAATATCGAATCCCGCAACAAATTGTTCAAGCGCAATATGCAATCATAGAGAATATTAAAAAAATAATAGAGAATATATTCGACACCACGGCACGGCAATTGTTGGGCAATTTGTGCCTGTGCTTGGTCCACTGAAGTCAATGGGAGTTTTGCCATTGATTTCAGTAGAAGCAGCATCAGGCAGTTTGTAAACAGAAAAAGACGAAAACGTCATTGGATACATTATTTGCTGCAAATTATCTGCCCACCTCTAATCAAGCCAAACTATTTACAGTTTGCTGCATAGAAACTGATCGAGAGTCCTGTCTCTCTTTTACCCGACTCCATTGAAAATTCAAATTAAATCTGTAGTTGTCACAGCTAAGGCTGTAGGTGTGCAACCTTTCCACACCTGTGTCTAGTCAGAGCATTGTCCTTTCATGCTAGATTTTGGAAGGTAAGGAAAATAATGTCCTGTACCTGCTCAGATAACAATATTTAAACATATCTACTTAGGCAATTTCAGAACGAAGGGCCAGATCCTCAGTTGTGTAAATCAAGCAAGTTCCATAATGGGATCCTCCAAGTGAGGCTCGAGCCCCATAGGTCTTAAAGCACAGCATAGATTCCTCATTCAGGACTCTCTTGGAAAACTCCATATTGGCCATGTAGAATGGTGAGGAGGGAGGTTGTGTTTCCCCAGTTCAAAAACAGGTCTGAAAAATCCTTGAGCTGTGGAAACACACTTTTATTTTTCATGTTCAGATACCTCAAAAGCAGCCAGGTATTTTTATGGCCCTTTCCAATACAATATTATTCAGTTTCAATAGTCTAGGCCAGAATATCTGGTCCAGCCAAGCTGTACTTAGCACAACACTGGAGCATCAGGGGAAAAACTGGCTTGTTCTGTGCCAGCCAGTCTCCCAGTGCAGATTTAGAACAACCTGTTCTAAATAGTGCTGGCTGCCATTGGCTTCCCTTGAGTTGTTCTGGTAGTTGGATATAGGAGAGCCTCATCTCCCTATATTCCTCCGACACCAGGTGCTGGGAAGGAGTGGCATAAGAGACACTATATGGTTATAACATAGCTGATTTTTGTTTTGAAAGATGTGTTTGTTAAAAAGTTAAATCATTCCTCCCTATTCAGATAACTGGCATAACAGAGACCAGGCCTAGTCAAGGAGAATGGAAAAATTGGCTCCCTGTACTTCAAAAGCGCCTAATGGAATTTACCAATTTAACAATCCAACAATTCCATACCATTGCCAATAACTATATTAACATCAAGTTCAGCAACATCTTCTGGATGAAAAGGATTGGAGGTACATTAAAGTGGAAATAATTTCATTCACTTGAATCATTCCATAGGCTTAATTTTCAGTAAGGCCATATCAATCCATCCTATGGAAAGGAACTGGCAAGTGACCTGCTCTGCAGTTCAACGGCTCCGGGATAGTTGTGAGCAGATGTTGTATAAATGTTTGATTTTGGCCTCTGAACTTTCACTTCTAAGCATTTGATAAAAACACTGTAGTTGGCATGGATTAATCAAAAAGGAAAAAAAAGGATCCAAAAATTTATCTGGGATCCTTTGCTGAAGAAATAGGGCTAAAAAAAATCCCACAGGACCAGGCTTTACTAGATAGATTTCCACTAGATAGATAGAATATTCCACTTTGGAGTGGGTCAAAAATGTTAGAGCAGTGTTCTTTTTCATGGCATTTTATTCATTTTTGCTGCAACATCATTGGCTTCCGTGCTGCTGCTGAGGGATGAATGCTGTTCATGGTATTTTGGAACCTTCTCTTCAGGACACAACTGTAGCCTAGAAGTGCAGAGGTACGAGCAGGGCTTAATTTGTGCCAGGGTTTGCCACGGTTGAGCCCCTACACCTCTAGGCTTGCCAGCTCATAGCCCTGGCACCTCTGGGCTTGATGCACCAGTTAAGAATGTAAAAAATTGCTTGAGCCCCCGCACCTAATTGCTTGATCCCCAACACGTCTTTCATTGCAAATTAAGCACGATTTAGAAGAAGACTTTTAATAAAATTAACCATATGATTCCTCAAAATATGCTTCAGGTTTTATTCTGCTAACAATCTGATAAAGATCCCACTTGGTTCTTCAATTCCTAGTTTAAAGAAAATGGAACAAATCCATCTCTATTGTAACACCATGGAAGTTAACGGAGTTGCATCAGGAATGATTTTGACCCAATGACTTTCTATCCAAAAGAGAAAAGTTGGTTTGCAAACTTGATCCCTGATCACTAAGTGCAATGGGCCTGATTCACCCTGGCATTACTTCAGTTCCATGCTGCTGTAACACCAATCAAATCAGCTAGTAGCACTGGTGTAAGGCAGTCCTGAAGCAGGCTCGTCATATACAGGAGTAATCGACTTAATCAGGATGCTTCCCAAGGAACCAAATTAAGCCTAATGACATTGAGTTGCAAGGACTACTGCTTAATTGGGATGGTAATTCTGCTTACGGTAATTGGGATGCTTGCAGGTGATTAAATGGTACTAAACTAGATATGGATTATCTTCGTAATGCTCAACGATTCACAGAGATTTGTCTCCCCTCAGAGGATCTCTGTCAACAATGGTTCACCAAAGGAAAACTTCTTTGATACCCATTCTAGGCTCTTTCAGACATTATTGTAATACAGAAGTAGGGCTGGAAGAGACCTCAAGAGGTCATCAATTCACCCCACTGCACTGAGACAGGACCAAGTATACTTAGACCATCCTTGACAGGTGTTTATCTAACCTGTTCTTAAAAACCTCCTATGATGGAGATTCTACAATTTCCCTTGGTAATCTACTCTAGAGCCTAACTATCCTTATCGTTAGAAAGTTTTCCTAATATCTAACCAAAATCTCCCTTGCTCCAGATTAAGTTAATTACTTCTTGTCCTGCCTTCAGTGGATACGGAGAACAATTAATCACCATCTTCTTTATATCAGCCTTTAATGTATCAGGTCCCCTCTTAGTCCTCTTTTTTCAATACTAAACATGCCCAGTTCCTCATAGGTAAGGTTTTTCAAAGCTTTTGTCATTTTTGTTGCTCTCCTCTGCACTTTCTCCAATTTAGTCACATCTTCCTTAAAAAGTGTGGTGCCCAAAACTGGGCACAGAATTCCAGCTGAGACCTTACCAGCGCTGAGCAGAGCAGAAGAAGTACCTCCATCTCACATGTAATACTCTTGTTAATACAGCCCAGAATGACATCCTTTTTTTTTTTTTTTTGCAACTACATCACATTGTTGACATATTCAATTTGTGATCCACTATAACCCCAGAGTCTTTTCACTGGTACTACTGCCTAGCTAGTTATTCCCCATTTTGTATTTGTGCATTTGATTTTTCCCTGCTAAGTCACTTGTCATTATTGAATTTCATCTGGTCGATTTCGGAACAATTCTCCAATTTGTCAAGGTTGTTTTCAGTTCTAATCCTCTCCTTGCAACCCCTTCCACCTTGGTGTCCTCTGCAAATGTTATGAGCATTCTCTCCACTCCATTATCCAAATCATTAATGAAAATATTGATTTGTATCAGATCCAAGACAGATCCCCTGTGGGACCCCGCTAGATATGACCTCCCAGTCTGACAGTGACTATTGATAACTACAGTCTTTCACCCAGTTTCATCTAGAATTGTTGGAATTTAAATCTCCTCAAGATTCCTTTCACTGAATTCCTCAAATTTAACTGGATTTGGGGCTCATGTTGGCAAAATAAAAGTATATATGTAATACATATATATAATATAATATAATATAATATAATATAGAAAATAATGGAGCCTGTTCCCAGAGGGAGACCTATGGTATGTTGAATTCCTTGGGGACTGCCTGTCTTGCCCTTTAGGTGGAAGCATGGTTGTGTGGAAGTGCAATTCTTGTGCAAGCTGGTTAAAAGCCAAGAAAGATTTCAGTCTCTCTGTTCAAGGAGAGCAGGGATTACTCTCCCTTATTTCTCATGGACATAAGTGGTGCCCTGCAGGGGATATGGACCCTCCCCATTTGTCAGCTAGCAAAGTTCGGTATCCATGCAGGCGGTGCACCTCATAAAGGGGCGTAGTAGTACATGTGCATTTTCATTTGGTCAAAATGTTCCAATGTTTCAAAAAAAAAAAAACCTGATTTTTTTTTAAACTGAAAACAGATTTGTTTTCTTTTTATCAAAAATAGGCTTTGAAAACAGAAAATATTTAGGGTTTGTTGTGAATTTTAAAAGTATATTATTAAAATTTTCCCTGAAAAAATCTGTTATTTTTTGACCACCTCTACTCAGCGCCTAAATTTTCAAAGGAGCTCAGCAGGTTCTGGGTAAATCTTAGAAGAGACCTTGCAACAACTCATTACCGAGGGTATCCATATTTTTTTTTAAATCGCCTTCTTCTGAATAGTACATTTTGCACAAAATTTTAAAAAATTTCCATTTGCCTTGAAATTGTCTAATTTTTCAAGGAAAAAACTTTTTTTTTTTTTTTTTTTTTAAGATTGATACCCTTTTTCCCCTTCCCTTCCCTTTTTTATATTTTCCTGGTTTTTCCTTTTTCTATTTTGCCACTGGGAGAAAAATAGGAATGGGGAAGGGAGGGAAAGGTGAATACAAACAAGAACTGTAAAAATGTAAACTGATATATATTTGTTTTCAGTTTTGAAAATTAAAAGTGTTAGGTTTTTGAAAACCAAAAATTGTTTGCTTTTTTTTTTTCATAAAAAAATTCCCAGCTGTTTTAAAAGAAATTTTGCCATGAAAATTTTTGTTTTAAGGAGGAAAAAAACAAATTTTGGTCAAAAATATGTTTTAGAAGGAAAATTTTCAATCAGCACTAGTGATACTATACACTGCACCTAATGAAGAATTGTTTTATCAGGAAATTCACTTAATTGGAATGTCTCTGAGGAACGGATTAGCTAGGTGATACTTAATGGCGATGACTGCTTCATTATTGAGATAGCAAAAACATTTCTTACTGGGGAGGCACTCAGTTGCAGGTAAGGGTACTTATGATGTGGATACACAGGAGTTGGTGTGTAGACCCTGGTGTATTTTCATACAATATTTGCCTGATTAAAAACTATTTAAACATCAAACTCAGTTAATATTTTTATTCTGCTATTTTGATTCCATATGGAATTGAATTTTATTTTCAATTTGTTTAACTTGTTAGGGTTTTTATAATCGTCTCTTCCTTTGGACTGTAATTAGGCAAAGAATTTACGTATACACTTAACTTTAAGCACAGGAGTGGTCCCATTCAAATAAATGGAACTCCACAGGTGCTTAAGAAGTTAAGCACATGCTTATATGCTTTGAAGAAACAGGGCCTCAATTGGGCCAACAGACCATTCACTGGAGCATCTGATTAAGAGGAATCTACTCTATATTGCATTGCCCTCAACATATATGTTCCTCTTTTATTTTAGAGTAAAGAAGGATCAGCAATGTGCCATTCAGATCAAAATCTGGATCCACATACATTTCCTGAGGATGGGAATTTTTGGTTAAGTGGTTTTGGATCCATCTGGAGTTTCAAATCCAGACAAATGACAGATACACATTCAGAAATAACAAACCAGCCCCCAGACGTCATGTGGAGCTTCTGTAGGAAACTACAATCAGAAGCAAAAAAAAATCCCCAAATCACCCTTACTTTTCCCAGCTGTGATCTCCTTTCTCCTTGTAACATGACACTTGCTCAGCACAGATTTTGATCTGCAGCCTTATAAAAGACATTTTTTGTTTGGTGGCAACATGATCTCACATGGATTTGTGTGTGTTACCTGGTTATCATGGTAACCACAACCATTGCACCTACTGAATTAAATTCTTTTGATACATTAATCATATTTGACAATTGATTCATTGTTAGTTAAATGTGACAAGCCACATGTATTTAAGCAAAATGGATTTGAACAGGGTGAGCTATTAAGTGCATTTAGATACCTGACTTTCTGTTTGTTGCTGTGTTTTTCTTCTTTCATGCTGTATGTACATCAGGAATCAGTGCATTCAACACCCCCACGTCTATTTGTTTTCAGAAAGTCTGACCTTTATCTTTTGCATAATATCATATGTTATGAAGGTTAGACCAATATTACCTCTGAGTGTTTAACCTGTTTATTCCTGATGTATTGCCTCATTGTGTTACACACTTTGTTAAAGGCATGAAGAATGTGTATACGTGAGAGGGAGGGGACATTTGTCATCTTGTTTACCCTCAAGAAATAGCTACCTGATTGTAGAAATGCTCTTAATATAACAATTAAACAGGTGGTAACAAATGGTGAAACCATAATGGGTGAACTCTAAAATGCAACAGATTTTCACTTTTAGGCCTGGCACAGAGCTTCACGTGGCCAGACCTCTGCCCTTGCTAATAGCTCCCTTGATTTCAGTCCACCCACATGGTACCCCATGCAGGACCCCCACGTAGAGCTGTTTCTAACGCTACAGATTTTTGTTCCCCAGTTTCTACAGAGACTCTTCATAGTCTCAATTGGCCTCTCCACTGCCAGTCCCACTACGTTGCAAGGAGATGTGATAACAACATTGCAATAACAACTACTCCCCACAAAATCCTCTGATCTGGCGAGAGATACCAAAACAGTGTCACTGCAGCTGTGTTTGCTGTGCGATGCGACTGGCCATGTGAAAAGACCCAGCCAGCTCTCTCTGACTCTCCATTTAAGTTTGCCTCTGTTTTGCATTATGTAAGCTGGAGGCGGACTTCCATAGCAGTTGCTGGTGAGCCCGGCAAGATGAACCCCCTATTACCCATTACAAAATACAATAAATAAATTCTAATAAATATATGTTCAAATCAAAACCATTTTGAGCTGCTTAACTGAGTGCACATCTAGTCCTTTATACACATATTTGTACAAAGTGTTGCCTGTAATTTTAAAGATGCTTGCCTCGGGGAGGTTTCGTTTTTCCATTGAAGTCCCCTTGATTTACTGTACGCAATATGTTACAGCTTCCTTATTTGCTCCTTCGGGACAGTTACTGACAGTAAATCTCTATTAAAATATTCTTCCATATGGTTGCATGAAAATTTTATTGCAGCGAGCCTGAGGCTGAAGGTCACAGATGAGTAGCTGCAGTTAAGTACTGCAGTCTATGGACTCTGAGGTACATCTGTTCTGGGAGCTGGAGTAAAATTAGAATTTTACTGTCAATAGCGGTTCTCCAAAACTAGTTCCATTTGTTTACCGTTGCAGGCCCGTACCCAGGCAATGCCATCTATATATGTGTCACCAGCTATTGTGGCTACGTGATTTAGTTCTTAAGCTTCAATCCAGAAATTACAGAATCTGGAGGTCACTGGAGAGAGTCCCTAATGTATATTTCATTTATGATACATGAAAATTTAATTCTCTCTCCCATGATTTGACTCTATTGTTTGCTTACATGGTTTTTGGCTTTGACTTCATTGTTCATCGAAATGTTTTCTGGGCAGTAGATCATCCAAACTTTATAAATGATAGCAAAGTATTATTTTTAATCAACTACTTGAGATTGACTAGCTAGACGCGTGAGCAGCACACTATTACCCCCATAACTGTGTTGGAAATAAGAAAATGTCGTGCCAGCTGGCTGTGTGTTTGGATGCTGTTATTGTGTAGGGCAGTAGGTCACACTCATGTTGTAGAAGTGCCCACTATTTGTACAACTTGGAGAGATGTTTGAAAACATGTTCCATTGTGGAGTACCACAGAGTATCAGGGTGCTATATTGCTCTAAACCTTACATTTAGCAATTGACATCGAGGTCAGCCAAATGTTAATCTACAGCTTGTATTTGCCTGAAATAAAAAAAGAAAATAGCCAGGCATATTTCTAAGCCCATCTTGTTTAGCAACATGACATCTCTCAGAATGGCTCTGAGCCAGGCCGGGCCTTTTCAGTGTGTAGCGTAATTAGGAATTTCTGAAAGAGAAATCAAACCTGAAATCGCATCTGTGATTTTAACCTATATTAACAATGTTGTTTAAAAGGTTACAACATTCATTTTGATGGCCTGGTGGAGTACTGCCAGCTGAGAGAACTGAGAAGGTCAGAACAGACCGAGTTTTTGCAATACTACAGCAAGTTATAGAGATGCAGTAATTTGGAGAACAATCAACATAGCATCAGTCCCTTGGAGTGCTGTAGGGGGGATACCATAGAGGGGGGATTGCACAGCCTATGGCACCCTTGATGACCTTCTTGGACAGAGTTCAGGTTTTGAATTGCAGCCTCTTAAAGGATAACATTGGCTGGAGGAGGAAAGGGTGGGAGAGAATATAATTAGTATCGTCTTCTCACCCTGCAAATTACATAAGCCTCTCAATTAGTGTTGTGAAATAATTTTCCGAGTACTCAGACCTGCTGTCCTTTTAGCATCACCCTGTTATCCGTTGCTGTGTTAATGCCATTTCTTGTTCCTTTCCCAAACTATTTGCTAACCCTTTTATCCTGCACGTCGCATCTCAGATTTTGACACGTGTGCTACACAATACTATATAGTCACAGCACAGTATTTTTTTATACAAAGATTTCACCATTACCTTTTGTGTAATCTCTCTCTGTCTAGATAAAGGTATGTATATTAATCTGTTTATCTACAGTGCATGGTATATATGGAAAACTTTTCATGTATTGGAATTTGGATTTTCAGGCCTGCTAACATTTGCTTACTTAAATGAGTTTTCTGCCCCGCTTCTTAACAGTTAACAAATATATAGTCAGACCATCTATCTCTAGGGTGAACATAATGAGCTGGAGCTTAAGGAATGAGAATATGGGTTTTTTCCCTATTTTTGGTGACCTCGTTTCAAGGTACAAAGAGGCATTTGTCTTGATGTATGATCAAACAATGTCAGAAGCTTGTGGAACTTGTGATCAGTTGTCTGATATGTGAACTTGTCAGAGTGACCAAAATAGAAGGTGCTTTCTTAAGCAATTGCTCAAGTTCAGGCAACCTCTGCTATATCAATTGTCTTTTGCATTATGCACATGAAACAACTGAGCACGTATTTTGAACTGAAGACTGCTGCCCTGGTTTTATGTGGAAGTGCTAATAATAATTGGATGTGTTTTGGTACCTACTTAAGCCTTAATTAGTTCAGTTGCATCTTATTTTTCAAAGCAGGGAAAATAGAAACTTGCTGTAATATTTTACCAAAATAGATATGCTCTATGTAGACATGAAATGAATTCCCCATTGCTCTCTCCCACATTTTGACAAGCTGATAAAAATGATATTAGGTGATTAAATGTAGAAATAAAGAAGAAGGCAGACATAATGATAAATTGTAATGAAGTTAAACAGCTGGCAGACTCCTTGGTGAATTTGCCACCTGATGACTTGTGCTAAGATCTAGGCAATGCCTCCAGCTTGCCAGTCAGCTGGCAGCCACTGGTATACACACTGAGCATTACCTCCCAGTCATTAATTGGCTCGATGGAAACGAGTTTTGTTGCCACAAGGACAGAAAACATCTTTTCCGTGTGTGTGTGAGAGAGAGTGAGAAAAACATCCTATTTTTTTACACATAAAGTAATGTAGGATTAAACCTGCTGAACTAACGCTGGCTTATCTACAGATGGGAATTGGATTTACAAACCTATTTTGGATTTAGCAGTCACAAAGGCTTGTGCTTTGCTTTAACACTGGGAGCCTGTAATTCAAGGTAAGATTTTGATACAGCAATCAGTTTTGGAAAGAAAGCTCCCTGCTTTTTTAACATCAAGACTAGGTAAGGATGGAGTGGATTTTAAGTCCTCTTTTCATGGAAAAGGAAGAAATCATAAGATTCAGCAATCCCTTCCCCCCACATTTTGTTATGAAGAAAAAGTTGCATTTGAGCAATTATTTCTTCCTAGCTGTCCTTACATTTGCAAAACATTTACATATGCTTTTTTATATACAAAGCTAGCAAAGGCAACCGGCAGGTCCATTCTTAAACTGATCACGCAGGGCTAAAGGCATCTCATCCTACCCACGGCAGTATTCTCATTGACTTCAAAGTCACACATCCACCCCACGCAACATACCTGCTAAGCACCTGGTTCTGCAAAAATTTGCTCAACAACCACTCGAGTAATCTCACTGACTTCTCGTGTGCTTAAATTAACCACGTGCTTAAGCCTTTGAAGGACCAAGTCCCAAATGCAGGTGGCCTCTGTGTTCCTACAAATTACTGAAACATTAAGAATATGCACCACAGGCTTGTGTGTGTGTATTCGTGCTGCCTCAGGCAACCTTAACATGATGAGATTCCTAATGAATGTTACCACAGTTTTACAAGGTAGGACCATTGCTGTGGTTCTGCTGTGGTCTAATATATCTGATAGCTACTTCCCCTCTGTCAAATACTTTCCTCCTCTCTTCCCCCCCCCCCAATTAACTTGTGAAATGTACCTTTGCTACATGGTATACAAACTATGAGACAATATAGCTATTCATGGAAGTTTAAAAAATGCCGCAGTACAAAGATTAATGGATCTATCTAACTCACCACATACCTATATACACAGAATTATGGTATACATATAAACTAGAAAAGATTCTTTTTTAATTAAAGTGACAGTTTTGGATTTTTGCTTTTTAAAATTTTTGTTAGTTTCTTTCAACTATCCTTTTGGCTAAGATTTGCTTGTTCTCTTTTTCTTAAAAAGCACGTATTGGTTGAGAAGCACTTGATTAAGGCCCGGCTTGACAAAGCCCTGGCTGGGATGATTTAATTGGGGTTGGTCCTGCTTTGAGCAGGGGGTTGGTCTAGATGACCTCCTGAGGTCCCTTCCAACCCTAATCTTCTATGATTCTATGTTTTCTCTTTTCACATTCATATTTACCACCCTAATAAAAATGTGCTGTCAGCAGCCGATGTAGTACCTGAAATGACTTTTAACTTAACACCAGCAATTATGCACTAATAATCCTAGACACCAAGTTCGCTCTTGACAGTTCCTATCAGACACAGAGACCCCATTAAAACATTCTCAGAAAGCGTTGTTTGCCTCGCTCTGCTGTATGGATCTCTTTTAAACAAGCAGCCCTCCTCTTTCTCAAGACATGCTGTAGGAACAATAGTCTCAATGCTTCGCTTCCAGCCAGCTCTCTATAGTGCCCCATATTTCCCCCCACAAAAATGTACTATACGCACACAATAGATTTCTGTTCGCTTGCCTCTCTCCCTTCATGCTCATTCTTGGCTCTCATCTCCCCCAGCTCCCTCACTTCTGGCTCAGCTCTTTCCTCACGCCTCCCATTGCCCTCCATCTGCTCTCAGTTCCTAGTTTACCACCCCCCTCCCCCCCCATTCTTTTCACTCCCTGGGCCTGATTCTCCTCCTCTGTCCCTTGTGGGCAAAGTGGGCCTGAAATGCTACCAAATATTTCCCCTCACTCCTATTGCTGTTCCCACAGCGACACAAGGCAGCGCAGAGTCAGGCCCTATGGAGAGATATAAGACTCAATAGAAGTCCAGTTTATTTTCTCTAGCTTCAGTTTTCTCCACTATAAGATGGGTGCCCAAACTGCAGCTGTGGCCCATGGCATTCTAAATATGCAGTGTGGAGAGACAGCATTGCAATAGCTGGAGCAGGCTACTGGAAGTCAAACGACCTGAATTTCTCTTCCGACTCACTTTCTTTGCAAATGGGAGTGACCCACTTCTCCTCCATGCACCTTAATTTCCCTCTTTCTAAAGGAGATAACAGTTAATCACTGCGATGACGTGCTGTGAGAGCTTTGAGGTGTATGCTGTATGTGAAAAGAATTGCTATTATAAAAAAGTGCCACGTGGGGAACATTAGTGGCCATGGGCTCTACCTCTGTACTGAAGATGAAAGCAGCTGCAATCATCTGCCTAAATTAAATGAAGGCCTTGGATGTCCGGTTTGCTAATGCAGCCCTTGGTGGGACAAAGTAGTGGCAGTAAAGAGATCCTTGCTCTTGCATACCAAAGAAAAGTTTCAGAGATGATAAAAGAACTAAACTCTAGAACCTCTCACATCAAGTAAAATGAAACAAACCAAAGCCCAAACAACAACAACATCAGCAGGGTCTGATAGCATATTTGCTTGTGTAGCGGCTGCAGAATTGGGTCACGAGTGGCAACTTAATGTAGCTATAACATACGCACAGTACTTATTACCACTGGGATGGCAATGGATAGGTTTGTGAGACCCTAAAAGTGGGGGTTGATGTTTGTCGTATGAGCCACACATAGCAGGACCCACAAAATTTCAGCAGGCTAGTCATGCCCATATTTATTTGCTCCTTTGGGCATGGCTTCTTTTGAAACTTTAAAGAAGCTTTTGTTTTGTGATGGAAACAAGGTATATGTGCCTTGCCTGTAGAAACATCAGACTTTGTGGTGTTCAGTTCACAATGAAATACAAGTTTCAGTTTGATTTATTGCTCTCAGTTTACTGTGCCTGAAGGTGGCAGGTTTCCTGGTTTGGATTTCGCTGATGGCTTTACGGTTCCATTTTTTGTATTAGGGCAGCCACCTTTATGTTTGTTATCTCTACTCCAGGACTGTATTTTAAATGACTGGGAGTTGTAGTGTTTGGACCGTTGTTATTTACAGCAATGCCTATACGCATGGATGTATTTCCAGTAGAGAATGTTTAGAAGCAGACACATGGATTCAATTGCAGAGAAATTTTTTAAGTTATTTGTCTGAGGAATGAGTGGGCCCTTCTGATCACTTCAGAGCTTTTGAGAGTGATCTTTCTGATCCAAAAGCTGTTATATTTAATTTAGAAACAAAACCCACAATAGCAAGTGGTTTCAAAATGCAACGCCTCCATCTAACCCACTAACACACGTCCTTGTGTTCTAGACATAGCAGTTCCAGTGATGCCAATGGGATGAGGTAGATCTTTCAGCGAAAGCAGTAGCGGCTCTTGCTTTTCAAGAGCCAGAAGTCCCAGGTTCAATCCCTACTTCTGATGACCCACCGAGATACAGTATAACATGAGCTTAAATGTCTTTCCAGCTCAGGGCATAGGACAGAGGACTGTCACTTAGGTACCTGAGCCTCTGCTCTACTTACGTCTTGTGAGATGCTGGGCAAGTCATTCACCTTCTAGGCCTTAGTTCTCTATCTGTGAAGGAGGGATAATGATTTTTAGCTACCTTTGAGCCCTTGGATATCTGTGGATTAGGGCTGAGGTTTTCAAAGGATCTCAAGGGAGTTTAGGTTTCAGATCTGTGACAGCACCTATTGAGTTCGGGGGGTGGGCAGGTTTGTATCCACCCACATCGAAAGGCCCCTCCCCCAGCCTAAGGGGAGGAGCTACTGAGCCTCGGGCTCAAGTGACTTTGGGGCACAACAAATGAAAAACAGGGAAAGGAGTGAGGTCACAGGGCCAAAATCAGGGCAAGAAAGAGTTCTTAAAACTGTGCTGTCATCACCCATTTCTTCCCCCTTTGAAAACGGATGCTGGAACAATGCAAAATAAGTTGTTTGGGTTTTTTAAACAAAATGATTCTTTTAATATCTTTCCTCCTTTCTTTGCTGAGCCAACAGCCATTTCCCTGGCTGAGATGTTAGTTAGAGGGACATGCAGAATCCTGATGAAAGCGTAACAGCCCTAATTGTGACTCACGTTCTTTTCTCGGTTGCAGTTACAGCATTAACATTATTTTAGATGTATTTCTATGTCAACTTCCTTTGTTTTCTTAACGGTGCAAGAATTTTTTTAAAGAAAGAATGTCCCTTGTGAAAGACACCAGAATGACTGCCCAGGACATAATGTGGTTCATCTTGTAAACAGGGATTTATGAACAAACAAAATCATGGATTAATACATAATTAGGAAATTGTAAACTTGAGGATTATTGATGTCAGAGACTACATCCTGTCCATAAATGTGCCAAAGGTCTTTGGTCAAAAACTACGCTAAAAACAGGCTGTAAGAACACCTTTGAGTTCCATCTGTCATGTACAGTAAATCTTATTGAGCTCACGTATCATTGACACAATTGACTATGATAGCTCCTTTGGAGCACTTACAATCTATCGTTACCAATGAGGTCGCCACGCATGCTCAGAAAGTCAATAAGCTAAAAGTCCTTCTGTTGAAAATCGATTACTGTGGTCAGTTTTGGAAATGGAATGAACTTGTCCATTGATGACCTCCTCCTCCAGCAGTCTCCGCCCCAAATTAACCTTCTATTTCTTCCAACACAGCTAACTGTTCCAGCCAATATTAGAAACCAAGAAGCAGACAACTTTATAAATAGGAACTAACTCCATTTTGAGTATCAGCAGGGGACAAAAAGGTGTCAGATTGTTATTTATTATTTACATTGCTATGGCCTCTAAGGGCCCTAATCAGGGCTCAGGATCCATCATGCTAGGCACTGAACACACAAAACAGAAAAACTATCGCTGCCCTGAAGAGTTTACATTCTTAAGTTTTACATTCTATGCTTACTTTTGTGCACATTTGATTATCAAATCGGTAATCTTCTTTCCATATTCTCAGATTCAGGGCCCGATTCTCAGCTGGTGTGTGTTAATGTAAGTCCATTGAAGTTACTGGAAAGATGCTGTTTTACACCAGCTAGGATCTCGCTCCCTACCACTTGAAAACAGATATTTCAATTTTCAGGAAGTTGTGATGGCCTCAATATCAGCCCTTTAAAATTAAGGGCTTATAATGGAAACAATGACATCTGAAACTGTATTTATTATGCAAAATCATTGAAACAGCCTACGTCAGAACAGAATTTTGGTCAAAATTTTCAAGCTATTTTCAAGTTGACAATGAGTACCTTAAAAGTACCAATGGGTAAGACACCTAACTCCATTTGGGGCCATTTTGTTAAAAGTGGCCTAATTTTCAGAGATTCTGACCCCTCACAGATCTCGCTGATTAAGCAGTGAAAACAAGAGGAATGGAAGTTGCTCGGCACTGGCGCTAGTCAAATATTTTCCATCTAAACATATTTTCTAATATAAAATGGCATTTTGAGGAAACAGAAATTTTTTTGAGTGAATTTAGCAAAAAATCCCAAATCTTAATTTTTTCCTCTGGTTTTTGCACCTAAAAAAAAAATTCCAGTTTTAAATTGAATTTGTTTTGGGTTTTGGCGAACAAAACACAAATTTTTGTTTTGGGGTTTTCTGTTTTTTGACCAAAAAAATAAAAATTTTCAAAGAAAAATGTCAAGGAAAATGAACATTTTTCATTTTTGTCCAATTTGGTTGCATGGAGCAACATAATTTCCTGCCTTACTTTACTCAACATATCTGAAATCAGGCCACTTCTATTTAGCATCTTAAATATGGATTTCAGTATCTAATTTTAGGCACCCAAGTTTAACAATATTAGCCTTGATTTAATTTCCCTGTACTCTGATTTCCTACTGTATGTTAGAGACAAAACCAAATAACTAAGTGTTTAAAATATACCAGAAATATAAAATTCTGGATTTTTGCCTTCCACAGTCATCAGGACTGAATACAAAGAAAAAAGACCTGCCACATTTAATTCTCAACCAATAAGGCATTTATATTAATGGTGCAGGAAGCTGCATCTGCAATCCAAGGCGCTGTCTTTCTTAAGTAAAAGCCTCATGTCAGCTATCCAGTTTACTCAGGGCAATGCTGCTTTCGTTTCTTGCTTGTTGTACTATATATTTATATTGAGGACACATTCTCAGGAGCTTTTAGACACTTCTTAAATGTATTTTATGAGGAGACAAAGTCAAATCACTATTACTTAATTAATACAATTGTGAAGACTTCAATCCAGCTACACAATAGTTCTCCTAACCTTGCAGAAGGATGCATGACTTCATTATTGAGTATATTGTTTCCTATAAACATATAAAACCCCTACAATAACAATCCCATCAGCTGAAATGAAGTTATCTGAGAACAGAATTAAACTCTAAATGACCCTTTGCTCTACTCCATAGACCTCTATTAATAATTTCTAATCTAATCAGCGTGGATAAATGTTCTCCTGCAGTTCATGCCAGGCATTCTGCCAGGAGGGCCTATTGCAGCCCATCTGATTCATTCCAGTCCAGAGCTACTCTGGAGAAGATGCACCTTTCGCCGGGCAGCCACTGGCTGATTTCCTCTTTTGTTATCTTTTAGTGGCAAAGTCATGTCCTTGTAACTGATAGACACATTTCTTTGTAAATAACCCTGGAGTGACTGATAGAGCTTTTGCCAGACAAAGCCTGTAACTAGTTAGGCATTATTCATGCCAGGTCTGAGCACAATGTGTCACGGCTGACAAATTTATGGCAGATATGAGCTCACCTCTTGCACAAATATATACCTTCCTGGCAAATTCATCACATGTTTTAATGGCCCCATACTGAATTTGTCAGCTGTCTGTCCCTGCACATTGTTTCCTTTGGATTCCTGTCAAGAATTGTTTGTTGGAAATCATCTCTCACCGCTATCCTTCAGCTGCTAGACCCAGGAAAGATCAATGATGACACATCTATTGATAATATTTTACATGCAGCTATTCAGGTCATAAATCATTTTAACAATGCTGATATGTTTATTGAGTATCTGCTGGCATCGCAATTATATGGAAAGTGATGTCAGCCTAAATCTTAGCTTTGTTGGAGTGCATTTTATTTCTTCCTTTTTTCGTTTCCCCATAATTAAAATATGTCACTGCTCATGTTTGAGTTCCCCATTTAAAAAAGCATTGAGATGATGGGCGTCTCATAAAAGATGCAGATTATATGACCTTGTGCTCATCCCCAATGTGCATTCAAAATATCTATTTAAAAGAACTGACTGTCACCATGTGATGGCATAAGCCATTTTGAGTTTGCCTGGATCGCTGCTGAAAGATGCTTGGTGTGCCAGCAGGGAGAAGCAAGGGTTATAAACGTTGCACTTCTCTCTTGGTTTCTCCATTCCAGGAAGATGCTCCGTAGGCCCTGCTCAGGTGCTCTGTGACTGGAACTCTGGAGGAAAGGCATTCCAGGCTGGGTGTACGGGATATTATTTAGACAACAAATCCTGAATCTTGGCAGGGGATTAGACTAGATGATCTTTGCGGTCCCTTCTAACCCTATGATTCTAGGAATGTACATTTTGGACCACTGAAGACAATGGAAAGGTTTCAATGGGCTTAGGGGTCAGACAGTATGTGTGTCCTGATGCAGCTACAGCTCCTATGTAGATTATTCCTGCCAGTCTGTCTGAAATAACAGGAGCAGGAGTAATCTGGGAGGCGGTCAGTATTGTTTTTGTGGCATTGAAGTTCACCCATCTGAACAGAGTCCAGAGTCCCAGATTTGGCCCTATAATAAAGAGCTGAGTTTATTATATTATGGATTTTTCAGAGAATGTAACACAACAACAACAACAACATTACACAATTACAAACTTCCTATGTCAACTTTGGGATGTTGCAATTTGTTAAATTCTGGTTTCTTCTTTAGGAAAGTCATTTTGTGATGTAATCAATGGTTGTGCAAGGAGGAGAGAACACAAGAGCAGTCAATGAGAAAAGTCACAATGCCACCTTGTATGCAAAATGTCATTCTTCATTAAAGACCACCCAAAAACACATTTCCCTCCCACCCCCCAGAAAATCACCATGCCATGATTAACACTATTTTGTCATTTCAATTTAAATGGCTGCACATTTATAATCCTGAGAGTAAACATGTAGGAGGAAGTATCTCAGTAGGTGTGTGAGATTTGTATAAACATGGAAGGGAAGAAGCATCTCTTGGTACATGCATTTTTCTTTATGTACTGGGTCACATCAGGCTAATATTGTAATTACAAGCAGTGGGAAAACCTCACCAAAAATGGCTCAGATGGGCCACCCACATCAGCGCTAATATGCTTAGTTGAAGTTTATATAAAAATGACCAAACTTCTTGAGCCTATAAAATTGGTTAAGAAATTAGCATGGGCTTCTTGTGAGGATACCAGTTGGGCTGAGAATATACATCGGGAACAACACCTGTGTCATTTTGGCATGTCAGTATCAGGGTTTAGATTCTCTCATGGTTTACCAGTGCTTATGCTTCTAAAGCAAGATTCAGATTTCGTTTACACCCCTGTAATTTCATTTACTTAAACGCTATTACTTTAGATTTACATTGAGAACAGAGTTCGGCCATGGTCACAGCTAGAGATTAACTCACCGCAGGACACTGGATTTGAAAGCCTCCCAAATGCAGAGGATTTTAAAACCTGAACTGAAATCTGAATGGTAGCCTCTGCCTCTGATGGACCCAGAATCATTTAAGGCAGGGATTTTAAAAAGTGCTTAAAGGAGATAGGAACATAAATCCCACAGAAACACAACGAGTTTTGGAAGTCCATGAGATGTGTGCTTTTGAAAATTCCACCTTAGAAAGTTTGCCTTGCACACTGAGCTAACCTTTGAATGCATGTCAGCTGAATTTCAAAGTCTTTAAAACCCTAGACCAGACTAGTTTCATGTGGTTTCTGGCTTCTTGCCAAACATTTCACACATCTATTATCATGGGCTCTTAATTTTGAAAGGTATTCTGCAATTTCCAGTTCTTCCACTTTTCTTAGCACTTAACGCTGAGATAGTTCTATGGTCCTGGCCCTGGCACCTGTATTTTAACTGACATACCAGAGCAGCACAGGACAGGCCTCGTTTTTTTTAATTGTAAAGTGCCTGCCTCAGGATGCCCCTGGTAGGCTTAGGGCAGCCCTGAGAAGAGCCCCTCACCTCAGCTTCCCTTCCTGTATCCCCCAGTAAGCCCCACACCAGGGTTTTGAATTCCAATCACACAGCTCTCCTGAGGGTCTGATTTATTAACTTAAAGTTCAGAACTAAACACTAAAGCCTTCCCTCCAGCTGGGTACAGCCCAAACTCCCCTGGTTAGGTCAGAATCCTTCCTGCCTTAGCAAGCGATGCTCAGCCCTTCCTAACTAAAACAATTCCCCTGGTCTCAGGGTCTTCCCGGCTAAACTCGCTCTCACTCTCTGCAGTCTTACTACAGCCTCCCGAGCTTCCCCCTCATGGCAGCCACCTGATATTTATAAGAATTGCCTGAGTCCCTCAGGTGGGGCTCGTTCTGTAATCAGGGTTGGCTTGGCCCCAGGCACTCCAGCCCAAGGGCAAGTCATCCTGTTACCTGAATGCACAACTGCATGCTTAGGGCTTGACCCACTGATCACTGAAGTCAATGAAAACACTCCTTCTGGCTTCACAGGCCTTTGAATAAGTGGCCTTACTTTATACATTGAGTTACCATGATTGCATGCATATAATTGCATTTCTAAATGACTACTTAGAGGTACACTCAGCCATATTTGCAAGCAACTACCCAATTTAAGTGCACAATCTTGGCCACTGCAGTGCAAATAAGCCACAAAATGACATGCACACAATTGTGATCATCCAAATTCACTAAGAGCTGGTGTATTTATGGAAGCTTCTATACTGTTTTAAACTGCGGGTGGGCTCAAGACACAGAATTCAACTTCGGGAAAAATGGCTAGAGTTGTAAAGGTGTTCTGTGTTTGTACAGCATCTAGCACAGTGACATCCTGATCAGGATTTAGGCAACAGTAATAATAATAGTATTCATGTGCCTAAAGGTGGAGATATGCCTAGTGCGATTTTCAAAATTGCCTATGGATTGAAGTCAATGGGAGTTTGGTGCTTAGGTAATTTGAAAATCCCACTAGGCACCTATCAACATCTTTAGGTGCCTAAAAACCTTTACAAACCTAGCCATAAATGTCTTCTAATCTATTTATGTCCACGCTCTTGGTTCTGTTCATTGCAGAGACACAGTTTGGATTCTGAGTTGAACTTCTCCAAAGTTCTCGGCTGTTTGGATAATGTGTTTTGGTTCAGACTCATCCCTACACATGTGCTAGAGTCTCGTTTCATCTGCAAATCAGGAGCAACTCTCCCAAAGTCAGTAGAGTCCCAGCTATCTAAAAATGGTGTGAGATCAGAAACAGACCCCTGGTTTCATACAGTACAAATTCAAAAGCACAAAGAAAGCAATTACTAACTGTCGTATGTTCTTACCAGCACACACACACACACACTTTTATTTATTTATTTAGCCAAATGCCCCAATCACTGTAGATTCCAGGGGATGGGGAAGAGAGAAGATTGTTTAGTTTTTGTATTTTCTTTGGCAGGTTCTTATATTCCAGTCATAGCAAACAATTCCCCAGAAGATTGCAATAAACTTAATTTACTTTCCTTGACAATTGTTTATATTCATTTTAGTTTAGTGTGTTAAGATGTTCAGTACCAGTTGTGGTTTTAAACATTGCTAGCCATGTCACACTTCAAAAACACAGGAGTGATTGCAGGGGGGGATTAATTCCTGAATTCATTTAGCAATAAATTGAAGCATGTTGCCTTGTATGATACTTTTGCCAACTTCATGGTTTTATTTACAGAATGTCATTATGTTCCAAAGCATTGTAATTTCCTTCTTTTCCAGACAGATGACTGTAACATACTATTCTGGAAAGATTTACTCCCTGATTCAGGGGGAGGATCCCTTCAATAGCAAAATAGAGGAGACATTTTCTCACAAAACATTGTGGGAAATCCAGGCATATAAAAATGCAAGAGCAGCTTTTGCCTAGGTAGTTTAATGACTGTTATTCATTCGTACACTTTCCCATGAGTTACCTTTTAGAGGAACTGGTATCTTTACACACTAATCCACAAAGCAAAGGGGTTATCTTGCAGATCTCAAGCAACTGCTTATAAATAGGGTTTTCCCACAGAACGCAAGCTGTGTTTGATTTAGCTCCACATATATTTATGTGACAGAATCTAACCAAGCTGGACATAGTGACATAACCAGAAAGTTTGCACAGTTACACCTGGGTAAGAAAGTCCTTCTCTTACAGCACTGAGGGGATTCCCATGGCAGGGAAATTTACATACTACAATTATGGTTTAAAGGACCCAGCCATTTGCCAGCAGAACAGCGATGGCATTCCTCCTTTGGGAATCTAGTGTACAATTTAAGCTGGAAGTAAAAGATTAAGGGTAATGCCAAGTAATAGCCCTCCTAGGAAAAATGTGTATTTCATTCCCCACCTCAAACCCCAAGAGGATTCAATAAGTTGCTTTGTTTATAATTGGTTTGAGTGAACTCAGTGGGTCCCCACCAAGGGGGAGAAAAGATCTCAGACCTCTTACTCATACAGAGGCCAAGAGCAGAAGCCTGTTGTTAAGCACCTCATTCTTTGTAACCTGATTTTCAAAACCGCCAAGCAGCCCCCATTGACTTCAGTGCCTAAGCCTGGACTAAGGAGGCTCGCTTTGGCTCCTGTTTCCGAAACTCCCCATCATTGGACTGCTTCCAGACCCACCCTGGTGGCTAGTTCAGGGAGTAGCGAAGCAAGCGTGCTCAGAACACACTGGGTTTCGGCTCTCCCAGCTGCAGGAGAGCGTGCCAGATGCAGAGCGGCTCAATGTGGGGGGAGGGGAGGCTGTTCAGATGGTTAGTGGGGGAAAGTGTCAGCCAATAAAAGAAGGCGTGGGAAAGCCTCGTGACTTAAGGGACTAGCCAACGTCTCTGAATCACAGCCTTGGGGAGGTGAGAATTATTAGCATTGCAAGAGCTTGGGGAAAATCCACCTGGAAACCAAGCTTGCTTTGAAGAAAACGAAAAAGAAGACGGTTTCCAGTGCTTTCAAACATAAGTTTAATGAAAGCCAGTGGCGAGATGGTAAGGGAGAGAAAAGGCAAGACTCCCAAGCAGGAGAGGGTGAGAGCAAAGGGATGGAAAAGAAGATTGTTCCTTAATTGTGCTGTGGACTTTCTCGCTAATAGATCCCCTCCTCACTTACCCAGAGCAAAGCAGCTGGCACATGGATCAGACACATCAGACATACAGCTGTGCATATTTAACACACAGAGATCTGATTATCTATTTGCTGGCTAGCCAGCAGCAGCATGATTTTGGAGGCGATTGCTCACAGTTGCTGAGAGAGGGGGAAAAAAAGGAGAGTAAGCTATTCATTAATCTTATAAAACAGGCTGTGCAGCGTGAGAGCCAGAACTGCTGTCCTCCTGCATCTGTACCCCTCCACCAGCCCTAAATCATAATATGATTCTCTACTCCTCTCCATTAGACAGGAGAAAACGGCTTAGGCTGGAATTCGATGCCACAAAAGCACAAAGCCCCACCACCCATAAGACTTGCTACCAATTTGCACAGGTCTCAGGTCTCTAATGCATTGTTGGTATGTTAGCAGGCTGTCCAGTGAAAGATGCAGGCATATTTGGTGCCGGTCACTAGTCTCACGGATATTGTCATGTTATAAGTCAGCCCCAGAATCCGGTTAACTGGAAGTCCTCTTTTTGCTGAACTGTTTTCCAGTGATGATTGATACAGAGTAACAGCATTCGAGTAAATCAACAAATATTCCTCTCTCCCTTAGCAAGGTATATGTGCTAAGGCCCCAACTCAGCTAAACACTTAAGCACATGCTAAATTTTAAGCACATAAATCCAGCCTTATTTAGCCAGGCGTTTCAGCACATGCTTAACTTTAAGCACGTGAGCAGTCCCATTGATTGTCAATTTAAAATTAAGCACCTGCTTAAGTGCTTTGCTGAGTCAAGATCTAAAGGCTCACAAGGTAATGGCTATAGCCTATAACATTGTGGTGTCTCCTTATTCATTGTACTGGGTGATCTGCAGGACATTCCAACAACAGCAGTGTATTACGGAGTGAAGACTCAACTTAGAGGTGGGACATTGTGCACAACCACAAACATCTATCTACATACACATTTTAAGGTATATATATAAAAAAACGCGATGGAGAACTAGGATCCAAAATGAGGGCAAAATTCTCAACAGGACTAGCAGCCCAAGGATCCAAACTACTGAAAATCAAGCCAAAGAATGGTGAGTGTAGCTTGCCAATGTCAAATGCCAATCTGCTCAGTTTTAATGGGTGTGAGATGCAACCAGTGCCTAATCAGCAAAGCTTTTTTCTCAACTGGGAAAATGAATAATGTTAGAAAAACTGATGCAGTTTAATTCATGTGTTGGTAAACACGGAATAGCACCAGTGTAGACAAGAGTTTAAAAATGTGTTAACTGGTGGTAGTTAATCCTAGGCTTGCTTTAAAAAAGCATTACCTGTGATCAGCTAACATGTTTTTAAATATGGTTATTGACAGATAACACGTTTGATTTCCCTATTTTATACAAAGCTCCAAACCAGATTTCAATTAAGTAAGTATATACCCAGAAAAGTTCTGTAGCTAGAGATGATATTAGGGACACATGAACTAAAGAACTTTGTGGAATTGTCACAATTATTAAAAGCACTCTAATGTAAGTGTTCTCCCATTTAATTGCAAATTGCCATGTCTAGGAAGTCTGGCAAAAATAAAAAAAATTTCACTTGAAAGTGAGCTATTTTCAGTGGAAATGGACCTTTTTGAAGCAAAATGGCCAATATTTAACTTGGAAATGTGTGCAATGATGAGCAAAACTAGGTCCATTTCAAGTAAAGGTGGATTTGCAGTGAATACGTGCTACAACTAGCATTTTCTCTTTTTTTTTATTAGTTTGAAACCCTGTTTCGTAACATTTCATTGAAAAAAACCAGCAACAAAGGAATGTCTGCAGGTGAATGCTTATGGCTCAGACACCAAAACAGAAACTTTTATATGAAAATAAATGAATAAAGAGAGAAAGCCATGTGGCAAATTCAGCTCTGGTACAACTCCATTTACTTCAACGTATTTGTGATTTCTCTCAGCATTTGGCAAAAGATTACCCATCTTATCGACACAAGTATTCAAGTCCCGGAGGGGAGCTTTACTGGACAATAGTGAAAAATTGAATCCTGAAAACACCATTGAGAAACGCTGCAGGAGCTTGGGGGAAATTTAACCAGAAGGACAGAAAGGAAGGGCTCAGAGGGCTGGAAGCAGCTGCTCCCTCTGAAGTCACTAGGAGTCTTTACATTGACTTCTGTTGGAGCTGGATTGGGTCAAGAGTTAGCAGCCTGTGATTAAATAATTCACAGTTAATTAAACAGACTGTGCTTGCACAAGAAAGAAATGAAGTATCTGAAAGACACCTTTGCACAATGCAAGTGTGTCAGATTCCAGGGATGTATTACCATCTGACCGTTTAATCTTAACTAGCTCCCTTTGATGAAGGTCATGGCCAAAAATTACTAATGAATAAAAGAGGTTTATTTGACAGGGACATAATGTTTACTGCAGTAACCATCACTGTTGTTAATTGATTAGAAGGATTGCAAGTGAAGGAATAAACTGAAAAAAATGCCACAAACAGAATGATGTAAACGTGCTGCAGGTCAGCTTTGTTTCATAATTAGGTCATTGAGGGAGACGTTTGGGTCACTGGTGATGGAATGGCAGCCATAACCACTAAATATGTCTGCTTTGACAGATGCCCAAGTTACTATTATGCATATGCACCATGGATGCGAAGGAAAAAACAGACCTTACTGGCTATAAATATTTTAACAATGGCAGATGAATAATAAATTGGTGAGAACAACATAGTGACATAAGATCATGTGAAACTACACCACAGACTGTGAACAATATGGCCAATTCCATTAAAACAGGACATTTAAAAAAATCATCCCTGAGAACTGGTCAGTAGCCATTTGATTCCCGTTTCCCATCTAACTAAGAGTGCCGCATCTAGATGCAAACAATGGAACAAATAGAACTAGAAAGGCCCAATTGGTGTGTATTAAATAAAACTAGAAGAATCTATTCTTATGCCACAACTAAACAGTAAAACCATAAGCAGTTTCTACGGCAGCCACGTTTGGTAGATTAAATAATGTACAGGAATAGCCACTTTAATGTGATAGACTCCAGGTGATCAATATATTGATTCCCTACAAAGAGGTTAAGGGGGGACTTGATCACAATCTATAAGTACTACATGGGGAAGAAATATTTGACAATGAACTCTTCAATCTACCAGAGAAAGGTAGAACATGATCCAATGGCTGGAAGCTGAATCTAGACAAATTCAAATTGGAAATAATTTAGGCATACGTTTTTAACAATGAAGGTAATTAACCATTGGAACAATTTGCCGAGGGTTGTGGTGGAGTCTCCATCACTGTCAATTTTAAAATCAAGGTTAGATGTTTTTCTAAAAGATCTGCTCTAGGGATTATTTGGGGAAGTTCTATGGCCCGTGTTGTACAGGAGGTCAGGCTAGATGATCGCTGCGGCCTTGGAATATATGAATCTGTGAAGATATAGCAAAAGCTACAATTTAAAGTAACAAATTGGGATTCAAATGTCTGTGTCAGTGATGTCGATTTAGCTCCAGCCAAACAATAAAGTCCATAACTGTTAACTATGACTACTGACAACAACAAAATTAGAAAATAACCAAAATCTTTTAAGCAGAATCTCTGAAATTAGAAGATTCAGATAAAATAGAACCTAGACCCAAACCATGCCAGTTTTGATTTTGCAAAACCAAAATCTGACTGAAGCTTTGGAAAACCAAAATCACCCTGCTTTTTCAACTAAAGAACTGAAACCACCACCCTACTGCAGAAAGCACACATCTTGGGTGAAATGGATCCAAGACCACACTACTTACCTAGTCTCTTCAGCTACCCATTAAGCAAAATCTAACTATCCAAATTCTTACATTGGCACCCATCACTGTAACATCTGATCTAATAGGTATCCAAAACAAGAAAAACAAAATGCAATAGGCAACCTCCAAAGTGAAACAAAAATGAGATTAATCTACACCCTGGAAAAAATACCGTATAATTGTACAATTGGAAATTAAAGTATCAATTCTGTCAAATAAATCACTGTTTCTGTGTCACACTGATCCATAGACCACTGAAATAAATGAGAGTCTATCCATTGAATTCAGTGGGCTTTGGATTAGGCCTCTAAAGACTGAATGTGAGAACATAGAGGTCAGCATCCTAGAAATACATTGCAAGTAGAAGCCAAAGAAACCAGGTTGAGGGATGTAAATGTGCTTTTTATTGTTTGAATAAGTGGTTTTTTCACAGCTTTAGTTTATAACCCCCTGATTTACACTGGAATATTACTTAATTAGATCAGCATTTAATGACTCACTGTATTTTGTTATTTAAATTCTCCTGTTTGATGGGTACATCATTCCTTATCATGGTTTATGGTGTCTATCTGCTTTATTGTGTTCTGCCTCCCATCAGCTGTCCAAGGTGATGTGAACTTGGTGTTATTGACTTTTCTCACTCCTCTGGGGAGGTTGTCATGGAGAATTAAATTATTGACAAATCAACATCTGATGTGCTAACCCCCTTCCTACACAGTCATCATTAAGAATGTGGAAATCTGCCCAGGGTTAGTTTGTTCTGAGAACACAGCTAAATACTCGGTCACTTAACAGAAATCCAAAAATCTATGCTACAGATTCTGTTTTCATTTACTCCAATTAAAGTCCAGAGTTATTCCAGATTTGCCCTGGTGTAAATGAGAGAAGAATCTGACACGGTAGTTTAGCAAGCTGCTGCAGTCTGTTGTTTAGAACAAGTTGAGGCAGCAGAATCAAGCAAATGAAGTTCAGACTTCTTCAAACGTTTTTAGGCTTCTCAGCAGAAATAGTTTTCGTTTCGGGAAGTGATCATCTACATTAGGTGTGACTGAGCAAATGAAATAGGCAGAGTTAATTAATCCAGTGCTAACTGCAAGAGGTGATGAATAGCAATTATTTTTTCTAAAGTATTTAATGGATGTTAATTTGCTCCTTCTCTTTCTCTCTTTTAACCTAAGTGTGGGAACTGTTCTTATGGTCTGGAGAAGTAATGGGTCAAAAATATCTATCTTGTGAGTCAGTTTGGAGTCACTCTTTAATACTTCAGTGTAGTTATAGTGGCTCCCATCATTATATAAAATGAGAAACTTTCTGCATGACTGGAAGGTAGCTGAAGGTGCATCATTCATGGAAACATGATTCTACCTAAAATGAAGATGTATTTCGGGGTATTTTTTCAAAGATGGGCCTGCTGGCGTAATTTGCAACTGCATTTCTCAGCTTCCAATTCCATAGCAGCTACAAATTGGATTAGTTGCAGCTTGGATTTGTGCAGGGACATATTTTACCTACAAACAGAAAAGTTAGCCCTCTGCATAGCTGAAAATATGTCACTTAATGTACCCTAACTATACCCTGATATGCTCCTCCTTGAATGTTTTCTCTTTGCTTTCCAAAATTGTAATTAAAATGTAACTTCAAAAATGTTTTCCCGATCACCTTTCAATTGCCAAGTTGTACAAATAAACTCAACGCTGTTGTTGTTCCTTCATTTGTTGTCAAAGCAATCAATGATGAGCCAAGGAGCTTGCTTTATGCATTCTGTTTCCTGTCCCTGTGGACAGCTTGAGATGAGCCACTCCACCCAGAGTTATGCAGAAAGTGCCAGGCAGGAACTGTCAAGGGAGCTCTGGGGCGTGTGTGGAAGCACTGGAAGAATATAGGAGACTGTTCCAAATTCAGAAGTGAGGCTTTACGGCTCCAAGCCAAAGCTTATTTTTCTCAATGGCAGCTTTGCACGTTTCATGGTCTGATACCAAACACCAGACTTGCAACATCCACATATGAAGCACATTCCCTTACCCACGCTAATGGTTATTTTAAGCTTGGTCTTTTGTCTGCTTAAAATAAGTTGTACAACACGGTTTGTCCCTTGTTTCAAAATGACTGCTAAACAAGCACAGTGCTCATATCACAGTAATTTTTTAATATAACTGAGCCTTGCGTTTTTAATGCAATGGTCCTGATTCTCCTTTCACTTATACTAGTGTAAATCAGGAGTAAATCTAATGAAATCAATGAAGTTACAACAGTGTAAACCTCCTTGTGTAAGTGAGATCACTCAGACCACATATCGGTCAACCCTAAGCTGTACAGCACCATATGTCCTACCATGATAGTTGACACTGTATGTTTGTCAGGACCATGATTTCAATAACAAAAAAGCTGACTTTTAGCTTTGCTTCATGCAAAGGCTTGGCCTCTGTCACCCTCTCCATTGTCTACATACTTAGACATAAAAGGAGTTCCACAAGACTGTATAATGTTGGAATGCATAACATGATTTGTCAAAATAAAAGAGGTTTTCTAATTTTTTAATATATTCTAAATAGATTTGGGGTCTTTGCTACCTTTATATGCAAGCAGACTGTTCATAGCAACTGGAGACTAATTGTAGTAATCATTCAAATATTGTGTGCTCTTCTGTTTCATATTTTTAACTAAAATGATGGCTTTTGGCATTTTTACCATGGGAAAGTCCTGCCTTTTCCCACAGACTTGCCCATATCCAACACTGGGTAGCTTGAGTCTGGACTGTAGGTTTTGGTTTTAAAAAAGTCATTACTGGCAAAAAACTATTTGATTCAGTGTCTTGCACGTCAAGAACCCAGACATGAGACAATAAACGGGGGGTAAGGAGCAAGTCCTGAAGTCCAAAATGCATCCTCTTTAGTCAGATAATCATTGTCTAACATGGCTCTTCCTCTACATGTGCCTTGGAGACTTTCTAGAAAGTAACCCCAAACTCCAAGGAGTTGCTATGTTGTTCTCTGAAAGCAATGTTCTGTGAGTCAGCATTATCCATGGCTGCAATGTTGTACCTCCAAATAAACCTGGTTCAGGTATGTAGTGAGAATCAATTTGGGGGTCTCCACCTCCAGACTGCTCCTTCTCCCATTGAAGTCAACAGTAACATTTCCATTGACTTCACTGGAGCAAGACTGAGCTCACCGGAGCATCTCGGATAAAACACCAGCTGGGAAGAGCTTAAGCAGCCTCTTCATCCACCTCTGATAATTGGATTCTGGATAGTTATTTCTGATCTGGCGGGGGGGAGATTATTAAAGTGACTAGGGGATTTAGAAGTCGAGAGTTGTGCTCCTAAATTTCTTAGGCACATTTGAAAATTCCTCCTTTCTTCTATTGTCACTGCTTGTTGCCTCCCCCTTACGTCTGCTTTTCTCCCATCGTGCCATCATTCAGCTTTCCCAATCTTGCTCTCCATGCCGATTCTGCTTCTCTCCTTCCTCCTTTCCCCTTTCTACCTCCCTCCAGCTCAGTTTCAGTATTTCTTTATCCTCTTACTCCAACAGTCTTGTTCTCTCCCTACTTCAACCTTCTCCTTACCATAAAAACTCACTTCAATCCCAAATGCTCTGTGCCCCATAAAAAACTGACAATTTTCTAATACGGATAAAATAAGAAAATGAGTACATTGGTAGGAGGAAAAGGGACATAAAACTAATATGTGCCAGTCATCACCCTGAGCTCTTTGGGCTGGATTCCATAAGTCTTACTCCCATGGAAGAGCATCTTACTCTATGAGCAGTCTTGCTGAAGTATCAGAATCTAGACCTCATTTCCTCAACGTTCCTCTGTTTTTTGCCTTTCTGCATTGTAATCTCTTTCTAGCACTGTCTTTGAGTTCCTGTGGTTGTACTGAGCATGGCATAAAGGAACTCCTTGACTGAGCTCCCTGAAAGTAACTGCAGTGTAAGTAATATACATTATTTCCCAGGGGAAATTCTGATATTTTCATATCTGTTTTCATCCTGAATCAGAACATAAAGTCAAAATACCCACACAAAAATGTAGACTAAAATATTCCGAAATTTTTTTATGGGAGGCCTGGGCTGCACTGGAGAAGTGCTGCAAAAAGAGATGGGTGTCTCAAGGGAGCTATTGTCCAGCTGTGGAGCAAGTGTGATATAGGAGAATGGGGGTACAAAGGACCCACAACTACAACTCCCATGAGGTCAGAGTAGGTGATCACAAGGATCCCTTCTGGCTTTATAGTCTATGACTGTATGGGGCACTTCAGGTGCTCACACAGACACAAAGATTGATTTCAATCTGACCCCAGAAAAACCCATTTAATTTTGGGTAAAAAAAACTGAAACAAACCATTGTGTTTAGAATTCCCCAGTGGAAAATTGAACTGCAATCTTCCTTTTCCTGTGGAAACCCCATTTTCCAACAGGAAAATGTTTCATTGTGAAATTTTTCAACCAGCCCCAATGAATAAATACCAACCACCTGCTGTTTTCAGAAAATATATGGTCTCTTTTAACTTTCACACGGACAGCCAAGCTACAGCACACGGGCAGATTGGATCTGAGTTAACGTTTAGCTCAAAGTGTAATCTGTGTCAAATCTGTGTGTCCCCTTGTATTCCAGTGAACCCAGAATCTGCTGCAAAAGAGGCACGACAGCAGCTTATTCTTCTGCCATACAGCTTCTGAGGACATAAACAATAAATGAGAAGTAGGGAGAGTGATCTAACCACTCTATTGTGGCAGCAGCAGCTGGAAATGTCAGGTGCGCCCATCTACCACCAAGGCATAAAGAAGGCAGTCCATATCCCGATGGCATGCTCTTTGTTCTTGAGCTCACAGGGACAGGACGGGCAGCTCAAGAAACTCCAAGAGCAGAGGTTCCGAAGCTGTGGGGCGCACTCTCTGTTCGAGGGGGAGAGCACGGCAGGGCCTGGGCCAGCCCCTGGCGAGGAGGGAGGAAGAAGCTCCACCAAGCCCTGCTCTTCCCCAAGCTCTGCTCCAGCCCTGCCCCCCAGCCACAGCCCTTGGTCCAGCTGAGGCCTTGGCTCCCAGCTCGGCCCCCGGCCTCAGTGCCCAGCCCTTGGCTTCTGCCTCGGCTGCAGCTTTGGCCCCCAGCCTCGGTGCCTGTCCATCCCTCCCCTGCATTATCCTCCAGTTGCAGCACTTGGCCATGGTCTCAGTAGCCAGTCCCTACCTCAGCCCGCAGCTTCAGCACCTGGGCCCCGGCCCCTGGCCATGGCCTTAGCGGTCGGTGCCTGCCATGGCCCCTAGACACCTCAGCCCCCCAACTCCCACCGCGGCTCCCCAACCGTGGCCCTATTCTCAGCCACAGCCTCCGGCCCCAACCATGGCGCACTCACTGCTCCAGCTAGGGGTGGGGGGCGTGAACAGGGGTAAGGGGGAGCACAGGGTAAAAAGTTTGGAGACCATTGGTCAAGAGTACAGATGTAAGTTAAAGTGTCTGTAACCGCAGCATATCCTATTGTAACAAGGGAGGCTCTTTCAGTTCTATGATTGCTCTGAGGCTCATGTGAGAGCTGATCCAGAGAACCTAGGACATGCAGATCTGAGTTTTCTGTCTGCTAAGAAATGTGCCACTGATCCAGAATATAGTCCATACCACCTGCTGCTGCTGTTCCATAGAAAGATGTATCTGAAGCCCTGTTCGTGAGATTCAACTATTTCAGAAAAGGGGCGTCTTGACTTTAACTGGCATTTTTGCTGTGGCTTTGAGACGAAATTGTGAAGTATGCTGTTCTGATAGGTGGCTACACACAATTACCTCTGATGATAGATGAACACACCAGCAGGCTTCCTGGGCGCAGGGCAGGAAGTGCCCCACAACTTTCCAAGGATTCCAGGTGGTTGGTTTGTATAAAAGCCCTACTTGGGATGGACATTTGGGCCTTCTCCAACACCCCCAGAGGTCAGTGGAGTCTTTCCATTGTCTTCAATGGGCATTGGATCAAGCCCAAAATCTGTGCTTATTCAGATCAGTGTGCACGAAAAAAGAATGCCTTTGTTTTCTCCCATGTAAGAAACAATAGAAGGCAAATGACTACTACTACCAACCTGATTCATGTGTCCCTTTCATGTACTAGTCACTGCAGATTTAGAGCTTCATGTGGACACATTGGCAGGAGTGGAAAGACCACTTTGAGACACTGGCCCACAGAGACGCTTGTGTAACTCCTGTCAACGTTGTAACTTCCGTTCTGTGCGCCGTCTCCACGGCGCTGTGCCGACAGGAAATGTGTTCCCGTCGATGCAGCGCTATGCTTTTTGGGGAGGTGGTTTTACTCAATCATCTTCTGCATCGATTAAGTGGGTCTTCACTTCTGCTCAGTCGATCCAGATAAATCTGGAATTTGCCGGCATTTGCTGCTGTCAGTGTAAACATACACTAAAGGAGCTAATTTCCTCTTGCTTTAAGCACATCTTGCTAATGTTAAAGGGAGTGTTGTATTAATTGGTAATATTGGAGAACAGCCCCTTCCCCCCCTTAGGGTATTCACAGTGTTTATTACATCACACCGTACATTACAATGACTTTGCATGTCTTGGCCTCATCCATGGGTCAGATTTTTAAAAAAAACATCCTATGAACTCTTGAAAAGACATCCAGGATTACACTAGCTGGAGCACTTTAGGTCAGGGCTAACATTGCCCAATGTTAGCCCTGACCTAAAGTCCACACTATCTCAGTCCACACTGGTGCTTGGCTGTAACAAATGTTATTGTTCCTTGCTTTCATAAGCTTCAAATTCACCAAAAAAATTGGGGAGAAAACATAAAGCAAATAAATAAAATTTACAATGTAATCTCATCCCTGCACACACCTCTTCCAATCAGGCAGCTATGAAAACTGTCCTCTTAGTAAGATAAACTATCATTTTTAACAAGGTAAATGGATGCCTTCATGCATTTTAAAACTTGGGACGAGATATATTTTGTGGTTTAGTTATAATGACATCAATTATGCTTGCTGTTGGGTAATAATTCATCCCTTTATAATTATTTCTGAGGTGATTTTTAGTTTTTTGAATGTTTTATGTTTATTGACGTGTTTGGTTAAACACTTAAATGACATGGTCAGTTGCTTTGCCGGATGCTAGAGAACAGCAAAATCAATAATTCAGCACCTAAGAACAATCTCCCTCGTTTTGTGCTAATGATTCCTTAAGCAATGTCCCGGGAGCCTTCGAAATAATTGCAATTCCACATAGTCAACAGTCTGTTCAGATCCATATAATCACTGTCTTTAGCTGCTTTATTTTTGTTTGTTATGTTGTGTGTAAGATCTTCGGTGTTAACATCTTTTTCATTGTGAACTCAATTGGCCGATGTTTGCTTTTCCAACCCTTCTTTTGCTTTCATGATAGAATTTTACCTCTTGAATTCAGACCCCACACTGAGCAGAGAAAGTGGTTAGTTAAGTAGATACTCCCTGCCACTCCATTTATCTTTCTTGATTGCTACCTTTGGAGACTGAAAGTTCAAAGTGCTCTGGATAAACATAGACATAATAAGCCATAGCATCCCCCAGCTGAAAATAATTGATCCGCTTAGTTGCCTTAATATGCAGAGTAGAGAACACAGACAAGCATTAATGGAATGTTGTATTCTGTGTCCCCTCTGTGCTGAGGAGGGAGACCAGATTGAATCACATTGTGTGAGGGGTGGTGAACGGAGGTAGTTTCTCCATTCTAGAAGCTTTTGAGAAAAGTCACCTCTGAGGTAGTGGTAACACTGACAAGTCCTTTATGGGTGAAGAGGAGAAAGTGAGAAAGAATCCAGCTTAGGATGCTCAGTTTTGTAGAGGGATGGGGTCAGTTGTTCAGTGTTCCTAATAACTAGTTCCATTGTAGTCGCAGAGCACACAGAACTTATTCTAGCATCTGGGAAATGTTCTATATGGCCAGGCTGGCGTACACAGAGAAATAATCAACCTGATACTGACACAGTCTTTATTAGGACAAAGCATATCTTACAAAGGTATCCAAAAAGACACCCGGGAACGAGTATGGGAAGGGAGCACAGATAAAGAGGAACAGTATGTCTAAATGTCTGCCTGGACTTCCGGCACTCTGCAGCAAACACAAGTGAAAGTGCAACCTCATCTTGAATGCCATACTTGAAAACCAAGTTAAACAAGGTGTGGAATTCGGCTGCTGCTGAATCATATTATGACAAGGTTTGTTTTGCCAGACGATGATAAACTATGTTGGAATTTGTCATATAGGTTAAGGATATGGATCCCACCCTCCACACTAACTAGCTAAACTGTGTCAAGAACACTCTTGTAGCCGCGCTAGTTCAGATGTTTGAACCTGGCTTTCAAAAACAGCTGCTTTCTCAGTGTAGACAGGATTTCTGAGGAAAGAAGCTGAAATTAGACTCTTACCTCTGCATTTTCAGAGGTATATAGGATTTACCTCAAGGCAATAACTGTGGTCAATGGAAGACATATGGCTAAATTTCATGCAGTTCTTTGAACACTTCAAAGCTGGACTCTTTGGCTCAGTTCTGCTTTCAGAAAGATCTGAGCAGCTCCCACTGAAGTCAATGGGAGTTGTGCATGCATATCAGAGGAAAAAGAAGATCAACTCCACAATGAACTGGCACTGAGAATCACATTGTGTGGTCAATTTTCAAAGAACTGCGGCCTTTTGCACCTGCAGTATTTGTAAGCTTTATCTGTGGTGCAAAAACACCACAGACTTGAATCTTAGTGACTTGCTTTACACTCACTTGTAGGTAGTTAGAAATGCAAGCACTCATATCTGAGCCTGTGGAAGCAAAATGCAGGACAAATTTTGGGGACCCAAATTGTGTCCTCCTTGTACTCCCTGTATCCCTGAGCACCTAGGTAGGGCAAACCCAATTCTAACCAAAAGTATTCTTCAACTCACTGTAAGAACACTGAAAGGAATCAGAGATCCATATGTTTATTTTACCTGCGGTAGTGGTGTGGGCATTTTCATCTTGTTGGGAACAGAAACTATAACTGTGAGGAGGAAAGAGAATGAAGCAGGCTAGAAGAACAAAAGAGATAGAAAAATATTTTTTAAAACTATGGAAGGAGCAGAACTGTACATAAAGAAGAGGAGAAAAAGAGACAAAAAAGACAGGTGAATAGAGGCATAAGAAGAGACAAGAACTAGGAAGAAGAAAGGAAAAGTGAGAAAAGGAAAAAAGAATTAAAATAAATAATGCCTCCCCCAGCCCCCAACCCCATCACCAGCTTAAACTTTGGTGGGAAGACTGAGGCCTAAATTTGCAAAACTGACTAACGATTTTGGATACTTCCAAGCAGTGCAACAAGACTCAGAAAAACACATTGCTTGGAAGGTTATTGGCTGGTGATTGACAATCTCCATTCCTCCTCCCCCCTTGGGAAAATAAAATAAGTCACCTTTATTCTGAGTTGTAGAAAAGAATGTGAATGACATTGCCGTGGATAAATCACCTGGGACGATGTTTGTAAATCCTGATTAGCCAAAGAGAAATGCTTATCTGCTGTAAATGAAGTTAGCTGACCTTTCCACTTCCCATTTAACCATCACCACTTCTCATAAACATAAACAGAGAATAAATCTCTTCAGGCATTGAATATAGCGCTGGGTGCTCTTGGGAAAACCCAACAGGCATCCAATCAGACTTACCTGCTTAAAATAAAAGGATTGGTTTTATAAGCCTGTGGTGAGCTTTAAAAATTAGGTCCCTGGGGGGAAAATATTAAATGCTCAGGCCTCAATTCAGCAAAGCACCTGCTTGCTAACCCAAGGTCTGAAAGAGCAGTACCGGAGCCTGGATGAGACAGTCTTAAAAATAGCTCAATTATTCACGAGCTGACATCTGCTCACCCACCTTTTTTTAAAGTGTGAGATCAAAAACCAAACCAACCCCATTTCCCCCACGCATTCTGTTACTCTGTCCACGTCTGAACTCTCCTCTCCCTTCCTCGCAGACATTTTTTTCGGAGGGAGGGAGGGAGGAAGGCCAGGCTTTCAAAGTTAGGTGTGTTTCCCCTTGTTCTGAGATGTATGAACATATTGACTAGAGGTGGGTGCCAAACCGCAGTGTTTGCGCCCACGTGTCCAGTTACGCTCAGCACTGGTTGTTGTTATTTATTTGTGCGGCAGTAGCCCCTGGAGGCCTCAGCTGGGGATCAGGGCTGCACTGTGTTAGGCATGTACACACCCCTAGGCCAGTGGTCCCCAAACATTTTACCCCACGCCCCGCCTTGCCCCGATCCATGCCTCCCCACCCTCAGCGAGGGCTGGGAGCGGAGCCACACTTCAGGCCAGGGGCTGCGGCTGGGAGCTGGCCCACAGAGCTGGGGTCTGAGGCTGGCAGCGGGGCCGGGGGGTCCCAGCAGCTGGGGGGCCCGGTGCTGAGGCTGCGACTGGGCACCAGGGGCCAAGGCCGTAGTCGGGTGCCACAGGCGAGTGCCGAGGCTGCAGTCGGGCGCCAGGGTGGGTGCTGAGGCTGGGCACCGAGGCAGAGCTGGGGGTCAGGAGCCGAGGCCATGGCCGGACTTGGAGTAGAGCTCAGGGCAGAGCAGGACTGGGTGGTGCTGTCTCTCCACCCCAGAAGGGGGCTGGCCCAGGCCTGGTTGCATCCCCCTAGTGCTCCTCCATGTCCCCCTAGGGAGGCGCTCCTCACAGTTTGAGGAGCTCTGCTCTCGGCACCGTGTACACACTTGCAACAGGAAGGTGTGTGCCAGTACTTGTGTTTGCCTGACTTTTCAATCTATAGCCCTGAAAGTGGTGTTATTTATGGTTATCAAACTGCAGCGTTTGCCCTTTGGGAGCTCCCATTTCCTCTCTGTTGCTCTCATGCAAGCCCCAGTCTACCACCGAGCTTGCCTATATAAACACACTACAAAAATCATCTTCAAAAGATACCATGATCTTGCTCTAGATGGCACTTGGTGCAACACCATCAACATGCAAGGAGGGACAAGCCCTGCCCTGTAGAGTTTACCATCTAAATAGACAAGACAGATGAAGGGCAGGGAAAAGGAAGGCTTGTTATCCCCATGTTACAGGAGAGGAGTGGTGGCAACAAGAGATTAAGTGATTTACACAATGTCACACAGTGAGCATGTGGCAAAGCCAGGATTAGAACCCACGTCTCCTGATTCCTAATGCAGTGACCCAACTATGATTGGCTCTTTGCTTCTCCTGCCTCAGACCCCTTCCAGCCGAAACTCCATTTTTCTCCTATACACCCACATATCTCCGCTGTCATACTAAACAACCAAAATGGAGCCTGAAAACGAACCCTTAACACTTGACACTTACACACGTGCAAATTCCAATTCTTAACCAATATCTTCATTAAATAATACTACCACATTTAGAACTGTTGCTACAAACTTAGCCCTCCCAGTCATGTTTCCAAAACAGGAGAAAAAGATGCTTTGCAGCCAACATTTTCAATCCAACACCAGGCCTCGCTTACTCTCACCAATACAAGCCCCCCCACCAAAGGACTTCCGAGTTCTTATAGCCAGGCCAACCCTATATTAGTAAACAAAACATAAGAATGTCTAATCAATGAACAAGGCTGCGTTTTGGTTGTTGAGGGCGAAGGTATGTGGGCTGTGGGTGGTGGAAGTGAGAAACATAAGACTGGCAAGATGAGCTGATGAGTGGCGTGTAGATGTGGCATTAAATAATGTAAGTGATTATTTCCTTGCTTTTTGTGTTTTATAGTGGTGAGATATTCAATCTTACCTCAAGATAATGTCTCTTTTTGTGTACACACACAGACAGACAAACACACGAATGTACCCAGTACAGACGATCATCCCATGACATTTTATTTCAGTCTTGGGAAACTAAGAGTACATTGGCTGGCATGTTCTCGGTTCCACTCTGTGGAGGCCTGAACTAAAATTACGACTGAAAAGCAAATGCAGTGACCTTTAAAAGAATCGAGAAGAAGCTATTTCCAGCACGTTACTAAATGCTATATTTTAAAGGTTCTAACCTTATTTGCTACAAGTGTTTAATATCAGGAAAACCTTGCTAGTGAAGGGTTCTGCATTCATCACATAGCCCAAGTCACTTACAGAAGAGATGGGGAAAGTAATAACTTTCCCCAGTGCAGACATTAAAGTTCAACCCCCTTTTCCTGTTGTGTTTTGTGGCATTAAATAAGGTTCAGGGATCACTTTAAGAAATACAGACTTCTCACCCTAACAAAAATACAAAGTTTTCTGCAAACAATAATGACTATATCATGATGGAAGCAATTTACGATACACACACATCCTACAGAGCTCACACAAACAATTAACCTGCCATTGGATAACTCCATAGTATAAATTTTATTGAACAAAATATTGTTTTATGTGAATTATAATAAAAATTGACTTACAAGACACAGTTTAAAAGTAAAAGCTCAGCAAACTAAAGAGAACCATGTCATAAAGTCTTGTGAGGCTACCCTTAAAGCTGGAGTGTAATTTCACCAAGCAAATAATAAGATGTGTTTGATATGGTTTTAGAGTGCTTTATTTACTGTCTGACAGTCCACAAAGATTTCATGTTCTGATGCTTGGAAAAACAAAGTGAAATGTAAATTTAACTTCCTTTAGTATATTATTTTTATTATTTATTGATTCACTTCATTTATTAGCATTTATTGGTTTATATTGTACTTTTCATCTCTAGGGAGGTGTCTTCTGCCAAATAAATCAGATAGCATAAAAACCGAATCGCAGCAAATAAAGAACAAACAGAGACAGAGCAACAAATGACAACAAACTGCCAAAGTGGTTAGAAAGCAAGTGCGGTTTGTAGCTGATTTTTAAAGATTCAGATGGGATCAGCTGTATGAATATTGCAAGGTCAAGGATTTCACCAGAATGGTTCCAAATGAGAAAATGCACAATATAGGAGGAAGAGGTGGAGAATGTAAATAAATAATACAAATCAAAGATGGAGTTGTAATTTACATAATTGAGTATAAACATGAGCCAGGGTCTAATGATCAGAAATGAGACCGTTTGAAAAGCCTTAAAAGGCAGCAATAAAATTTGCAATCAAGCAGTACTTTCATTAAGATATAGGTACTGTCCACCTACCACTATTGCTAGCTGAGGCCTGGAGCTAGCAAAGTCTACAATGGGACTACACGTGTGGAGAAATACTTTGCTGAATCAAAGCCTGAAAAAAGAATTTGAGAAAATGGGGGAAAGTTGTAAAGAAGCATCAAAATATTGTGCAAACACAATTTTTTTAATAAAAATAATAATTTAATTTAATTTAATTTAATTTAATTTAATAATAAAAAACACAATTTTTTAATTCCTGGTGTGGGAACTAGACAAAACTAAAACTAGACAAAATCAGACTGAAAATAAGGCATACATTTTTAACACTGAGAGCCATTAACCACTGGAACAATTTACCAAGGGTCATGATGGATTCTCCATCACTGACAAATTTTAAATCGAGATTGGATGTTTTTCTAAATGATATGCTCTAGCAATTATTTTGGGGGAAATGCTATGCCCTGTGCTACACAGGAGGTCAGATTAGATTATCGCAATGGCCCCTTTTAGTCTTAGAATCTATGAATCTATGTCCTTTAAGGCAGTACAGGAAATGAAAAGGTACAGCTATGGTACTCAACCTTTCATGGTGCAATGACAGCACTAAAATATATGATGGGGCTGCAAGACGTTGAGGTTTTCTACAGTGAAACAAAACAGATGTTGATTTTTCCTATACACTTTTTTAGTATGACAGTAAATCAGATATCGTTGCTGCAGATGAATCTGGTTGGCTGAACAGCCCAGAGCAGAGAGATTTTAGTTCCTGTGAATCCTGTTTGTTTGAATGCTGAGTAACCAAACTCTGCATTAACTGAATGTTGGCTATGTCTCCCTCTACATTACCCTTTGTGAAGCCCCACTTCCATGAAGCTTTGTGATGAAGTGGGGGATTTTCTGAATGGTTTGCACGAGTACTATATGTGTCTCAGTTTTCTCTATGTGCTGCATGTTTAATGAGCTGGTGGGAGAGGTTCGTTGTTGCTGCAGAAGGCATTTGAGGTTTGAGTTTGTTACCAAATAAGAAACCGGGAGTAAAATTTTCAGAATCCTGAAAGTGATTTAGGAGCCTAAGTCTCATTAGAAGTGAAAACTTTCCTCCAGGTGAATGGAACATGATTTCATTGTTTATCTTTCCAGGAGCTCTTGTAAACCACTGCACAATACGACCACAAAATAGAAATTGAGCAATATACTGTTTAAGTAATATTTCTAAACCGGATAAATCTGAGGGGAAATACTGGCAAAACTATTCTGATTAGAGATGATTCCATTTATCAAACCTATTTCTGTATTTCTATAACTTCATTTTTTGTATTTCTATGGTCTGTTACACAGGAAAGGGATCTTTGTTTCTTATGACCTGGGGCCCTGACCTTGCAAAGTCCTCCAACAACTCATTGGCAGTTGAGAGTGCTCAGCCTTTTGCAGAATCCAGCCCTTTATCAGCTCCTGTTGTTGATCACAGTCCCAATCCATAATCCTTAGTTACGTCGTCACTAATGGTTGCAGTAGAAATGCTTATGAGGTCATAAACAGAGGATTGTGACTTTAGTGAGAGCAGCAGATGCAGGCAGGCTAGTACATTTATTTCCATGAAAATATTCCTAGTAATAAACAGAAAAAGAAGTGAAAAAATATGTTTATGCATAGACAGAATGTCTCCTAAACTGAAAGGCTTTTGTTGCAGCATTTCCTACCCTTTAAGATAGAGCACTTTATAAATAACAGCCAGACCAGGCAGAGACGTGAACCAAGCAGAAGATTCTATTGTGTCAATGGGGTCACTCATATGAACACCACATACACAAGGCACAGTCCTGTGAACCCTGTATGCTTAGGGGGTGGCACTTTCAAAAGCACTCAAACATTGACCTATATCTACTCCTACTGGTGTCGGTGGGAGCTGACTTCAGTGGGAGCAGTTCAGCCAAATCTGAATGTCCTGGAGAATCCCTCCTACGTTTTCCGTTTGCTTCAATGGGAGCTCCATGCAAAGAAACCTTCCAAAACGAGCACCACAGACCGTTACTTAAGACTCTGAATTCCCCGCAGCTAAATCTGCCTTGTGCACAAATGACCATCACACTGTGAAAAACAGAGACCCTGCCATAGTTTAAATGGCAAGATATGACTGATTAAATACTGAACAAAAGATTGTGCCTAATTAGTTAAATCCCTTTCAAGCTTATTGGGGTATTTTTTGTTTTTTGTTTTCATTTTATTTTATTTTTACAAAAAACGGGTTAAAACTGTTCTCAAGAAATTGTGATAAAATGCTTAGATAATGGGCCAACTAGCAAGGGGAGTTTCCAGTTTCATTGAGCTCCATTTTTTAACATCTTGGCAAAGAATTTTTTTCTTCAAGCTGAAGACCTCCCATTGACATTGTAACATTAGCCTGGGAACAGCTGGCGGCTATTTCTGAAGAATGGCAGGTGAAAGGGTTTTTTTTTGCTCAAAACCAACACATACATAAAGCTGATGTTTTTCACCCTTGGTCCCACACTTCCTTAGGCTCGAATTTTCAAAGGAGCCTAAAAGAGTTGGACGATCGGATTTGGGCATCTAAATTCTTGGGTGCCTCTGGAACACCCAGCATTGTTACATTTTCAGACTGACTGTAAAGGTACAAAACCAAAGAGGTGGGATCTCTTTGGGTTAGGAACCATCATCTTCTTTCTTTGTATAGCTCCATGGCTAGGGTTCCTAAGAATTACCACAATCTGAATATTTATTAATAAAGCACTCTCTGCTGCCTTGCATAACTCTGCTCCCACTAAAATCAACACGAGTTTTACCATTTACTTCAAAGGGAGACAACTCCAAGCGCTTCTGAAAATCCCAGCCCCGGGTTTCATATCCAAACCTTTTACCTAGAAATAACCTAACCTAAAATGTAAGTGCCCCACAGGAGATGTATAATACTGCAAAAGGGGCCGAGCCCACTCCTGACTTGAACGTGATCGATCTGTTTGCATTCTTGTTTTCAAATCCAGTCTGGAGATTTGAATGGTTTAGCCATTTTAGATTGTATTGGGTGAGAACTTGGTATGGAACTTTTCACAGACACTTGGGTGCGTCATTTCTCCTTTCAAGTTTCAGTACACGAAGAACACAAATCTGCAAGGTGCTGAGTACTCTCGCCTCAAGCCAACTTCAGGGGGAGTTGAAGGAACTCAGGGGAGATCCCAAAGGAATTTTAAAAGTTCGTCAAAAAACATTTGTATATGGTTTTTGCTGCTGGGGTGCCGGTGGGGATTGGTGTGCGGTGTGACGGGTTGTTTTTTTCCCCGACTTCCAGAAATAAATCTGATTTCCTAAAAAAATATTTTGCAAATAGTTAGACCAGAAAATTGACTAAGCCCTTTTGATATTAGTAAAATCATTTTGGAAGCAGCTGAAATATTAAATGAAACACAAGATACCTAATGGAGTTGCAGCTAATTTGAATAATCTCTTCTTTTACAGAACAATGGTGATGAACCAAGCAAGTCATTTTATTAAGGAAGAGGTTTCTTGTTTGGCAAAAATATAAACTACCTGAATCTTGCCTCAAAATCCAAGCTATGATTTACTGAGGATCAGAAATGTTAGTTAACTTTAGTTGATTTTAAACATTTTTTCATGTTGCCACTATAATTAGCACTGAGAAGTACTCTTACCAAATGTTTGGGTCACTAGTTGGGTGGGGACTGAAAAGAACAGCTAAATGCTACACAGAGTGATGAAAGCGATTCAATAGGTGGCATGCTTTCCTCTGAGTCAATGCACCAATGTCTCTACTTCGTTTTGGCCAGTCTGTCATAGGTATGCAATATTTGTGATTCAGAATTCAAGCTGTGTGATTGGTCATGTAAGGTATACTTTTTTCTCTTCTCCTTGATTATTTAAGCATTCCCTGAGAATCAAGTTTCACATGCAGATTTGAAAGCTAAATTTATAGTTAGCTTTACATGAACATTTTCCAAAGTGAAATTAAAATATGAGGTATTTATGGACATTGCTGTTCGTAATCTCATCACTAGAATATCTGTAGAAAGCAAAAGCAAAATGGGATAGGAACACAATGAAAACAAAGTAATTTAAAAATCAGAAATAATTTTTTCCACTGTTCCTCTAATTTTATTTGAGAAGCAAACCGTGCAGACACACAGACAAACAGGTGATGGTGTACTCAGGTGTAGTCACATACTTTTCATTTACAACTACTTGTGTGCTCTTTGTGTGCATATTGTTTTACAAATGTAGTTTAGGCACCATTTTTGCAAGAATGATTTTTTGTCATTGTTACAGTATCCATAGATAATTCCAGGACAAAAGCAGGTGGTTCCACAATAATTTTTGCACCTGGTATTCTGTAAATGTCTGCCAGATACTCTACTGCTTTTGTTTTGTTAAGAAGCTGAAAGGAGATAGGTAAGCTTTTCACTACGCCTTGTTAGGAGGAAGTAAAACAGCCCCTCTTAAATCCTAATATGGTGTGGCTCAAGATAGTCTTCTTTACAAATATAAGTCAGGCACTAAATAACTGGGATCTCATTCCTGAAACAAAGACAGTACTAAGGTTTGAGAATGGAAAATAGCATCACATGAAGGCACAGAGTGTAATAAAAATTGGAAATGGGAACAAAACCAACCAATTCAGCTGAGCACTGCATGCTTCCTATTGTCTTCCTTGGATGCGGGACTGTATAAACCCTGTAAGAAACATTTCATAGCTAAAGAGACAACTGAGGAAAAAAGAGGATGTTTCCTGTCACTATTCTAAGAAGTGTTTCGTTACCAGCTGCATTGTTCAGCCATTTTAGTTGAACTTTACCAGTCAGTGGATCTAATGAAGAAAGTTGCACCCAATATACTGAAGTCACATATATGCCTTCTGCCCTTTAATTCACAGTAGTTAAGGGAAAAACAAACCATCATTTGCTGTCCTGGCTGGTACAGCACTGAAGCATTAATCTCTCAACATGGTTAGCTTAGTCTAGTTTCTACAGTGTCATCATACATTGTAATCCATGTCCACATCCAAGAATGTCTGCTGATCTGGGAACTCTTGATGTAATACATGCTGCCACACTGCCTTTGACCTCACACTGACTTTAAAGCTTTCTGGCTGGTTACGGTATGTGTGGCAAAGAGGGGGCCACAGAGTCAGGAAGAACTGCTGACTCAATGACATATGAAAGCATATTTTCCAAAAGCTCATTTTTTAAAAGTTAATAGAACTATTTCCAGTTTCTCAGATTTATTTGATTAGATATTAGATTGAACAGACAGATAGATAACATCATGAGCTGGGAATGAATTAATTGCAAATATAGATGCATGATATCTATTTCTAGCCCTCCTTGTCTTGGGTTTTCTGTCAGGCTGTGGCCTATGAAGCTTCTGTCCCCATGTACCTCTTCAGGTTATGTAAGGAAATTAGTTACCACCTGAGGATGGGCTTCACACAGTGGGCCTTCAGTTTCTGAGGGCATGAGAGGAGACTGGATTCAGATGCCATACAGTGGCAATGTCACTTTGCACAGTGATGAAGAAATTTCAAAGGCAGTTGGAGCAATATGACCAAAGATGAGTGACAAACAGGAACGATGAAACTGACTAATATTACCATTCTCATCACTGTCCTATGTTCTTGCTGTTTGAGCCTAGAGCAGACATCTGCTGGACATTTTATTCATGTTATGAAAAGGCCAGATATAATTAAATTTTATAAAGGTTTCCTGCTTATAAAAAAGAACCATACAAAGAGCACAAATCCCCAATGAGCTCATCAGATTACATTTTTTTCTCCTTTTACGTGTAAGGCTATACTTTTATGGCTGGAACCCTCCCCACTGTTCAGTGCGGTGGGAAAAGGTTCAGCCTTAGACAGAAACTTACAAGCATGCCTTTTTTTCAGAAAAGCAGTAAAAACTCCACTTTTTGCCTGTGAGATTTGACTTTGTTTCCCTGTCAGCCAAAAGCAGATTCAGTCATTGGTACTGCTTTGCACTTGGAGAAAATTAAACTTGCACAAGAAGAACGTAATGGGGTTAGCAGGAACAGTCTTACAATTTGCAAGGTCCAAGCAAGAATAAGGCTCAAAGCAGCTGGAGCTGAAAATCTACCCAAGAGTGGCCTCCATTTTGGTCCCGCTGCCAAAGAGAGGTCACATAGGGAACTCTTTACATGCTATAGATGAAGAGGGAGAAAAGGCCATCCTGTGAGTTAGAGAACTTGCATAGGGAATATGGGGAAATAAGCCACTGACTTTGCTTAAACGTAGGTCCTTACGAGTGAACTCTAGGTTGATCTCTACTCACATAATCAGTAGCTTTCAGGTTCACAACAGACATCCAGATTCACTGGGCATTTAGGATACCTTTTAGGAGCACACTTTTCAGAAACAGCGCAATGATCCCTATGAAACAACAAAACACTATCAGTGTCACTTTAAGGAAAACTCCCTTTTGTTTTACCCAGAGCAGCAAACTTGAAGTTTAAATGGAAAGTGGTGGGCATCTTGCTGAAATGTTATATCACTTGTGGTAGTCAGGCATAGGAGAGTCTAGTGAAAGAAGCACAGCAAAGTGATCTACACTGCTTTATTGCAAGTCAAATAATTTGATTGCAAATTATACTGATTTACAGCAGTGCTCTCAGAAAGGCGGTTATCTCCTACTCTACACACATGCATTGTTAAGCAGCAACAGTGCTCCTGCTCACAGCTATTCAAAATCAGGGAAGAAATGATGCCACTTGGAGTTCCCACTCAAGTTACAAACTGGTTTACACTCATTTAGTTAGCATGAGTATCTACTCCATTCTCTTGATGTCATTCCATTGAATGGAGTGGAGAATCCACCCCAACATCATCTTTCAGCAAGATTGCTGCTGGTACCAGGCAGCTTAGCACTTCTAAGTTTATTTTAAAAACTTTGGCTCCAATTCTGCAAGGTGAAGGAGAATAATTCACTCCCTACAGTCCTACAGGAGCACTGTAGCTTGCCTGCAGTGCACGATGCAGGACTAGCACATTCATCTGGAAGTACGATTCTCAGGCTACTCATGGTGAGAACTCTTTCTTATTATTTAATTAAAGGATTGGAAAACAAAACTTATAGTGACGGACTCAAGATGCGCAGTCTATTAAGCTTAACAAAAAGAGGGTTAAGGGATAACTTCATGACAGCCAGTAGGTACCTACATGGGGAACAAGTATTAATTTCTTCAGTAAGGCAGAAAGAGGTCTAACAAAATTCAATAACTAGAGATTGAAGTTCAACAAATTCAGGTTGGAAATAATTTAGGCATGCATTTTTAACAGTGAAGGTTACCATTGGAACAATTTACCGAGGGTTGTGGTGAAATCTCCATACTGACCGTTTTTAAATCCAGATTGGATATTTTTTCAAAAAGATCTGCTCTATTTTGGGGAAGTTCTATGGCCAGAGTTATCCAGGAGGTCAGACTAGATTATTACAGTTGTCCCTTCTGGCCTTGCAATCTATTAATCGATTTGAACTTTTGAACCATTGTCCTAGTAAAACGTTCTCTTCAATTTTCCGTGTGGGCCCCAATCCTGCAATGACATATGTACTAAACTTTATTCACACAAGTCATCCCACTAAAGGGAGTGAAACTACTGATGTCTTATGGTTAAATACATGCTTAAATGATCAGGGATTTGGGCATTTCTGTTCAACTGTTCTCTTCACCGTAAGGGGAGCTGCTGGAGCATTTGATGACTATATGAATTTCACGGGGGGGGAAATTACCATATATAGAAAGAGAAAGAGAGAAAGAGTGTGTAGTTTTACTTTTTCAGTAGGTGTTTTTATTTTGGAGGCATTAATGCTTACTTCCGTCTTCCTGCTGCACCCCCACATTAACAGACTGCTAGAATTATCTGAGCAATTTTGCATTGCTGGTGAATTGGTCCAAAGATGTTTCCACCTAATTAATATAAAAGTAAAAAACGGTTTTTTTTAGATGTTCTGTTAGAAACTGACATATAGTGAATTGAAAATGGACCAATGAAATCACTGAAACTCAAAACAGCACCCAAAACTGGAACAAATCTTTCGAACAAAATCAGTCCTTTTTTAGGATCAAAAAGTTCAAGTTGACCTATTTTACATGATCATTTCTCCTTCAGAACTTTCTAATATTCCAAGTCCAGCAACAGAAGTGCCTACAGAAGAGCTATTTGTGTAACCCAAATGAACCAACTGAAACCAAGAATTTGTAGGAATTTTGTAAGAAACTCCCTGTAAAATTCCCATCTCAAGGAGGATACAGATGATTTGGATAAGCATGCAGAAGTTTATCTGAACTAGACCTCTGTGTTGTTTCAGACTTGACCGTCAATTATTGCTCTTAGGAAAGCTTGCAGACTTGTGCTATTTAGACTTTAGTACCACTCCCAAACCAGGCTGTGACGTTAGACATTTTTTGTTTTATTCAGCTAGTCGGCATCTCATCCCCTTAAAAGTGCTTTTTTCCCCCCCGTAGTGGGGGAAATTTTTTTTTTTAACTCAACCAGTATGGCTTTGCCTTAGCATCTTTTCCTGGCAGGTCATACCACACACACGGTATGACTTTGTGGCATGAAAAAGCACTGCCCAATGTCTAGTCTGAATTTGTTTGTGCTTTTTTGTAATGCGTGTATTGTGCTTTGTTCTACCATCTGCATTAGGCATCGTCCTGGCTGGTATTTGTCTGTAGCCAGAGTTCCATATAAACTGCAAAAGGAGATGATAAATTGAATGGACTGTTATGGTAAAAAATGCAAATTTCACAGTTTGTCATGTATTAATGGAAAGTGAAAACAAACACAGATGAAGTCATCCTGATTGGTACAAATGGTCTTTTCGTTGCCATCTAACAAATGTTAACAATGCAGCGTAATGCATGCCAGTGAATAAGACCAGAGGTTTCAGTTCTAAAAATCAGAAGCCATCATGACATTTTAGCGGTTTGGACTCCCAAAGCAGGTTGGAATATTTCATGTGCCTGGGTGCATGGTGATGAAAGAGCTGAAAATACCATTCAGTGATCTGAGTGTACCACATTTCATAACAAAATGCATCCGTGTAATATCTTCATGGTAGACAAAAGAACTGAATGTTTCTGGTGGGGATTATGACAACATGATGTATGTGCAGCTTTATCTACATGCTTTAAAATTTTACATAGCTCAACTGAACCACATGGAAAATGCCTTTAGAAGATTAAGGTTTTTAGTCAATCTTCATAGTTCATTCTTTTTCATCCTGGTTTCAACTCTTTGTCCTTCTCAGTTACAAATGCATTTTTTTTAAAAATGCGACAATCCAATTAAACACAGTCTAGCATTCTGAGTGGGGACTTAATGAAGAACTGGGTAACCGATCATCAGCTCCTCCAGCTTGCGTTCTGCTTGCAGACTCTAAATCCCAACATTCCTGTGGCTTCTCTAAATGCTTCTTCGTATTTGTCTAAACATTTTCAAGAATTCCCCATTGTTCCAACGTCCTTGGCAAAAGTCGTCTCCATATACAGCAGTTCTGTTCTTTTGTACTGTGTCCAGAACAATGTGCTTTACTGTATGTTTCTTAATCAACTGTATTTATGATAGAGTGTTCCAGCCTTTCAAATACAAATTGGATACAAATTGCCTGGCTGATAAGTCTGCTGTAGCTGAACATTCCAAATCAGCTCCCCCAAAGCTTTCTGTACTTTCCTACTTTCTCGTTAAATGTTTTAAAAAGCAATTGTACTTTGTACTTCTAATAGAATTCATCCAAAGCATTAATCAAGTGAGCCACGCAACAACACTGAGAGGTACGTATGATTAGTGTTATTCCCATTCTTACTTCTAGTGGAAAATGATATACAGAGAGGCAAAGAACACAAACCGAGACTTCTTTAGACTCATCCCTATTTTTTAACCACTTAACTATGGTTCCTTTCACGTTTTCTTATTTTCTGCAGAATAAAAAGCACTTTCTAAGGGCACTGCTATCATGAAGATAATATTATTCAGTTCCCTGCTGGATATTCAACTGACACTATTTCTTTCATGTTAGAAAAAGCAATGGGTATTCAATGGATTTCTTTTGAGCAGAAAACTGGAAACCAAATGGCACACAGTGTGTTAATACACTTAGTTTTTCACATTCATCTTTCTGAATACAAGTGCAATAAATTTACCAATGTTACTGCTACTTGCTTAACGCCTTCTATGCACACCAATTTTGCATCATCAATTAATGTCACTAATTTTTAACGAGGCCTTCTAAATCCATGTTAAAAATCAGACAGATTTGAATTCAAGATGGTCTTTACTTCAACTTCACATGAAAGTCCAAAACTGGTGAGATATCCAGTCCAGTTTTCCAGATATAAGCGATTTTGATAAGCCTCCAAACAAAACCAGATTTTCTGAATCTCTCAGAATTCAGCCATCAATACTGTACTACTGATGTAGATCACGTTTTGACTTTTGCACTTTCAGAATCTACAGTTAATTACATGTTCAAAGCTATTAGGATTTTCCAACATTTCGTCAAGTGACTTTGCAATTCAGTTAAACTGTTTTTAACTTAAATGAAATGTAAATAGAAAAATATCAGTTAGTGATGAGATATTAATTCAAGATATACAGACTCTGGCACTGTTCCTTTTTCCCCTTCATATAGATTCATTGTTCCACATGACATGGATAACATTTCCAAAGATGGTGTATTACAGAGAGGTGATCGTTTCTCCATAGTTAAAATGCTTCCACAGAAAGGCTGATTTTTGAGCCTCCATGTAATTCTAAAATGAAAAAAAATCTGCATGCTAAGTTTAAGTTTCCTTGACATTTAGAAAGTTTCCAGCATTTTTGATTAAATTGAGGGGTTTTTGAGGTGAAGGGATTTAAATATGGTTCCATTTTGAAAATGATCACAAAGTGGCTTATATTTCTTTGTGTTCCTCTCTCTGCCCAGTGAAATCATCTTACACTTCAATATTTTAAATAAGTAACTTTTAATTTACTTTTACATTTGCTCCTGAAATTTTCAAGGGCAGGAATAGCATAAGAAAAATAATATACATTTCTCTGTGGATAAAGATGACTGAGAAACATACATAGCCATGCAGGATATTTTCATCGTCTATCTGAGAACTGGCCTGTGCTATTTTTCAAAAAAACCTTCCATATCTGGTAGAATGACTGTCACGTTGTCTGGAGTAGCTCACGACCATAAGTGCCTGTCTCAGGGCAGACTTTCAAAAACAAGACAGACACCCCAAGCGGGTGGTGTGTTACATAATTAGATTTCACCAAGCCAGCAACAAATGTGAACTCCTGGATTACTCTAACAGTTTTACAATGGAGTCACAGATGGTTCCCTAAGACTCTCCAGTCCATCTTGCCACCCAGACAAACTGAACTTAGTGATAAATGGTCACTTACACCAAAAAATCACACCACATTCAGATTGCTTCCAATCCCAAGAGACCAGTAATTTACCGAAGATCATCTGGTACCCTAGATCTTACACCAAAGACATTGTTTGTGGCCAATCCTGTAATAAACTATCTAAAAGTTTCTTAACTAGGAACAAGGAATAAGAGAGTTATTTACAGGTTAAAGCAAGCAAACATATTCACACATATGAGTTGCCATCTAAATCCTTAGATTGACAGAGTGATCTATTAGTTCAAAGTGTCTTTCAGGGTGGAATCAGGAGGCAGCCCCTGGGAAGCTCTGACTTCAATTTAGAGTCTCTGGCCCTCCAGAGTTCAAACAGCCAAAAAGATGGAAAATTTTCCTGTGGCTTTGTTTTATTTCCTTTGTGACTCATCTGTTCCTAGGGTAGACCACCTGAAAATGCCAAGGTCAGGGCAGGCTGCAAAAGGAAAACAGATTCTCCCAGCACTGATGGATAACACTGAAATTAGACTCCCCAACTAGCCACTTCTGATGTGCTTCTGATTCCCCACACTGGTTATCAAGAAGCCAAAACAAAAAATACACAGCCCCCTTTACTGCATTTCAGTCTCTGGCTCCCAATCAGACACTAGATCCAGTAAAAAGGAAAGTTATTAAAACTCTATGCTCTTTACAAAAAAGTTGTTCTGATCCCAAAGGGTCAGTCACATTGCCAGATCAATATGAGATTGGATCTTACCCAAAACACCCCACTGCCAGCCAATCCTTTAGTAACTAAAACTAAAGGTTTATTATAAAAGGAAAGAAACAAATAAAGTGAGAAGTGTTATATGATTAAAGCAATCAGACGCATACAAATGATTTGAAAGTCTATCTATAACAGGATTTCAGGAGAACTGTGGAGTTTGCAGGCTTGTATAGTCCCTCTGGTGTACATCCAGTATCTGGATGGGTCTCAGTCCTTTGTTTCACAGCCTCAGTTGTAAATGAGTTGGTCCAGAGGTAGGAAGCAGGAATGGAGACTGAAGACAACATGGATGTGGTGCAGCTGCTATTTATGCCTCTTTGCCATGCTGCTTGTGGAAATTTACAGAAACATGATGGAGACTAGGGTTACATGAGTAAACCATGTGTCTTTACATGGCTTATAGGAGCAGCCACTGCTTTTTACCTGGCTAAAGCATCCCCAGGAAGGCTCACCAGGAGGGAAGGAACTCCTTTTATGGCCCATTGTGAAAGCTAAGTGTCCTTTGATGGGCCATGAACAGGCATTGTTCATTCACACTTTAGGAGCAAACACATTCAAAATCCAGATGGACAGTTATGTCTATAACTTCAGATACACAGATGCTATACACACATAAAAATATTATATTAAGCAATCATAGCCTTTTCAATGGTACTTGACATGGCATATCTTGTACAAATTATTGTTATTGTACAGTATTGATATTAAATAACATTACAAATGGTCCCCTCTAATCCAGATAGCATCAGCTTCCAAGTGTACAGGACAAGCTTCCTTGCACTTAGCATTTCTCAGGTGGCAAAAGGAATCCTTTGAATTATGATGTTCCTTGATGTCCCATCTGATTTTGATAGTCCTTCTAGATGGGTGGGAGGAGGGAAAAAGATTCCTGCGCTTGAGTTCACAAGTTCAGAGCAAACATTTTCAAAGCTATAAAGCAAAGCTTACATATTTTCTTATTGCTTGGAATACAGACATAATAAGTGCGATAAATGAATGCAGCAATTCACAAGCATTTCATAGAGTCTAAACACTAAATACTTTCTTATAAGACTAATACCTAATTTGGGGCCAAACTAACATACAGGTGAACTGGTCTGGTTTCCAGCTGTAAGTCTGTGAGTTCTTAAGTAATGCCTGCATCTCAGGAAAGAGTTGGCATCTGGCCTGCCAGCGTCACAGTGACTCCTCCTCTATTCCTCAGCTACCTGCACAGGTCCCTTGATAGGGCAGATACCTGAGGAACAGAAAATGTAAGGGACTTTCTAAAGGTTACATACTGTAAGCAGTTTGTGGCAGAGCCTGGGCACAAACCCTGATTTATGAGGCGGTACATGCACATTTTAGCCACTAGTAACCCCCCACATTAGTGACTTAGAATGTAGTGGTGCCAGATGTAAAACCAGGGGACCCATGTTTGTAAAGTGGCTTGAGCTCTATATATAGACACAGCACTAAGTATGGGAAAAGCATTGTTAATAGCCAAATTTTTCAGATGGGATAACTAAAACTTGGAGTCATGGGATGACGTGAGTATGGGGTACAATGGCCTACTGGGTGCTCGCCATCAAAATGCAGTTCTTCTTCTAGGTACATTGACCGAGATAGGGTTCTGCAGGGGCCATTATTAACTTGAGCACTGCTACAGCGCTAAGAAGTGCTGCTCACTCCTTTAATGTAACACCTGGTGGCCATTCATCCCAGTTATATAATGTTAAAAATTGTAGGTCAGATCCTTAGCTGGTGTAAATCAGTGTTGCTCTATTGAAGTCAACATAGAATCATAGAAGATAAGGGACCTCAGGAGATCAGCTAAGCCAACCGCCCTGCTCAAAGCAGAACGTAGCTATGATGATTAACACCAGTTGAAGATCTTGCCAACGGACATCATTTGTCTACTACAGAAAAGAAAAAATGAACAATTTAAAACAATTTTAAAAGGGAAATTCCAAGAACCAATAACAATGTTTAAACAACTAGTTACCCAAGAAATTTAAAACCAAGCAACTGAATAGTTAAGGGCATCATGAACCAGATCCTCCTCTGGTGTAAATGAGCACATCCAGAGGTCTTGCCCTGTAAACCTTATTTTTTGTCTACATAACAAACAAACGCACTATTTGCACCAAGTAAAGAAAGCACATATTTCATTACAACCCAAAAATCTTAACATTGCAGTAAAATAAAATACTATATTTTCATCTGTAATCTCAAAGGATTTTATTGTAAAATAATTAATTCATTTACATACATACACTTTGCATAGACATTTATAATACTTACTGATCAACTTCAAATACAAGCCCACATACATGATTTTACCGTAGAGTGATTTTTCCTACGTTATCAGCATTAAGGTTGCTGTGTTGGGATGAAACACAAATATGTTAGAACTTGATAAGAATAATACGTTGATACATTATGTGGCGAGCGTGAGGCATGTGCGGTCTCAGCTGTTGTTCTTCTCGCTCTTAAGTGTTTGGGTTTCATGAATGTTGTGATGGAGAAGTACACTGACGTCACTTAGCAACCTTTGCTGTTTTTTCTGAAAAGAGAAAAACAAAACAGAACAGTTTTTGGTTTAGTTTGGAATATGTTGATTTGTGCCTTCTAAGTCTCAAAGTGGCATCTGTGTGGGGACACCATACCTCTGCCCTGCCACCATCCCCTCCTCACCCCACCTCTGTTGTCTTCTGCTTTACCCCATGCTCCAATGGACTCACGCTGCCAGAAATTCCTCCATCGGCTGCTTGTTCCCAGGGCTATCCAAGAGGGATACAAGTTAAAAAATAGCCAGTCATTTGCATTAACTTATGCTAAAGTGGGTATGAAGATCGATGAGGCTTTGGAGAGCAGCCATTCCGGATCTCTATCATTTGCCTGCACACCTCTTCAATCCATGGATCCCAAATTCAAAGAAACACCTACAAGGAAGCTTCTGTGGGAGAAGAAGAGGAGAACACACAAAACCAGAACACCTTTTCCATGTCTCACCAGGCTGGATTCACAGGCTTGCGCTCCTTTCTGCTCATGGAAATGGTGCGGAGCATTTGGGCCTTTGGGTAAAATCCTGGCCCTATTGATTTTCAGTGGCAAAACTCCCATTGTCTTCAGTGGGGCTAGGATTCCATCTTTTGGCAGTACAATTGTTACTGCTTTGTTGTCTAAATGATGTTTAATATGTATACAAATAAACATAAGCACCAAACAAAAGCATAAAACATCTGGCCATAAAAGTTAACAAAATAAAAACACAACAGCCACCCTGTCTCTGTTAAGGTCATGGGACTTTGCTATTTTTTCCACTGAATTAACTCCAATCAATTAAAAGAAAGACTATTTCAATACATTTTTCTGACAGGTAGGAAATTAACTGCATACCAGGAGCTATTGAATTCAACTTTAACAGTATCAATAAACATTTCTGATTAAATTATGAAATTGATTTTATAATTTTGACCATTATGTTTTTACATCAATATCATCATATGACAGTAAATGTAGTTACTGCTTCCTTATTGATCTCAGATATGGCACTCCAAAGGACTCATTTGACTATATTACAAAATCAAACTTGATTTCCTGTGGTACTATAGTAACTTTGGGTCATAACCTGATATGAACAACCAAGAATAGATGGATTAGCAAGTTATTAAAAGATGTATTTTGCTCTTTGGAAGCCAAGAAACAATTTCGCTAAGTTGTTTTAACATTTTCATGGCAGGATGTGACTCGTAGGGATGTTGTTATTTTACGTGTCAAACAATAATCCCTCCTCTTTATAGTGATGAACTATCTGTCATGCTTCTGGTGAGTAATATAAACACTATTTATTAACAAGAAGGAACAAAGTGTTATTTATAATGTTCATTGAGGCAATCCAACAAAAACTCAAAGTTTCCATAGCTCAGGAGCATTATTCTTAGTCTCCCCAGTCCACCCTGTCAGGATAATAGTTATGTGTTGGACCATTCCATTTCCCCATAAGGTTTAATGTTCTGTTAAGAGAATGCATAATTCAAAAGCACCAGCGTTGCTCTGATACATGCATAATAGTAAATCAAAGTTGTAATGTGCTGGATATTTATGTTTCAGGGTTAAGAACAAGTCTGATCAGATTAGAGAAATTTCAGTACTGGGCTTTTTGACTGTTGTAAATTTTTTCAGGGTCCCTCCCTTGTCTGAACCTTTCCAGGTTGAAGGATCGATGGACTCATTGAAAGAAACTGCCATAAAATGAAAGAGGAGCAGCAAGTTGAGTCTTTACGCTGTTTTGTCAGATTTCACTTTTCTAATGGGTCTGTGTGTCCATCGATATCTTACCCAATGGTGTCTTTTCAAAATAGCTAGTCACATTTCTTCCTGTGTAATTATATTGGCATCTGTTTCAAAGTGTGACTAATTCTTTGAGGTCAGCTAAAACTTGTGCTCTGATCACTGACGCTGGATTATTCTTTAATATCCACTGAAGTATTTAGAATCATAACAAACATTTGCCTTGACAAGCCCACGGATAACGTGATACACATTCATTCCTCTCAAAAAAGCATGCACAATTTGTGCATGTATTTATTTTGCCTTGCCTTAATGCAGAAATAAATTACAAATTGAGATGTCACTTTAAAAATATTGTCAATGTAATGCACAGAGGACTGGGTGATTTATACAGCAGTGGTTAGGATCTGGCATAGCACAGGTAAGTACTGAACAAACTTTCTACCATATCGCATTCTGCCAGTGAAGTAAGCCTTGCACTTCTACCTAATAACACCTCTGCTCTCCCAGTGCCAGAACAGAGACAGTTAAATAGTACACTGTTGTATGGTCTTTGGATGCAGGGCACTTGAGGTGGAGGTTAATTAAATGCTCTACCAGTTCATTTGACTTTAGTGCTCCTTTTCTCTCCTGTCCAACTCCATACCTTTTTCTCATGCAGTCCTTATGGTACAAGATTGTTCTTTGTCAGTCTAGGTAAATAGAGAGACCAGGTGGGTGAGGTAATATCTTTTATTGGAGAAACTTCTGCTGGTGAGAGAGACACGCTTTGGAGCACACACAGAGCTCTTCTTTTGTTATTGCTATTGCTATTGTTAAAGAAAACGGGTGGCATCCCACTTTTATTCATGTATTCAAAGACCTGATTCAAAGCCTGCTGAAGTTAGTGGAAGTCTTTCCACTGACTTCCAGGAGGACTGGATCAGGATTTCGTCCACAGAGTTAAGTTAATGCTGGGGCAATGCCTTGGATGGTCTTCCATTTGTCCAAATCTTAGCCCTTCCACAGTTCAGTGTTTTGGCAAATCTGGTGCCTGTCTTTTTCTCTGCTCACATGCAAAACTACAGAGCAATCACAAACCTGTAGATGAAGCCCTGCAGAGGTTACCACAATTAATGGGAAACACAATTATAACACCATGAAGCTGAAGGGCCCCAGTTTGGCACTGCTGGGCCCATTTGGACAGATCACATTGCGTAATCTGATGTAAGATTTGGGTTGATGTAATCAAACTTTAACTGAAACCTTTACCAAAAGCACCTGTTTAACCTCACCCAGCCCAGGGCAATGCAGATGTCTTTTACTTCGGCCCCTGGAACATGCTAGCAAACTCCAGAATCGATGAACTACTGTTTGAGAGTCCTGGGAATTAAAGTATGCAGAGGCTTTGCAGAATGTATGGTTAACTGATCCCAGAAATCTATTTTATACACTTTATTTCTTTTAAAATTAATGTAGTGCCTGTGAAAAGTACCAGGCTAACAGATCTGGAGGCTGAAGCTTGTTGTTTAATTGACTGAACAGGTACAACATAAGTGGTAGCTATGCAAGCTTTCTTCCAGGGAGGATCTGTTTAATGCTGAGTGCCTGACATCAGGGAATGATGCGAGCAGCTCTCGAAAGTACATCTGGTTGTAAAATGCAAACCAAGGGGGTCCCTAATCACCAGATTTTCCAAAGAGCTCATCGTATTGGGTGCAGAGCTTTGGAAAAGAAGTATGGCCTAGCAGAGAGGAAGGCTGGCCTAGAGGTTTGGTTGCTGGCCTGGTGGCTAAGGTGGTAGCGTGAGCCAGTTTCAGGTAGGTTTGTACTCTGCATGGATCAGTCATGCCTCCACTGTTGTTACCCCTGCTACTGCAGCTACACAACTATTTATACTCACACTAGCTCAATGAGACACAGCATGAGTATGTGTATTCAAGCAGGAAAGTCACACCCCTCGCTTGGCGTGTAAACAAAGGCACAGGGGTGTTGAGTATACATACATTAAAGATGGCGAGGTGTTGACACACAACGGTGATGGGAGGGGGGCACATTAATACCTAAGCTACCTAGAATATGCATTATCTTAACTGCTGATAGGCAAAATGTCTTAAAGATAGTGGGGAACATTTGCTTGAGTTTTCTGTTTTAGTTTCCTCAAGGAAATTGCTCATCACGACAAACTCTGGGGGAGATTTTCAAAGGCATGAAGATTTTCAATGGGAGTTGAGCACCTAACTGCCAGTTGGCTCTTAGAAAATCCATCCTCCCCCACCCCAGTTTTCAAATTTGCGCGTCTAAATCAAGGTATCCATTGCCTCATTTAAGCACTGGAATTAAGGGCCTAAAATGCTCCTTTCAGGCACCAAACTGCTGATCTAAGTGCCCATGGGCCGCATAAGGTGACATTGCTTAGGTGCATGTATTTGGACATTGGGTTTACTAGGCCAGATCTTCAGCTGGTGTAAACTGGCACAGGTTCACTGCCTTCAACAGAGCCAGGTCTGTTTACCCCAGGTGAGAGGTGGCCCAGTGGGCTACTTTTATCCTTGGAGACTGAATCTTCAGAGACGTATAAACGTTTTCCAATGTAAGGGTGTAATCTAGGACCATGAGGGGCAGGGGGAAATTGCTAATGCTGCCCTAGTCCTGCTTGTGCTGCATGCCCAAGTCTGGTGGCTGGGGATATAATGCCTGTGGAGGCCAAGCCTGTGGGGGAGCTTGCTCACTCGGAGCTCTTTCGGACTGCGAGCAAGCACCCAGGGTCTGAAACCAAACCCATTCCCTGCTGGACCTCCACTACTGCCAGCATGGAGGGCATCCCCTTTGTGCTCAAACAGCTGGACACTGGCTGCCTGCGTCTCAGGAAGGATTAGATTTAATACACGACGGGCGAGGGGAGGAGAAATGGGATAAGGGGTATTGTAATACTGAGCGCTCGTGACTCAGGGCTCTTGTTCACTACGGCCGGGAGGGTGCTTTGCAGTGCGGGAACAGAGACGCGCATCGGTGCGCTAAAAGTAGCAGCGTAGCCAGGGATAGCACAAGGTAGCTGCTGAATACATACCACGGGGGTGCAGGCAGGTTTGTACTCAGGCAGCTAGCCCCGGCTGCCCCCCATGCTGCCCCCAGCTATGCTGCTATTTTTTAGCACAATCGCTTAAGCACGGCTAGCACGTTTGTTTAGCGTGTTGGGAAGCAAGCTCCCCACTGCGGTGTAAATGTACTCTAAGAGACTATTATTGTTATAAATGAAACTTTTTAGTTCCCTTGTAGATTTTATTTACACAGAAGCAATATTGAATGGGAAAGGCAGTATCTTGAGAAATCAAACCCATTGACTTCAGTAGTGCTGTAGTGGTGTAAATGAGCAGACAGTTTGTCCCAATGGGTCATTCATCCCTTAATGTAAATCCACTTCAGTCACTTGTCATTTCCATTGAAGCCAGTGCCTTGAACTTGTTTGGGAGTCAGTGACTTCAGTGGAGTTACATTGGGAACATTAGCCCATAGTTCCTAAAGAAATTCTGCTTATGTTGAGTGCAGAGGAATAATATATTTTTACTAGAAAGCACTGATCAAAAGCAGTGTCTGAAAATGAGAGTATTCAATTGGGGAGATTTTATTTAAGAAATGGAGCACAGTATGGCAACTAAATGACTCATCTGGCTCCAAGCTCTGCAGGTGTATTTCTGGGCACTCTGGAAAGTGTGCTCTGGCAGACGTACATTACTATGCTCAGCAACCAATTGTGCATATTAAAAAGTGAAGCTCGGGGGAAGGAGTGAAACCAATGCTCCTGTTAATTCACCCTTCCATTTATCCCTGGTTCTTTATTTCAGAAAGATCACTGATTCGTTTGTGCGTAGGGAAAGAAAAACTTTAAAATGAGATTTGGATGGCATGAAGGGCAGCGGAGTGCCCATCTTGGAACTGGGTGCCTAAGTCCCATGTCTGCCTTTGACAATTTACCTCTTAAATATTGTGAAACCTGTTATAGTTCCTGCTTACCTCACTCCCAGAATAGCAGCATACTGGAAGCACATTCTCCAGGACGCTAAGTTTATTCTCTGCCTCTATCAGAATTGATAATAGCCTCAGCATAACATTTCCAGTAAGTCTGATATGGTATTTCATTCATTATGGCCTATTTTTTTCTTTTCACAGAGTTATAGAAGATATTCCCTTTCTTCCTCTGTCTCTTCCACAGATTTCTCTCTCTCTCATTAGATTCAGGTGAGGTCTTCATTGCTGCCACACCTCTTTCACAGAGGACTTCTTATTCACACCAAATCCATTTTATTGCTCCACTCTCTCTTTCTCTGTGGAATTTAACATTTGAGGTTAAATGACGCCCTCAGTTAATGTAGTTTTGCCATTGACTCCAGTGAGGCCATGCTTTCAACTATGGTACCTCTTCTTTTCTTTTTTTTTTTAAAGCAAGTCTTGTCCCAACATCATCTCCAGATTATAGATGTTGAGAAGTTTCTTCCCTGAGGAAATCTCAGGCCTGTTCTACTCTTACCTTGGCGATTCAGCGGCAGTCAACAGGAGATATGCAGGAGAACTTTTCTGCTCCAACTGGCAAAATGGAAGATTTGCTGGTCTGTTCTCTTCTGCTTCCACCTGAGCTGAGGGGATTCCTACTGAATCTAGGACAGAAATCAAATTCTATGGGTGGGGGTGGCTCTCCCAACCAACTTTGCTGCATTGGAAACAAAATATGGGGCCCCGCTAATGTCCACACCACTGCTACTTCTGTTCTTCTCTTCATATAGGCTGTCACCTACAGTATGCCACAGGAATGTTATGAGGATAAAGTCATTAATGGTTGTCAGATGCTCAGTGAAGTGGGCCATTTAGAGAGAGAGATCACAACCATAATCCAACAATTTACAATGTGATCTTAATTACAGTACAAAGACTGCATGCCTACCTGCTTCCAGCATTTCGCCAATAATACTTTCCTTAGCCCATATGAATTAGAGATGGACCAGAAGCAAAGTCCCAGATCTGCACCTTGGAGCTGAACCCAATTCACTTCAGTGGGAGTACTCCAGCAGAGAAGTACTACTCCTTGTGTGTATAAGTATCAGAATTGTGGCTCAACAGAGATTTGGATTTATTATTCTACAGTCTCTCCAGCAAGCTTCTTTTTTCCATTTCATCCACAACAGATTCTTCTGACACATTTAGAGAGTCCCAGGTCCTTTTACTCATTGGTCTGATCTTTATTTGAAATGAAACTTTGCTTTCTGGAGGTTTGGAAAATTAAGAGGATACCCTTTATTCACTGGAATTGCTTCTTGGCAAAAATAGTCTCCTGTCAGTATTTTTCATGTGTTCAGCAACATCTGCAGGATGTGGAAAGCACAGAAACAAACCAGATGTTGCAAAAGGTAGTGACACAAAGAAACATAATTATTACAATCTCTCATTCAATGTTTTGTCCCTATTCTTTCTTCATATGTTAGTAAATTTTACTGCTGGTACAGTGAGTAAGTCATGTAAGTTCTCTCTAAACAGATTTACAATCATTTATAAAAACTGATATATACACCTATTAAAGCCAAATTTCCTTTAGCAATTTAGGAGGCAAAATAGATTAAGAAAATGCAGATATTTATTTCAGCCATCAACATTTATTCATTTAGATAATTATTACTTAATTATACTGTCAAAAAGGGTATAGGGGAAATTCACCATTGATAAACCAGACACCATAAAAGTTCTCCACTTCTCGTGTGAGATTGCTGGGACCAGCTCATTTCTCTGCCAAGCATTCGTAATGCTGATTTGACAAGGAGTGCAGATCCAAAATTATGCAAGTGAAATCTATCATTTGTAGTTCATGCTAATGTGTAGAGTCTGGTACAACAGTGCCCCCACAAGCAAGTCAACAGCAAAAGCCATGCAACAAGATACCCTACTGAGTCACTGTTCCATGAAGGTCTAGTCTGTGTTTTCTAAATGAAGGAGCTATTTTAGGAACCACCCTCCAGATTAAAATATGTATTATAGCCATTTGAATGCCCACGGCAGTCCAAAAACTAGGAGAGTTTCAAATAGATTCAGAAAAGTGTCCAATTATTTAAACTCAGACTTTAGGAATTTCATAGGCAGGAATCAGAAAACCAGAGAACTCTGCCAAACTCTAAGGGAACAAAGTATAACTAGATTAATATATAAATCTTATTAACTGAAATGTAGCTGAATACAGTCATTTGTTATCAAAGACTTTCAATCGTCTTACAAATTGCAATGTTTTGGTCTCATAGGCTCCCCTGCCAAGTTGAAGGCCTAATTAAGGTTGTTGGAAAAGAATAGTGTTCTAATTAGTTTAATTATGATATGATGAATTATCAAACTAATTTTTAAAAACAATGGGCAATTAGCCTTTCACAGTTCAACCCTATTTTCCAAAACAGGAAATGAAGCATAACATACTTGTTTTTAATCACTAGGCTAAAGTCTGAGACTCTAATCCAGAGGCGGACTGGGGACGTAATGAGACATGCAACTCCTCCCCTTCACCTCATTTCATTCTTTGTGTATTGACTCAACTGCCTTTTGGCTTCACTTTTGGAAAGTGCATTGTTCAGGCCAAGACTGGACCCATTTTCCCTTTCAAAGTCACAGTCCCATACTTTTCTCTTTTCCCTTCCTTAGTCTGTTGCACAGCAAAAGCTGAAGTGCCACATCAGTGAAATATAGGGCACTGATGACACCACAGAAGCATGATGATTCTTCATCCTGACTTTATTTGTGGTGGATATATTAAATAAAGATAACGGAGACACTACGCTGTACACGAGTAAGGTACTTGGTGTTATGACACTACTGACCAAGTGAACCAATGTCTTTCTTTTTAAGCTAGGTTGCGTTCTCTATAGTAGATTGAACAAACATTTTTATTTTCCTTAATATTATTTTGTATTTGTGTTTGTAGGGCAATTTTTTGGGGGTCATAGTTACACCTATGCAAACCCAAAGAGTTCCTGCGTCCTTCAGTTACTCACCCAGCGGGTCATTCCATAAACATGCTTACACCTGGACAACCACAGTGAGGCCACTGAATTGTAACTGAAGACAAAATCTGGCCCAGCTACAGAACAGCTCGTTGCTGGAAGAGGAGCCAGGGGAGACAAATTCAGGCCCAGGTACAGAATGACTTGTTGCTGAGTGAAAGATGGGGATATTAGAGGTGAGACCACTCATTGAATGAAATTGAAAGTGAGAGGTAAAGAGGGAGAGACACTCAATTTAACCAAACCCATCCTTTTAAAAAAGATTCAGGATGGAGATAGAAGAACTGAGGTTTGCTCCACTTGTGATTTTCATGAGATCTGATTTTCTCATCCCTACTGGTAACTCTGAACCCAATGGAAAGAGTAGTAGTAAAATTACTTTTCAGCATGACTTAGTTAGTAACATTGTTGTCTCTAGATGTGAAAAATTGAGAGCCTCAACACAGCAATGCACTTTCGTACATGACTAACATTAAGCATATGAGCACACCCATGGGACTACTCAGATGCTTAAAAATAAACGCACGCTTAAGTGCTTCAGTGGATCAGAGTTGAGGTTCCTCACTGGGGCTTGAGTTTACACTCAGTGCAGATGTCACAGTGGAATATTGGCAATACGACAATGTTCAAGGTGCCATCCTTCAGATGAGATGTTCTGTCTAGGATCCTACATGGCCCCCATGAGTGCCTCCATTTTTCCTCTTCCTTGCTGCAGGTAGGAAGGAACTATGTGATTAAATTGTTGGGGTTTGTATGCATGTCTGTTGGTGAGAATAACTTATTGAAGAAGCAAGATCGAAGAAATTAAGTTTGCATGTAGTTGTGATTGTGCTGAGGTTAGTAGATATGCTTGTTTCCCTGGAAATGTATTTCACAATCACAGTCTGGTGGTGTCTGCTGCAACTCCCTTTGTTTGCCAAAAGTTGTAATGTTCCAGTGGAATGATGCTGTTGTAGGAAATCATGGCTGCAGAGGGAGATCGGGTCTCTCAGACAGATATGGTCAAGGCCCTGGAGGGCTTTGAATATCAGGGCTGAGACCTTCATCTGAATTCTGTTCACTGAGGAGCCAGTGAAGCACATCATCTTTGTGCTCTGTTCATAGTGACCTGTGTTGTTAAGTGAAGAGGCTGTCAAGTTTAGTACCAGCTGATGTTTTTTAGGGTATGTGGCTTAGTTCCTAGACCTAATGAGTATCAATAATCAAGCCTGCAGAAGTCACAAATGAGTGGATCTCTGGGGTCAGACCTGTGTCTGATAGAATACGGTGCAATCTCTTGACCAGTCACAGATGGAAATGTTTTTTGTGGCAGCAGGTCTTTGGTCATCCAATAGTATTGAGGAACCCAAAAGGAGTTGGAGTTTGTTGGAGTCTCTAACAATCTGACGGCAGGTGCCCTCAATGCAGGGACTTGTCATAGGAGAAAGACGTTCTCTCTTCTCATTAACATTATCTCAGGCTTGCCTGGTTTCAACGTTAGCCAGTGGTTGATGATTTTGGCTAGGCACTGAGAAAGCTGGGAGATGGTGTTGTTTATGTCTGATGTAAGGGAAATGCAGAGCTGGGTTTCATCCACTGCCATCTGTGTCCTCCCCCTGGCTTTCCCAATGGATGTAGAATAACATGGAGGAAAGGATAGCTCCTTGTGGGACTCGGCACATAAGGGCTCGGGAGCTATAGGAACAATTTCTCAGAACCATCCCTCTAGTTTTGGGGCTGAAAGGAAGGACCTGGACCATTTCAGGCCATTTCTCTTCACTCTCTATGACATGGAGACTGAAATATTTCATGAAGCATGGTTTGAAACAGGTGCCACACAGTACCTGGAAATACTTATTAAACTAGCTTATAAGGACTGGCGAAAACATTTTTACTGTAAAGAAAAAAATCGTTTTCAAGCAATAAAAAGATTAACACGATGCAGCGGGTACAAAGATAACTTGAGCCCCTCATTAAAGCAATTCAGTTATTTAGTCAATTTTACTTATTTACAGACTAGAAGATTAATGAGTTCAAATACTAACTGAGACAGTAATTAGGTTTCAAAAACATCCTATAACACAATCAATCATTGCTTGGGAGCATAATGACATTAGGGTAGGGCCCTCTTTCAGCTGAAGTTATTAGCATGTGATTGGTGAAGACTGGACTTGAACAGAGAGTCTACCCCAGGGTCCTGTAATAAAATGAAAGAGGAATCTTAAATAAGGAGAAACTATGTCTTTGACCCTTTGTCCTTTGCCTGTAGATGCAGCGATACTGTACTTGGGATTTAAGGCTCTTTAACAGGACTTTGGGGAATGATGGCATTTCAAAAGACAGTTGGTATTTTACTTTAAACAAGGCTTTACTTGAGACCTAATGTGACATAGGCTGTATATATAGATGTGTGTCCTCTAATCTGCTATTTGGGGCCATTAGCAGCTTCTTCCAGGACATTTCAGCTCTCTTCTTGAATTCTTTTCAAATAACATCAGCTAAAAGTAGGGATTTAAATGTTCTAGAGGAAAGAGCCCCAAAGAAAAGGGAGGGAAAAAATCCATCTGAAGTTAAAGGAAAACTATAATCAATTTAAAAACCAATGTTTCCACTTTATCATCTTTTTAAAAAAATACCTGTCTGGCAATTGCAAATATCAAGTATATTCATCCCCTCTATCCATGTAGTTTCTGGAGAGTCACTGCTGGGATGCGTTCTCATCTCGGTGCACATGGCTAAACTTCCATTAATTCTACTAAAAGTTACGTTCGTGCTCCTAGGCATGATGGGGATTTTGAGATTTAGTCCAAATTTCAGAGTGGGGCTTTTAAAGCACTCAGCATTGGCCTATCCTGCTGCCACTGTAGTCAGTGGGACTTTTATCAACGACTTTAACGAGAGGAAAGTTTGGTCAATATGAAGCACTTTTGTATATCCAGACCTAGCTGTTTAAAATCAGGCAATTAAAGAGAAGATTTTCAAAGGAGCCTAAGACAGTTTATTGTCCAGCTCTTATTGGGAATTGGGTGTCTAATCAGGTACTTTGAAAAATCACAACCTAAGTTCCTAGTTAGTCACGTGCTTAAAAACAGCCTAATTTTCAGAGGTGCTGAGCACTCCCAGCCCCCAAAATCGTCAATGCTCAACATATTTGAAAAAAGGGCCACTTTCATGTACATGCCTAAATAGGGATTCATATGTCTAACTTGAAGCATCCAGGTTTAAAAATGTCAACTTTACAACTTTTTTCCATGTATCTGATATGCACTTTTCATGCAAATATAAACTTTCTGAAATAATCTTTGCAAAAGATTGACATGAGAGCACATTTTAAAAAGGAAAGAATCACCACATAATCTAAAATGAAAGAACTGCAGTTCCTTCCCCTTTTGGACTCTGTGATATAGAACACCTGATTTTCCAATCTCACAGTTTTGTTCCTGGCCTCCCTCCCCACACAAATCTACACATTTACAAATCTAGCTGCTATTACACATTCATCAAGGTATTCCTAGTTGCCACAATTCACTAATGAACAATTGAAATGGACTACAATATGGGTGTTACACACTGGAGTTCTGGTAGGAAAATGAAGCTTATTTCCCGACCTCAGCCTCCTAACCTGGGTGAAGGTTACAAAGGTTATATGACTGAGTTCAGTAGGCACTGACTCCAGCGTCTGCTGTTACGTAGTTATTATGGAACCTTGCGATAGTATATTGGAGTCATTCCTGCAGTCAATAAATCGAATATCAAAGAATATATATACACAAATTCAGAAAGAAAACAGCAAAAGTATATTTCAAAACAAAAGTGTGGCAACAACAGGAAACTCCAGTCAATACAATCAATCCTGATAACAGAGGCAGTCAATGCAATTACATTTTATAAAATCAATGCATCCTCCTGCTCGGAACGCTGTGAAAGGAAGGAAATGCACTAACGTCCCCCTCTCCATCTGCATGTGACAATTACAGTACCCTAAATGCAGCTAAACGAGGACCAAAGCAAATATAAGATTCTGACGCCTTGGCATTGGCACTAGTGTCGTCATGCTGCACCCCCAATACCTATCATGAGCTTATGTGGCACTTAGTGCTGCCTAGCCCGTGTGCAGACCCTCCACACAAAGGTGAATTTCACCCACAGATCTTAATGTGCAATTCTCCTTACCACCCAAATGTATGCATCAATTTTTAAATGCATTTCGCTTTCACGGGCTGGGTTTGATCACAAACAGGATGCCTGATGTTCAAAAGTCAAGTTGCGTTGCTTGGTTGTGATTGACCAGATAAGTCACATGGTCTTTTCAAGTTCCCCAAATGGATGAGTGCACAAATACTTCCACATGTGACTCTGAAATTCGCTCTGGTCTTGCAGTCACTGAAATGTTTGCTAAAGAGGCCTGAGCAAATCCATTTAAAGATTCAAGAGAAAATGCAGAGGAATGGGGGGGTGGGGGCTGGGATTCATGGAGATCTCTTTAAAACATGCTGGGCCCAGTCCCGCCCCATTGCACGCATGGAACTTCCATGGAAATCAGTGAGTTCCAACCATATAGTGACTGCAGGCCCTACATGTTGTAAATTCCCAAGTGGAGTTTTTATTTTTAGATTTAATTTGATTCGCAGACCCTGGCTGAAGACAATACCTTCCTGCTAGGCGCTGGAGATATTTTCAGCACAACAAAAAGCATTAGAGAAGTAGAGTCCTAGTTTAATGCAAACAAAAAGGGATCCTTCCCAGCTGCTTTCCTCAGTTAAGGAGCCAAGGTGAAAGAGACACACCAGAGCATGAGTACTGCTGGGTGAAAGAGAACTTGTCCCTACTGGGGGAGAGACATGAGTCTGGACTCTGGTAAGGAGGGAGCTGTAAACACCAGTTCTGAGCAACAGTGCCTCTGCAGAACAGGAGCTGGCAATAGCTACAGGCTCCATTGCCCAACACCCCTCAGCAAACTCATTCTCTTGACACTGTATGACTGAGAGTTGAAATGTGAATGTGTCCCAACTGGGTTTTTCATTAGTTTCATATAAGGTTAAACAAATAATTTTAGGCAATGTATTCTCATGTGACAGGTGTGTGCCCTACATACCAGCCAGTTCTTGTCTGTCAATATGGGGGAAAATTAGTGGTTTTATAAAATCAGCTTCAAAATATTGCAGTGTATTCTAACTGGTTGGACCCCTGTACATGCATATACAGTATGTAATTCACTCTTCATTTCACAGGGTGCAAATACCTGCAAAGCTACAGGTAATTATTACAGTGACATGTTGTGTATGTGTGTTTGAGAGAGAGAGAGAAAGACACTATTCTGCAAAATAATATTTTCTTTTCAAGTGGAAAAATTCCAAACTTTTTCCCATTGGCAAAGTTAAATTTCCTATTCTATGTCCCATGCGGCATTTTCTATCATCAGTGTTTACGTTCGCATAAGTGAAGTCAAGCAGCCGTGGGAAGACAGAGTACAAGGGCATTCCCAGTTTGATATCTGGGTGCATTTCATATAGCATTTTACTTTCCATTTCTAAAATTAGCTCACAGCAACAGGAGATCTCTCTCAGATTCAATGGATCAGATAACACCAAGAGTCTAACTTGGCTAATCTGGCCCACGTTGAGTTGTACCTTACTACACAAACAGTTCCACTGAAAGCAAAAAACTCTTTAGAGGATCTTGCAGATCATTCATAAAGTCACACACTCTGTCTCAGAGAAGGTAAAAAGATGATACAACTTAATTTATTGAGAAAAAAATGAAAGAAAACACTTATAAAATATCAGAGAGAAGAAAACAAAGTTGGGCTAGACTTTGCCTGGCCATCTCAAAAATGCAACAAGAATTCAGAAAATTATGCAGGGTTTAATTAGGGAAATAAATTGAGCAGAAAGCTCCTCCCTTTCGTTAAATGTGGCACCGGTTAATGATTTTCACAATGGGGAATAATACATATGAATTAGAAAAAAAAGACTTTCAGTTAAAAAAAAAATAGTCAGTCTCAGATTCAGGAGCAAATAATCCTGATCCTACAAATAACTGAAGGCCTGATGCAACCCCCATTCAATCAATGGGAAGTTTTCCATTGACTCCAGTGGGAGTTGGATCCGGCCCTTGAGTCTTCACCAACACTATGTCAATGGGAGTTGAGGGCCGTCAGCACCTTGCAGTGGGCACTCTGCACCATTGAGGATTAGGCCATTGGTCTGCACTGGACCTACATCCTGGTTGGGAACTGGCTTAGCTTTGTAAAACCAGATCATATAATCAAGATAGTGAGAAAGAAGTTGCTATTAGTCAAGTCTCTAAACAAATAAACAAACAAAAAATAGTGAAAGAGTGTCCCGGTAACTCAAGAACTATTCCAATATTTAACTCATGTTCACTTGACATGGTTTCAGCTTTGTGGGCTCAGAAAGACTATGAAAATGATATTAGATGACAGGCCAAGGCTGAGCCAAACTTCTTGTCAGCCATTCACACTAAGCCATTCATATTTATAAATGGCTGTTACTTAAATGCAACGGATTCTAGTATAACATACTCTAGAAGATTGCTGCTCTGGGGCCTTCGTTTTCAGGATCTGAAGGAGCACCATATCTTAACTAAATTAGAAAGCATTTGTAGGGTGTCTCTGTCTGAGCTGCTGCTTGATGTTTTATGTTTTAATATTTTAAGTAAAGTTTATTACGACAAAGTCAGTGACAGTGCTTTTAGTAGGTCAATAAATCATAGACCTATCATATCACCAGGTGACAGTTATGCAAAGCACAGGAGGTAATCCGATATTATTTCAACAAAATAGCAACCACAGCCACTCCTGGCATATACACTTCAAGCTGCTGATTTTTAATCAAAAAGGTAAATATTTTTTTGATTTGGGTCCTTTGCTAATGCTATGCGTTTGGCATTTCTAAACTGCTCATCTGAAAAAAATTGATTTATTCCATCTAAAATGCTACTCCTGTTGCTTGCAATGAAGCCTTGTCTATAATTACCTAATGTGGAGGGACAAAAAGACACAAAACAGATGAGAAAGAAGATAAAATTATTTCTGAGAGACTGGATTTAATCGTGGCCTCTTTCCAACCGTATAAAAATTGAAGGGAATGCTAAAAATTTCTGAGGCAAGATAAATCAAGGTGAGAGTGGGAAATTTCCCTAATTTTTACTATCAGAGAAAAGACCTTTATATATGAGACTCCTAAGCACCTGTCAGCTCTGGGTGTCTGACTAATATACCATTGAAAAAGCAACAATAACGTAAATATATTTTAAATCTCTTACACCTGACCAGATACATGTGAAAAGCCCCTCATTGGACCTTTACACGAGAAGGAGATTGATATGCTCTAAACACATTCATAAAAAAAGATGAACCAGCACCGTTCCGATCCTATTCCATGCCATGTTGCTCTGAGATGTTTGACATATGGTACTATGGGCAGCTACTGACCTATGCCTGGTGTAGTTCCTTGACACCAAGGTTGCAGTGGAAAAGATATTGCATTATAACAGAAGGAAGGAAGGAAGGAACCAGGGAAGGGTTCAAGTATATAATTAAAATTAGACTGGTGGCTCTAGTGTCATGTTGTTTCATATGTAAAGGGCAAAACACATGCTTTCAACCTGGGAGACTTATTTTAGGGTTCAGGAAAGAAGGAACAAATATTAGTCTTTGTGAGACATACTTAGGCCCAGCTCTTCAAAAGTATTTAGGTGCCTAACTCCCACTGAAATCAATGAGAATTAGGGACCAAAATACCTGTGAGAATCATGACCTTAGGACCTGATCCCAAACCAACTGAAGTAAAAAAAAAAAAAGACTCCCGTTAACTTCAGTGGTTTTTGGATTAGGCTCATCCTGTGCCACTCATTCTGTGACAACCATGCTGAGTTGAGCCACAGCATCGCTCAACAGAGAGGAAAGCACAACCCTTACATTTAAATGTGTAAAATAGACATCAAAGACAGTCACAACATGCCCCCAACATGTAGATAGCTACATGCTCACCACACCTACAAAGCAGATTTTAAAAATGTGGAGGCCAGCCTCTCTGTCCACTTACATGGCCACCATCACTGCAATATCTGAACCTTGCATCATCACTAGCAGAATTTACCCTCACAACCCTCCTGTGAGTTAGGGAAGCATTAACATGATTTTACAACTCAGGCACCGGGTAGATTAAATGACTCACCCAGTTTCACATAGAAAGCTAAAGGGAATAGAATCAAAGAAAATCGTAGACGATTAGGGTTGGAAGGGACCTCAGGTGGTCATCTAGTCCAACCCCCTGCTCAAAGCAGGACCAACCCCAACTAAATCATCCCAGCCAGGGCTTTGTCAAGCCAGGCCTTAAAAGCCTCTAAGGAGGAGATTCCACCACCTCCCTAGGTAACACATTCCAGTGCTTCACCACAACGCTCAGAACTGAACCTAGATCATTTGAAACACAATCCAGCGCCCTATTCACTAGACCAGTGTTTCTCAGCGACAGATCTGTGAACCGGCACTGGTTCCTGAGATCGCCCTGACACATTTCAGGAAGGCAGCGAGCTGATCCCTGGCATCAAAAAGGCTGAGAAACACTGCACTAGATCATCCTTCCTGCCCTGCAGAAGTGGGCCTACTGAAATCAATGGAACTCTTGGTGTGACAAGGCTTGCACATCAGAGTAAGACCTTGCAGGATCAAACCCTTAGGGTCAAATATAAAAACCAGAAGATCAAGGGCTGTATTCTCAGAAGTGTCACTGGTGCTACGTGTTGGGATAAACCAACATTAGCAGTACCAGGTTTGACCCATCTGTGCCTAGGGCAGCCACCTGAAAATGCCAAGGTCAGGGCAGGCTGTAAAAGGAGAGCAGATTCTCCCAGCACTGGGTGGGTAACACTGAAGTCAGCCCTCCCAACCAGCCACAAACCGTGCTTCTGATTCCCCACCTTGGTTAACAAGAAGCCAGTAAAGAAATACACACAGCCCCCTATACTGCATTTCTGTCTCTGGCTCCCAATCAGCCACTAGGTCTAGTAAAGAGACCAGTTATTTAAACTCTGTGCTCTTTACCAAAAAGGTTCCCCCTGACCCCAAAGGGTCAGTCACAGTACCAGATCAATAGAAGTTTAGATCTTACCCAAAATACCACGCTGCCAGCCAATCCTTTAGTAACTAAAACTAAAGGTTTATTATAAAAAGAAAGAAACAAACAATAAGAGAAATTTTAAAGGATTAAAGCAATCACATACATACAGAATTCCCCTGAGGCAGTGCTGTTTTACACTGATCTCAGTTTAGACCTGTGCCTAAATGCCAACATATGGGCCTCTAAAAGAATAATGTTTTAGGAAAGGTAGAGAATACAGAAGATCTAGGACATCCAGAATAAAGCACAGATTCAATTACCTTAATTTATCCATAAAAGTTAGAGAAACGAAGGCCCTCATCCTGCAACCACATATGCACGTGTTTAGCTTTCAGCTTGCGAGTAGTTCCATAGACTGCAATGGAACTACATGTAGGCCCAAATCTGAGCACGCATATTAGCAATTTGGTGAAGAAGAAGTTAAGAGGGGACCTCAGTCTCTGCCATGGGCCTGGAAATAGAGATCAGAGTTGAAGCAGACGTAACGTTTGAGGTAGACAGTGTCACTACCGTGCACTAAAGCAAAAGAAGGATCATGCCCCAAAGGAACTTATGCAGCATTTGATTACACTGAAAATAGATAGTACTTGGAACAAACCACTCTGAGTAACAATGGGGGTAGCTGGGATGAGTAATTTTAAATGCAGTGTCCCAGGCCTGTGAAAAGGCTAAACAGTGCAAGTTAAACAGAGGTGCTACCAGTAAAGAAGGGAGCAGATTCACAAGCATGACTAGGCAAGGTGCTCAGCACCAGTTCCTCAAAGGAGCTAGTACGCTGATTTACACCAGCAGAAGATCTGGGCTTCCAGTGCGTCCCAGAGGGGATGAGCATTCGCAAGTCTCATTAAAGTTAATGGGAGTTGAAAGCCCTCAGTACTCCCAGAAGTATTGAGTCCCTTGTAGGATTGTGCTCTGATCCAAGGCCTATTGAAGTCAATGGAAGTCTTTTCACTGACCCCAATGCACTTTGGAACTGGCCCTTGATGGGTAACTCCACTCCAAACATCTATTCTTATTCTCCTATGAACAGCCAGTAGTTCGCTTTATTAACTCCACTGCGCATGGCTCAGCTGACCCATCAAAGTGAGGAGAATTAATCCCAACTGTGCTTGGATTTATGCTTTTTTGTATTATTTTTTATTTTGCAGCCAATGGGGAAGGACCTGGGAGAGTTTAGATAATCTGAATGAACACTTGTGATCAGGGGCCAGGGCCTGTGTTTTGTGCAACTCTGGCATAACTCGACGCAGTAATCGCTCAGCTGCCCTTGCAAACGATAGTCGTGCCGAAAATAAATAGAGCTGCAGCTAAAAAATTTAGGACAAGACAGAAATAAGAGCAGAAGCTGCTCCTCTTTGGGAGATGTATAATTTATGTTTGTTCTGTGGCATGAGTTCAACTGCGACCTCTTAGCTGGCAGCTGTCTCGCACTGCTTTCTCCTTCCACCTGCCTCGTGAGCAAACAGCCACTGACTTTGTGTGCACGGATAAATCTGTCACAGTGACTTCCACAATGAACTCTCTGGAGGAAGACTAAAGTAGTCCAGAGAATAAATCTAACCCTCAGAAACAGCGGCAAGGTTGTCCAAGTTTACAACACCTCCTTTTAACCCCTTTGGTATAGACCTTATTGGCTATAATTATAACTGGCATTGTCTGACATACTGAAACCTGGAGCCCTCAACAGCATGATGAATGTTTGGCTCAGTACAAATCTGAGCTGGATGCCGGAAACATCAGGGACAGGCCAATGATGTAATATAATAAGCTCTCATCTGACGTGGCAGCAGTAAGCTTTAGAGCTTTCACAAGGACATCCAGGTGGCTGCAAGGTTTTACAAGAGAAAAACTATTTACCGAAGGATTAAGATCGCAAGGTCATAGCATTAGATTAGATTATTCATAGATTTACCATTAGATCAGATGGTCCCTTAGATTAACAGGGCCTTCCCAGCCCCCAGCTCCTCCACTGGGACATGGCAGATATTAAATTGACACTACACTTGATCTTAAACACCATGCCTCTAATAAAATAACAGCACAGGCCATTGGGGTGCTCTAGCAAAGCTTCTGACACAGACCAAAAACCCTTTTATAAATGAGAGCCCAAAGAATTGGTGAAAATATCACAGGTATTTTTTAAAACAATAGGGTTTTCAATCATTTAAGATGCCCAATGCTTGGTCATGCTGTATACTAAGGTTCCATTTTTAATAAATTTAGAAAGGGTTAATAAAGCATTAATAGATGTTTTAATAAACGGTGAATTGATTGTTATAGAGGCCAGCAGGTCAATAGATTGCCTATAACCATCTACAACACCTTCCACTTGTGCTTATAACTCTCTCTGACACATACCACTCATGTTGGTAACATGCTCATAATATCAATTAACCCTTTATTAACCCTTTGTAAGCCATTTATAAATGAAAACAATATAAAGTATGACCCCTAATTTTCTTGCTCCAGGAAGCAGTAATAGATGATGATGTTGCCAGGAAAATAAAGCAAAGCCCACAAAACCCTCACGAACCTTCATTCTGTTCATTCCTCTTTATGCTAATGCAGTGCTAGACTTCATCTGGGTCTAACATAGCCATGTGAGGGAGTAAGGCCTCCTTACCACTCTGCAGAGCCATATTAGACTTCCTCAGATTGTGGCTCCGGTATGGAAAAAACCAGGGAGAGGTGGGAAGAATGCATGCTGAATCCACACTGTTCGCACCTTGGAGCAAGTGAGTGGGAAGCAGGTGGAGCCATGGCTTTATCTTACCCATTTGCCAGCCAGACAAAATGGCTGAGTGTGGGGACAGTATGAAAAGGGCTGTGGGAAATATTCCCACCATTCCCACCCCCCGCAACCTGGAGCAAGTTGGAGTAGGAGAGGAATTATGTCTCTTTGAGGCATAGGTCTTCCCAGAACGCCTGTTGGGGCAACACAGGTATGTGCTGCTTCTTATCCAGAGCCAAGGCTTCGGAGCTAAGGTTTAATCTAGTCCAAAGTATCTGTTCCTTCTCACGTTCTAGCCACTTGGTTTTAATCTCCTCTTCTCCAACTCCTGCAGAAGCATCCTCTAATTCTCTACCTCACTGAGCCCCCAAGCCCTTTCACATTTCACATTAAGACATACAGATTCTCCCTCCACTGTGCCTAATTTCTCTCTCCATGATTGGCCTGAAAAAGACTGCACAACTGTCCTGAAATAGCAGATATTCCTATATTATATTATATTTATGATTCAGTCCATTGCATAATTTTGCAATGAGAACTGCATACCGTTCTTTTCTGCTTGCAAGAAATATGTACAAAATGGCATGTGCCTCATAATCTTCTGTGATTAATGTATAAAAACACAGTCAGTACATATTTAGATGATGATTTTTAGAATTATAAAGATTGATCTTGGTTCCAGGCATGGCCAATGGCGATCAAGCCCTTTAATCCACTACAGGTTAAAAGGCAATGCAAACACTCTGATGTTTATTTAGGACAGCAATTGGGAATATCTCATGCCATATTTCAAATATAAATACTCTTTGACTGTCTCTAAGTCAAGGACATATAAAGTCATTAGTATGTGGTTTTCTACAATCTATTGTAAATATTAAAATTACACAGGTCATTTGACACAAATTGAGATTTCTGCTTAATTTCTTCACAATCCTGGATTTCAGGGGACTGAGAAAAGGAGGAAAAAGTCTCATTGTCACATTAAGTCCCTTCTATTGTGAAGCAGAAATGGCATTTTAGAATATTCTTAGCAAATATTGAAAGCTGCCATATGACTTAGGGCACAATCCGGGAAGCCACTGAAGCCCACGGCACACTGACCATTAACTTCAGTGGACGTGGGATCGAGGCCTAGTATAAAAAAACTCCATATGTGACCAGTTTTCATAAACTGCTCATAATATTTGCTTTGGCGTACAGGGCCAGATACTTGTTGCTGTAAATAATTCTTCCATTGATTTCAGTAGGGGATCTCTTACTAAAAGGGTCTCCCAGAAAGACTGGGTGTTCCAAAACCGGGTGGTCAGCAGGTTAGTTCAAGCAATTGTTTTATACGAACTTGGACTGGTTGCATGGCTTCAGGGAGCCTCGAGATTAGAAGGACCACCCAAGCCCCACTCCTTGATTAGGTCCTGTGAAGGTTGCAGGGACACTTCAGCTCAACTGCTTCAAAGTAATCTTCTGAGAAAGCTTTACATTTCTGGGTGCTTCTGCAATTTGAACCTCCCAATCTTTTAATCTTTCACTTACCACTAGTGTTCAATATCCAAAGAGATGACCCCAGAATGGCTGCTGAGAGTTTATTTATGTATTTAGATTTAAAATATATAAAAGACCAAAACTCTAGGCACCCTAACATAATTAATGACACAACGACATTCCAGCAGCATTAAAGGAATCATTTCCACAAGCACTCAGCCAGCCAGCCACAGAAATTCTTTTCCACCTCTTCCTCATTATGGGAAGCAAACCCCAGCCCTCTCCAAAAACCCTATCAATGAATCTCTTTTGCAGCGTGCCCAGAAGGTCTAAGGCTTGTACTAAGTGTTGGGCTTTTCACTATTACTCTATTCATTAATCACGAAGGCCGGGGGTGGGGTGGAGGCAGTATGAGAGACAGAAAAAAGCAAGGTAAAAGGGAGACAAACTAAACCAGCTTCTGGGCCAAACAGACTTCTGGTATGTGGGGCATACAACTTCACCGACGTCATTGAGTTTTTCTACTTGCTCTTGCCAAAGATGAATTTGGCCCTCTGTATCTTTACTGATCTGGAGATGATAACACCTGGCCTGCAGCCCTGAGTTCTTTAGATCATCCTTGCAGTGATGTTGGCATTAGACATAACTCCTAATATATACTGAACATTCAGATTATCCTGGCAGAAAGTCATTCATGAACAGGATTTGGCAGTGTACAAAACACCGCGTATAGTGCAGCACAACTGCTGTTGTTTCTTTTCAGTCTATCTACTGCATTAACAACACTGTTACACTGGCGAGGGTTAGCCTGGAACATAAACACAGCAGCTACAGAGCAGAAAGCCATTCAGATAACTAGTCATTTCATTCGATCTCTATTAACTATGGAAAGAAGGTCTTTGGTAGTGGCACTTAACCGGGGCTAAGGAGATCTGGATTCAGTTCCCAGCTCTCTCAGACTTCTTGTGTGTGCCGTGAGCAGTAGACCTGGAGCCAAAGAGCCCATGACTCCCTGGAAGGACTTATTGACGGGAAAGCAGGGAATGTGGGAGTTAGGCTAAACGCAACTCAGCCACATGTACAGAGCAGTGTACAGGGTTTAATAAAGTCTCACTTGTTCAGCGCAGCCTGCATTCAGCTTCATGTTCTGCACATGAAACACTGAGTGGCAAACTCCCTGCACCTCAGTTCTTTTTGCCCACTTTTTGTCTGTTTAGATGATAAGCAACTTTGGGACAGGGAATATTCCCTATTCTGCATGGGCATGAGTGTGCATACATACATCACCGTGTGCAATGGAGCCCTCACCTCGACTGGGGCCCGCAGATACTTCCATAATACACTATTACAATACTCATAGCTGCAAAAGTAAATGACTTTCTCAAGAGGTTGGTAATGGAGCACAGCGCTTTACTGACCATAAGCGCTTGCTACTTGAGGACTTTTAATTGGTACTGCTCCAGTTCCTGCTGAACAGGAAACTGCTATAATAGCTGGCACTCATCACCACACTAGCTCGTTCACATGCCCCCTTCTCCTCCCCCATTCTGGCACCTTAGCACAGTTACAGCAAGGACATGGAGCATCTTTGAGACTTCTGTTATCCCTAGATGGTGTCCCTCCAGCAGCAGGCTGGGTATATTGGAGAGACAGCACTGTAATGTCACTGCCCGCAGGACTAGCAAACCAGCATCTTTCACAAATTCAAAATTCTTAAAAAAAACCAAAACAAAACAAAAAAAAAAACCCTGGTTAACACCATTCACATATGGCTACTTTGCTCCACAATCAACAATCCTCTCCTACCATCCCTTGAACCGAAAACATCCATACGTTGCCAGGGATGATATTATGTGGGGGCCAGTGTGTACAAAACCAGATCAAAATATCAATTTATCCCTTGGGTCCAGGAACCATTGATTGTGAACATAAAGGAATTATTGCATGCCACTCTATTTTTACAGGCAGCCTGGCACGACGTATTCCCATTCAGTTAAAGACCCTTCACAAGGAGCAATAGAAATGTTCTGTTCCTTCAATACCTTTTCAACCATTTTTACAAGTATTCAGGGGTTTAAGAGGCTCTGGGGCTCTTCTACGTGTCTGACTGTGCTAAAGATTTTTTTAGCTAACTCTTTTCACCTCTGGGAGCCGTGGTTAAATCCCAGGACTGGATTATTCAGCCTACCTGAAACTAATTCTCCCTCTATCTTGAGAAATATTCAAAGCATCCAAAGATATGCGTGGGATGTATTCAGCATATTTACTGAAGAATTTAATTTTAAGCACTTGGAAACATCTGTTGCATTTCAGCTCAGTAAGTGTAAATCACAAAAATATAGTGGCATCTGCATGCTTAATGTGGAAAGATTTGCTTTTGCAAAACAAAAAAAAAAGAAGAAAAAGAAAGTAACATATTTCATTGGGGGTACTTGATCACCAAAAATCACGTACAACTTAGTGCTTAGGGAACTAGCACTGATTAATGGACTAGCTTGCTAAACCATATGCTCTTGAATACCCATCTTTGAATCCCAACGCCCCTAGCTGGGTCAGCACTTTTCATTTCTGGTGCTGAGAAGTGACTTTCTAAATTTTTAACTCCACTTGTGTGCTTCTAGGAAGGAAGGAAGGAAGGAAGAAATGGTCCATGAAGTTTCACTTGGCTTGAAAAAAAATATGGAAATATCTTCCATGATTACAAGCAACTCGTTGGAGGAGTTCTGCAAAGCAGGAAGCCTGCATTTGATCATCTGTGCCTGGAAGAGCAGGCATCGTAATTGCTTGATGAGAACGAGAGCAGAAGGTCTCAGAGGAGATGAGAATGATCCGACAATTCACAGAGTGGGGAGTTAGAAATTTAAAATAGTAAAATATGTTGGGACTTGTGTCTTCTCCGTTACATGTTGATTGAATGCCTTGCCTGATGTTGTGTTTGATATGGCCTGTAGCAGGTCGTCAAATAGGCAAAAATGAATGTCAGTTATGATATTTCAAACCCTTTGAACTAGATATCACAAAAGCTTGGGGAAGGCTAGATGCTGAACAAAGTTACCTAAGCACCAGAATGGAGGCACAGAGACAGATGCTGCTGTTAGCTGAAATGTCAGATCAAGGGATCAAAGCAAGAAGGTGCTGCAAAAAGGCATTTCCTGGTTCTCTCAGGAATCTCCAGCAACCTTTGTAGCCTTTCATTCAGACCATGCTAAGAGAACAGAATGAGGATTTTATAAGGGATAAAGAGATACAAATGGATGTTCATTTGAACTCAGCAGATCTAATTGGAACGGTTCTGGGCAGCTGTTGAATCTAGTATTTCAATGAGGATTATCACAGGTATTGTATATGATGAAATTAGAGGACTCATCTCTGCAATTACTGATAAGGATTGCTTGTCGGAAAATGAGCAAACTTTTATATTACGTATAAGTTTTGCCATTATATTCATTGCTACAAAGTGCCTCAGTGCTTAGACACTGCCAGTCAATTACCTCTTTTTTCTGCATAACTTAGTCTTCATGGAAAGCTTTTCCACGATAATAATAACTAACAATTAATAGTTTACAGACTTTCTATATCAGAGGGCAAAGTGTATGGGGAAGGAAATTATAATTATTTGAAATGATAATAAATCTAATTAGAAGATACACATACAATTAAAAATTGCAACAATAAAATAATGACCAAAGTGGAACAATAGATGTGCAAGGTTAGACTGTGGAGTTAAACCTCAGCACATGTTCTGGGGAGAGTTGGAGAGAACAGGCTGCAGAGGCCTGAAAGAAAGAAACGTCCTTAAAATCAGAAAAGGGTGTCCTGCGTCAGTAGGGGAGCGCAGGTTACAGCAGCAGCTCTGCTACTTATTGTCTATGCTATTTCTAAGGTACCAATCACATTGGATCAGTTTTAAATGTGCTAGTCTTTCCATTCAGTTTCACCGATTCTCCTAATACATGGGGATCAAAGAGGGTAGAAAAGAGAAATACTGGCCTTGTGGTTAAAGCCCTGGCATGGAACTTTTGGATTAATTCATTCAGTTCTTGGCTCTGCCACAGACTTCTCTGGGCAAGTCACTTAATCTCTCTGTGCCACAGTTCTCTATTTGGAAAAAAGTAGATGGTCTTACTTACTTTTGCCTTTTGACTGTAAGCTCTCTGGGGCACGGTGCATCTCTTACTATGTTTATGCACAGTACCTAACACAAGAGGGCAAGCCCTGACTTACAGAGGGAAATTGCACCTATGCAATCTCTGTTTTACAGTAGTGCAGCATATCAACACTGGGGTCTTACACTGGTGTGAAAAATCACTTACTCTTGCTTTACACCAGTATGGAAGGAGAAGCACGCTGGATAGTGCAGGGCTAATACTTTCTGAGGGAAAATAATTGAGAGACTAACTGTGATCTTCAAATATATGTACCTTTACAACTTGTGTGTTCACACACACATGTACACTTCCTTCCTTCCTTCCTTTTTTGGAAGAACTTAATATGTCAACATGGTCACAACACACCAAGATCCCATAAGCAATCTTGATGGTAAAGGAACTCATTCTCCAAACATGAAAATCACAGAAGGGCATAATATTTTTAAACTGGAAGGAAGGAACTGAGCACTTTTGCCATGCTAGAGAAAACAACATTTCAGGTAAATGAGAGGGTAGGAAAATGGTCCAATTTTTCTAGAGTTGTCTGATTAGCATTATATGTTGTATTGAACACGTTGAGCTGAATTCTGACCCAGACTCCAATAAAGTCAATAGTTTGCTCCAGTGTAACTCAGAACAGAATTTGACCCAACGTCGGTTGACCAGCGTGATGTATTCTTCTTGTAATTAATTGATGACATGAAGTGGGTGAGAGAAGGTCAGGTGTGATGTCTCCTTTTCCATACCCTCCTCAATTCATTTTCCTTTTGCCCTTTAAATTAATATAAGAAATTAAATGAATAAAAATGAAATTATAAAACTGCAACACCTCTCTCTCATCCATCCTTTTATGTGCATACTTATTTGAGTGGTCCATATGATACATGCGGCCTGCAGTTAACTTGTGTTAATGATACATCCTGATAATCAATTATTCATTATTATTATTATATTACAATCAAAATCAAGGCCCTGTTGTTCTGGCCACTGTAGAAACATATTGTAAGAGAAAGTCTCTACCCCAAAAAGGTTCCAGTCTAAATAGACAAGATAGAAAATGGGAGAGAAGAGAAATAGAGGCCCAGAAAAGGCAAAGTGACTTGTGTCAGGTCACACAGCAGAGGAATAAAACACAGATCTCCCGGGTCCTCGTCCTGTGCCTTAGACTTTAGACCACACTGCCTCTCCCCTTAAAAGGAAGAGCCACAAGAGTGAAATGCTTGCAAGCTGCATGGAAACTCTGTAAAAACACCATAATAGAAGCTATATGCATACCCCAAATTAAAAAGAAAAAAACCAGTAAGAGAATCACAAACAGCAGCGAGAGAGAAAAAGACCTCATTTAAAAATTGGAAGTCAAATCACACTTTGGAAAATAGAAAGGAACAAACTCTGGCAAGTCAAGTGTACAAGTATAATTAGGCAGGCCAAAAAATAATTTGAAGAACAACTAGCAAAAGACACAAAAACTAAAAGCAATTTTTTTAAAGTACATAAGAAACAGGAAGACCACCAAACAATCAGTGGGGATGCTGGATGATCAAGATGATAAAGGAGCACTCAAGGAAGGTGAGGCCATTGCAGAGAAGCTAAATGAATTCCTTGCATCAGTCTTCTCTACAAAGGATGTGAGGGTGACAAATCTGAGGAGCTGTCCCGGACTGAGGTGTCAATAGAAGAGGTTTTGGAACAAATTGATAAATTAAACAGTAAAAAGTCACCAGGACCAGATGGTCACCCAAGAACACCCAAGAGCTCTGAAGGAACTCAGATATGAAATTTCAGAACTATCATCTGTGGTACGTAACCTATTACTTAAATCTGTGTCCGATGACTGAAGGGTAGACAATGTGATACCAATTTCTAAAAAAAGGGCTCCAGAGGCAATCCTGGCAATTACAGGCCAGTAAACCTAATTTCAGTACCAGGAAACTGGTTGAAACTATGATAAAGAACAAAATTATCAGACACACAGATTAACAAGATTTGTGGGGGAAGAGTCAACATGGCTTTTGTAAAGGGAAATCATGCCTCACCAATCTATTAGAATTCTTTGAAGATGTCGGCAAACATATGGACAAGGGTGATCCAGTGGATATAATGTACTTGGACTTTCAGAAAGCCTTTGCCAAGGTCTTTCACCAAAAGCTCCTAGGCAAAGCAGGTTCTCTCATGGATCAGCAACTGGTTAAGAGATAGGAAACAAATGGCAGAATAAATTATCAGTTTTCACAGTAGAGTGAGGTAAATAGTGGTGTCCCACAGGGCTCTGTATTGGAACTAGTGCTGTTCAACATATTCATAAATGATCTGGAAAAGGGGTAAACAGTGAGGTGGCAAAATTTGCAAATGATACAAAATTACTCAAAACAGTTAATTGAAAAGCAGACTGCAAAGAGTTACACAGGGATCTCACAAAACTGGGTGACGGCAACAAAGTGACAGATGATATTTAATGTTGACAAATGCAAAGTAATGCATATTAGAAAACAGAATCCCAATTCTATATACAAAATGATGGGATCTAAATTAGCTGTTACCACTCAAGAAAGAGATTTGGAGTCATTGTGGATAGTTCTCTAAAAACATCTGCTCAGTGGGCAGCGACAGGCAAAAAAGCTAACAATATGAGGAACCTTTAGGAACAGGATAGATAATAAGACAGAAGACATCCTAATGTCACTATATAAATCCATGGGATGCCCATACCTTGAGTGGTGCATGTGGTTCTAGTCATCCCATCTCAAAAAAAAAAAATGGAATCAGAAAAAGTACAGAGAAGGGCAACAAAATTTATTAGGGGTATGGAACAGCTTCCATATGATGAGAAGTTAAAAAGATTGGGACTGTTCCACTTAGAAAAGAGACGACTAAGGGAAGATATGACAGAGATCTATAAAATCATGAATGGTGTGGAGAAAGTGAATAAGGAAGTGTTATTTATCCCTTCACATAACAGAAGAACCAGCGGTCACGCAATGAAATTAATAGACAACAGATTTAAAACAAACATAAGGAAATACTTCTTCACACAATGCACAGTCAACATGCAGAACTCATTGCCAGGGTCTGTTGTGAAGGCCAAAAGCATAACTGGGTTAAAAATAGAATTAGATAAGATCATAGAAGATAGGTCCACCAATGGATAGTAGCCAACACGGTCAGGGATGTAACCCATGCTTTGGATGTCCTGACTGCTGGAAACTGAGACTGGACAACAGAGGTGGATCACTCAATAAACTGCCCTGTTCTGTTAATTCCCTCTGAAGAACCTCACACTGGCTACTGTTGGAAAACAGTATATTAGGCTAGATGGACCATTGGTCGGACCCAGTATGGCCACTCTTATGTTCACTTAGCATACCTTCCTTAACCCTAAGAGTTTGCAAGGGCATGTGATCCCTGAAAAGCATATTCTTTCATAGAGGAAGCGTACAAAATATAAAAAACAGTATTAAATAGTTACCTCCTACTGAAGTGGATTTGTCCCTGTCACAAAAGGCTTGCAATGTAAATAAACAAAATAGGAAAAGTATGGGGGGAGGAAGGGAAAAGGCACAAGTAAGGTGGAGCATACGGGTATGGAAGAAATCAGACTAGCACTCAAGTCCTCTCCATTTCTATTACCTACCCATTTTATCACCTTGCCTGCATGAACCTTTTGAGATTGGAACAGCAAGTGAGCCAGAGCAGTACACACTTTCACACTGGAAGTGTAGAAAATGTAAGCAAACAGTACTAAAGGGTGGCCTCCTACTGAAATGGTCTTGACATAGTGGACATTGTAGAACATTAAAGTAATATCAATATTTATTATGAGGATGTGTATTGATTGTGCAGTAAAATGATTCAAAGTAATATGTCATAACAATAATTGAATTCCATTTAGAAAGTGCATTGAAATGCAGACAATGAAAATTACAAAAGACAATACTAATTTATTAAAGTACTTTATGTGGACATCTGAACTGAGCAAAGAGGAAAGGTTAATACAAAACTTTTGACTTCCTGCCCAAGGGAAGGAAATAGAATCCAAGGCCCAGATCTTCAGCTGGTGTAAGCCAGCATAGCTCTATTGTGGTCAGTGGAGCTACATCAGTTTACACCAGCTGAAAACTGGGCCCCACAAGTCTAATCTTCTAACCTTGCAAAAGGTCATTTGTCTTAACATATGGGCGTTTCCCACTCATTCACCTTTACTAGTAAATGACTCAGAGTTATCAAGGCCAGGTATGTTGTAAATCTCTCTACTCAGCTTTACTCCAACTTGCAGCTATGCAAATATTGCTTGGCGCATTTTTTGCTTACAAAATTATCAACAGCTCAAGAACGGCAACCTTCATTAGAGAGGGGAGAACTGATCTGGATAAAGTAAAAATATCTTGGTCCTTTGCCCAAAATCTCAGCGGAATTTGTAGTTTGTTTTGAAGGTGAGGTTTGAAGAAAAAAAGTTCTATCCTTTTTGGACCTTCTGTCTGTTTTCATGGTCATTAGAGCCTGATTACATTGTATTCACTTAAAAGTATGACTACATATAGGCCTTTTCCTTGGTTCATGAATCATTTGCAAACTAGTCTTAATTTCTGCAAATATAGTCATTATCTGTAAATATTTCTCAAGTGACTTGGACATGCAATGTCCAGCGTATGAGTTGATTATGTGCTATTCACAAGCTGCTCATTTTGACGATGTGCTATTTACTGTCCCTGACATGTGACTGGTCACATGGCACACTTTCTGCTCCCATATTGGACGACTGAAACTTTTTAAAAGGGTGACTATTGAACCAGTAATGAATATCAGTAATGAATATGTGAAACTTTTGGGACACATGAATATTTTCACAAATGCCAGGGATTATAAGACTAACATACTGTACTATCCAACCAACAGCAGCAAATTGAATTTAAGTTGCCCAGTTGTGAATCTGATTTTCATTATTCCATCAGCTCTAATTATCCTGCAACTCTGTTCTTCCTGCGCCTGGATATAGAAGTAATGATAATACCATAAACCCATATTTCTGACCTTGACTGAATCAGAAAGCAACAAAAATCTCCTGAGAAATGCTCTTGCAAGATTTCCAGCCTGGTTAGAACCAAAGAGGTTCTGCTAAGCTCCACATAAACCATATGGCATTCTGCAGAAAGCTTCCCAATGCTTCCCCTGTGGCACTGTGTCTCCGCACCATTCATCTCACAGGCCTGTGCCTTACAGACACAAGTGAGCCCCACGTAAGTTGCCAGTGTGCAAGCAGTACAGAAGAGGTGGGGGGTGACAACATGGAACTTCCAACGCCCAGGTGTAAAGGTGGAGACGTCACAGACGTTTGATGATGTCACAAATAGTGCAAAGAAATTATTGTGTTGCTAGCACCACTCCTCTGAAAACTGCTGATACAAGGCCCACTCCTGTGAACCCTTACTCCTGTGTGTAGACCCTTTGACTTTAGTGGAACTCTCTGAGGTAGTAAGGGTTTGCTGAATGTGGCCTTTAGGGCCCAATCCTTGAAGTCTACACCAGTGTGTTAGAGATGTTACAGGAGAACAATATAGAATGTTCTGGACTTCAGGATCAGGCCCACAGACAGCTTAGTTTTTCAGTCATTGTATAAAAGAGAGACAGACTAAAAGGGAGAATTAGAACAGAATCCTTTTAAAAAAACAAGGCTTTTCTGGATTGAAACTGGCTGTGCGTAGCTTGCAGCCCTGTTTGTATGGTGCAGATACACTAATGATTAATGATGTGCCAAATGGTTCAAAGAAATTCAATCCAAACCCAGCGATACTTGTCAGTCCCCAAGGAATGAGAGCATTTTTATACCTGACCTACTAATTACCCATGAAAAAATTCAGGTAGTAACACATGTTTGACTTCAATATCATTGCAGGTAGCAAGTTTGATTTCAAAAGTGTTTCTTTTATTTATTTTCTCCCTGAAACCTTAAAAGGTCACAGTGCAAGCCGGCCTTCTTTAAGTTTCCTAAATTTTCCAGATGATATTTTGCATGACAATGTGTCATTCCATGTTGTATCAATCACATGACAGTATGTCACTTAATGTAACATAATGTAATATGATTGACACAATCTGAGATGACCTGTCACAACACAACACATCAACTGGAATGTTTGTGTGATTTTGTTTGGGTTACGTATCAGTATATATCACAAAATACACATTCGGGAGTGGGGCGGGAAGGGAAAGGCCTCTCTCTTTTAAAGATTTTAGAACCCTACTGAATACGGTGATCAATAAATATCTGCTAAATATATTTGAATTTTAGACAATTCTTCCTCTAGGCTACCCCTAATAGAAGGCTGCCACTCTTTCAAAGTTTATTACAAACTCCTGTTTATAATATGTACCGTATTGCCACACGCAAAATGATTTGCTCCCAAAAACAGCCTTATGATGAGGGAATGCTATAATACAGAAACTCATTATTCTTACCATTTGTCATCTGGCTGTATCTCACTCTAACAAAGCTCTGAGGATAGTCAGCTCCCAACAAGTAATTTGGAATGACTTCATGAGGCAATCTCTAAAGTAACAGTAACATCCATCTAATTCCACTACTTATTGCACAGGTTATTCCATTCGGACAACCTTAAACCATGTTGTCATCCCCAATCTTTGCTGTCATCATGGCAATCAGCAGGATGAGTGACTGCACCTTGATCACTGGCAATATGTTGGTTTAAAGATCCCTCCTTCCAGGAGGACTATGAAGGTATTATTACACACAGAGAACAATTCTGGTACGGGTCGGATTGCAACGCAAACACATCACGAAGAAGGAAGCAGCACCATGAGATGTAAAGTCTCTAAAACGCCCCCAAAACAGCTCCTTGATGCAATGATGGGAGTGTACCTGCCACAGGATCTCCAGAGAAAGGGAAGAAGAATGATCTAATCATTAAGGAATGAGACTGGGAGTTGGGAAACTTGGGTTCAGTTCTTTCCACTACTATAGACTTTCTGTATATTTTGGGCAAGTTGCTTAACTTATCCTCTGCCTCAGCTCCCATGAGTAAACCAGGGCTCATAGTGGTGTTTTGAGGGTAAAACCCATTACTGGCTGTGAGATGTTTGGATACTATGGTGTTGCAGGCTATATAAACATCTAGACAGAATATGAAAATAACCTATGTCCTTCCTGTATCATGGCCACCTTTCCAGGGGGGAAATATCCTACATACAGGGATAGATGTATAATCAGCACGTGGCAGGACTCGTCTCTTTACTACTTTGAAGCTGCAACTCGAGCTGATTGAGTCAACATGTCCAATTAAAAGATTTGGGGATGCTACGAGACATCATGACAAATTGTGTACCCTAACTGAAAGAGCCTGATAAGTGGAGAGGGGGGAGTAGAAAGCACAGGTAAGTGTACATCTCAAACCACAGGTGAGCAGCAATGTCAGGTCAGAAATACAGTCTCTTCTACTTATCAGTTCTTGGACTGTGGGGCCAAGGAGTGCTCAGTGTGTTAGAGAGACAGGCAAGTATGTACAGTAAGTCAGGATGAGACCTGTGAAAACTACAGATCTTCAGAGACAACAAATATCTCGTTTTTTTCCCTTGCAGGCAACTTCACTCAGTATCTAACACAAGCAGTTCCGCTTCTCTATTCTTTAACGTTACCTATAATCACTAAATCACACAGCCTCTTAATTTTCTATCAGATACATCAGTTTAGTAACTAGAGCGGGTCTGGAATGTTCCACATTTTCCATCTAATCAAAACTTTCTGCAGGAAAATGTCAATTTTGCTGAAATTTTTCAGTTTTCCACCAGGAAAATTAAAATGAAACATTTCTTTCAGGTAAATTCTCTATTTATCTGTACTCACCTGCATTGTTGAAGTTCATCTCATGGGAGTCGTGGTTTCGGCGCCTCCATAGGCAGACAACGTCTGATGCACCATTACCATAGTACTCCCATGATGCACGGTGGCAGTTCAGCCACAGGGGACACTGTAGTGTATCCTGGGAGTTGTACTCCAGCCTGGGTGCCTAATCAATAGAGGAGAATGGGGGCATGACCAGAAGTTCAGGTGAATGCAGAGGTCAATGTCAACCCAAAATGAAAAGTTTCAACATTTCCTAATCAAATATTTTCAGAGCATTTCATTCAGTGAAAAGTATTGATATTTCTGCTTTTTGTCCCAGTGTGGGAGGAAAACAAAAGTTGAAATAATGGAAATTCCCACAAGACAAAAACTCCAATTCTTCATTCAGTTCTATTGCTAACAGAGCACGTGTGGTGATCACACGCTGGGTCACAATGAAACCCCATCAAGGTGAAGCAATAGATTTTTCTTGCAGTATGTCCTTTTCATAAGGAAAAACTAAAGATGAAAAGCCAAATTTTTTAAATTGCTTTAGCTCCATTTGGCCCAATATATTTAAGAAATCATGAGGACTACTTGAATAACCGCTCATCAATCAATCAGTGTAAAGATGGGTCTCAGTCTGTCCCAGTATTTGGCAAGGGGATAAGCCTGTAATGCCAAGCACAGAGGGAGCTTGGTGTCCTCCAAACTTCAGGTGTGATTTCATGCTGAGAAGCCAATTAGTACATCTTCACCAGAATGGGGCCTGAAGATAAGCAGTCTTGACTCCATTATGCACCACACTGCCACGTGATAATGCCATTTGTATGGTAAGGGTCATTTTGTGAAGACAGAACTGCCAACATGGGAAAATATATTGAACCTGTTCTCATTTTTAGGCTTGTTTATCAGTTCTGAAAAGTCTTCCCACCCTCCCTCTGATTCCCAATAAATTCCCAGCCTTTCCTGATATCCCTAAAAATCCCTGGCAGCCTCTCAACAGGTAACACAATCTGAGCTGACCATGCTGCCGCCACGTGGCCTGCATTTACCTTGGAATCTGTGGAACCGCTGTCTCTAGACAAACCATGGGGCTCATAAAACGTAGAACAGAGAAGCTAACTTTTTCCCACTGCCAGCTCCATTATGAACTATTGATTGGAATATCAGCAAAAAAAGATGACAAGGGGCAATGACAGGGTTGGGTTGAGAATGCAGAGTAAAGACCACTTCTTCCTAAGTCCTGGAAAGCACATGGAAATAATTGGGCTGGATCCTCAGTTGGTGTAGAACAGCATAGCTCTGTAGGCCAAAATCTTTACACTGTCCCCACAACAGGGAAAGCGGCCACCCTAGGAATTCATTTTTTCAACCATAGTTGCTACTTTTGCCATTGCAGCCTCTGTTTTATTTTATGATGCAATAGCATCATAAAAGGAGCCACGAATCAGTCCCCAAAAGATTTCTACATTAATTTTCATAGGTCCAGGGGAGTGGGTAATTTCTACAATATTCAGAAAAGTATCCAAGCTTTGTTGTGCTTTTCTAAACCCACAAACATTTGGAGCTGTGCCCATTATTCCAAAAGCAAATAGGAAAAAGGAGGAAGGGCTAGATGGAAAGTAAAGGTGATAGGATCAAGTTGGTTTAACTGGGGAACAGAGACAGTGAGAAACTAGTGAGGGGGAAAAGAGGGAGGGGACCAGAACAAGAAAGACAGAGGGGGAAGGGGTAACAGAATGGGAGAGACTATAGGTTTATACCTGTGCACGTATATGTGCATTTGTCTGTAAGACTTGCAGTCAAGACTGCAGCTGAGCAAATAATTGTGACTCTGGGTGTGTGTCTGTGTGTATCCATGTGTGCATTTGTGTGTAAGGCTGGCATTCAAGACTAGAGTCAAGAAAATATTTCATAATAAAAAATTTGACACGTCTGTGCTTTTGGAACATCCACAAGCAAATTGCAATTTACTTTAGTGTATTCTTCTTTTCAGTTTTTTTTACTCTCTGGATTGATCAACATTTGAAATTGAAGTGATGATAGCTTGGATCTATCACTTGGAATTGTTTCTCGTCTCTGAATGGGTCAGCAAACGAGTACTCTCAGCATGAAATTTGGAGTCTGCTGGAAAAAAAATCAGAGTCTGCCAGAAAAACTTGATTGGTTGAACATTCAAGAAAAGTGAACAGAGAACAAGGCATCACTGCAGATAAAGCAAATTCATCTCCAAGTTTAAAGGAGTAGTCTCAGAAAATGCCCAACTCTCTGTAAAACCAGACCATTTTAGCCCACGAGAGGACATTCATCATCACTATATTAAGACCTTGAATATTCCAGTTCTAGATACTCAAACCTGCTGAATCAGGAAACAGATTCATTTTCCTCCATCTTATTCATGAGATTGGCACTATTAATGATTGTATTCTTAATACATTCTTATTAAAGTAACTGATTATCGCCATGTATGAAATTGTTTCATTATGTTGCTTTTCAGTATGAAAAGTAATCAGTTGCTTCAGAATACTAATAAAAATTACTTGATAATTACTTACTGTAATTTTTAAAGTAACAGGTTGCTTACTATTATTTTCCTTAGCAGTCCCGTCATTGAATTCTTGTTCCTGATGATATCATGGCACTCATGATGCCCATATGGTCAGTTATCTTCTGCAACTTACATGAACAAAGTAAAGCCTTTCACAGTAATGTGTAAGTGACATTTGTGTATCAAGTAATCAGCAGTTAGTAATGATTATTCTTTGAAATGCTGCAACATTAACAGCCCTGACTGTAAGCCTGTGCTAACCACCCATCATGGGACAGATCCTGCACTGGTGTAAACTTAAGCTTCATTTCAGGCATGAGCATAGGATCTGGCCATGTTTCTCTACTCCCACTCCTACTTAGCAGTTGCTGAGGATGTAAGCTCAAGTCTTCTGGATAAGAGTCTTGTTTTTTTAAAGAAACTCTGTATTTCCTTTGAGTTCTTTATTTTTTCTTGCATAGATTGGATTCTGGTGGATTCTGCAGCAAACACTCCTTTGAAAAGGGGACCTTTTAGTTTATGATCATTGCTCAAAATGAACAGAAGCAATAGCCAGCAAAACTCCTGTATATTTCCCCCTCACACCCTAATAAAAGCTGAGATCCAGAACTTCTCCTACCACAAATCAAAAAAAGGTAGCTGATTATTTCATCTGAGGAGAAGAAAGTGACAGGAAGAATGAAATGGAAAGACAGTGGAAATTAAACCTGAAAGAAAGAGGAGGTGAGAGAACAGTAAATGTAAGGACTGACTGGACCTAATGTTTTATTTGTCTGTTTCCTGGGAATGGCAGTCACGCAAAGGCCTCTAACGCCTTGTCTACACTCAAAAGTTGTGTCGACGCAAAATTACAGCAATGATCAAAAAGTGCTGAAATTACAACACTTCTGCCTGTCCACACAGACTTGTGTTGCTGAAGTACAGCATCAGCAGTGAGAGCAATGGAAGGTGGGCAGCTATCCCATGATGCAACTCACCACCTTATGTCACTAGAGGTTGTGAGGAGGCGGAGAGGATCGCAGCGCATCATGGGTGCAGGCTCAACGTCCCACAATGCAGTGATTTCCGTCCCGTCATTCCATGGGTTTCCGACCATGTTTCGCGGCCTTTTTCAACAGCCTCAGTTTCCTGAGCGCCCGCCATCTCTATCTGAAAGGATGGATCCTGCACTGCTCTCCATCGTTGTTGCCAGTGTTCAGAACACATCACGACTGGTCATGCAGTATATCACGAGCTCCCAACTGGAACTGGAGTCTGAGGTGCCTGACCTGCTGCGTGCCATGCAAAGAAACAACGTTGGATTGCTGTTTGTATTCACGGAGCGTCTGCACACGGTGAAACTCCGCTTCTGGGCATGAAGAGCAGTGGCGCAGCTGCCGCACTGTTCATGAAGACAAGCCACAGGGAACGTTTAAAGTCCTGGTATTGACTGGCCCAGAGGAAACATCGACTCCTATTCTTTTCATGAGAGATGAGAATGTTTAACACCTCAGAGATTTGGGACCCTGAAACCCATGACTACTGGACCCTGCCCACCCAGGGCTCACTCCTGCAAAATACTGAGTGGCCTGTAAAGTCATGCCCTCAGCCACCAGTGAAGTTACTGCAAGCTGGAGAGTGCTCAGCACTTCACAGGATCAGACTGGATCATCCATACAGGCTGTTCCACAGTTCTAGAGATGTTTCCACCTTCCACAGGAGGCCACGTTGAAAATCAATGAGGGAAAACTTATTCCAAACTTTTCCCTGTCTCAATCAGATACTTTTATGAGAGCATCTGGCACTCAAATGCAACAGTAATGAGCACCATGGAAAGAGCCCATGAGAATTTATTAATTCTGTGTTCCAAGCAGAGTTCGAATAGCATGCAGTAAATAAGGCATGGGGCCACATGCTGAGCAATGAGGATAGAGCAAAATACTCAATAGCTGCTTATTACGAGAGCACCGTCCAGTTTGTGAACTGAATGACACAGAAGTCCCCTGGAAAAAAATGTCAAAAAGCTGTTCTGATGTTTCTATAACTTTTTTTTTTTAATTTCTGATTTGCAGCACATTTCAAAATAGCAAAATTTCCCCCGAACTGGAAATTCCAAGTTTTGGCCAGCTCTAATTATAACGCAGACATTCAAGGGAGGCAAATTAAGGTTGCACAGACAACCTTATTTCAGGCGTTTCCTAACTTCAGAGTGCTTGACTTTGCAACCTCAATAATGTGTTTTAATGTAGTTTTGTGTGTTAAATGTAAACTACTAAAAAAACTGGAAAGTTAAAAACATTGACAAGACAAGGAAACTGTTTCTGTACTTGTTTCGTTTAAATTAAGATGGCTAAAAGCAGCACTCTTCTTCTGCGTAGTACAGTTTCCAAGTTGTGTTAATCAATGTTCAGTTGCAAACTTTTGAAAGAACAACCATAACGTTTTGTTCCGAGTTACGAACATTTCAGAGTTATGAGCAACCTCCATTCCCGAAACGTTTGTAACTCTGCGGCTCTATTGTCTATTCGTTTTTTCTTTGCTTGTTTCTCTTTTACAAAACAGCAACTCATCTATAACATAACAAAACAAAACATAGGCTCAGTTCCCATTTGGTTTCTCTTTTATCCACAGCAGTTCACCCAAACCCAGCAGGCATTTCCAGAGTTTTCAGAATGACAGCCCTGACCAGTGAAGCACTTAGAAATGCCAGTTGCTATAATTACGATACTTTAGGGCTATAGTTTGCACTCAGTTGTTGTACAAAATTCAGGTCAATACAGGATAAAGATAGATATGGCCTGATAAAATTAGAGACCAGTCCTGATTCCATTAAATCATTGGCAACACTTCCGGTACCCCAATGGGGAGCAATACTGGGATCTGTATTTCAAATATATTTCATAACTGATTCATGCTGGGTGAAATACAGTTCTGTACAGAGTTAATAACTGCTTAGGTCCTACTTACGCCATCAAAACAGGCTTAAGTGGTGCATAGACCTCATGCTGGCTCTTTGCACAAGGGGGAATTTTACCAAGTGAGAATTATTTTCTGTCATATGGAAATCCAGATTCCTGGGCTGAGCAATCAGCTTCTCATTAAGGAAAATTATGGGTCTGACTTTAAAAGTAAAAAAGCAAGGAAGCTTGCACTAGGGCTGTAACTCTAGGTCAATGCTACAGCTGTGTGAAACTTCACTGGGCTGTGTGAAATGTTCAGAGTGAACACTTTCTTCAGTCCATGTGGGTTTGCATCCCCTGAGTGTCACTTGGCATGTCTGACACAAGCCCCAAAACTCAAAATGATCCTCAGTCAAAATAGACACATTTCACTCCAATTTCTTATTAAAAAGCCATGAGAAGCTGCTAATTTGGTGAGCTTTTTAACACAAAACCAAACAATGGCTCCTCTCTATTTGAAAGTAATCTCGTGTCCATCTAAAACAGCGTTAAAGCTCCCCCCAGAAAAGAGCATTTAGAAAAGCCTGCCTAATTTTGCAGTTTTTTACTTGAACACAGGACCATTTTTGAGTGATAAATGGCCCATTTGTGAATGTTTTCAGACTCCATTGCCAACATCACATGCAGATCTAGCCAACATTTCCCCTGATGTGGCTCATTAATATCGCACGTGGTCAAAACTCCTGCAACAGTCTTCACAAGGGGGTGGATTAAGGACAGATATTCAGCCTTCAATCAGTTCTCTTGCTCTTGTACGTTGAAGTTAGTCTCTTAATGTTATTTCAGTGTCTTTTTGGTGGTTTAATTATATATTGTAAGTCTGGCATATGTAATTAGCAAATGTATTTCGACTGATGGGCTAGACATATTGCCCTGACTTTAATCTAATTTGGTTAATAGCAAAAAAGCAAATTTTTCCTCTAAAAGATATAATAAGGGCACAGGTCCTGATCCTGATCTCACTGAGGTCCAGAGTTTTGCCGTTGACTTTAAAGGGAACCCAATCTGGTCAAATTCACAAGCAAAGAACGCATTTTAATACATGCTAAATGCTGACAACTACCAAGAGTGATCAAATTAATTCAGGGTACTGCTGGGCCAAACAAGGTTCACCTAAATGCTTTTTTGTTGAAATATGTTATTTTGTCAAAGCCAAAACTTTCTGCGGAGACGTATCAATTTCAACAATGTTTTCACTGGGAATATTTTTGAGGCCCAGGGTGGACTATCTGGTCACTTCCAGAAAAAGAAAGACCCATATTGAAAACCTGACAAATGCGCAAAAGATTTTGGTTTCATTTCAATGCGGAACAAAAACAAATTTTATCACAAAATGGAACTGTTATTCTCCATACCATGCGAATTCCAAAGTTAAAGCTGAAAATCCATTACTGACTCGCTCGGCTCATGCTAAATCTTGCAGCACTTATGGTGAATAACTTAAGAGCAGCCATTCTTAAAATCCGTACCTACAGCATAGGATTATCTCAGGCCCTCAGTATCATCATGTGTATGTACTGTGGGGGTTGTGATTACATTGCCTTTTTCAAAATTACAATACTGTTATTTGTTTTCCTACTCTAGTAGCCCAATGTAAACAAATCAAAAAGGTGTCATGTGCCTAGATAACGTATCTTACATGCAAAATGTGCACAACCACATGAGCAATATTCACTTCAGAAGAATCGACTGACAGATAAAAGGAGAAAGGAAAATGGTTATGTGGCAGGTTGGGGAGAAACGTGTGAAAGAGGAGCAAAGCTAACATGTTGCGTAGCTCTTGGGTTTTTAAATGGTGGTATTTTAAGAATCTTCTTTGAAGTGTACTAAAGTTGACACAATGGACCTGCAGATCTAACACAGAAATAAATGTTCCACACAACTTTTTAAAAAAGAAAATATTTTCCTCTTTTTTTTTTTGTTGCTAAAGTTGCAGTGAATTTTGCCTTAACAAGGACCTCAAGGGCCTTTCCATGCTAGTCGTGGAGATATCACCCCAGAGAGCTGCCTTCCTACTTCCTCTGACAGGCTTACCACCTGGATTTCTCCTCATGCTGTTCTGGGCCTCTCCACTGCTCTGAGGAGTTTTTCAGTCCCCCGGCATCTTCCTGCACAACTTTCTAATGTCACCCCAGCTGTCTCTGGAGTTCAGCTCTCAGGATTCACTGCTCCAGATTTCCCCAGCTTTAGTACAGGCAGTGACAGTGCATCATGATATTATCAGTCATATTACTGTAAGATGGAAAAAATTAACTATGCTGGTTTAGAAATTTATACTGAAACACTTGGGCACCCTGCATCACTGAAGTGACAGCAGGAAAGTATAAACCCAAAAAGGCCTGGCTGTGGACTCCCTGCTCAAGAACAGAAGCCCCAGACTATTAGGAATCAAGTCAAAATCTTGACCAAACAAATAAATCTGACATTGTGTTCATTATACCTGGGCTTTTCCGGACCACTGGAGAGAGCATGTTCTAGAGCAGTGTTTCCCAACCCGTTTCCCAACCAGGCCATCAGGCCTGAGCAGGTGAGCCACGGAATTTCTTGAAAAACTACTTGAGGAATTCTGAGTTGGCTCATGAATATCCATGAGTTCATTTGGAGACTATATGGTGGTGTGCCTCAAAATAGTTAAAAGGTATCACGGTGTGCCATGGCAGAGAGAAGTTTGGGAACCATTGTTCTAGAGACACATATTCTCCTTCACTGAGAAGGCCACGCTGCTAGGTGCACAGAGAATAACCCCAGGAACCCAACTGCTCGTAACTCCCATGATGCAACAAGGGGAGAAGCAATTTCTCAGCTAACTTTGTCCCAGGCCATTGAGGGCTTCATAAGATTATAACAAACACCTCAAACTATATCCAGAAATAAACAGGTAGGCAGTGCAAAGTGCAAGATGTTTGGGCTCACGGTGGGTCACCTTCAAGAGAGGAGTTGCTACAGTCTCCATGAGTTGCAGGTTCTGAGTTTTTTACGACAGCACCGCAAGTGCAGTTTGCTCCAGTAATCTAGCCTGGAGATCACAAAGGCATGGTTTGCTGTGTTGAGGTCTGCACCACACAGCAGCCATCTCCATTTCCCGACCTATCATAAATGAAAAAGGCACTGGGCCAGATGAGGAACCATTACTCACAATGGACAGCAGTGACTCGCACCACAATGCCCACTGAAGTCAATGGGACTACTCACGAGAGTAACTGCTGACCAGTGAGGGCAAGGAGGCCACAGCTGGGCCCAGTGAGCATGATGATGAGATACCATGGCTGCCAATCACTATCCATGGAGATATAGGAGGACTTCAGATAATGGCTATGAGTGAAAACGTGTTCCCGTGCAGCTGCTCAGCTGTCTATGAAGGCATCGTCTCACTCCAGTTTCTAGTGAGGAAGTGAACATATTGTAAAATTTCATGGCTACAACTGCAATAATTGCCAGCCTCAGCAACAGACTAGGAGTGAATCTACATAGAGTCTAAAACAACTGACCTCGTTCTCAACATGGTTCAACGGTTCCTCCAAATCAGGACAGAGGCACAATAAATGGCAGGGCAGCGTGGAGAATTCCTATTGCCACTGACAGTTCTGCAGGTAAGTAAAGGCTTTTGGTTTCCAGTATCATCAGTCTGGCCCATTTAATTAATTCTCTTTATGGAAGTTGAGGGGGAGAGGTGGAAGAAATGAGACAAGACATGATTCTACAACAGAAAGCTCTGGGCCACATTCTGAACCCACCACTAACACTGGCTAATAGAAATCACTAGGGTATCTTTTTTTTTTTTTAAGCAGAGCCCTGAAACTGAGCGATCTGAGGCATTCCATTCAACTGTGCTTATAAAATTCTTGTGAAGCAAAGGGGAGAGCATGCCTCTCATTCCAAAAATAATCTTTCATCTGGCGGTTTATTGCTCAATAATTTTATTATTTTGGTTTTCCATGAAGACTTGGGGGAAAGAACAGAACTCTGTGACTAGCCCCAACCTTTCAGGAAATGCTATAAGCCTCACGGAAAAGCTCAGCAGCGACAAAAGGAGAAAAGGTTGATGCAGGGTATTCTTTTATTATTTTTTAAACCCCTTACCTGTGTTATAAGGAAAGACAAACCACAATCCGTTCTATTTTGCAATTAAACCCGAAGGTTAATTTTGTTGCAAGCACACTGTAAACAAAGGGGATATTTATTTCAAAGTGCAGGTACTTTGCAATGGAGGGAACCCGAAGGGAAGGGCAGTTAGTGGTGAGGATTAAGGAGAAGCTGCAAGACCCTGCGGAATCCAATGCTGACAGATTTGCTTATTAAAAAGTGTAGCCCCGTGGAAGGCCTGCCATTGATGGCTCTGACACGGCAGGACTTCAGAAAGAAAGGGCACAATTGGAAGACTGTGCTATGGTTTGGACAGTGAGGCAAAGGGGCAGCTCTAATTTGTCAAAGTTGTATCTAATTCCACAGGACAAAAGTTATCAAAGAGAGATGAGCAGAATCCACAAATGATTGCTCATTCACCAAGCCCTGATGGAGCGATAGGCCAACACACAGCTTGGGCTTTGTAGAGTAACCTGAGCTCTCCCAATCAGCTTTGGATAATTCTGCCTTGTGGGCATAACAGTTTTCCTTGTTTCTTCTTTAATAGGATTATTCCTGACAATATTAAAAAGATACCATCAGTGTCTTTCAGTGTCCCTATAAACTATTTCTAGAGAAATGAATGGAGACTTCAGATGGTTTTGTTTCTTGCTCTGATAGAACTTAACTTCATGTAAGATACAGAAGAAAATAAAGCTATTCAATTCTAAACTTTATCCTTCGCATAAGCCAAAATCCCAACAACTCTTTTAGAAAGATGGGATAGCCGAAATTGACAAAAGTGAACAAAAGTACTGTCTTATTTCAAGTCTGGAGATAGAAAACAACTAGTTAGAATTGGAGGAACAAGTTTCCTTTGAAAATATGTTCCAGACACCAACACCATTTAAAAGTTTTCAGCAGCAGTGGGCATGTATTCTGCCTACATCGAACAAAGTGAGGAGCAGCTTCCTAGGATGTTATCCCCATAGCAATGACATAGAACAGCAATTGCCTGATGCTGTCACTACTTTTTAACACTACATTTTTAAGAGTGACTTGTGATTCTGCATACCTCAGATAGGGGGTTGTCTGATTTGAGACACGTTAAAGAAGCCTGATTTTCAGAAACAGTGCTGAACACCACAATTGACCCAAAATGTGTAGCTCATAGCAGGACTTTCTTATTTCTAGAAAAGCTTCCATCCCTTGCCAGTTTCAGGGCATAGGGCAAATCATCCTGCCTTCTGAGTGTTCAAGCACCTCTCTCTCACCCACACCACCAGAAATAAATGTATCATAGAGGTGGTTTTCTCTCTCCCAGAGGGAGTAGTTGGAATAATGGGACAATAAATATTCTTTTTCATATATACATAAATTTTAAGGCCACAAGGGACCATTATGATCATCTGCCTGACCTTCTGCATAAAACAGGCTATAGAAACTTAACTAGTAATTTCTGCATCAAACCCATAACTTCTTTTTGAAATTCGGTATCTCTTCTGGATAGAGATCCAACGTCAAGACTTCAAGTTGTGAAGTCCACCACTTTGCAAGGTAACTTGTTCCAGTGATTAGTTACCCTCTCATTTGCATCTTATTGCTAGTCCAAATTTGTGCAGTTTCAGGTTCCAAACATTGGATCTTGTTGTGCCTTTTTCTTCTAGATTAAAGAACCATCTACTGATAGAAATCTCTTTCCCATATAGGTACTTGCCAGCTGATCAAGTCATGCCTTAACCTTCTCTTGGATAAACTAGTTTAGTTTTTGTATCCTACTCATCCTATTACCAAACAACAAAGGCAGCCACATCAGAGGGAGCTGCTGGAGCTGCTGCCTCCCAGGTGGAAGATAAGTTCAGCATTTCTGCTGAAGGATGAAGAGGTATAAAGTAGTCTCAGGGGAAGGACCATGTGAAAGGAAAATTGGGTGACAATAACCCACATTTGGAAGACCCAGGACATAATCCTAGCATATGGTTCCTAGTCTATTCATGCTGTTCTCCCCTCTACACCTTACCCCCAATAATTTGTCTAACAAAACTTCTGCGTTTTAAAAATGTCCCAGCTCCCATTTCACAGTCTGGCACATTTGTGTTATCTGACATGTCACAATAAGATACGTCAGTGGAAAACTGAGCCAAATTCTCACCTGATTGTAAATCAACAGAGCTCCAATTTAGTCCAATGGAGCTATGCTGCTTTTACGCCAGCTGAGGATCCGTCACTATGTATTGCTCAATTCAGTCCGCACATTGTAACAGCATGACTGGTGCAACCCAGAATGGAGTGTCAAATGCCAGTCGTCTCAAAATGTAAGCTGAGGGAAACACAGAATAATTTGTCTTTTGAGATTGATCCACCAGCTAAAGTACAGATGTAAATATCCAGATGTCACTGCTGTACCTAGTCATGGGGGACTGGCTACTGTATTGGGTTTCCTCTCAAAAAGAAAAACCAATTTTTTTTTTTTTTTACCATTTATGGATGCAGACAGACAGCAACTCTGCTGTATGTATTGGGTTACCTGTAAAAAAAAACCCAAAACCTTTCATGGTGGGACTATGCCAGTAAGGCCACTTCTACACTAAGAACAGAGCTGGGATTGAAAACATATTACAAAAAACAGTTCAAACAGCACCAGCTGGTGGAGACAAGGCCAAGCCGTGTTAGAAGAGTGTTCAGAACTATCCTTGGCTGTTCTGGAATAAGCCAACTAAACTGTATTAAAAAATTATTCTGCTGGAGCCTGGTTTGAACTCTGTTTTACCCTACCTTTCAGAAAGGTCTGTGATCTTAACACAGGTAGGGCCCAATTGGTTTTGTAAGCAAGCAGCAGCATCTCCTTAAGCAAGTGAAGAGAACATGAGGCTGAGAGGTTAGTGCTTATACTGTGGATTGCAATGGGTACTCGGGCAGTCCCTTCTTGTTGTATATGGGGGCTTTGCTAAGACTTGTCTGGGTTTAAATAAAATACCATTGGTTGGTTTGCTCTGACCATGTTACATCACAGGCACAGTTTCACTCAGAAGAGTCCATCATGTACTGTCCTCACATCTCTTACTAAAGTCCCTTCCCCGTGCATCCTCTCACGGCAGCACAGCCAGAGTAGGCTCGGATAGGATAGGATTTCTGTTTAAGGAGACACTTTCAGGTTAAAAATAATATTTTTGTAAAAAAATAAAATCTCTAGCACTTTAATTGATTCATCCTTAACGCATTTTCAAAAAACTAATTCACAATCAACTATTTATACTGTTTGCTTGTTGCAATTTTTTTCTGGCTTGGATAATGAAAATAGACTAGACATTGTCACTTTTGATTTATACTCAGTATCTGATCAATTTCATCACTTCCTCCCCAGTCACTGGCACAACGTTGCACTGTTTGCCTTCCAACACAGCAGGGATGGATTTTGTTTTCTGTGCTTTTGGTTTTTTTACACAAAGTTTTTAAGTGATTTTTTCCCATGGAAAATTTCTATTGACCACACATTTTTCAAAAGCTTATTTTCACAACTGCTAAACTTGGAGACAAATTTGACCCGATGGTTCTTTTAATTCTATGATTTCAAAATCAGGGTTTAAGCATATAAAATGCCTTGAAAATATATCTGGAGCTGTGAAGTTCTGTTGCCCACACTCTCATGTCTCCCTCTGTTGCTCAAAGAGTTTTGTTGGAACATGACCTGTCCAGTATCCAGGGCCAATGTCATCCAGGGCTTTGAATATCAGGAGTGAGACCTTGAACCTGATTCTGTATTTACTGGGGAGTCTGTGCAGAGAGCAGAGCACAGGGGTGATGGTGGCTTACGTTACTAAGACGACATGATGCTGTATTATGTACCAGTTGGACCATTTTCAGGGTGTGAGTGCTAGGTTCTTCATAAACTTTTCTATCTATCTATCTATCTATCTATCTATTTTCCTTCTCTGTTTCATCCCCCCCCTTCACAAGTATTTCAAGGGGGAAATAAGCAAAATATTGTCAGAGTTCCCTTGTCACAAAGCATGTTTTCCACTATTCTTTTTCCGTTTCAAGTAAGACTTGATTCTGGAGACTGAAAAATACAGGTGGAAAAGAGGGTTTAAAGGTGAATGGAAATACTTACAATAAATGTACAAAAAGGCTACGTCCTAATGGAACTCCAAATCAGTTCAGGTGTCTGTACTAAGAGCTCCCATTGCAGGATGGTGGTTTTGGGCTCTGATCCCGCAAACATTTACCTACAAGCGTAATGTGATTGAAGTCAATGGGATTACTCACCCGAGTAATGTTAAGCACGTGCATAAATGCTTCCAGAGCCAGGACTTTATGCTATAATATTGTCAAGATGGACAGCATGTCATTCATATGTTCTGTAAAGGACATAGCACACACTCGTGGACTCTACAAAACATGTTGAGAATAAAAATGAATGAATTCATATTAAAGATGTTAAAAATTTTATCCTTTAAAAGATGCAAAACTATGATCTCTTTATGTATCCTTAAAGTCACATGCAGCAGGAGAGAGAAGCAAGGATCCATATTATTAGCATCAACACAGAGACATCCATATTCCTTTAACTTTGTCCTTTTTAAAAGGAAGATGAGGCCTTTTGTAATTTCTAGAAGGGTCAGCAGCACCAGAAAACAGGGATAGTGATATAGAAAATCACATGTGGAAATCACTTGTAGGGTGCTAATTTCCTGAGGTGGCATGAAAAGCTCTTTTTGGGAGACTTAAAGAGCCCATCAAGTCCTTTTAAAAGCTTTTGTACAAAGAAACTGATCAATTTCCTAATACTGTAATGAAAAAAAGAGGCCATATCACTTTTCTTGAATTTCTTTATACACAGTAGCTAACCAGACTTTTATTTATGGGCCTACTGTAATTGTCTTGGGAAATATGGAACCTCTAGAGTACTTAAAATGAGGCAGAAAGGTCACATGGAAGTATGGAAGCTTTAACTTGATTTGCAATAATTTATTGATTTGAAGAGAACATTGTGACTTTATGAGGGCCAGCCCTGTTTTTCATACACCGAGCAAAGTCATTTCAGTGGGGAAATGTCTTTTTCCACCCTCTCCCTTTGCTTAATATGCAGTAAATTCAGCCGTATTCTATGTTTTCTGACGAGTGTAGGATTGGTTATTACCTTAATACCTCACAACTGGTGCAGCTACCAATGAGACTAGGGCTTTATTCAGCATTTAGAAATTATAGTGAAATCTAAGACAGCAATAACGTCTCATTGGCTTCCCTAGGACTATGTGCATGAGAAAAGCCCTGGATTGGCTTCTGTGAAGGCACTGGGGGGAGGGAGGGAGATTTTTGAGTGTGGGCATGCAAGAGCTAGCGCACTAAAAGTAGCAGCAGCATGGGCAGGGAGACTGGCCAAAAGGTCCCAGGCAGGATTGTACTCAGAAGAGCTGGCCGCCCTGCCATCTATGCCAGGGCTACACGTCTCTATTTAGTGCGCTATTTCAGGTAAACCAAGCCTGGGTGTGTCAACTCGCGCTGGAAATTACACCTCCAGCTAGAAGTGTAGACATACCCTATGATCAGAAAAGCGAAGTTTAATTCCACACTATGCCACAGACTTCCTGAGAGAGCTTGGCAATTATTTAGAGCCTGATCCAACACCCATTGAAACTAACAGAAGCCTTTCCATGACTTTTATGGGTTTCAGATCAGACCCTTAATTTCTCTGTGCCTCATTTCCCAAACTGTAAAGTGGGGAAAACAATCCTTCCTTTTTCTCACCCCTTCTCTGTCTTGTCTGTTTAGACTGTAAGCTCTTCAGAGTGAGGCCAGTCTCTCCTCATGCGTTCGGACAACGGCTAGAGCCCTCATCTCAGCTGGGCTCTCCACACGCTTTTGTAATACAAATGATAAATAATAAAAAATAGTGTGTTAAACTTTGTACTTTTTAAAATATGTAACCTGCGTAGAAGATCAATTAGGTTTAGTACCATTTTGGATACATTACCATACATATGAATTTGTCATTTCATCATGCCGCTATCCTGTAACAATTCAGCTCAGCTGCTGCCAACATTTCCTATTGCCTTGCAGTATTTTGCAGTAAATCAAAGTAACCTTCATTACAGTACACGGTTTTACTGCAACCTCAAGAAATTTTTCAATTGCCTCCCTTGCATTTAAATTGAGATCATTTAGTTGAAATTATGAAACACGCATTAGCGATTAATGCCTCCAAGATTCCACATTAGTGTCAAATCACTAATACATTACCTTTCATAATCTAATTTGTTCACACACTAAAATACACAGAACATCCAGAGCTTAGCAAATGGCCTTTTGAAATATAATAATTTTCTCTGAACTCTTTCTTTAAAAAAAACCAAACAAACTTCAAACATATCTAGCAGTATACAGCAGTTTCCTTTCCTAAGCTCATTTTCTCATTTGCATTAGGGCCACATCATGCTATACTTACACACAGTGGTGAGAACCACACACCACAGGTTGCTACTGCCTTCTGGAAGGAGGGGCCTGCTTTGTGTAAGGGTATCACAATCTAGCTCTTACTCTTCTGCTGCACTTTGCCAATATCAAGCCTTGGGGCTTCTATTTTACACACGGATCCCAAGGCAATGCCATGAGTTGTTTTTCTTTTTCTTTTAAAGCGGAGAACATCTGGGAGCTACTGCAATATTGATCCCTCTTCTCTTTGTAAGAAAAAACATCAGAGAGATTGAGGAGTCCTACAAAAAGGAAGCACACAGCAGTATTAGCCGCTATGACATAAATGCAGGAATCGAGGTTGAAGTCCTGGCCCCTCTAAAGTCAGTGCAAGCTTTGCTATTAGCTTCAACAGATACCAGATTTCACCCTGGGTGTTGAATCCATTTGTATACTAGGAATTTGTTGACTGTATAATGAATGAAAGGGGTGTATAATGTTAGCTGGAGAGGAGGGGTGTGAATGACTGTTCGTTTCAGATTTACCCCCGCGAACCAACTTTACAGTCCAGAGATGCCAGGAAACAAGCACAGGAACATCAGCTGGACGTAGCATGACCTTAGGAGAAGAAAGACCTGGAACAATAAGAGGAGTTTCCAGCTGTGTAAAACAAAGGCACATGCAAAAGACAGATGCTTAGTGGGCTGCAGAATAGAAAGTAAGGACAAAAAGAGAGATGTAGAGGGAAGCAAAGAGAAACCCAGAGGGATCTGGTAATTGAGAAGGAGCTGATATGAGGTGAGAGAGACACAAGCAAAAAGGAGTTATAGAAACCTAGTTGCGAGGGAGTGTTGGAATGAATATAAGGGGACCTCAGACTAAAACAAAGGCAAAGAGTGTATGCAAAGGATCTTCATTTGCTCAGCAAGGGGAGCTGTAATTCTGATCTATCTGTTTCCTCATGCATGCTGCAAGATGGGAACCATTCTTTCTGGTCAGAAAAATATAAAAAATCATTTGTTTAAAATTTCTAAAGCTGTATAATGAAAGATGAAGACCTCTTTTTCCGAAAAGTTCTAAAGGTTTCACAACCTCTCCACCCCCCAAACTCCTCTGGGTTCTCCAGTCCTTTAGCAACTATTTATCTACAGATCTTGGGCAAGAAAGGCTTTCTCCTCTCTGGAAGCATATCTGCCTCAGTCACTAACACGTGGATATCATCTTTCAGCCACTGCTAGAATGATGGAAGCGAACACTGAATCATGACATGCCAGAAGTCAAACCCACACTGGCTTTAGAATTCTGGGCATAGCTGGAGACTTCTAATTGGATGTCAGTAATGACATACCCTTGTTGGCAATTCCCAGTGAATGAATAAGTCTGATTTTATCCTTTCTATTTCAGAAGAGATATATCTATGGCATTTCTAGGGGCTTATTGTACTCCTTGGGTGGCTAAAGTCACTTGAACTTCATGCCTCTTACTAACACTAGAAACATTTAATAACCACCCAGGTGTGCATTGCCTTTTGTATATGATTTTCCAGTTGAAAACTGTGTGTGGAAGGATGGTCTTGGGATAAAGGCACTGGCTTGAGACTAAAAAAGTATTGGGTCTATTCCTGCCTCTGTCACAGAAACCCTATTAGGCCTTGATCTCTTTATACCTGACCAACTATCTGTAAAATGGGTATGGTGATGATAATGTTGTGAGAATATATTCACTACCGTTTAGCAGGCAATCAGACATTAAAGAGACCATTGCCATAACAAAGAGTTTTTTAGTCTTTTACCGAACAGCTGTGAGATTTATATTCACATGCAATGCTCGTTAGTGGAGACTGCATTTATGGTAACAGCAGAGTTGTATCCAATTTGTGGTTGTATTCAACTCCTCTCACAGCCTTTGCATACTGAAGTTCTTGCTAACCTATACCATTCATAGCCCTCTCACCAATGTATTCTTACCTACTTAGACGAAGAAAAGCACGTATATGCCAAACAGTCCCGGTTCTGCCAGATCTCCATAGGTCTGTCATCTCTCATTCTGTAGCTCTCTGTGATTGGTATGGTAAACAATCTTAAAAGGAGGAGGGTACAATGCATCATGGAAATATTATGGACCGGAACGTCCAGTGAAGGGAATAGGTATATGCCAATTCCAGCCATAGGTGCCTGGGTTACACCCTTATGTTGTACCACTGGCAACAGAAGCCCATACTGAGCATGTGTGAGAATTTAGAGACAATAAACACTTTGCTGGATTGAGAGTGCTCTAGAACAGATATACATACCGCTGAGAGGAAGGAGTGGAATATGCAATACGGGCATTAGTTGTAGGCAAGCACATAGTTGTACACTTTTAAATTAATATTTTCTTGATCTCAAAGGAGGAATCAAAAGCTGGAACTGACCATGTCATGCTGCATTCACATACATTCCAAGGGGAAAAAAGCAAAATGTTCTTTCCTATAGGGGGAAGAAGGCTGGCTGAAAATACACCCAGCCTTTTATTAGACGAATCATCCTTGCTTCAACTGGCAACCATCCACTGACCTAGGAATTTTTGTACATTTTTTAAAGGAGATAATTTTCACAGCATACTTCAGCTTCTTAGAATGCTCTCTTTGAGAGCAAAGTCAATCCTAGGTCACTATTCCAATGTAGTTTCCTTTGTACTAAATCCTGCTTTCAAGAAAATTCTTGCCACGGTTCACTGGTGTTTAACCTATCATATAATATCCAGGTTTACTGTGTTAGAAGAAGCAGAACAGTATTAAGCTTTTCCCACAAGCCTGTGATTGCATTTGACCCAGTAACCTGTATTAGATTAACATTTATTCTACAACTGCACAGCCAGCTTTGGACCTTGGTGAGCTGCAGTTTATAGAGGACACTAACCATTTTTACAAGTGGAGCAGGAAAAGGGAATTGAATCTGAGGGAGTAATTCCAAGCAAGTATGTCACTGCTGCAGTTAAATTGTTTATACGAGGAGTAGGGGAATTACATCTGACTGACCTCTCTTTTTATCTGCTTAAAAGACAAAGTGCAGGTCTCCATGGCAAGTGCTAACTCCGGGGGAATGCAATTTAAAAATGCATAGTGGCTAGAGTGCCTCATTGTCCACCAATAAGGGAGAGCTTCAAAGGAGGGGAAGGAATGTAAGCAAGGTAAAATCACCAGGATTAGAAATGGTTTCCATGTTAGCAAGACTACAAATAGGTTCATAAGTATTCATAAGTAATAAGGTTCTCACTTGTGAAACAACCACTTTTTAGATAAGTTGGAAGTACAAGCTGAAAAGGAAAAAAAGGGGGTGCTGGCTTTATTAACATTAAGCTTAGCCCCATAGTGGTTTAGGAAGGTAGGAGTGTCATTATCAGCATTTGGGATAAAATAGGACAAGATCCTCTATTGTGTAAATCATTGTAGTTCCATTCACTGATTTATACTGGCTCATATAATTGATCTCAGCTAAACACTATTGCATACACCTCATCATGCATTCAAAGAGAGATTGACAAAGAAAGGTACTAAGGAAGGTTAGGTTGTAGGGGGAAACATGCAGAGCTAATCCCTGTTCAAATAACTATTAAATCACAAGCAGACCAAGTACTGCCGAGGGGCAGAACACCATTTCAGATTAAATTTCTACCAAAATTTAAAACAAATTCATTTAATTTATTTTTCTCTTTAACTTTCACTAGCCAGCATTTCAGATACAGGTGAAATGAATCTCTTTGAAGAACATGTTCACACAAGGAATGCTGCTAGATGAGGAATCAAAAAAACTTCTCAATCCCAAATGCTTACCCAAGTAAAAAATGATCAAATCTCTTGCAAACCTGAATTTGCGATCTAAAAGTTGGCGTGGCTTTAGTTATAAACAAACTCTTTGTGCTGAATGCTTATCAGTTTCCTGCTATGGCGATGAATCCATTGCTGTGAAGAGATGGGTTACCCCTGAACTAGCAGCTAATGAAGCCGCTTGCGGTGAGGCGTTATTCCTGTGCTATGTCCCAGCCAATCCACGAGCCAGGAGCTGGTTTGGTGAATTTCAGGGCAGGAGACATATCCCTTCCGGGAGCAGTGGGCACTGTCCGGGGTTCTCTGCTCAGTGTCCCATTCTGGTTCCCTTCATTTGACCCTGTGACCCCACACCCACTCCTTTTTTCATTCTTTGTCCCACTAAATCAGCTGTGTCCTGGGCCCAGTGAATCCTCCCCTCCAGGGGAGGGGCCATTGGGAGTAAGCCCGCCCACTTCCCAGATCACAAATAGTAGGAGACACAGCAGCTCAGTGTGCCCGATGTCACTTCAGGGCTGGGCACTCTCCTTGGCCTGATAGCAGTGATAGACTTTACAGGCCTTAGCCTGCTCCAGCCTTGCTCAGACTCCAGCCTTGTTTCCAGCCCTACTTTTGCTTTGTTCCAACACCACTCTTCACTCCTGTTCTGGCCTCTGGCTCCGGATCTGGCCTGAGTGCCACTGCTCCAGCCATTAGGCCTGACTCTCCATGCCATGGTTTCTAGCCATTGCTGAATGCAAATGAAATGAAGCCACAGCTAAATAACCGAATCCAAATCTTCAGAAGCTCCTTGGAACTGGACAAGAACAGAGTGCCCAATGGGATTAATGTAGGGGGCAGATCCTCGGCTGATGTAAATCAGCATGGCTCCATTGACATCATGACACTGATTAACACTAGTTGAGATTCAGGCCCAAGAAAACTAAGGGGCTTGGGGATGTTTGTGGGAGTTTATTTAGGATCGAATTTTGTGAAATGTTGTGGGATCAGCTAATTTGCTTTGGTTTTGTTCCTTCTATCACAGAGGTGCAGTTCCAGATTGGTATATTTTAAAATGTATTTTTATCAATCAAAATAAATAAAATAATATTTGGCAGGGGGACATGGGAGACCCTCAGAGGATTGTGGGATTGTGGTAAAAGGCTCTCTCATCCACTTAAATGTTCATAAAGGTTGTGAATTTTAGAACTTGTGAAATTCTAAAAGGATGCAAACCGTGATTTGCTTATGAGGTGTTCACCTCTCCTTTGTAAAGCTATTTAGACTCGGCAGCACGACCAATCCTGACCCTATTCCATTTAGGAATCAGCTCAATTAAAGGTTGATGAAACATTGTCCCTTACACTACAATCAATAGGTGCAATTCTGCAGCTGTCAATGCCGTGCTGTAACTTGGCACTGGAGCTGCCGTCCCTACTGTGAATTTTCATACCCATATTACGTCAAGGGCAGGTGGAACCTGGAGGCTAATCCTGTAAAGCTGTTACTTCTTGCCCAAAAGAAACTGAGGATTTGCCCTCAGCTTTTCAAACTGTTTTATTTAAAACAAGCCAGAGAGGGGCGGGGGGGAAGAGAAAGAAAAGTGAAGTTAAGTGCACCTGGGAAATGTTTTTAAAGCAGTAATGGAATAAGGCCTAGGTCTTGGATAAGAGTGGAATCTGCCCTCAGGATGCCACCTACAAACAGGCCTGAGCACATTGATGAAACTGTTCATCTGAAGCGATTCCTGTCAATACAATGAGCACTGGGTGGAAAGAACAGTGTGTACAAATGCCCTACTTTAAACCCTCTGCTTTAGGAGGGAAGAGAAACATTTCTAACAACAAAACCAGTCACTCTCATGAAGCCTCTCTCCTTCCCTTAAAACAATCAAGTCTTGTCAGTCTCTCTCCCCCTTTGGTGCTTAGTATAATTCAGGTTTAGAAGCAAAAGCAAATGAAGGCAGCAGTTTTGCCGCTTGTTTTAGTGGCCCATGCTGCTACCATGCCCCCACACTAGAACTCGGTGGAAATTGTGCAAAGGCCTTCTTTGCCTTCTGTTGTCCCTCCCCACCATGTTCTGTTCCCTTAGGAGCAACATCTGACTCCATCCACCAGCGCCAGCCTCCCTAACTCTCCAGGTAGGAAATGACCTTTGGGTACGAGACGGAAGATAGCAGTAGAAAGATGGGACTGGGGCAGTGCTTCCACAGAGAAAGACGGGTTTTTTGCATCAGACCTCCTCCCATAGAAACACTTTCTAAGTGGTAGGGTGTCATTATTCTTTAGCCCTGTGCATTAAAAGGTCTGTTCTTTCACACACTCTGAAGTCAATGGCAAAGCTCCCAGTGCAGCATGGGACCTTGTATGATGAATGTATTGTGGTGGTGATGGATACAAATCACCGTTCTGGAAATGAGTTGGAAGAAATTGGTTCTGATTTAGCCTGTTCAGCATTAGTGGGAGTCGTAAAGCATCAGGACAAAGTTCCTGTATACGGTGTGTGGGATTTAAAGTTTCTGTCAGAGAAAATGTGCTCAGGTAGAGTCATTTAGCATTTAGTATTAATTACCAATGTAAGACACAATATGGCGTCATGCAGTCTTCGAATTCTGTACCCTTCATTAACTATTTCCCCATTAACCTTGACTGGAATCACATTCTCAGTCTAAGTGGTGACATTTTTTTTCTTTTTATTTGTGAGCATTCCCATTTCATCTTTGAAACCTCTCTCATGTTCTTATTTCATTGTAAATGGTCCAGCTTGTAATGAAGTGCCATTGAAAGTATTTACTGTTTGCTGCTTAATTTTGTCCTCATGGAAGTCATCTAATGCCAGCTCCAATAGTAGTTAATATACCTTTGAGCACATGCTGTGACCTTTCTCCAACTCATGCCTGACTTCATTCTCAGATCTCATTAAACAGGAGAAATTATCCTCTGAAAGAGCAAAACCAGAAATGTGCAGGTTTTCCACAGAGCTATGGAGGACAGTTTGATTTAAAATGCACCACAGTGAAAGGGGGAAGAGTAGCAAGATCCATCTTGCACTCGTACTACATGTCATATAAAATAAAACTCTATTCAAAAGCGGCAGATCAGGGAACCATAGTGCTTTTGTTTTTCCATTTGGATGCTGTTTCTTGGGTGGTTTTTCCTTGCTCGCTCCTACTGCCATCAGAAGCCAAAGTCCTACAACTGGATCCCCTAAGATCCCAAGGTTTAGCTACTTTCTTTGGCTCAAAGACTGCACTGACTGGAGGTACATTGGAACCTCAGAGTTACCAACACCTGGGGAACTGAGGCTGTTCGTAACTCTGAACAAAACGTTAGAGCTGTTCTTTCAAAAGTTTGCAATCGAACATTGCCTTAATACACCTTTGAAACTTGACTAAGCGGAAGACAAATGCTGCTTTTAATCATCTCAATTTCAATGAAACAAGCACAGAAAGAGTTTCTTTACCCTGTCAAATCTTTTTTTAAAACCATTCCCTTTATTTTTTAGCGGATTACATTTTACACAGTACTGTACTGTCTCCCCCCCGCCCGCTTTTGCGTGTGTGTGTGTTTCTGCTGCTGCCTGATTGCGTATTTCTGGTTCCAGATGAGGTGTGCGATCGCCCAATCAGTTCAGAACTCTGGTGTTCATAATTCTGAGGTTCTCCTGTACCTATTAATACCATGGGGCCCAATTCATCCACCCTTATCCATGAGGAGTTGTATCTGATGCCATGACTCGTCCCACTGATTTCACATAACACATAGAACAACGTGCAGGATATCATCTGCTATTCGTCTCCTGGCTGAATACAATGACAGTACTCGCCAAGAAACAAGGTAGGTGATCTTTTATTGGATCAACTTATGTTGGTGGAAGGTGCTCTTCTTCAGATCTGGGGAAGGAAGCAGAGTTGTCTGGGCTACATACAAATTGGGACAGATTGTTAAGCAGAAGGGGTAACGCATGCCGAAGCCAGTCACTTGAAATGAAGTGGGCAATTGAGGTTAGCTCCTTATGCATAAAGGGTTTGAAGTGGGCAATTAAGAATAGCAGCCAGTGCGGAGTGTTACAAATTGTTGTAATGAACCATAAAGCCACAGTCCTGAGACCCTCGGACCAACACAGTTACAACACTGCAAACAATTACTCTCACTATAAGGTATAACTCAGTGTCAATGAGGATGGCACTGGCAGAATTGGAAAGTTGGGCGCAACTGACTCTGCGGACTGCTCTATGCACCCAGCCAGAGCCCCACTGAAGTCTGCTTACTCAGACTCTCTTTAAGGATCAGGGCTTTATTTGTACTTGGTATTGCCATGAAAATATCAGGCAAATTTTCTAATCTAAAATCAAATCAGTAACTACTCAAAGGTGCTCCTCCTTTTTCCTCCACTTGAGTGCATACCAGGCACCGGCAGCAAGACACTGTAGTTATACAGTGTCTCCCTAAAGCCCTCTGAGGCATCCAAATTATGGCTTAATCACTGAAAGTGAATCTGCTTTGACAGAAGAACTCAGAATGAGAACAAGTCGATCCACAGTATAGCTCTTCCTGTGCGAATATTGCTATGCAGCCTCTTGATACACAGAATTCTATTAAGACAGCAATGTAAAATATCTTCGTATTTGGAACCTGATTAAAACCATGGCTACGGCAAATTTATTTTACAGGTCCCCATCATAAGGCGCATTTAGGCAGAGATGCACTGAGTTCAGTGGAATTGGGTGCTGATGTGCAGGTCTCCTCATATACACTACATTTCAGGAAATGCCCTGTAAGCTAGAAAATCCTTTGCAAAGGTGACGGGGAAGAAAAGTTGTGCTGTTTTGTATATTCTATCCTTCGAGAATGGCAGACCATAAACCAGCCGATGTTTTACAAAGAGTGCTCTGCATGTTTTCTAAACCTACTACATGTATAGAAAATAAAGGAATAATTAATGAATGCGAAAAATAATTATACTGGAGGCTTTCAAATAGTGCAGTCGTTTTTCTGTCAGCTTGTGGAAAGAAATCAGCTATTTCTGGTTGGACACAGAAATTATTGTGAGTTGAATATTTTATCAATCTGACCACGATACATAGGAAGCACATAAAATTCTACCATTAAAAGTTGTATACCTTGACATTCTCTACTTTAATGTAATCATTTGTTTTCCTGTTCATCCCTTACAAGAACTGTTTTTGTGTCCTGTAAAAAAAAAAATTAACAAATTAAAAGTTTGTAAAAACCACAACTGTGTGTTTTTGTTCAGCACCTACCACAAGGAAGCTCTGGTCCATGACTGGGTTTCCTAAGGAGTTACAACAATATACATTATAATATATGACACCAAGGGATCACTTGGTGATTTTGGCTGCAATAGAATTACCAGAAGTTTTCTGAATACAGAATGTTTTATGTTCTTTAAATACTATCAGTTTTTGCTCACTTATTAAAATATGTTTGTATATTTAAATTTGTATATTTAATACAAAATTTGTGCGGTTTTGTTTTTTTCTTGTTAATTCAGTCTCCCAGTCCATTCTATTGTGAATTATTACCATCTGTAATTTTTCTTTTTTTTTTTATAATCTAAGAAATATATTTATGAAAGTTACCATTTAGAGCCACAATCTGCTCCCAGTTACACAAATGAGAATTTTACTATTGACCTAGGTTGGGCCATTAGTCCCTACAGGATATTTAAGAAGTGTGCCCACTCCCCAACCACGTTTCACTTGAGATAGGGTGGGGATATTGAAAGCCCAGAATAGGGAATCCTTCAGTGTGTAGGCAAGTAAATCAAGCGTTTAACACCTGGCTTGAGCTTCTTGTACCACACAAAAGGCAGGACCAGACTATATTTTCCTGGATCTCAAACCAAGTCAATTCACTGGCTGCATTTTAAATACTGCTGACTGATCTATAGAGTTGTTCATGTTTTATGCAGATGAAAAAGCTATTTTTTCTTCAAGAGATGAGTACGGTTCTTAGAAGTACAACTACCAGCTCCATTATTACAGCAATCAGTGTCCAATTCCAATTACACACTGCTCCTCACTGCTTACAAAATTGTGCTTACACATAATTATTACGAAAAAGTTACCCCTTGCTCAGATTTAAAGAGAGACAGAAGGGAGGAGAAAGGACTAAAGAAAGGATACAGGAAGAGAGAAAGTGGAGGTGGGAAATGCACCTACAGCTGACCTTTGCCAAGCTCTGGCTAAAGATCTGTGAACAGCCAGAAAGATGCATTGCTAACTGTATTTCTATGACGCAACGTCTCCATCCAGTGGTCACTGTTGCAAACTGACAGTGTGTTCTTATCAGTATCCCAAAAGACATGCTAGATTTTAAAAGGTGACAGCCAGAATGAATGGAGGGCATCCATTCCCGTCCTGCCCAGCTCCTCTTCATCACCAGCTGATCTATGCGGGTTATTATGATTGACTGTCACAGACAACAGGTTTGGTTCAAAACGTATTTTGCCTCAGGGCAGCCCATTTCAGGAGAAATCAACTACAATGTTAATGGCCTTTTGGCACACAAAATATTTGTTTTATAGAAACACAAATCTACAAGCAGCCCTTTGATAAGTCCCAGCTCAGTGTGTGCTTGCTGCATCCATTCAGCTGACTGTTGAAATATCATCCAGATGTGAAACTTCCTACAGTTGAAATACCCAAGAGGAAACAATCTCTCTCGGAGAGTTTGGCTTTCACAGTGCAGATCCAGCGCTCTTGCGTGGAGGCTGAGTCAGGCCAACGCTGAGTGCTTTTGAAAACCCACCCTTATTATGAGTCACTCAGTATTTGCTGAAGGTAGAATGAAGCATGTGAGAAAGCTCACTCTGTCCCAACTCAGGATAGGCATCGTTTCCATACTATGACACAACTAGAAAAGGGCACTAGGGCTCCAAGGTGTGCATGGTGTCAAGGAGGGTGGGGAAGATGACAGCAGTATTCGGAGTTGCATGAGTAGACGATCAGCCTGGAGATCTGCTGTCCTGTTGTGTGTAATCCTGCTAGCACAGACTTTCTTTCCATGTCCGGTCTCAAGGCTGGCAAGCTGGGCTACCCGTGCTATACAGCTGCACCGTGTGCTAGCAGAATGATGCAAAGACCGCTCCATACTGCTGACTTCTCCAATTACCCATTATAGCATAACTGGTAGCTGATGCCATGGCTTCACAGTGTGGGACTAGCAAGAGTTGCATGTGATTTTGACATTGCAACATATGTCTGTGCTTTTTGCCCTTGTTTGGCAACCCCTTCATGGAAAAGTTCTACAGCATGTTCTACTAGAAAATGAAAACCTTTCTGTGGGCTTTTTGAACCAGATGGTTATATGCCTGCTATAGAGTTCTGTAGGATGGAGAAAAAGAAAAGAAAAGAAAAAAGAAAAGAAAAGAAAGAGAAAAAGAAAAACAAACACAAACAAACATCATTCTTAGCTAAATTCTATACATGTCTATTTCTGTTCAACATTATTACATTTCTATAGGAATTGTATGACGGTTTCCTCCCTGTTACATGCTACAGGACTAATTCACAAAGCATGGGCAAATTTGGTATTGATGACCATGCTCCTAGGAGAAGAGAGTACATTTGTGTACCCATCTTTTTCTCCTGCATGCTTCTGTGCACCAGGAAGGTCAAATAGGCCCCACGGCTACAAAGACAGTTAACTAATTAATTCTTAGAGTGTCATCAACAACAAAGCTTTCTATACACTTTTGCCTGCATGCTCTGAGGTCTGGGGGGCGAAGCAAATCAATGGAAAAGCCATGGGGGAAAGTGGATATGCAGCATGCTTACCCTTGTCATGTAGTCACCCCTCCCAGTGGTGCAAAACATCCACTTGACTCTTGGGCTTTCAAGAAAAGGTGGGTATGCCAGAGAGGGCAGGGGCTAGGAGGTGCCACAGTAATTAGCATGGCCGCATGAAAGTGAAGAAAAACATACAGAAAGTTAACGCTGTGACTTCATAGAATCATAGAATATTAGAGTTGGAAGGGACCTCAGGAGGTCATCTAGTCCAACCCCCTGCTCAAAGCAGGACTATCCTCAGCTAAATCATCCTGGCAAGGGTTTTGTCAAGCCTCAGCTTAAAAACCTCTAAATATGGAGATGCCACCACCTCCCTAGGTAACCCATTCCAGTGCTTCACCACCCTCCTAGTGAAAAACTTTTTCCTAATGTCCAACCTAGACCTCCCCCACTGCAACTTCTGACCGTTGCTCCTTGTTCTGTCAGCTGCCACCACTGAAAACAGCCTAGCTCCATCCTCCCTGAACCCCCTTTCAGGTAGTTAAAGGCTGCTATCAAATCCCCTCTCATTCTTCTCTTCTGCAGACTAAACAGGCCTAGTTCTTTCAGCCTCTCCTCATAAGTCTTGTGCTCCAGCCCCCTAATAATTTTTGTTGCCCTCTGCTTGACTTTCTCTCCAACTTGTCCACATCCTTTTTGGGGGGCCCAAAACTGGACACAATACTCCAAATACGGCCAATGCCGAATAGAGGGGAATAATCACTTCCCGCAATCCGCTGGCAATACTCTTACTAATGCAGCCCAATATGCCATTAGCCTTCTTGGCAAGCAGGGCACACTGCTGACTCTCATCCAGCTTCTTATCCACTGTAACCCCCAGATCCTTTTCTGCAGAACTGCTGCCTAGCTTGTTGGTCCCCAGTCTGTAGCTGTGCATGGGATTCTTCCGTCCTAAGTGCAGGTCTCTGCACTTGTCCTTGTTGAACCTCATCAGATTTCTTTTGGCCCAATCCTCCAATATCTCCACAGAGATATTGAATTTGATTCTCCATTGACTTTAGTGGAGTCACTCATGATTCATACTACCTAAGTACCCTAGGCTCTCACTATGATAGCATCTGAGTACCTCACAATCTTTACTGGATTTATCCTCACAACAGCCCTGTAAGGCAGTTACTGGAACTGAGGCAGAGAAAGAATAAGTGACTTGCCCAGTGTCACCCAGGAAGTCAGTGGCAGAATAGAAAGTTGAATCTAAGTCTCCTATGTACCACTGGTGGCACTCTTAACTACTGGACCATCCTTCCTTTCTGTGTTAAGTGAGAGGACAATCAGGCCCGCCTAGTGTAGCCTGAGGACTGCCAGCCGATGGCTGATGGGAAGTGCCTGAAGGAAGTCCCCCTCCACACCGCTGGGCAGAATCTGTTGTGATCCATATGTTGGGGGAACAGATTCTCTCAGATCCCAGACCACCATTCTCCCTTTGATTTCACCCTTCAGTCCATGGGAGAGAATGTTCAGCCTCCATAGTTTCATTGGAGCCTGAGAATTTGACATGTGTTGGGCCCACTTCACACACTTTCAGAGGGGATGCGGGCCTTCCTCAGGCCTGTCTGTGCCCGCAGCTCAGCGGGAAGAGTAAGGCCTCTAGCAATTGCTCTGGATTCTGCACCCATGGAACCACTAGGAGTAGAAATGGGGTCGAATTGCATGTTGGTGAGATGAGAAACATTTCACAGCGTATCTCCATGGCTGCTGCACCCCTGCCCATTCACAGGGATAACTCAGGTATTTAACATAGATCTTTGTAGTCCCAGAAATGCAGTGGCACAATTAAGGAGTTAAATGCAATTCCTAGGACGTGAATCAGAAAGGCATGATTACTGCGTTCCTGGACAATCGCTGGATGCTGGCTAGGAAAACATCCACAAAGTACTGTCATCTGCTCATTGCTCAGGGATAGTGCTAGTTCTTGAGGTATTTAACCAAGCATAAACATGCAGGTACCATACGTGAGAGTTTCCACATTATCTTCTTTGGAATGCAAATCAGATAGTGACCAAGACCCTGATCCTCTCTTGGAGGGCTGACAAATCTCCCTTCTCACCAAAAGGCCTCTGCAGTCTCTCTCCACCCCCAATACCCAGTGTCACTTAGTTTCCCCTCCATGGACACGCCTTTTAGCAGGACTGAGCAGATTTCTGAGGCTGCAGGGAGAGCAGGGAAGAGCAGGAATGTCTGTGTGGAAATCCACGCATGATGTACTACAGTCGTGAGTTATATTACCTCCCTCTACTGAGCAGCCGCAGAGGAAACAGCCAATGGCAGCACTGAGTTACGAGGCTGAGGAGGGCCAACGGGGAGCCCCAGGGAAGTTCCTCAAGAACCCACCTTCATCCTCTTCTCTGACGTCCACAGGACTGGGATTGGGATTTGCAATCTCTGCATGGCCTCCAAATTCCATAGCTTTAATAGTCCCTCCCACCAGCAGGCAGAGCACAAAGGAATTTCCACAAAGGGCATCACGAGGAGGGTTATTTCCCCGCTTAGTCCTTTTCTTATGCAGAAAAGGAAGTTGTGGTCCCACATTATTTATTTTTGCTGTGATCTGGTCTAATTCACCCATTCATCTTTGCAAATCTGAAGAACAAAGCAAAGCTGACAAGGGATTACCATTTTATTTGTGTTTCTATATTTGCCTGGTACAGTTAGGAATTTAAAGGGTTTAAAAATCTTCAAAATACCCAAGATACCATCAAGCCAAAACATTTAAGGAATCTAAATAAACCTCCAAGGCTCCTGAGATCAGCTTTGTAGCTGTGCCAGCCACAAACTGCCCACAAAGCCACCCTTCATCAAAATCAGCAGAGCTGGAATCTACATTTGTTATGCAAAAAAAAATTTTTTTTTTCTTTTTTAAATCCAGTGTTAACTGTTAGTATATATACCATTTAAAAAAGCCATCCGAATGTGTCTAGCTAATGCTTGTGATCAATGTTGGGCAAAACAGTCATCAGAAAGTTTTCTGTTGTTCTGCCTGTTTTTGAGTTCTCAAAACTGCAAAACTGGAGTAATTTCATGAAATTTTTCAGCTGGTAAAATATTGGTCTCTATCTGGATGTTTGCCAAAAACAAAAAAACCATTGAGGGCCAGAACTAGTTGAAAAATCAAATATTATGTCTGTGAAAATTTTTGAATGTAAGAATTTTATTTGGGTTCTTTTCCATCTCTTTTTTGGGGGGAAATTTCAATTTTTCAACAATAAAATTTGAATGCAACAGAATAAGAATTTTCATCTCAAATTTTTTAATCAAAAAATAAAAAATGGAGTAAAAAATCAAACTTTTTTTTATTCCAGTGCAAACCCTATTTTTCAACAAAAAAGAAATTAGAAACCAGCTCTAATCCCTAGTGCTGTTTTTGCCTCACGAAATGTCTCTTTGTCATGTTGATTATCCCCCCTCCCTCCTTTTTTTTTTTCTTGGTTTCAATTTTAAGAGTATTTTCTCCTTTCACCGCCAGATTTTCAGAAGAGCTTAGTGCACTGGATACTGAGTCTTTCCGAAACTCTGGCTGTAATGGGTGTGGATGGGTCTGAGCACTTTGGAAAATCTTGGTTTGGGTTAGGTGACTAAATGGGAGCTGAATGTTTTTAAAAAATCTCATTTGAGAGAAGAAAGTACTCTTACAATTTGAAAATCTGGCCCTCATATCAGACACATCTGCCTCAGAAAAGACATATCTCTCATTAATGTTAATGACATGACCATACACAGTCAAATCAAATGCACATTCATCAAATAATAAAGATTTAAGTATTTCATTGGTACTCAAGTTTCTGCAGTATTTAGCTGAGGGTATTTCAAGATACTAGTTCAGGGTGGAGGAAAATGTGGATTTTTCTTTCCTTCTGTTGTTGCTATTGCTGTGACAGGTAACAAACTACATATGGAGAATCTTTTTGCAGTGTAGCAGTGCGCAGCACAAAAAGTAAATAAGCAAACAGCTCAATTCCCTTCCTATTTCCATGGCTTTTAGATGGGTGTGACTCCACTGAGCCCTTCACGAAGTCATTCCTGATTCAAACTGGTGTGTAAGAAGAATCATACATATATTGTGAGACATAAGACTGAGCTGTAGCAGTCGAGGGCAAGACTTTTCAGAAGATGAGTGACCGTCTTCGCAGTCATCAAAGTAAATGTTGCTAAGAAGCAAATATACCAGCATAGCTCCATTGGCTTCAAAAGAGCAGCCTTCTATTTTCACACGGGCGAGTGAGAGGAGAATCAGGCCCAAGAGGTACTACACATGTCATGCTGTTGGGACAGATAAGCAGAAAGATACATTCCATATCCCCTCTGGGTGTGTCTTTCTCTTCCTCACTTTTTCTACCCTTCTTCTTCCCTCAGACTATTTCTCATACTCCTTTTTGCTGCTGTGAAGGAGACCACCATCTTTGCGTATATCTGGAGAACCTCTCATTAAAATTAGGAATAAGAACACATGGCTCATCTTCTAATTTCTGATGTTAGTGTCCTGTTTAAACCTCAGTGGCCCAGTATGTGAATAATAGAACAGATTTTACATTTCCATTCATCAATGAAAATCAGCGTCCTCTACCAAAAGGGATTAAAAAAACTCAAGATAAACCTTCATGGCAACTTGGAAGGGAAATGTATTTATGCTCGAGCGTATCTGTCAAAATATACGCATAGCCACCAGCAGGCAAGATAACCAGACCTTAAGAGATGCTAGGAGTGTATCCTGCACCACTGAAGTCGCTGCGTGGGTGGATCAAAGGTGCTGCTCCCAATTTGCTCTTCTTATCTAGTGTTCTCATGAAATACAAGACAGGATCTGCTCCTAATCTTCTTCAGAGAAAAAAAAAAAAAGCAGTGCATGCCAGTCTTCACTTCGTCTATGTCTACACTACGAGCTGGGAGTGTGGGTCCCCTGCTTGCGTACACACGCTCCTGGCTGCTTTCCCCATACTGCCTTGAGCGTAAATAGTGGCGCAGTTGCACTATTAACAGCAGGGGTACTTCCAGCACAGCTCAGCGGTTCTGAGCACAGCCCCACCTGCGAACAGTGGGTATGTACTCGGCACTAGACTATCATTCCATCCCTGCATGATTCTTCTTTGATCGGCAGTTTTCTAGTTTCACGGGCCCCAAGTCCTGCATTCCCAGCTCTAACATTCTTCTAGGGAAACTCTTTATTTGATCTACCTGTGAGTAAGGAAATTGAAGCATTAAATTCAGGCATTAATTATAAATGGATTTTTTTTTAAATCCATACACCGTGGCATGTTGGAAACTAAGTTACCTCTGTCATGCCATTAAAAACAGCAAACTACAAATGAATTAAGCTGAAATAAACCAGTGTTCTGGGGGCAGAAGAATAGTCTTGTGGGGTAAGGTACAGGCCTGGGAGGTGAGAGGTTTACCCCTGTCTTTGGCACAGATTTCCTATGTGACCTTGGGTAAGTCCCTTAAGATAAAATTTTTGGTTCTGGGTGCCTAAAGGTAGGCACCTAAATCCATATTTAGTGTCTCTACTAAGAGCCTGATTTAGGAAGGTACTTAAGCACATGTGTAACTTTAGGTATGTGAGCACTTCCACAGAAGTCACTACAGAGCCCAGCCCTGTGTTCCAAAACTCCCACTGATGGCGGTGTTAACAACAGTCCTGAAAGAGATGGATTAGTGGGCAGAATGCAAGTGATGAGGTCAAATGAGCAAGATATATGCTGTAGGCCCTTTGAAGTCACACACATGTTTAAGTGACTTGATGAATCAGGGCCTAAATAGCCTAATCGTCATGAGTGCCGAGAATTCTAAACTCCCAGTGAAGTCGATGGAAGTTTTCACTGAGCAAGGTATCACAGACTCCTCTCACACGAGACTGAAAAGACCTACATGCAGAAATTTCCATCCATGGTCCCAGACAGAATTCTTCCTAAGGGCTTCCGGTGCAGCCCAGCCTCGGTGCAGCCAACTCTCAAGATTCTATTGTGAATCTTTCAATAGTTATCATTTCACTTAAAGCCCCAGCTCCTGGAGTCAGGTGATTACTCAAGACTGTTTTCTTTTTTTTTTAAGTCAGTTTCTAGTTTGGTTTGTGGAGAGAACTTTGAAAATGTGAATCCTACTGACTCCAACATGAGAAGACAAATAAAAAGAAACCAAACATTATTAGGTTTAACATCTCCTGGATTGAACGCCAATCTCATTATTTTTGAGACCTGACTCATGACTTTTCAATGCTTAGGATTGGTAATACTGCTGCATACCCCACATGGTAGCCCGTAGCTAAAAGCAACTATCTGTCCTTTCATGGGCAATACAGAGCTGAAGCAAGACGCAGCCAGCACTTTCCTGTAAAGATGCTGCCACTGATTTAGACCTACTCAGCCATGTGATAAAGAGCATTCACTTTTCACCTTTGACCTCATTGTTTGCACTCTCTCATCTCGTCCAAGATTACTGCTAATATTCCATGCCTCTGCTTTGAGCAGTTTTGACCAACCAGAATCAGTGGAAACTTGGGACAAGTAAGGAGTCCAGGGTTGGGTACCAAATATGGATCAAATAAAATCCGGAGTTTAAAATTCACCTGGTCCATTTAATTCATTACAAGTTATAGAAGGAGTATGGTCTTATTGCTAACAGCACTGGATTGGGACTCAAGAACTCTGGGTTCAGTTCTTGTCTGTGCCAGTCTTCTTGTGCAATCTTAGGCAAATCACACAAACCTCTGTGCCTCAGTTCCCTGTCTCTAAAATGAGGATAAAACTTCCTTTGTCTGTCTTGCCATCATAGACTGTAAGCTCTCCAACATAGGAACCACCTCTTACTATGCATGTGTGAAGTTCCTAGCATGATAGGGCCCCAGTCTCAGCTGGAGCCTGTAGGTGACACTAGAATACAATAATTTATATATATACACATATGTACACCACTGTATCTGACTCTATCATATTGAAAAGTATCAAATTCATCCCCCTAAAGGCTTGTGTTACAGCTTTGATTGAGCTCCCCCTTGTAGTTGGATAACAAACTTTATGGGACCTAAACTTTGGATTCCATGTGTTTCAAAGCCTACTGGGTCTAAGTGGCACACAGCCACTGTCTCTTAAAGGCCTGGTCTACACTTACCGGCAAATTCAGCAGCAGTTGACAGGAGATACGCAAGCTAGGTAGAGTAGCTTGCATATCTTATGTCGACTTCCGAAAATCTGCCCTGCGCACCGTCTCCACTACACTGCACCAATGGAAAATGCATTCTTGTTGATGCAGTGGTACTCTTTTTTCAGGCGTTGATTAATTAAGTTGATTTCTGGATCGATTGAGCAGGTCTTCACTTCCACTCAATCGATTTGGATAAATCGATCTGACAGCGGTGAATTTGCCACCGTCAATGTAGACATATCCTTAGTCTGGCCTCTCTGGCACATTCTCAGGACAGTGACTACTTGGGATGTGGGGCCCTGAAGCCTTAGGTCTCAAGATCAGTGCTGACTTCCTAAGTCTTCCCAACAGCTTAAACACGCCTGCCCCAGAGTGTCACCCACATGGGTATCTTGGTTTACTATTTAGCACCTTGTAACACTTAAAACAAGGGAACACAAAGACTTTTCAAAGGAATTTCCAAATCACAAGTAGACAAAAGACACGAGTTACATATCTAGGTAGCATATACCTGCTTGCATTCCTTCAGTGTCCTCACAACTCTGAGAGCCTTTTGGGTTTTGTTTAGTGTCCTTTCAGGGTCCCAGGGCCCTCCTGTATCCTACTCCGCCTGCTCAGTTTTCTTTTGTCAGCTGATGGATGGTCAGTTAGAGAGTCCCCAGTAGACCCAGCCTTAAATAGAGCTATTTTTTAAATAGAGCTCTCACCCTGTCCGCCCCCGCCCCCCAACGGCAGCTTCAAAAACACCATCAGGTGATCAGTTGCTTAACTCAATCCTCTCCTCAGCTCTAAACTGGGAAAAGCAGCTCCCTTGGACTGCAGCCAACCAACAGCTCTAGGGCAGACCCATTTGAATGGAAGACCACCAAGGCAGAAGCTAGACAAATTCAGGCTGGAGATTCAGCAGGCATTTGTACAGTGAAGGCAATTAACAACCGGAACAGTTTACCAGAGCTGTCACGGATACTTTATCATTGGCAATGTTTAAATCAATGTTGGATATCTTTCTAGAAGACACGTTTTAGTTCAACATGTGTTACACAGGAGGTCCGACTAGATGGTCAAAGTGGTCCCTTCTGGCCTTAGAATCTACGAAAGGTTGAGAACTCTTGGGCATGTTTACACTACAGCGGGGTGCACACCCGCCAGCGCAGGTACACAGACACCCACGAGTGTCACTTGAACCAGCACTCTAAAAAAAACCAGTTGAGGTCCAAGCCCATCTTAGCCCCTTTCCCCCCGGGTTAGTACTCAGGTGGTTCGCTTGTACCACCGCCCATGTCACCACGTGCACATGGCTCTTTTTAGTCTGCTAGCTCCAGCAGAGCTGCCAGGTGTCTGTGCACCTGGTCTGGGAGACACACTTCTTTGATGGGTTTCTCAATGTTATGCCCCTCTGCTAGATAAAAGGATTTCTCTTAGCCCCTGAACGTCCCAGCTCAGGATGGGTACAGTACAGTACAGTTTATCATTCAAATAGCATTCACCAAGCGGAACAGAATGTGTAGGTTGTTATAAACCTATATAGACATCCTAATCTGTCACAGCTTGTAACACAAAACTGTGAAGCTCCAGATTTTTACTATCATGAGCTATATGCTCCCCCTGTGCATGTAACTCTCATTAAAGATAATAGGAGCTGTGTGCCTATAGTGAGGGGAGCATAAACCACTGACAGTGAAATGCACCATATGTTTCCCAGCTATCCACAGCACAAAAAAACACTATCACAACTGGCACTAATTGGGACCTTTCTTGGAAGCCACAGAAGAAAGGAGGATAGAATGGGCATGGAATGCAAGCTACATTCCCAGTCAGTGGATGGTCAGCTGAGGTGGGGTATGGGACGCTTACGCTGCTACGAGAGCTAATCAGGAATGTGTTTGGCTCCCGCACAAAAATATTTGATAAAAAAACCCCAAAAGTTTCCATTTTTGTCACAAAAACAAAAAACATTTTAAAAAATAGGCTTTTATCCCAACCCTCCAAACTGAAATTTGTTTCTTCCAAACCCCAGCAATGAGAAAAATGGATGTTTCCCGTGGAAACATCCATTTTGATGGGGGAAAATTTTTTCATTAAAAATATCCATCACTAACTGCTGCTTCCCAGGCTGTAGCTGTTCTGCATAAGAGGAGAGGATTTCAGTTTTCAGAGCTATCAGCCCTTACGGCGCCTGTGCTCTAAAACTAGAGAAATTTGTTTTTAGCAGTGTAACATTTGGTTATTATTGTTATTTATTATTAGTATTTTAAATAGAGCCAATTCCAAAAAACAGCATCGCAGAATCAGAGTTCTGACTCAGCAGTAGCCATACAAGTATAAAACCAAGGTTCCAAGGAGAATGTCAGCTGGTAAAATGTTGATTAATTCCAGAATCTGGAATCCAAATCCCAGATGCTAGCTCAATCTTCAGATTCTAAAAACAGTCTGTAAATATTTTTAACTAACAAACAGGAGCCCTACACTCTTCTGCACTGATTCTCATTATCGTGTGGTTCTGCATCACGTGAAGCATGCAGAGGTTCCGTGATTCATCTTTATCTTTCCTCCACAAACTTAGTTGAACGCAGATTTCTGCTTCATACAGAACATTCCTGTTGTGGAGCTGCCCATTTGTTTTAGAGCGCTTTCTGTAGCTGCCGCCATCAGCATGGCCAACTGGGTATTAAATAAGGACGTGAGAGGCTGACCAAGAGCCAGGCTCAGAGTTGGCTTGTTTAGAGTAACTCTTGTTTAGAATAACTCTGTCAATTGCTACTTAACAGAGTGCTGGGCATTTCCACAGCATTTAGTTATTATTTTCAGGTTTGTCAATCACACCATTCAGCACTTTGTTGCCTCATCAAACAAGCGAAAAGTAGGTAAGTGGAGAATAACAACCTCACAAATAATCATCGCACCCCCTCCCTTCTCCCCTCCAAAAAAAAATAGTGTGATTGAGCCTCAGGCCTGCCACTGACATTGATAAACTGCCCTCCCAGTTGCTTCCTGGCAACCAGACATATTGATCTTGAACTAATCAAGTAGAAAGATTCATTGGAAACTTGCAAGTTTCGCAGTCTGGTCATGTGAAATAAGCTGAGCCATGGGTGTAACATTCTAAGAGGAAACCAGACCTTTTTTTCTGAACGCACACACACCAGTAAAGTGGGATCAAGAATTTATTCCACAGGAAACATGGGAAGAACCATATTCTTGTGCCTGGGTTTGCAGCATACCAGGACTTCAATACAACATCTGGATTTGGTGCAGACCTTATTTAATAATGCATTGGCAAGACCCATTTGCTGCATTCCCACATCAGCAGTAAATAGTGGCACAGAAGAAATCTGGCAAATTGAATTTCCCCCAATTTTCCTTATTTATAAAAGTGCATTACTATTTAACAGAGAAAAAGAAGTCAAGTGTGCATATGCACGCATGCACACACACAAACACACACACACACACACACACACACAGGATCAATGGAAACCAATGTAAAAATGGGGAAAGGGGAAAAACTGTTTATTTGTAACACATGACTTTCCCCTTCAGCTTAATCAGATCAACGATTTATTTGTATGAGGAAAACCAGAGAAATTCACCCTGCCCCAAATTATCTATTATCTGACTCTGAATATTCAATTTCTTCCCAGCCATGCAACTGTTTCCCTTTCTCCTCTCCCTGGGCATGACCAGTCTCCCACTGTAATCTGGGAGTCTTTCTAGCAACTTCAGTGAGAGCTGGACCAAGCCCAATGGCCCCAATGCAACAAAGCACTTAGGTTCATGTTTAAGTCACTAAAGCACATGCTTTTTAAGTGCTTTGCTGGATCAAGACCTAAGTGAGGGGAGCTTGTACTCTGGTGTGCCTATGTAGCCTCCTTTGACTTCAGTGTGTCTGGCCCTCTTTTTTGTTTCTTGGGCTTGGATTTTTAGCTAAAAAAAAATGCACTGGAGATTACCCAAATGTGCAGTGATGATGTGACAGAATCTGATAAATAAATTACTGAGTAAAATACAGAGAGGTTCAGACAGCTTATTGGAGCTTAATCATGCATTCCTCATGCGGAAGTCTGGAGTGTGCAGGGAACATAGCACTGGGGTATATGCAGGATTCCTAAAGAAGACACACTGCGTTTCAGAAGATGCCTGCAGAGGGCAACCTGCGCTATTATAGGCAGGCAGGCAAAACCAACAAACTAATCTAGTGATGGGTTTTTTTCCATTTCATTTCAGTTTTACTTCATTTGATGTATTACTGTTTTATTTTATTTTTTGGATTGGCGCAAGAAATGTCCCCTTTACTCCACTAACTGCCCCTGTAGGGGGGATGTCCTCTCTGGGGAATGTAACTGAGACGTGTCCACTTAAGCGTAGGCAAGAGCAGTTTCATAAATTTAAAAACAACACATACTTACATGGTCAACGTGTGACCACACTCTTTCCATGTAAATAATGTCATATTTGTGAGGAAGGGGCCCTCAATGATATTTTCATGAATAGGCCCATTATGTTGCACCTGACCTACAATCATTTGAGTGGCTTTTTGTTTCCCCTTGCCCTGCGATTTGTACGTAACTCAATGTTTTATAGTGCTAAATCACATTAAGATATTTCATTCTGCAGCGATCGAGGCTACAAGAAGTTTAGTCAATTTATGCTGATTCTACAGGAAAGCCCTTCTGAGATTTTTTTTGGTGAGGGGGAAGGGTGCCTGTACAAAAATATTTTCCGAATCCCTCAGAGTTTTAGTCTCTAAAATAAAGATTATTTAGGGTTTGCTTTATTTTTTTTTCTACAAATAGGAAAGAAAGTATTGCATTAGTGGAGGTGGGCTAGACTCCAGATAGGCCCTCTGGAACAATTTGCAGGGAGTCTAGGTTAGCTCAGATCCACATTTGCCTCCAAGAAAAATACTCAGGAGAAACTTTAAATCCTCTGTGGGGAAATATTAGCAGATAATCATGAATAGAAACTGATTATTAATTATTTCTCTCTCTCTCTCTCTCTCTCTGTTTTATATTTTTCATTTAAAATGTCATGTAGAACCAGACATTGATAAAAATGGCAGGAAATGTTCCTGCTCAATTAAATTACCACAAAAACCAGCTTAACATCTGCTTGGCAAACCCTTCAGAAATGTGTGGCATTAATATTTAATAAAAATATCTAGAGTTTGGGTTGGTACTGGAGATATTTCACACTCTGCTCACATGTTGTGCTTCTTATAATTACTCTCTGAAGGCTTTGTTGTGGACCCTTAAAAAAATTAAAACTTCACAATGGGGCTTAAATACATAAAAATTCTCCTAGGAGCATTGTCTTCCTAAAGCAGGTAATTTCTACTGACTCTAGTGCAAAGGCAGTGAACTTGAGCGGAGAGTTCTTTTGCTAACTCGAAGAAAGGCAATTTGAAGACCATTTTTGGATCTGGTACTGCTTGAATAGAATCAGACTTTAAACCAGAAGAGACAATCATGGTCATCTAGTCTGACCTCCTGCAGATTGCAGGCCACAGAACCTCACCCACCCACTCCTGTAGAAAGCCCATGACCTGTGGCTGAAGTCCTCAGATCTTGATTTAAAGACCACATGACAGAAAATCCACCATTAACTCTAGTTCAAACCAGCAAGTGACCTATGTCCCACGCTGCAGAGGAACGCCAAAAAAACCCCAGGGTCTCTGCCAATCTGATCTGAGGGAAAATTCCTTCCTGAACCACATATGGTGATAATTTATACCCTGAGCATGTGGGCAAGACCCACTGGCCAGACATCTGGGAAAGAATGCTCTGTAATAACTCAGGCCTCTTTCCAAATGACCACACTTCTGGTCATTGGAGGTATTTCCGTCACATATGAGCCATACACTATTGGAGACAATCTCATCATACCATCCACTCCATGAACTTATCAAGCTCAGTATTAAAACAAGTTTGGGTTTTTGCCCCCACTATTCCCCTAGGAAAGCATTGGCCTTTAAATTAAATAACTCCTCTCCCTCCCTGTGTTTATATCTCTGGTGTATTTATAGAGAACCATCATATCTCTCCTGAGCCTTCATTTTGTTAGGGTAAACAAGCCACACTCCTTAAATCTCCTCTCCATTCCTCTGATCATTCTAGTAGACCTTCTCTGTACCTGTTCCAGTCTGAATTCATCTTTCTTAAACATGGAGGCCAGAATTGCACACAGTATTCCAGATGAGGTCTCACCACTGCCTTGTAGAATGGTAATAACACTTCCCTATCTCTACTGGGAATACCGCACCTAACGCATCCTAGGACTCTCATTAGCCTTCTCCACAGCCACGTCACAGTGGTGGCTCATAGTCATCCCATGATTGACCAATACACCCAAGTCTTTCTCCTCTGTCACTTCAAACTGATACATCCCCAGTTTAAAACAGAAATGCTTATTGTTAGTCCCTAAATGCATGATCTTGCACTTTGCATTATTAAATTTCACCCCTTTTCTATTACTCCAGTTTTCAAGGTCCTCCAAATCTTCTTGTACGACATGCCAGTCCTCCTCCATATTGGCAATACCTCCCAATTTGGTGTCATCTGTAAATGTTATTAGCAGCCCTCCAATAAGAGTTAGTAGGTACAATCTATGCTCTACAACACCAGAGGGAGCTGGAGAAGGAGCCAAAATGAGTTAAGAAGAGAAAGACAAAATGCTGGTGAGTCCTCTCAACCCGTTTGCTTACTTATTTCCATCAAAACACAACACACACTTCTAGTCAGTGAGATTTCTGCCCATTTTTATGCCTTTCCAGACTCAATAGATGGTTGGAAATGGATTGGCATATATTTTGTGTTGGAAGTTGTTCATGCAAGTTTGCAGATTCTGAAGTTCAAAAAGGTTCTGACAAATCTGTTTTTCACATAATCAAAAAATCTTATGCATTCCCAGGAAAGTTTTGGATCAACGGGTATGTGGACTTTCATGGAGGTTTGCCAGAATTAGAAATAAAGACTTGTGTCCCATATTAGAAAATACCATGTAACCCACACCAACAGACCTCAGATGCAAAATACAGGATGAACAGCTGTTTTATAAAGTTTGTGGTAACCTAGAGAACAGAACAAAAGTTCACAAGTACGGGCCATTCACAGACAAAAACAAATTCTAAAATTTCACTTGGTTCTTGAACATATCTCAGACTTGAACCTTAGATTAGCTTTACTGAGGCCTAGTCTGCACTAGAGAGTCACCTTTTGTCGACAAAACAATCCTGGCATACACACGGCAATGACCCTTTTGTCAACAACACTGCCCCGTTTTGTTGACATAATAAAACCACCTAGACGAGAGGCATAGAGCCTTTTCCAGCAAAGTTTCTGCGAAAAAGCACGTGTGTAGACACTGCCCTTAGGTTATATCACTAAAAATAGCCTCCCGATTATCCCAGCATGCCATCATGCGACCGCTCTGGCAAACAGTTTGAATTCGACTGCCCTGCAGCCATCTGCTTCTGCCCCTTTCAAAACCCCAGAAAGTTTTCACATTAACTCACTGTGGAGCTCACTCCGCAGCGCAGCAAACACAGTCCTGCCTGCCTGCCCTAGGCTACAGGGGAGGGGTGTAACTCCTGCTGTGCCATGCAGAGCCAGGGAGGGAGGTAGGGGCTGTGGCCTTCTCTCCGCCCCCGCCCCCGAGGGTGCATTGGACCTGTCTCTCTGAGGGGGGTGAGGGAATGGGGGATGCCAGCTATGAGCTGTCTGTGTAGCAGCTTCTGCCTTGGGATTGGTTGCCTCCAGCTGCTGCTGTCTGAAGTTAAAGAGAGAGGATGAGTGCAGACACACTCTACTCAATGTCCCCAACACAGACTGTCTGTCTGTCTGTCTCCGTGTGTGTGTCTCTCTCTCACACACACACACACACTCACTCGCTCCACCCCCGCACCCCGCTTCTGTGGGCTTCTTGTGCTGATGTTCAGCAACGGCAGGGCAGTTTAAAAGCAGCTGTCAGATAGTAGGATGCCCATGGAATGATGGGATTCAGAAACCTTCATCATGTGCCACTGTGCTTGTCCCATGATGCATTGCAAACCCTTCCCAAAGCTCCCTGCATGCAGTTGCACAATGGGATAGCTGCCCACAGTGCACTGCTCACTTTGTCGACAATAGAGCTGACAGTGTGAATGCAATCCACTGACTGAAAACAGTGAAGACGCGCAACACCGATTTAATTACAGCAGTGGTTGTTGGTCGGCAAAATATTTCTTGACAAAACCTTCTAGTGTAGACAAAGCCTTAGACTGCAAGCAGTCTGGGGGAGAAACTGTTTTTTGTTCCGTGTTTATACACCCCGTAGCACAGTGGAGTACTGGTCAATGACTGAGGCTTCTAGTTGCTATGACTGACCGACAGACAGACAATCTGATTTTCAATGTGTTAGCATCACAACTTTTGCATAATTCCAGCCATCGAAATTTCTCATCTAATTTCAGGAAGGGAAGATGATAGAGAAGTTTCCTCAGTTGTGTTCAGTTATTAAGACACTGGTGTATTAGCAGTTTCATTCAGGATATCATCAGTCTCAGGTTTAAATCTTGTGTGCCTCTCCAAGGGAGAAAGATTTCTTCTACCTTTACTGTTAATGTGGAGGAAGAGATATTACATAGGATGGTTCAAGGAGGTATAAGTAACTAGAAGTGATGGGATGAAACTGAGCACAGGAAAAAAAAACCAAAAAAACTTAGGATGGATATCTGGAAACATTTAGTAAAAGTGTGTCTATTAGGCTGTGAAATAATCTCCCAAGGGAAGCAGCTGAAGCCCTACTGATTGAATCATTTTTAAAACTACCAAGACACACAAACAAAAACACAAAAAATTGCTGTAAGGAACAATCCTCCTGTAGGACGGCGGGCGTTGCCCGTCGAACGCGGCTACCCTTCCTGGGGCCTAGCCGCGGGGGGGGAAGGTCCCTGCACCTTCCCGAAGACCTATGGGGGAATTAGCTTTGTCTTGTGTATCAGAGTCGATCGGCCCGGCCCCTTGGCAGGGCGGGCGAGCAAGCAGTCGATCGGCCCGGCCCCTTGGCAGGGCGGGCGAGCAAACAGTCTAGCGCCCCGGCCCCTTGGCAGGGCGGGCGAGCAAACAGTCTAGCGCCGGGTTGGAGGAGGGGTTGCGAGGGTCGCCGAGGTCAAAGGGGAAGAGGGGGGAGGGGGACGCAGGCCCACCCGACTCCACTGCGTCCCAGCCCAGGGCCCTAGCAGCGGCAGAGTCCCTGCCGCTGTTCTGGCGGGGTCCACACCGTAACACGCCAGAGGTGGGTTTCCCACCGCAGCCCAACCGGGGACTGCCCCTGGGCCACTTCCTCCCCTCCCGTCCCTGGTACCTCCCTCCTCAGTGGTCGCCGGGTAGCTTGCTCGGGGTAGGTTCAGGAGGCCGTCGGCGCCCACGGGCGGCAGGTCCGGGAATTCCTCTGCGAGGGGCAGCTCCTCTAGCTCGCAGGACTCGGTGGGGCCCGCAGCTTCGGGGAGCTCCTCCAGATCCGGCCCGGCTTCAGCTGGAGGGGCTGCCGGTAGCTCCTCTAGGTCACGCCCCGCTTCAGGTGGGGCTTCCCAACCCACAGGGTCCCAGGGTCCATCCCATCCCCGGGTGTCCGGGGGTCCGACCCACTCGTCGGTTTCCCGGCGGGAGGGTCGCTCCCAGTCTGCCACGTCCGGCCAGGGCCGGCGCTGGGGTTTGGCCAGACGGCGCTCCGGCCGGGCCTCTAGCTGGCGGGAAGGCAGGTCTGGCCCTGCTGACCGTCGGCCCCTGACTGAGCGACGGGCCCTGCCTTTTATTTCCCCTTGTCTGGGGGAAGTCCCGCCCTCTGGGGAAGGGATTGGCCAGTCGCCCGGGCCTGTCCTGGTCGGCTCCCGGCCTTGACGGACAGGCGGGGGGTTTAAATCCGGGCTTAGCTGGGTTTGGGGCGGCGGCTGCCCTTCCTTGGGCCTAGCCGCGGGGGAAGGTCCCTGCACCTTCCTACACCTCCATTTGCAGGGGGATAGAAAAGATGGTTTTTAAGGAGACTTTTCCACATCTCTAATTTCTATGGCCATATTATGTCATCTGTTTTTAAGCAGAGCTACCCATTGATGTCACTTGACAAATTGGAGAATTGATCAGAATACAACGCGAAGAAATTAAAGAAAGATAAGTGACGTACTACACTTAGGAGGGAAAAATCAAACACACAACTACAAAACGGGAAATAACTGGCTGAAAAGGATCTGGGGATTACAGTGGGTCACAAACGGAATAGGAGCCAACAATATAATATAGCTGCACAAAAAGCTGGGATGCTATAATGCTATCTGATTGAAAATGACCATTTGTATCATTGTTGGTACTACTTTTATACAATTGCTACAAATCTTGTACAAAGTATGTCATGTAAGGGGTCAATGGAAAAGTTATGATTTGCTAAATAAGACCCTGTTTATATCCATGTATCATCGTTGTATCTAAAGTTATGAGTATCGGCTATCATATGATCCCAAATCTGTTTGTTTCTGGGTGACACCCACCAGATAAGATTTACATTTATGCTAGATAGCTATGTGTTGATGGCTCCTTAAGGACACTTCATTCTAACATTGGGCCGTCGAAGAAATTCATCCCACCCAGCAAGCCATTCCTGTGGACGCTTTAGAAAGAATATGGGCAATGGCTGCTGTTGTGTCATCAAAGCATGTAAAGACATGAGAAATGCTCATGTGACCCTGGACTCGATTTTGGTCAGTAACATTCCAGAAACAGACATTGTGAGCTGTGTTTGAGATAGAAGATTTCCAGACACATGGCAAAGGATATAAAAGATCACTGGAATTACTCCATTTTGCCTCTTTCCTGCTCTAATTCTCTGGATTGTGGATTTACAACTAAAAAGATCATCTTGGACTATGGACTGAGGACCTTCCAATCTTTTGGAAGTTACCAGAGATTTTGCAAGACAGCAGTCCATAAAATCACTGCTACAAACCTGAAATAAGAACATTGCAATTATAGTCTGAATATGATTTATTAACCATTTTAAACTCTCTTCTTTTCTTTTCTTAATAAATCTTTAGATTTTAGTTACTAATGGATTAGTATGATTATTGGTTAAGATCCGTGTTATATATTGACCTGGCTATGTGGCTGATCAGTTGAAATCAAAAGAACCCTCGTTTGATTAAATTGTTTTTCAGTATTCACTCATCATAAAGTCCAGTGTGTGTGTGATGGAATAAGGGCTGGAATGTCGAAGGCAACTGCATTTTTTACTTCTTATTAATCAATGTGGTGAGACAGACGCTTACTTGGTATAATCATATGATAGAATAACCACAAGTTTGGGGTGAGTCCACCCTACTTTTCAGCAGTTTGTCCTGAATCTGGCATTCTCAGGTGTAACCCACTGAGACGCAGTGACAGGGTGTATTAACAGGAGTCTTGCATGTAAGATATGGGAGGTATCCTTCCCACTCTACTCGGCACTGGTGAGTCCTTATTTGCAGTACTGTGTCCAATTCTGGGTACCACATTTTAGGAAAGATGTGGACAAACTGGAGATAATCCAGGGGATGGTAACAAAAATGATAAAGGTTTTAGAAAACCTGAACTATGAGGAAACTTTAAAAAATGGGCATGTTTAGTGTTGAGAAAAGAAGACCGAGGGGGGAAATTAATGATAGTCTTGACAAATGTTTAGGGCTGTTATAAAGAGGACTGTGACCAATTGTTCTCCATGTCCAATGAAGGAAGGACAAGAAGTAATGGGCTTAATCTGCAGCAAGGGAGATGTAGGTTAGATATTAGGAAAAACCTTATAACTATAAGGGTAGTTAAGCTCTGGAATAGACTTCCAAAGGAGGTTGTGGAATCCCCATCACTGGAAGTTTATAAGAACAAGTTAGACAACCACCTGTCAGGGATGGTTTAGGTTTACATGGTTTTGCCTCAGTGCTTGTGCCTGCATTTGATGACTCCGCAAGGTTCCTTCCAGCCTGACATTTCTATGATTTAATGTTTGTCTGGTTGCAACAAAGCGATAACTTCTGGCAGGAGTTCCACAAAGGTTTGCAATGAAAAAAGGGAGAAGTGTGTTAGTGGAAAGTGGTGACAAATTCTCTGTGCTCCAGTGTATTCTAAATCTGCCTTCCAGAAAAAAACACCCAAGCGTGGTCTTCATATTAAGGTACAGAAGAGAAGAAAGAAGTGTGCTTTGCTAGAAAGCGGTCAGGGTGATGCAATCAGGTATTAGCCTACCATCAAATTCAGATTTTAGTCCTCATCTTTAAAGACCCCTCAATATGGGAGACCACCTCACTCCACAGGATTATGACTTTCCACAACAGCTACACTTCCTTAGAGCAATGGAGCACATATTCATATGCTTTGAAATATTTGAATCATATGAATGGCCACATAAACAATAAATAACAATAATAATTAAAATCCACAGATCTACAATGTCTAATGTCCTCATTTAACAATATGTCTGCAAAGTGCATGAAAATAAAAAAGTACCCTATTACTTAAAGTTTGTCATTTAAGCTTATGATCTGCAAGTTTGGATCAAAAGTGTTGTTTAAATTTTTCTGCATGTTTCTGTTTCTGCATATCACGAGTAGCAGCACAGGTGGGAAAGCAGCCTCCGTGGAGTTTCTACTCCCCTTCCTATGCATTTGGGCAGAAAGGAGTAGGGTATGCACATAGGTTTGGGTCTTCCCCCATGCACCAACCAGCACATCTGAGCTGGCACAGTAGAGGAAGCAATTTGTGCTAGGTAGAATTTCCGATAAAGATTGACTCTGATAAACGTTGGCTCTATTAGTGGTAGATGGTGAGGGCTGTGAATCATTCTCAGAGCAAAGCTAGAGGTGTGTTTCCAAAATAACATTACTACACACATAGCAAGGTTCAGACTATGAGTGAGCACAAGACAGAAAAGCAGCGCACATTACTGTGGGTATTGATAAAACAGGTTTTCAAAGCTTCCATGAGATGCATTGCTCCACACTGAGCTCTTCTTATAGCCCTGGTATCTGGCTGCTCAAAACTCACAGATAGCCTATCCATCTCCCCCAACCTCTGTGGAAAGCTGTCTCCCTTTGCATCACAGATATTAGGATGCACACAGCAGGTGGCTATAACCATGGGGATATTTTTTTTCACTGAGGTCCAATGTAGTGAGCAAACTGCGTCAGCGACCCTTCAAATGGCCAAAGGCACATTCAAGCTCCTGCACTTGTTGGGTCTATTATTAAACTGCTCCTTGCTGCTGTCCAGGTGCCCAGTGTACGGCTTCATGAGTCCTGGGGTTAAGGAGTAAGCTGGGTCCCTCAGGATCACTATTGGCATTTTAATATCATCAGTGATGATATTACAATCCAGAAAAATAGTCCCTGCTTGAAGCTTTCTGAACAGATGTGTGTTCATAAAAACGTATGGGGCATGCACATTTCTGGACCATCCCACACTGATCCGGGTAAAGCGGGCCTGGTGATCCACCAGTGCTTGCAACAGCATAGAAAAGTATCCCTTTCTGTTTACGTACTCAGGCAAGGCAATCTGGTGCCAAGATAGGGATGTGTGTGCCATCTATCAACCCACTGCAGTTAGGGAACCCCATTGCAGCAAAGCCCATCTAGTATGTCCTGCACATTGCCCAGCGTCACTATGCTACCTTAGCAGAAGGCAATTAATGGCCCTGCATACTTGGATCACAGCAACCCCAACAGTGGATTTCCCAACTCCACTGATTCCACTGCCTGCTAGCAGTCTGGTGTTGCAAGCTTCCACACAGCGACTGCCACTCGCTTCTCCACTGTCAGAGCAGGTCTTATTTTAGTGTCGCTACGCTGCAGGGCTGGGGAGAGGTCTGCACACAGTTTCTGGAAAGTGGCATTGTGCTTTCGAAAGTTCTGCAGCCAATGTTGTCATCTCATACCTGCATAACGATGTGATCCCACCAGTCAGGGGTTGTTTCTTGGGACCAGAACCAGTGCTTCGCCATGTGTAGCTGCTGCACGACTGCCAACAGCAAACAGGAATTGCTTCATTCCATGGCTTCCAGTGGGGCTTCTTGAAGGACATGGCTATGTTCCACACGGCAGTTCCTCTCGCAGCTCTAGAAATACTGCAGGATAAGGCGTGCGGTATTTGCAACATTCACCACAATAGTGCACAGCCAAGTGGGGTTCATGCATTTCTAGAGAAGGCATAGGCACAGCCTATGGCAGCTTTGAAAAAAGGCACAAAATGTTATGGGTTGCAGATGAAATCAGGGGAGGAAGAAAACTGCATCATGAGACACTGGAGCCATGTTCACAGTCACCCCTGCAAGAATGTTTTGGTCCCATGAGGTATTACAAGCCCTTTCCAAAACCCTCTGCAGTGAGCTGCACTGTAGGATAGCTATGCACAGTGCATTACTTTCTGCATCGATGCAAGGAGTGTGGTGTGGACATTCACAACCAACTTAATTACTACAATGGCTGGACGTTGATTTAACTTAAGCTGGTTTAAGCTTGTAGTGTAAACATGCCTTGAGTTAATGAAGTTTGGGGGACATTTAATATATAATTATTTAGGAGGAAATCAATGAACAGTATATAACATGCTCCACATGGGTCCACAAAAATGGATACACTTTCTACGCTTTTCTTCCACTCTCACAATGGCCATACATTTCATGGCTTTTATCCTTTTCCCCTTGCACTGGTCTTGGATAAGAGCTGTTTTGCAGAGCTATTTCTATGGCATATACAGAGACAGAAATAAGTGGCATTCTAGTTCCAGCCAATTTATTAAGGTTTCAGCAAAGATAAATCTAAAATCACTGGCATCTTCTCCTGAGGAACAATGGGTGATTCCACTGCATAGTGCCAATGTATTTCTACTAGACCAATAAGCGACTAATTAGAACCCACATCACGTTGAGAAAGGTACTAATGTTTTCTTGGCTCATAATACAAACAACACACCTCTGCTGCATTGGGATGTAGGAAGGCAAGGCACAGAGAGCTGACAGAGATGAAAATGTAAAGAGATATAAGGACTATAGATGTGCTGAATGGATAAGATATAAATTTTGATGCCTCATTATTATAATACACTGTCAGACACCACTCTACCACAGCTTTGTCCTCCATCGGCTTGATCTAAAGCCCACTGAAATTTATGGAAAGACTCCCTTTGACTTTAATGGCTTTGGATCAGGCCTTGAGACACCAAATTCCATTTTACATCCTCCTCTTCATAGCTTAACAGCAATGCTTGGATTGATGCCCAAGATAAGCATTATTCAAATAAGGAATAAGCATATTTGCAGAGCTGCTGAGCTGAAACTTTTAATGAAAGAGCTAACATTCTTAGTAACTTATGCTGATTGATACTTTAAATGGTAAATATTTTGAGCCTTCACTGGTGTAAACTGGCTTGGTTCCACTGAAGTCAATTGACCTACACTGATTTACACCAGCAGAGGCTCTGGCCTTTTATACTATACACTTTTGGGAGGAGCCCTTGATTTAATGGAGACTCAATAAAATTTCCAATTCAAAATCTCAAGTAGCATTTGCCTGCAAGTGGGTCAGAGGGTAAATTTGAGCAATAAGGTACAATAATAGTTTTCCTTTTGCTCCATTACTGCAGGATGTGATGCAGAGAAAATAGACAGTTTCAGAGCACGAAATCTTTAAGGTAAAGGTGTTCAAACAAAACCTGTTACCATGTAACAGCAGAGTATATAAAAAATGTACGGTTAGGACTGTCTAAGTCATTGTGATTCTGTTTTCTAATGGTTATGGATTCTGTGGAAATGCTAATGCTCAGACTAAAGACCCTCTCAGCAATATTTTACAGCATGAGTAACTCTTTATTTTTAATTGTTTAATTAGTTAATGAGGTTGGGGAGAAATTCTTCTTAGGGATCATTAGTTAAGACTTTAAAACATGGAGACTAGCAATAATTACCATATGAAGGAGAGAGCAAAAGTTCCTCATTTTGTGACCAAACACAAATAATGAGACTGAGTCTATGATCTGCACCAGAAATAAGCTCAGAAGATGTTGAATTTCTGAGTCCTGAACCAGCCCTGGAGAAGGTGAATATCCAGAGGCAGTTGTTTGTGTCTCCTTCCATTAGTCCTCGTCACTCACATACACAAATCAGTGAAAACGTGCATTGAAACACCACACATCAGTGAACTGATGTGGTGAGTTATTTTTTGTCTTTTAATGTTCCCCCAAAGTCTATGTCCATAATGATCTCTGTAGCAGGTTCACGCAGGGCCCTCCTGCTGCTCCGGTCCTCCACATCCACAACCCACTCAGAAACCTCAACTTCATTCTCCCACCAATGTAATTTATTTACAGGTTGTTTGCCCACCACCTTCTATGTACAAACTGTCCAGGTTTTACCAGCCTCACGGTGTCTGTCTGTCTGTCTGTCTGTCTGTCTTCTACCACCTTCTCCTCCTCTACCCCCCAAGAGGGGCTCACTTTCCTCCCTCCTCTGTGGTTTCTTCCTTTCTGGCTCCCCTCCAGCCCCCCCGCACTTCTTTCCTGGGAGCCTTTTATAGCCCCGGGCTAAACAGTCTAGCAGCTGCTCCCTATTGGCTCACTAAGTGCAGGCTTACTCATCCAGCTCCAGTTCTCCCTTATTAGGGCTCACGTGACAGAGGGCTGGCTCAGCTTTCTTTTGCCCAGCACCCTGTCACAATCTCCAGATACTATAATGAATCTAACATGCAAAAGATTAGGGCATGTTTTTAACTTTAGGAAATGTTTTGCTCAAAGGGTGACAGATTCTCAGCTCCACTGAAGCTCAAAGTCAAGCCATTCTCGATTGCCATGCCTAACTCATGAAATTAAAGCAGATATTTTCTGTTGCATCATGAAACATGTTCTAGGAGTATTGTAGCAACAGAGCTACCTTGCATTTATCTGAGGAGAGAGACAAAGCAAAAGCAGAGAGGTGAGTTGGTAGGAAATGAAAGGCTGGGCTAAACTATGAGATATCCAGCTTGGTCACAACAGAAACTTCATTAAAGGTTAATAAGTGATTGGTACCTGTTTAAAAAATGGTTAACCAACTGTTATTGAGTCCAACAGATTGCTTATAATCAGGTTTATAACCACTGTAACACTCTCTACTGGTGGAATTATAACATGCTACTTGTATCTGTTACATACTCTTAATCAGTTATTAACCCTTTATAAATGGAACATTGATATAAAGTATGACCCTAAATTTCATTAAAACAAAACCACCATTCTGTTCCAGCAACTTGTTTTTAAAACCACACTAACGCTCTGTATAGCACTTATAGGGCCTATATTTTTAAATTGGAAGCCCACTTCCATGCACAAAAATGCCAATGGAACTACAAGCCTACACTTATGTGCACATTATCACTGCTGTGCATGCAGCTCAGACATTGTCACATGCAAAAGGCCTCTCTGTGGCTAGTAGCATTAACAAACACCCAATCTGTGTTGCAGTCTTAGCATAGACACATGCAGGCAAACAGAGTTTCATGCAAAAATTTGCATGAACAAATGGGCCTCTTTAAAGAACTGACCCACCATATTTTGTGTTCTGATGCTGCACAGCTAGCAGAGCAAGGAGTGAAAGTTAATTCAACAGTACCACTGGCAATTGTGCTCAACCAAAAATGCAAGGAAAAATATCATCAGCCTCAGACGCAAACATGGGAAATATCCAAGTTTGGCAAATCAGAAAGGACAAAGCCGTTGCAGAAAAATGTCATTTTCAAGCTTCTCAGTGGCCAACATCAGACTTTTTAATCTGTACAGCTCCACAGAACCTGATCATGGGTTTTCATTAAATTTCTTTTCTCCATAAAACAGACTTTTGGATGGGGAACGCAGCCCTTTATATAAGCCATTGTGCAAAACTATTGCCATGACGGTCGTATAAAGAAATGACAGTGGGTTGACACTCTGTTATGGCAAAACAGCATTCCATCAATTGATATAAAAATATCACCCATGAAACACTCCTATTTCGCTGTGTTCCAAAAGTCACAGTTGAGATCCAACTCAGCTCCCACTGATATTAATGGAAAGACTCCCTTTGACTCCTCTGGGAGCACGGCCTTAGAGGGTTTATATTGGAATGGATATATTGCATACAAATGCACACAGGGTTCAGATATCACCACTCTAAGATATCTAGGTTGAAGGTAACACAGGGGTTAATTGTCATCACTGAAAGTGGAAGCAAACACCTGCCAAACTTTCGAGGGAAGGTTCTGACTCTAAACATGGAGCCAGATCCAAATGTTGCGGCTGTGGGACAGCTTTAGTAGTTAGGAAAAAATCATAAGTTTCAAGAAAATAAATGAGAATTCCTTAAAAAAAAATACAGCTGGAACCAAAAATGTGTGGGTTATAATAGGTATGCTACATAGCAAAAAATACCTAGAGCAGCCCAGTCTCAGAGCCTGGGTCAACTGACTTGGGTTCATGGGGCTCATGGCGCAAGGCTAAAAATAGCTGTATAGACACTTGGCTTGGGCTGGAGCCCCTCTCTCCTTGCCAAGTTTCAGAGCTGAGGCTCAGCACGAGTCCAAACATCTACACCACTATTTCTTAGCTCCACACCGCAAGCCCCATTAGTCCGAGTCCATTGACCTGGGATCAGACCCGGTGCCACAGGTTTTTTTTGCTGTGTAGACATACCCAATGGGTTTTAAGCTCTGGTTTTGAAAAGACCCACAACTGGGGCCATATATTCGAAAGAGATGAACTTCTCTGTGGACACAAAAATGAACAGCCAGATTTTCAACAGAGCTCAGTCCTGGGGTACATAATAGGAACTTCTGGGTGCTGAGCATCTTTGAAAATCTGGCCTTATTTAGTGGCCTGAATGAGCTCTCCAGCTGGCCACAACTAACAGCGTGGAGTCCTTGAAAATTCTGGGCGCATTGCACCATTCACCCACCTCCTGTAGGAAGTGGGTCAAGAGGGAATTTCCAAACATCATGGAGAAATCCAATTTTTGGAAAGAAGATTCATACTAAGGCCACTTTTCTCTTCTCCTCTCCTGTCTCTTACTTTCCTCAAGCCCTCGCTCAAAGTGACTCTTTACCTTATTCCAGACACCAGCTGCAGTCCCCGGCATCTCTCCTCAAATTCCTGTGTTTCCTTTCTCACCCATGTGTTGTTAGTGCCGTGGAATGTTGTTACTGCTGCGATGTCGTTAAGACTGCTAAGTGCGTTGGTTTCTGGAGCTCCGGTGTCAGCTTCACTAGCAGAGTGCAGCTTGCCAATTCAGCAAACCTCGATGTTATTCACAAACACCACAGGCTTGGTTCAGCGGCAAAGGCACTCGGCCAGGCTTGTTGTCAGCAAAGCATGATGCTAGTGCCCTGTCGAATGGGTCACAGTGACATTAACACATGTATGCCCTTGACAAGCGAAACACTCAGTCAGGACACCAGGATCTTGTCCCTCTCAGCTGATACCAAGATGCCCCTCCTATTACTTCTTCTTTTATACATTGATACAAACAAGTTACATATTACACTCCCGATGTTGTTAGTTGCCACCTTTATGCCTTGTACCTTGAACAAAACATCCACATCCATTATCCTGTTATCCCACCCTTTTCTTATGAGGGGTTGAGGGGTTCCTGTACCATCTCTTGGGAATGTGTTTACGTCGTTACTTGAGAACTCCGAGTGTTCTTGTACCATCCTCTCTGGTCAGGAACGTGCTTACTTGGTTAGCCAATACCTGGTGTGTTACTATTCTGCCAAGGCCAGGCCTATTTTGGGGTATGGACTTCGGCTCATACTGTTATTTATGTTTAGGGTTCCAACAGGGCTTACACCATGATGCTGTTGTTTATGCTCCCAGAATAAAATGGTTGAGAGGGACACCTTCCAGACATAGAAGCATCTCTTTAAAAACAGTTGTTCTATTTTTTCAGCTTTTCGTCACCTTTTAGGAAAATCTTTTACTGAGGCAACAGAGCTAAGTAGTAAAATGCAGGAGGCTCCTTATACTTGAAGGGATTAATGGATCTAGCTTGTTAAAACTGGAGAGACTTTTCTCAGCACTGGTATGAAGAAAGTCTTGAGAAGCATAAAACTTGTTTCTTGAGTTTGCAACAAGAAATTGTCTCCATAGCAGGTAGGTTAAGGGTGTGGATTCTAATCCAGAATTAAGGTAATTTAGGCTGTAATTAAGAGCTAGAGTCTAAATCAACTTGAATAGTACCTTACTCTGTAGAAGACCTATTGAAATGAGTTAGTCTCTTTGCAGAGTTAGTTTCTATTCAGTCTGAGTAAGGGCAGCACAATCAGGTACTAAATTAATCAGGCATGGGCATGCCTTGAGGCCTTTACTTTGTGCTCTGGAGCAAAGGCTGGATAACAAGATTGATTAGCCAGACTAAATGGATGAAAGAGCTTCCCTACCTGGTAACTTTGGGCAATATGAAGAACCATAGATACAAGATGAGCATCTCCCAGCACAAGTGTAAATGTTTTATATGATCAGAAAGTCAGGTAGAGGAGACCTTAACCAACAGTTTATAAATCACAAGCAAATTATTAAAAATATTTAAACTAATACCTTTAAAAATTCTATTCAAATCAGTCATTACAAATATGTTTCTTTACTTACAGGAGTCCCTGTTCAGCAAAACACTTATGCATGTGCTTAAAATTAAGGATATGCCCAAATTCCATTAACCTCACTGAAATGTCACCACGTGTTTAGGTACTTTGCTGAATAGAAATGGGATTATTCACAGTCCTAGAGTTAAGCACATGCTTAAAACCATGATTCAGAAAAGTCTCCCTATTCAGATTATTTAAGCACAATAATTAACTTTAAGATTTAAGCATCTGCTTAAAATTAAGCATATGCTCAGGTGCTCTCCTGAACAGAAATGGCCTTAAACATGTATTCAAAAGTTTTACTGAATCAGAGCCATAGTGACTTTGAAGTTATAGCAATAAAAACACTATAAATCCATAGCACTAAGCAAACATCCCAACACTGGATCCCAAGCAAGAACAAATACTGAGTTTGCTAGGAGAAGAGAAGACATCAAATCACTAGAAAAAGCATTGTTAACAATTTAACTTTTGACCATTTTGATTTTTTTCCAACAGCTCGTTTGTATGCATGCCCCACTGTTTTTTGGTAAGAGTTCCCACTTTGATCACTAACTCTAAATTTTTGTCTTTTTATGTTTTTAAAATACTCAGATGTTCCATGACTGTTGCTTTAGAAATACACTAATACAGTTTCAAAACCACAACTCGTCCTATCCACAATGCAGCAGCAGTAGTGGAATAGTCCACTGGATTTTCTGTGACAGCTAACATCTCCTCAAAAACAATATGCCAGAATGTCCAAATGACCTATTCCGAGCAATCTAATTAGCCAAAAAGTTTCTGGTGTTTTGTAATGAAAAAATAGTCCGTTTGTACCTTAAACCACATAGTTATACTTTTCATGGCAGATGAGTTTGATATTTGCATTTAGATCACTTCAATTAACTGATTTTGAAGAGTAAGTAGCTATACCTGCAGAAAAAATGTTACAGGCCCCAATCCAAAACCCAATTGAAATTAATGGGAGTCTTTCTGTAAATTTCAGTGACCTTTGCCATCAGGCCTTTATGAAGCCAGCCAGGATCCTTTACAAACAATTTTTCTGAAGGGTCTTTCTTCAAAGAGCTTCCAAGCAAGCTAATATATCTGAATAAAACTCTTGGGTGAACAGAGCATTTAATTAATGAATGGATCTGTAGTGTTTACAGTGTCCCTGATTTGACCTTTGCTCTCACAAATAAGGTCTACCACATGTCCCGTTTTGCACCCTCTTCCCCCACTACATGAGGGAAGGCATGCTGCAAGTAAGGGCATTCTTCACCGTAGTGGCAAGGTGCTATGTGCCAAATTTACTTCTGGTGAAAGCAAGCATCAGCCATAGATTGGACAAAAGAATGGTTGACACTATGGGAAGTCAAACTATTGTTCTCTAGTGTAGTATTGTAAATAAAAGCATGAGAAAAATATTATACGGTAGCAATTACATTCAGCTGAGTCTTTCTTTTAAGAGTTACTGCCCACTGACTAGGTAATTAGACAAGGTAAAAAGGTTTCAACAGGCCAAGAGCTACTCTAGGTGTGGCTGGAAAGGCACCAATAGTATTGCCACAATGCTTGAAACACATCCTTACACGCTGTGTGCCCTATCCCCACTGCTCCCAAACTCTTAAACCTAGGGAATAAATTTAGTGAAAAGCACTGGGAGAACAGCACTCTCATGATATTTTCTTTTCTTGGCATGAAGTTCTCAAAGGGCCAGCAAAGCTCCATTTAGTAAATCACACAGGCTGGGAACACTCTGAAATCCGGTGGACCAAAATTCAGATTTGACATAAGCAGGCGCAACTCCACCGAAGTCAGTTTCATTGCACCCACTTATACCAGATCAGGATTTGGTCCAGGAACATCAGCGCTAAAGCACTAAGCCCATATTTGTAAGGATCTTGTGAGGGCCTGTGTGCATAGTGCAGAGAAAGGGGAAGTTCTGCAATGGTACATGTGAATCATCAAGCAGAAGGTCTCTGTGGCTTACCTAACTGCTGCGAGATGCCATTCATCTATTATTTTCACCCACAGAGATAATGCTTTAAAATGTCAGAAGTTCTAGGAAGCCCAGGAGTGGATAAACAAAACTCTTCACACCTTTCACCTCACCATCTGGTGTCTACATACAGATTTTCAAACATAAGGAATGTTTTCCCCTCTCTGTAAATACATCCCACAGCGCAGAAAGGACTTGCCGAGAAACATGGCTCATCTATGTAACTGGCTGAGTTTAAGAGGAGCAACACTAGCTTCAAGGTATCTAAACGTCAAAGGTTCCCATTGGCAAAGGGAGGATGTTTGGTACATGCAACTGAAGTCAAGACTGCTGTTAACTGTGATGCAATTCAGGTATTTACACGGAAAGAAAAAATAAAAAAAACATATTTCACGGAGTATATTTAACTAAACCAAATTTACGATGGAAATTCATTTAAGACCATCTAGTCTGACCTCCTACATAACCCAGGAGTGTGTACATTTAGTTCTATGTGCAAGGCAATTTTAACCGAACAGGTATAGTCTGGCTTAAATGCATGAGGACAGGACATGACACTGCAATATGGAGATAGGATCTGAGCTCATGCCTGTGCTACCCCAAGGCACTAGGGATGCTGGGAGATCTACAGGCAGAACTTGAGGGAAAAAGGAGGCTGGGGATCGCTTCAATTCATAGATATGGCTTACCTTCTGGCTGATGCTCACACAAACACTAATGGAGTCCATAGGGGTAGGCTATACTGTATCTCCTTTTTCTGGGTGGGGAATGACACTGAGATGCAGAAGCAAAGGATAGAATGAGGCGAAAGGAAGAAAAAGGCCGAAACTGGTGGGTTTATAGAACCAGTGGTAACATCACCCTGTGGGCTCAACTGCACCTAACCATGCATGGGTGCACAAGGTGGAGGAAAGTGCAGGCAGCCTTTTCTGCTTTTGGGATGCAGGTTTTAAGCATGGTGCCAGCCCTTTTGTTCCCAGCATGCAACAACAGGAAAGTCTGGCACCCCTGGCAATGCTGTGTGTGTCTGAAGAAATGTTCTGTGGTGGAGGTGATCCATGAGCACATGCTCCTCTCCACACCAGTCGACTGAGCTGGGCCAGTGCAAAGGGGGACTGCGCACATGCTTGCACTGACCAACGTTGTCATAGTTGCTGCCAAGGTGTGTACTCCACCAGCATTCCCCAGGCACAAGGTCTGCCTTGGGCATCATGCCTCTGGGCATGGCCACTGGTCTGTTTGGTCCCTCCCACAGGTCACATGACAAATCCTGACCGTGATTTAAAGCCACAGTTTTGCCTTATGTCTTTGAAAGCCAGACACCAAACAGAGATACTATACAACCAGCAGTTAACAACCAGCTTGTTAGTTAATGGCCTGTGGGAATCTGAGAGCGTTTTACGCTCTAATACTCCATTCATTAACTGTAGTAACAACCAATTTCAAGGTGATTATTGCTATTATAAGCTATGATCAATTTTTTAACCATGTTTCCATTTTTTTTCCCACCCTAAAGCTGAAGCATTAGAGCAAGGGGAGCAGCTGTGTTGAGAATTATACTTCTCCCCAGATTAATATCTGATTTTCCATCGTAGAGAATACAGGACACATTCTGATAGGATTCTTATTGTTTCTACCATAAACCTCCACCACACTGAAATATGATCTCTCGTAATTTTTAGTTTGAACTTCCTATATATAATCCATCTGACTAGATGGTCCTCAGCAAAAGCCGTTAAAGCAATTTGTTTCACTTACGTAGAGAAATAAATCAGTGCTTAATTATCTGTGGTTTATTATTAGCAGCACTGGTGAGCTGACCATATGCCATGACTTCATCTTTTCACACAGAAAAATGAGAATATACTGATTGTTTTTATTATGCCTTTCAATGCTCAGAAAGGCTTCCAACAAAAGAAATGAGAGAGCTTTACAAAGTTACTCAATGATAAAAAATAATACTCCATAATCCTCTGCCTTTGCTTTAAGTATTCATCTTTACATGTTGGTAAAGGAGGCACTTTTTAGCATCTTATATGATAAAATTATACCTTAAGTTGTTTCCAGGAGATCTATTTGTGTAGCCTTGTATGTATCTTAGAGGCACTTCAAATATACTAACTTCAATAAGTGGCATATGTTCAATTCCAGAATACTTGAGATACTGCATATATTTAATGTAAAGAACAGAAAGACACCTTCCTGATTTTTTAGACTTAATTGAGACCATGCTGCAAAATCCTATGAAGTCACCACAGTCCCAAATAACACAGGTTTTGATCATCTGCCAGGGCAGCCTTAAACTCTTTAGTAGACGCTGCGGCAAAATAAAACTTTCTTGAAAACATTAAGGGCTGATGAACTGCTTTGGAACAAATCCAACTGCCCAGACTTTCTCCACTCCAGATAGAACCAAAATGAACCAAAACTTCTTTGAAACACAGGCCTTTGAGCTGGAGCTGCACGTAGTGATGCAAACTCAAGTTAGCTAATGACAGGTGCTTTACATTTTTCAAAACAAGAGTGGGTAGCTTTTTTAATTCAGAGACAGTGAGGGAGTTATTGCTGCTTTTTAAGAGGTATAGAGCCCCCAAGATCCAACCCTCTTTTGAGACTATATTGTGACTTAGACATCATGCTGGGTAAGGAGTGGCAAAAACTGCATTACCCAAGAGCAGAGTCAGGAGGCACTGGGACAGATCTTCAAAAGTGCTTAGGCAAAGATGCAGATAGGCATTTTATGGGATTTTCAAAAGTACCTAAGCAGGTCTGTGGCTCACTCCCATTTAAATCAAGGGAGTTAGTCACTTAATAAGCTCAGGTGCTTTTGAAAATCCCACTAGGCACCTATCTGCAGCTTTATGCACCTAAACACTTTTGATAATCTGGCTCCTTGTTCCCCAGTGACAAACCTCTGGGACATAATTCTTTGGAGCATAAAAGGATTTCTTGTTCCCCCTTCCTCTCCTGCGCATTTGCAGCTCATGTCAAAATCTATCTGTTCAAATGGAAATTTCTAAGTATTTGCAAAAGATGTCAGCTTGCCAACCCTGAAAACTGAAGTTCTGCTGGGCAAGGATTGTGTGGCTGTACAGCACCTAGCACAATGGGGCCCTGAACGTGACTAGGGCTTCTGGGAGTCATGGTGGTGTTCATGTTACACTCTAACAAGAATATTAGAGAGACAAGGTGGGTGAGGTAATATCTTTTATTGGATTCACTTCTGTTGGTGAGAGAGACAAGCTTTCAAGCTAACACAGAGCTCTTCTTCAGGTCTGAGCTCACCAGGAGCAAACCTCAGCCCTGCCACGGAGAAATGATGGTAGAGCTGCACGACCACAGGAGCACCAGGAAGATTGTTCTTCACTGAGGCTGTTTCTGCCAGGGCTGCTTCTTATACAGGAAGTGTGAGTGATCTGCGCTGTCCTTCAAGGTGGCTCCCCCTGGAGCACCAGCTCCACTTTCGGGGCCAGTGCAGAGAGGAAATGGCACTGTAATGCCATCTCGTTGACAACAGGCCACCAAACCCCACATGAAGAGTAATGACTTTGGCCTCATTCTGATCGGAATCAGTGATTCAAAGAGTTTTTCTCTCTCTTTGTTAAAGCGTGGGTGGTGGAGGAAGTAGCAAGCCAAACATTAGGAAGTTTAGGAGAGGCCAAATATAAGCACACAGGTAGCCTCCCACTTGACAATTTATTACAGGGCATCCTGAAAATATCTAGAGAAATGTCAAGGTGTGCCTCCTCCTGCCATATCACGCTCTTGTTCACTCGCAATTCTTTTAGGTCTTCCAAGGAAAGGATTGCCAGTTTAGCTTTCTGGCTTGTTTCCATTTCTCCAATGATCAGTTTCACTCATTGTTATTATCCCAGGATTGAAAGGTTCTCTGTCGGGGGGGAGGTATCTTCACAGTATAAATTTGCATCCTACATGCAGTCCTAACACTGTCAGCACACATTAGCATCACTGTACTCTATCAGCATCCCCAATCAGTGCATGTCAGAATCTAGCCCACAGACAGCAAGCCCATGAACCAGGACACCTACCCTATGTTTTATAGAAATTGTTTGTTTTCACAAGTGACTGACTTGTGGCTGCTATGGAGGATTAAAGAGACCTTTGCAACATCATTTAGTGCTTGTTTCCATCCGCAGATCTTTGGCTCTGGCTACACCTTCCTTCATTTGGCGGGACAATCCCAGTTTTGTGTTGGGCGGTGCAAACTAGCCTCATTGCCTAACATTTTGTTTTGTTTTCTAAAAGAAAGGAACGATACTGCCAATATCGAGGACACATGGTCTGAATGGCAGAGGCCTGAATTTGGAACGAGACTGTCTCTGGAGTGATCAACCAGCTGTTCGGTAATTCCCGTATTCAAGAAAATGTACAACCAACAATGATCTTTGCAGTTTGTTGAAAGGGAGTTAAAAGAAAGAAGTCCAGCATTCTAGTCTGATAAAAGATGACATCACCAGAAGGCTTAATGCAGCCCCTCTCTCTCATGGATCTCAAAAGCATGTTGTAAAGCTTAACTCCTTTACATTTGCACAGTCACAACCTTCATGAGAGCCACTGTCAGTATGATTATACCCAAGAGTAAACTGAGGCACAGAGGTTAAATGACTTGCCCTGGTGCATGGCGGTGCCAGGAATGTCAGCAACTCGTCCCAGGTCTGTTGCAGAACCAGTAACATGATCTAAACTCTGATCCAACACAAAATGTAAGCACGTGTATTTAAATCCAAGAGTAACCCCACTGACCTAAGTGAGACGATTCATGTGCTTAAAGTTACGCACCTGCTTAAGCGCTTTGCTGGATCAGGGCCTAAGAGGCCAAGGTCTTGGCCCTCGTTCTAATCACATTTCCTCTCAAAATATGCATAACAAATGAGATCTAGAATAGCAATATGTTTGGGAAGAGCGGCTATATATTGCACAAATAAATATTAGCTCTTGATGTCAGCTGCCTGTAGTAACCTTTTTTAAACAACCAAAACAAAACAACTGAAATGAAAGGGAAGATATTTTCCAAAACTCTCCAATTCCCGTTATTGTTAAATAGTTCACTGATATCATAATCATCACTCATCAGCTGCTGGGTTACGATGCACATTTTCCATGGCTCTTGGCATCTCTGCGTGGTACTACCAATTAATGGCAGCAACATATTGCTCTTTAATGGCCTAGCACTGCTGGCCAGTACCCTAAGCTGTTGGGTAGTTCTTAACTCAGGTAGGCAGAATTACTTCCAGTCGTAATCAGGTCACCGGCAAGAGATGGAGAATTCTGAAATGCATCTATTTCTATAAATGTATATGTAATAGATGTATATTAAATATAGTATCTCAGCATTCTCTTGTTGACTTTTTTATATTTTATACACACACATATATACATCACAGAGGGCTACTGAGGTCCTGTCTGATGCATACAACACAGGATGATCTTCAGCTAGTACACGTGTATCAGTGTATCTCCACTGAAGTCAATGAAGCTATGTCAATTTACAGCAGTTTAGGATTTGGCCCTATGGGTCTGATCCTCCACTGTCTTGGACCTCGTACCATGAGCAAGAATCTCTTTCTTCCACACTCCCCTCCCATTGAATGACCACATGAGAGATTGCCCCCGCTCTCAGTGTCCCCACCCGTGGGCAGCGAATCTCCACACCACCACTCGCACAAGGGCAAGCGCAAATCTCACACTTGAGCCCACAGTATGTGGCTTACAGGGCAAATAGGGTTTATAGAGCTCTGCCTAAAGATAGCGCGCCAAATCTTACCCTCGGTTAAACCAGTGCAACTCCCCGTGAATTCACAGTTTGCCGCTGTCTGCAGAAGTCTGAACACAAATCCAGCACAGAGAGAGCTCGTAACAGATTGCAACTATGCACTGTGATTGGGGCGGCGGGTGCATTTGTCAACTGCAAACACCTTCCCCAGTGTTGAAGCAAGAGTGTGTGGGCCAGATCCTCATCTGGTGTAAATCAGAGTGGTTCCACTGAAGTCAATGAAGGTACACCAATTCGCACAAGGTGCAATATGTATAGTTTTAGCTAGCACCTGACTTGTTTCCACTAACTCGTCTCCTATTTCCTAACTGTATTCTGATCAGCTAGCTTGGGGCTTTATTCATACTACAGTAAAGCTTGCTAAAACTGCCTCTGTTCCAAGGCACACTCACTAAAATATGTCTTAGCTTCCAAGGGTAATGAACTCTTTTATAATAAAAGCCTAGCTATAATGTGCACAATACTTGGCTTCCAGGAACTGCCTTATAATTACACAGCTCGGTATTGCATGTCAGAGGTTTGCTTCATCTTTAATATTTTATGAAGAAATTCAGATTCTGACAGTAAAAGTATTTAACCCAGAGGACCTAGAACCCAGACTATTATTTTGTAAAGTAGCCATCTAGCTACACATTTGTGCACCACCATTATCCCTAGTGCATACTCACACTCTTTGATACTCTCTAAGTAGACACAACCACATGCTGTCCAGATGGAAACCTGGCTGCATCATTACATTATATTGAAATAATCCAATACCACCTGTTTCTGTCAGGGTTCCTGCCAACATTTTCCCATAAAACATTTATTTTGCTAATATTTTAGTTGGTCACCACAGAAGGACACTTGAAGTTAAAGATTTACCATGTGTGCAGCCACTCTGAGCTGAGCAAGGAAAACCCTTTGAAAAAAGCAACCGTGCTCAAGAGTAGCAAATGCCTATTGTTTAAAACTTGGATGTTCACCTTGCATTATGTAATAACATTCTGCAGGGACTGAAAACCAAACACAGGTTTTTGGCAGCTTGCATCAAATGAAATATCCTAACTGTGCTGGTGCTAACCTTTCATATAATAAAAACAAAAACAAAAACATTAAGGTGTGGAAGGGGACTATGATACAATAATATTAATTAAAACTAGATTTTTTCTTCTTCTTTCAGATTGACTAATATAATCTGGGATGTTGTGAAATTACAGGAAAAAAACAATTATTTTCAGCTAGGCAAGGGAAACTGGAGGAGCATAACCCCCTCCAACTGTACCCATGATGTTCAAAATATTCGTTAGATTCCCTCTGAAAGCAGTAACAGTATATTTCTAATTTAGAAATTATATTCCGCTAGAACCGTTTTGTGAAAAGACTAGAAACCAGTTGAATTTTGCAAAAACAGTGTTTGGAAAAATTCACTCCATTTCCTAATGGCTTTGGGGTTCATCCAAGTTTGCATCTTTATTGTTCATTATTAGCCTATGTTTGCAGGAATGTCTGAGCAATGGCTGTGCTTCATACAAACATCCCTAGCTTGTACCCAAAACGCATGTACATAAACAAACACAGTTGCTGCCAGTTATTAAGTTATTCACAGTTTATTTGCTATGTATCACTTATTGGCCTGCTTTAAAAGTTTCTATGATCTAATCAGGAGCAGAAACAATACCACGTGACTCAGCAGAAACAATCACACGCCACAAATAATAAACTGCAAACCACAAAAGGGAAAAGTTTGTGAACACTCAACAGACTAATATGCTTGAAGTGTTTGGGAAATACCAAACATGAGGAGAACTCAGGATCAGCTCAAATGCTATTTGCAAACGGAAAACAAGGATACATCTGGCGTTTAATATTCACAATGGATAATTTTACGAGCTCCGGAAAAGTTATATTGTGAACTTAATATTTTAATAATGGGAGGGAAGTGGGAGTTAGTGGGAAAAAATCTGAAATTTTTTTTTAAATGGTGATTTTGTTTTTAAAGGGGATTTTTTTTTTTTTGCAGAATATACATACTTAGCATTTTTTCACCAGCTCTAGCTGTTATATTTCTATATCAGATCTGGAGTAAATGGGTTCAACACCATTAGCTGCTGCCTGCATCTGCTTACATCATTTCTCAATTTGGCCCATAGCCATTTTTCACTTGTACCCAATCACTAGAATATTTTTAGGGAGCATAATGAATGACATAAAAATTAGAGAGCAGAAAAAGGCAACATCCATCATTCTTGGGGTTTTTTTTTTTTTTTGCAATATGTTCCACTTTTCAGTTTAAGTACAATAACAAAAATCCAGCTTGATGTGCTTAATGTAATTTCTATTTTATTTATTTTTTTAAAAGTCAACTTGAAACCTGTAGTCAATAGTAATTGATTAAGAATCACAAGCAAAGTAAAGTACCTACGTGATAGCGTTTGTTCATGGTCAGATATCTTCCCAAAAGACAGATAATTATATAATTAAGCAATCCATTCCTCTGCATATATAGTATATACAAAAGAAACTGACACACAATGAATCCTGCTAAGCTTTTGTTCAACATATGAAATACTGAATAATCACCTTTTTTATGAAAGCATTTGACCTTTAAATTGATATTCCTTCTTCCAACAGATTATAATCACTGTTCAAAGAGGTACTGAATGCACTGCGGCTAATTCAGAAGCGCATTGTCCATTAGTCACTATTAGATTTTTGTATCCAAAGTGAGTATTTGATTATAACAAAGAGAAAAGAAATATTTTCGCTCCTGTGAATGCCTTTGCTTTCCTTTTTTGTAAAGCGTTGTGGCAATCAAAGTTATAAAGCTGACTATAACATGAATATCATTTATGAATTTGATCCTGGCTCAGAGGCAGAAACTTTAAAGCTTTGAATGACATAAAGCAAGATCATCAGTGACAGAGATTTTAAATATTGAACATGTTGCCTGGATCACAAATGTTTCTCTTTAGCAGTTGATGGGCATTATATTCTTTTGTACAATACTTTGGAAATATATTTCTTCTCCCCTGCTAAGAAGAAACGTATGAAATAAGGTTAGATATTAAGGACAAACTGTCTCACCCTCTGGCAAATGTATATCAAAATCTATTATTCCCTTTTTTATGTATATAATAAATGTTTCCCTGTTTACCTTTTATATAACTTTTCTAATCTTAATCTAGGCTCCTTGAATTCAATTTCAACGATGATGAGCACATTTTTCAACACAGGTGCTTAAAGCTAGGTTTCCAAAAGCATATTCTGGCTCCTAATTCAAAGGGCCTGATTTTCAGAGGTGTTGCACAGTCCTGAGCTATGAGTGTTAAGAATCTTTCAGAATCATGCAATATCTGTCTAGTACCAAAGGCCCTGATTCTGGACAGACCTACGTCCATATAGACTTACTTTACAGATTTTTCCATTTTAACCCATGTAGAGCTCATAGCAGGACTGACACCTAAATATTTAAGACCCTAAATTCAGACACATAGATTTCACAACAATTGTTACTGGCTTGGGATGGTGAAATGTATGTTTATTTAAAATATTCTTGTTTATAGTGTCAGTGTCTATTATGCACTATGCCTTATAGTCATTCAGCACCAGTTGGCTAAATAAATGTGGTGTTTTTGACAAAGTTTATAAGACCCAGATACAAATTGGAAATGGCCTTTTTATGCCAAAAGTAACTTCTTCTCTGAGCACAAAAATTGGAAATTCATTTAAAAAAAGCAGTAGGAAGGTGCCTTTTTAACAATAAGAGTAATTAACTGTTGGAACACCTGATCACAGAATGTGATAAATTCTTTGTCACCTGGAGTCTTCAAGTTAAAATTAGGTGTCTTTGTTAAAGATATGCTCTAATTCTGTTGTTTTCAACTTGTGATCCATGGATCTCTGGGGGTCCGCAGACTAAGTCTCAGGGGTCCATGAAGTTTGTCATTACCATGGAACACTATTTTTCAACCTGCGGTCTGTTGAACCCTGGGGATCCACAGACTACGTCTAAGATTTCCAAAGAGGTGTGCACCTCCTTCTGAAATTGTTTAGGGGTCCGTAAATGAAAAAAAGGTTGAAAACCTCTGCTCTAATTCAGTCACAAATCATTGGTCTTGATGCAAGAATTAGTGGGTGAAAGTCCATGGCCTGTGCTATGCAAGAGGACAAACTAGATGATTTTAAAGATCCTTTCTGGCCTTAGAAATCTATTACATTTAAGTTGTGCCTTTAAACCAAAGGATCTCAACATTCTTTATGAACTTTGTGACATATGCTGCACTCAGATGCATGTGTGCAACTCCAGTTGAGTTCAATGGGAGTTGCACAAACAATTCCGTGGGCAGAACTGAGGCATGTATATTGTGTGCAAAGCGTAACAGAGCATGCACCACCCTCTAATTTGTATGGTTACATTTTGTCTGTATAAATTTCCCCCTGCAGTTCTGGGGAAATATTTTTCTTTACTTCCTGTCCTAAACTCCTGCGTTGTGTTGCTGTGGAATGCTGAACAGTTGCCACGTTCTACTCCAGAGTTTTCTGCATTTCAGAATTATGTAAAGTTATTTATCTATTGGCCACGACATCAGAAGTGTTTCAGGATCAACAGGAGGTGCAACAGCAGAGCTCTGAATAGATGTTAACAGAACTGATTAAAGGCAGACATAATGAAGTCCGCTGTTTGCACTATGTTTGATTGTAATCAGTACTATTAGTCTCCCACTTTCACAGGGACTGGCAATCTCTGTATCAACAAACAAACAAATGATCTCTAGAAGCAATGTGGAACTCATTAGTCTGTAACTGATCAGTTGTCCCTGTCGCTATATTTGTCAATGCAGCTAACACTAAGGACAAAGAAACAACTGAGCAGATTTTCAATGACCTGGTTTATACAAAACCAGGACCGTTCATGTAACTGTTTCAGTGGCGTTGCACCCATTCATGCCAGCAGAGAATTTGTCCAAAGAAGTATACTTTATAACATGGGCTTTCTCCTCTGAGTCAGTTCATCTACAGCACTCTGCACTAAGACCAACAGAAGTGAATCTATGAATTTATGCACACTTGACCTTAAAAGACAAGCAGACTTACTACAATGGATGCAATGGAAAAAAATATTGGATCCATTTTCCTGGATATAGTGTGATAATTTGCTACATTAAAGAAACCCATGCCAAAGTGTCCAAAAAGCCATTAGGTAATGTTAGCCACTAGCTATCGCTGCTGGCGATGGCACCTTATGGATAAAACCTAAAGTAAAGGACCTGATGGTCATATGACAATGATTAATAATCACTGAATCTCTTTATTGTGAAGCTAAACAAGGCCCTTTATTAGAACTAATGCGATATTATTCCTAAAACGTGTCTCCTTCTCTCTCTACATCCCTGTAGCATCTGCTTAAACCCTTCCTAGACTCCGACCCTCCTGCATGCTTCCTGCTACTCATCTAAAGACACAATACATGTATCCTCACACTGATTATTAGTAATCATTCAAGATCCCCATGGTGCTTTCATAAGCACAGGGGAAATTAACCAATCCTGACCACTTTCCAGTTGTGTTATTGTATTTTACCCACCTAAATTCCCCCTGTAGTTTCCATTGGATTTGGATTTTTCTTCACTTCCCGTTCATAACTTTGTGTGATGTTTCCATGGCAAACAGCTGCCATGTAGAACTCTAAGCAGTGGGTGAAATAAAGCACTAATTTCATTTCACTTGTGACCCCCCTGTGAACCCAGACCTTTGTGATGAAACCACTGCTCTAATGAACTGTCCTATCCTATATCTTTAAGACATAATTAATACTTTACCCTTCCCCTTGCATACAAATACTTTTGTTATCATTTATTGAGAAAGTGCCTACGGACCAGGGACCCACTGTGCTAGGCACTATACAAACAGGGCAGTCCCTGGCCCAAAAGTGGAATAGAACTTTTTCATTTGTGTAACACAGAAAGACCCCAGATAGTTAGTAGAGTTGATCAGAACCTTTTCACTGAAATGAGAGAAAGAGAAAGAATCAAATTTGAACTGCAAGCAAATTTTTCATTCATATGTCCCTGCAATAAAAGATAATGTCTCTCACTATCTCTTTTTTCAATATTTTGTTAGTTTACCTCTGCCAAACTATTTCACCCAAAGACTGATTCAGCTTGTAATCAATCTGAATTCCCTGTGGTCAGATCTTTTCCAAACCAGATCCACAAACCTTAATTGAATTACTCAGGATGGAAAATAAGAAATGCTAGAGTGCAAATAGTCCCAATAACGAGCACTCATTAAACTCTTCTGAGAGAACAGCCCATACTTTCAAAGCAGTACTTACAGACATGTTTTTGTTTAAAGAAAATAGTCTGCACTGTGAGACAACAGTGATGTTTTAAACCAGAGCCAGGTATATTTGCTGATTTAGTTTCTTTTATGAATTACACCTCATTCTACTGAAATGTAAAACTATATGCCTGTTGTAGGCAGTGATATGAAAATGCAGTCATTTCCTGTCAAAATCCCAACAGAGCTCTTTTGCATTTAAAAGCAATGAAATCACTTTACCTTGGTAATTTATTATTTCCGCTGGTTGTTCAAATATTTGTCTACATGCCGAGAAATTAAATGTAATTGAAACATGGATTTATTTTCACATCAAAACACTTATAAAAATTTAATTGAGATTATTACACTGATAGAATCAGATGGAATAAAAACCTGGCCCAAATTCTGCTATCAATGTAGTGCCTGTTTGAAACCAGCCTTGTCTTCCTACTGCATTCGCAGGGGGACTGAATCTGACACTAATGAGAAATTTGGGAACTTAAAGACAAAACTGTGTACTTTGTCCTCTGGGTGTGAAAGGAGTCTTTGGTCCTCTTTCCAAGCTTCATTTACAGTGCCTATAGAAATAATTTCCATCAAAAACAACAATAGTGACAAAAAAGCCAAACCAAATAGCAACCAAACTCAATGTATTACTTGTAAAAAGTATCCAAATAGGCTATATGAATAAACTACCTATATATTTATATAGCCCACATCACTGCAATCTCTGAGAACCCAGCAATAGTAATGCATTTTTCTGCAGGAGATGGAATGACTATGTCCGTTTTACAAATGAAGAACTTTGACACCGAGGAGGAGGAGATTTTCAAAGGCACAAATGTCAGTTGGGTACCTGACTTTCAATAGCAGTAAGGGACCTAACTGACATTCATGCCTTTGAAAATCTTCCCCTAAGGAACTTGCCCAAGGTCACACAGGAAGCCAGTAGCAAAGCCACAAAATAAACCTATATTTCCTGAATCCCAGACCAATGCCCTAACCCCAAGTCCATCCTTCCACCCTGTGCCTCACCTGAATTTCATTATTGATCTCTTGTGAGAGAGTTTAACAACAAAGGGAGTTAAAATAAAAAAACCCTGACAATGTGCAAGAAAGAAGTCAGAGCTATCCCAGAATGCACTGGGTCAAAGACAGAGACTGCTCCAACAGTCAATAATAGTGATGCGATGGGCTCTGGGCTAGATTTCCCATAGTGCAAATCAGCATCACTTCATTGATCTGGCCCACTGTTTCTTTAACAGCAATGGCAACAGAGAAAAAGAAAGAAGAAACAATTCATTAAAGAGACTTTTAGAGGAGCCTGAAGGATATATTAGTGGCAGCAACAAACTTCTACCTCTCCCCCCCACACAAAAAAACCCAAATATACTTATCAAGAAGATGCATCAAAGTTGACAGCAGTCAGGAGGTGCTACCAAAATCTTGTCCAAAGAGAACCAGCCACGGAACAGAAACTTTCTGACAATGGATATTGAAAAAAAATATAGATACGACCCTGCACACAGTGACAAGTTAGATATCCATAGCCGCAGTGCTTTGTTATTTATTATTGCTATTACTACTACTACTATTGTACAAGGACGATGCAGAACGGCAGCTGAGCTACCTACAGCTTTGCTCCACTCACTGTCAGTGAAGGTAAGAGGAGTTGACATCCTGGGACTCCAGATTCAATATGCCACTTGGAACTGACATATGCTCAGGGACACTGTGAAAGGTTAATACAGCAAATGGGAGGCACAGGATAGTCTGAGGGTACAGAAGTACTCTAGGAAGCAGAGCAGGAAACAGAACAATCATAGGAAATGCTTTGAATATAGGATGAAATATTTATCTTCCTGGTTCTTCTCATATTTCCATATAGCCTCAGTAATTCAGTCAAGTACTCCTGGGTTTGGAATGCTTTTTTAGAGCATGGTGATGAAACTTTTTAGGTAAACTATACCTATGTTCTTAAAATATATTCATCATAATCATCTGGCTAAAATGGAAGCACTAAAAGAGAGGCACAGCATAACTGTAAAGACACCTACACAATCAGGGACCAAAAATCACTTCCCATTTTAGAACTCTTGCATGGGATAATACTCCAGTGTCGTTAATGATGAACTCATTTATAATCCCTGACTAGAACAGGCTGCTGTGCACTATTGAGTTCGTCTCAGGGCACTCCTAATCGAAAAGGCTGTTTCACTGACAGCACCTGTTTGCGAATTATGGGAAATGGGCCAGAGAGAATCCAGTGTGTACCACCACTAAGGTCCCAGAATCTGATCCAAAGCCCACTGAACTCAATGAGAATCCTTCCTTTAACTTCAGTGAACTTTGGATCTGGCCCTTATTTACCGACACACACAACTGAGATATACATGACACTCTGTAAAGCAAAAAATTGGGAGGGGGGGTCCATTACACGTATTTATAAATTAATTTTAATAAATGAGCTTGTTCCAGTGTGCCATTGTGTCTCAATTCCTTGTTCTCCAATAATGACTATCTACAGAGGGCTCAATCTCCGCTCACTTATACCAGTGCATTCCCATGGTCTTCACAGTGTTTCACTGGGGTAACTGAGAAGAGGATTTGGCCTCCATACTATACACATGTGAACTCAAACAGAAGCCCGTTTTGATTCCACTCATGCCAGGTTGACATCGTTGGGTCAGTGTAACTCGAGTAATTCTACTGACTTCAGCGGTGATATTCTGATCTCATCACTTGGGTAACTCAGGAGTGAGGCACACATAGCTTAATGTGGTTCTTCATTCAAATTGAAGTGATACACTGGAGAACATATAAGGTCCTGGTTGCCGTTTACATTGCAAAAGCCCGGATCATCATTATTGTTTGCACCTTTCTACAACCGCGGGGTGCAGCAGGAAAGTCCGGTTCAGTAAACAGTCTATGCAATCTATTACATCTGCAACATCAGGCTAAGGCAATTTCATCAGTTAAGTGTCCCTTGGTCTAAAAGCAATTGTATGAATCATTTATCATCACTCTCCGAACACAAAAGGCCAAATTCTACTCTCATTCATACTACTGTTAATCCATAATGTCGTTGAAGACAGTGGTTACTCCACTGGTGTAAGTGAAAGCATTTGGCACAAAATTCCTATGGCATCATAGTTCCCTTGACTTCAAGTTCAGATCCCTGAAATTAATGGAGCTATGCTGATTTACACCAGCTAAGGATGTGGCCAATGGTTGTTTATACAGAGTTGTGGTTTAAATTCTTTTTCAGTCACTTATGTCATTCCAAAATTGTTTCAATACAGAACTTCTAGCCAGAATTTCCACTACTATTTAGGGGATTAGACTGCTTTAACTCCCATAACTATATTCTACTAAAACTCCCATATTTTTGTCTTCATATCATTGGTCTATTCCACGGTTGTATGACAGCCAAAACATTCACATATCCAGATGACACCATTCCTCTGTTTTCTCTCCATGTACAGTGGTGATTTGGAGGGGGAAAACCTTTCTCATGGTTGGATGCTGAGCTGTGTAAATTAGCATGGCTGCATTGACTTTAGTAATTTATACCAGCCGAGAATCTGATCCTCAGAACTTTATCTTAAAGAGAGAAAGAAAGAGAGAAAGAGAGAAAGAAAGTCAAGTTTTTACCAATGCAGTTTAAAATTAGTAACAGTTCTTTATAACAATGTTGGAAGAATATTAAAATGTAACCCATATGTACACCTTTGATGTCTGTTTTACTGGCTTAGCTAGGCATCATTTCCAGCTTGGAATGACAAAGCTTCTCACTGTTTTGTTTAATGAAATCCACCGTGGTTCTACCCCTAAATAATCCATGTTAATTAAATATTTTTCACCCAATGTACTTAAAATACAATATGAGGTCTCTCACAAAGAAAAACTATGCTATAGATTTCACACTTCCTTTGCAACTATCAAAACATTACATTCAACCTGTTGAAACAGATTACATTCTAGTTTAGCAGAATTTAAACGTGCTATAGAGAAGACCCAAAAGGGAATCATTTTTCATTCACACTCCAGAAATCTTGAAGTAAATAATTTATCATACAATTTCCTATTGATCCATCTAGCCTTAGTCTTATCTGTTGTTTTCTAACATCCTTGTTCATTTGTAAATGTTTATATTCCTCTATTATTGAATGAAGCTTCTTCTATGTTGAGAGCAAGTCCTTGTAAGCCAACAGATATCTGCTAAATTCGGATACCCTACTTAAAAATCTTAATTAATAAAACAATCCAGATCAGAAGGGAGCTATATATAATGTCAAGAGAGTTGAAAAGTAGAATTCCCTGCAGGGATGGGTGCAGTGCCTGTGAAATTCTTTAGATAATCAAAGAAATCTGCATGGCAAGCACATTGTTCCTTGTACTGAGAGGTGTGCAGAACCCCACAGATTTTACATATATAAGGCAGAAACAAGAGCAGTAAAGCAGACTATTATGCCTGGCAGTTGTTGAACTACACACTTGAGCAGGCATAACCTATTAGAGGAGACCTAGCAACCAGTGGCAGGGACATACTTATACGGGAGATCCTGCATATTACCAAAGAACCAGAATCCGTGTGTCTAGCTTTACCAGGTCAGCAAAGTAAAAGCCTCCCCAGACCAAATCAGTAGGACTAACACAAAGCTCTTCTGGCTTGCAAGTTAGTCCTTACGTATTTTTCACATATGAACAGATCTCATTGTATATAAATACGGTCCCTCCTTTCATTTCCCTTTCCCATCTATTTAAGATAGCAACCCAGGAAATCAGTATCCACAGTACATCTTAAAGACTTAATTTTGTATAGTTTATATGACTAGAAATCAGGTTATTGCTTCATTTTTATGGAGACAAATCCAAATTGAAAACAGAATGAATACCACTAGAATAACTGTGGGGGTGCCAGAATAGCAACAGCAGACATTTCAGGAGAAAAGTGTGTTCACACTCTTATGTTTCTTATTTAGACTAAGGTCTGGAGATTCAATCCATGGAGAACTTCAGTTAGGCTGACAATTAATCACTGTATATATGTTCTTGTACAGAAAGTAACTCAGATCATGTGTGTTCTTCCTTATGGATAAATTAGGTCATATGGAAAATTAGTCTTCTTTTCAGACATGGGGTCAAATTCATTCCTGGTGTAATTCTGCTGACTTGCAGTGTCATTCCAGGGTGTATTGCTATCGATGGTAATAAATTTAAAATAAAGTTACTGAACATCCTTCTAAAAAGACAAATAGAGCACAGTGTGCAATAGTCATAAACCCCTCAGACAGCAACAGAGTAATGACACACAACAGCATCGTGAGCATGTACATTTAATAGATTGCGTAGTGTTTAAGGCCAGGAGGGAACATAAGGTCATGTAGCCTGACCTCCTGGCAGGCCCGTGGACATCTGTGGACCCTAAGGCAGAACAGTTCATCCCACCTTTCCACCTGCTCCACCCCAGACCCCGCTCCTCGCCTGGTCCCATCCCCTTCCTGATTGGCCTGGTCACTGCTGCATCCCACCCACCCTCACTTGTGGGGTGGGGGGCTGAGTGGGAAGGAAGAAGGAGTGACACATAGGCAGTGAGTGATGGAGCCTGGAGTAGAGTGTGGGCTGGGCCATAGGTGGGCCCTTTTAAATCGCCCAGGCTCAGACCAGGACCCTGGCTGCCACCACCGCAGGTACCGCACATGGGGCGGTACCAACAGTGATGGCTGGGGACCCTTTTAAATTGCTCAGGCCCAGCCAGGGCCCCCCAGTAGCTACTGGCAGCCGGGATAGCTGGGCCCTTTTAAATCATCCAGGCCCCTGTTCAATTGCCCTTCCCACCCTCCCACCCCCGTTGGCAGGCCTGCCTCCTGTCCACATAGGACACTAAATTTCACCCAGACTACCCCTTATATTGAGCCCTATGACTTTAGTTAGGTCAAAGCATTTCTATCCTCAGGAACATGAATTATTTTGGGCCATAGGCAGAGAACACGAAAGACAGAGGCTACCAATGTGTGAGGCCCGGCAAGGGCAGGGAAATGATTATCTGAGATATGCCCACATGATCCCAAGAAGTGAACCATACCCCTTCCTGCAGAGGAAGGTGAAAGCCCCCGAGGTCCCTGCCAATCTGTCCTGGGGAAAAATTCCTTCCCAACCTGAGACCTGGTGACCTCTTTGACCTGGAGCATGTGAGCAAGACCCAGGCATCTAGAAAGAGGATTCTTTGTAACACCTCAAAGCATTGGTCTACCCATTCTACTGTCCCATCTCCAGCTGTGGCCAATCTCTGATACTTCACAGGAAAGCGAAACACCCTCTCCAAACTTCCAAGACTACATTTGGTCAATTGTGCATCATGGCAGGTCCTTCTGCCCTCTGCAGGTAACCAGTGGAAACCCTGAAGCATGAGATTTGATTATAGGCATTGTCTTAATGCACAGCTGCAAGTGTCTATGGTCAAACAGGCCAGGAGGACTTTCCACTAGGCTTCACTTCCCAGGAAGGTAAGCGAATATTCCACAGTGGCTTCACTGCATATAGCTAGAATGCTTCTTCCTCATCACAACACCTCAGTGTTTTTTCAGAGACACGATTACATTAACCATTCACAGCAGTGTAACATCCAAAGGACAAACACTTTAGAGAAGTAGGACTGAGTGAAAATTTCCAGACAAATAGTTATTTGCTGAAAAATGAAGTTCCGGTCAATCCAAAACTATTCACAAATTTGAGTTCAAATGATAAATTGTGACCTCAGAAAGGATATTTTCAAGGATGGGGTTCTTTGGTTTTATAATAAGATGATCTTAAGATGGAAAGGTACAGCGAAACTAGAAGGAGTGCAGAACTGGTATGCACACAGAGGTTAAGACCAAAAAAACAGACACACTGAGAAGAATACAGCCCAAATTGCAGAGCCAGACAGAAATTTCTATTAAGGCTGCTGCAGACCTTAAAGAGAAAGGGTGCCAGGGACTGATATGTAAAACGCTAAGAGAAAAAGAACAAAAGATTGCACAGAACCAGACTGTACAGGTGCACAAAAAGATAACAGAGCAGCAAAAGCCATTCCCCCAGCCTTTACACTGGACTTAGAAATAATTCTGCTCCCTGAGTGCTAGAGCTTAGAGTCTGTAATGCTACAGGCAACTAAGTGCAAGGGAAGGGAACAATGGCCCAGCCCTTCCCTCCACATTGGCTAGTATAGCTGACCTAGCATGGATGTCATTTCTGTTCGAGAGAAGCCCTCCAAATTCCCTATTTGTTGATCCAAATTAATCTTGGATCTCTTTGTGATTTTTTTTTTTCCGGGCCGCTCACAAAATGATCTCTGTGAAATATCTCATCTTGCAACTTAATGGTAGTGACATGGGTCACATGGTACAGTTCCCTGCATATAAATTGCATCACAAAGCTAACAACAATGCAAACATTCCTCCAAAGACTGAACAGTGCTCACGTGCTAAGAACTTGTAAGTAGAACTGGTCAGGAAATGTTTTTGGTCCAGCATGCAACTTTTGAGTTTTCATGGAGTTTTTGTTTTTTCAGTGAAAATCCAGAACATTTCCATGGAAATTTATATTTTGACAAAAACTATATTTCATTGAAAAGGTTTAAAACAAAAAATTGTGACCAGACATACTTGTAACAGTGCAAAATGGTGATTCCTGCCATAACATCTAACAGTTAGATTCTAACTGAATGGTGCAAATTTCAAATAGAACAATTGGATACACAAACTGGAAATTCACTTTTAATGACAACTGAAGTGTCTTGAGTTTTAAAATGGTTTGTAATTACTATCCAGACAAGTAAAACTCAAGCTCTCAAATACTATCAGAGACTGAAGGCAAAGGGCCATATTCTCAGCTACTGTAAATCAAGTCAATGGCTCTACACCAGTTTACAAGATGAGAATCTGGCCCAAAGGTTGACTCAGAAGTGGATATGGTTGAATCAAAATGTATTTTCAAATTCAAACAATTATTCACAGAAAAAAAACCTTCTTCCCTATGATTATTTCTAATAACTCTGCTCTAACATTTAGTTCTTCAGCAGAAAATTTGACCATCTGAGCTGAAATTCTCATTGTCTGGCTTTCTAACTCAAAAGTTGCCATTTCACATTTAATCGTTTAATATAACCGTTGAGTTGTCACTTCAAAAGCACTTATTGCTCCTGTACAATGTAACCAAAATATAAACACAAACTTTGACTGAAACAAAAGGCAGTTAAAACGCTCTCCTCAGTTCTTGACGTTAGTGGGCTGGTCAGGAAATGGAGCTATTGACATAGGAATTTGAAGTGGGTTTCCAGACTTGGATACGTAGTTAAGAAGGTCAACCTTTGGGATAGCTTCCCCCCACCTCCCTTTTGGGAGTTGAAAACCACAAGAAGCAAATTAAGAACAACCTTGTACCACTGACTCAGGTCAGGATGCTGGGTAAGTGGCTGGTAATGGATGGAAACACAAAGAGAACAGTACTTCCTGCAGAACTGCTAGTGAAAATACCACAAGAACATGCTTCTTACAGTGATCTGCAGCTGTATTTTGTAGAAAAACATTTGAGTGAAGGAAAGTGACCTTAGATTCCATGTTTTAGACCACATGTAAACATACACAAGACTGAAAAGCCTCAGGGAGGGTTATTATTAGTCAGTTGCACAAGAATTCATATATACGCATAGAAATATATTACACAGAATGCAGAATATATATTCACAAATGTATATTATTTATGTACCTGTAGTTCTACTGATCTATATATGACACAGACAGCAGCTCCATTTTAGGATTTCTTCAAAAAATTAGAGAAATTAAAGGATCTTTTTGATGATGTCTGGGAAATGGATCAGGGATTCTATACCTCTTGGTGCATCTCCTGCGAGCTGTGCACCTCCACACTATGCCCATCATGGGTCGGAGTACAGCCTACACATTCTGGCTTTGCAAAATTTAAATGAAATTAAAGAATAAAAAAGTGAACTGAAAACACAGTGTATTGCATTCTTGCTATGAGAGAATCACAGCATTCCAGTCACTTCCCAAGTCGCTCCAGATAAATCGCATCATCTACCAGAGACTCCTTTGGGGCTGGGATCCTGCCTGTGTTTTAAAAGCCTTCTCCAGCTGCATTCTTCTCCAGAAGGTCAGTGAAATACATTAATACTACAGACACATATCGCTTTCAGATTAGGAAAGAAATATGAAAACTCCCTATTTATCACTTTAAGATAACATATTCAGGCTCCTGAAATTGTCCATATTGTTCAGTAACTGTGATCCATTATTCCTTCTCTTAATTTCTCTTGAACAGCAGCAAGCAAACGTCTGATAAATCAGAATAGAATGGAACTCCGCAAGCATCACAGATCACAATGGAGACACAAATAGCAAAGGACTGCATTAATATTAGGTCATTTATGGTCAATAGATGGATCAGAGCAGACAGACAAGTCACTTATTTCTTGGTTTTAAAACAAGAGTAAAGATGATCTTGTGATTAAGACTCTGGATGTCCAGAGATCTGGGTTTAAATACCAGTTCTGCCACAAGTCTAGCATCCTTGGGCAAATCATTTAATCACTCTGTCATCCAGTTCCCCTGCTGTTAAATGGAGGTCCTAACATTTCCTTTTTCTGTCTTGTTTATTTAGACTCTAAGTTCTTTAGGGCAGGAACTGAATCTTAATATGACCTTAAAAAATTGGAGAAATGGTCTGAAACAAAGAGGATGAAATTCAATACGGACAAATGCAAAGTACTCCGTTTAGGAAGGAACAATCAAATTCACGTATGAAAAATGGGAAATGACTGACCAGGAAGGAATACTATGGAAAGGGATCTGGAGGTTATAGTGGATCACAAGCTAAATATGAGTCAGCCGTGTAACACTATTGCAAAAAAAGCGAACATCATTCTGGGACATATCAGCAGGAGTGTTGCAAGCAAGACATGAGACGTAATTCTTCTGCTCTACTACTCTGTGCTGATTACACCTCTGCTGGAGTACTGTGACCAGCTCTAGGTGCCGCATTTCAGGAAATGTGTGGAAAAATTGGAGAAAGTCCAGAGAAGAGCAACAAAAATGATTAGCAATCTAGAAAACAGGACCTTTGAGGAAAGATTGAAAAAAACGTGTTTGTTTAGTTTGAAGAAGACTGAGGGGGAACATAACAGTTTCTAATTACATAACTCGTTGTTACAAGGAGAAGAGTAAAAAATCGTTCACCTTAACCTCTGAGGATACGACAAGAAGAAATGAGCTTAAATTGCAGCAAGGGAATTAGGAAAAACATTAGGAAAAACTTACTAGCTGTAAGGAATTACTGTGGTGGCTCATGTCTACACTGCCCTTCTTCTGCCAGTGGTGCATGTCCCACTGACCTAAAAGGGGCAATATGGGGGGCTGTGTGCCTGGACTCTCAGTTCCGCACGCAGCTTCCCACCAGGAGCCTGTGTAGACATTCGGGCTCGGGCTGGAGCCCACTGGGGAGGGGAGGGTCCCAGAGCCCAGGCTACAGCATGAAGCTGAACATCTACACAGAAATGTTTAGCCCCGCAGCCCAAATCAGCTGACCCAGGCCTGCTGTGGCCATGCCATGGGTCTTTTATCCCAGTGTAGATGTACTCTAAGAGCTCCCATAATACAAATACAAGTCAGAGACCCTCCCTCTTGACTATTGTTCAAAAAAAAAATCGGTTTTCCTGATAAGAAGTCCCAAGGCTCTGGTTCTTCCATTCTGCCAGCCTTGAAGCACTCTCCTCCCTCCCAGTCTGTGTCCAAAACGCCAGCCTGGATGCAGCACCTCCAGCAACCAATATCTCTTTGTTATTATTAAGGGTTTTGGCTGCACTGCCTTGTGAGAAGGGTGTTTATTTCTGAATATACTCTACTGAAATCCATGTCTCACTGGCAGCAAACTCCCTGAGGAATTCCTCTACCGCCACAGGAAACCTATACCACTAGGTTTTCCTGGCTGTAAAAATGTAGCAGAAGTAAATGTAGCTTGCTCTATTTTCTGAAGATGTCTCTTGCTCTCTGTCTCTTCTCTGTTTTTCTTGAGGAAAAAGTGATTACAGAGTGGAAGTCTCATTGATGATTTTGACTGATCAACTGGAGAAATTTAGATAAATTTGGCTTTTCATGAACTGCAGCTGTTGTTCTTTTCGGTGCCTTAATGCAATTTATCATTCGAATGTGTTGGCTGAGGAATGCTGCTCTAGTTTTCCTCTCCCTTCTATCATTAATCCTAACAGTATGAATCCAATTTCAATCGTTAGCCTCTTTTGTATTGTCCCACTTTTTTCTCCTTTGGCGTCTGCTATGCTAGAAAGTTATGCTTTGGAATCAGACGTCCTCTCCTTGCAGCCCTGTTATACCTCCTACTTCCATACAAGAAAAGACAATCTTTCAAGCAATCTGCCAAAAAGGTTTCTTTTTTTAAAAAAATTAACAGCGCCAACACAGGACAGCCAAAGCAAGACAGTCATGTTGGGTATGGGCGACACATGGCCTGTGACATAACACAAACAGACAAAAGCCAAACGCGGCAAACCAAAGCAAAAAAAAAAAAAAGGCAATAAAAACCTCATATCCTGAAATTACAGGATAGAAATTGAAAAGAGAAGAAGATAAAGTTATGTAATTCTGACGATTTGTCCATGAGCAAGGGTTATGGGAAGATAAATGATTGTTGAACGACACTGGCTGATTTAAATTGAATAATAATTCATTTGTTCAGGCTGATGGCTCACGATTATCTGGACAAGAAAAAAAATGCAAAAAAACCCTTCAGAACCTGTTTCCTGTTAGCATTCCAATTGCCTTAATATGATGCAGGTCGTTATGTGGCTTCACATCATTCTTAGAACTTTAGTTACCTTCTAATTACCGTATTGCTTTTTTTCCCCTCTCGAAGCAGACAGACTGCATTTTCTTTTCTCCATATCATGATGGATTAAATGTCTACAATAATTAAATACAAGGGTGTTGTAATCGAACGTTTACATCTTTTAGGAAACTCTATCCTGAGTGGCAGAGACTAGAAACATCTTTATTTCTTTTCCCTTTTTTGTTTCCACTTCCTCTTCTGTATTGTTTTTAAACGTAGGTAGAGATCTTGTCATCTCAAAGTCAAAGTAAGCCACTGACCTGTTGGACCTGATGCTCTTTTGTGTGAGGGTATGTCTGCATGGCAAAATCTGTGCATGGGTTAGTCTACCCGAGCTAGCACAGGTTATAGGAGCAATGAGAAGAGCACAGCTCAGGCTTCACAGCAGGCTAGCAAGTAGAGTATGTAACCAGGTTCTGGGCCAGGCTTGTACTACCCATGCTAAAGTCAGTGCTGCACTGTCTTAATTGCTATTGCTACCCACACAAACTGGATTCAAGCTAGCTTGGGTAAGCTAGCCCATGCACAACTTTTGCTGTGTAGACATATTTTGACGTTATGAATCAGGAGTAATTCTGTTGAACTCAGTAGAGCCATCAAGTAACTGCAGTTACTCCAGATTTATACCAGTGTATTTTAATGAACAATCAGACCCATTTATCTCTCTTCATATTTAGTTCCTCATTCAATGTAAGGGTTTCAAAGGGAATAAAGCATCTTGGACCTGATTTTGAGAAGTGCCAAGAAGCCACAGCTCCATTTGAAATTAATGAGAGCTGCAGGTGCTCTGCATCTCTGAAAAAGAGGCCTATAATTTCATAATTAGGTATGGGTTGAAGCTGCAAAATTCAGATTTGGATCAAGATCTAGAATTTAAACAGCCCAAAGGCCAGAGATGGTCAGATCAGGGAATTTGATTCAATCCCATCTCATAGTTTCCACACCAGAAAAAACAAGATTTATTTCAGTTTGCAAACTCAAACCAAGGCAAACAACATACGCCAACCAAAGCATGTGAACATGACAAAGACCCTCAAGGTCACACTCCATGCTTCTGAGATCACCACACATTTTCGGGAGAGATGGTAGACAATTTGCTTTGGACAAAACTGGCCCAGGCTTTCAACTCAGAACTTGGAACGAACATTATGCATGTTCAGATCTGTCCTAATGACTTTTCATTATTTTTCAATTTCGTGTACCCAAGCGCTAAGCGTCCTGAAGCAAGACCACAGGAATGCTGTAGGCAAGACTGTTCTTGAGATACTGCTGGCCTAAGCAGGGGCAAGAAGAATGGGAAATCTTGTAAAAAAGTCTGAGATTTTCAGTCCAGTTGTGAAAGCAGAAGATACTCAGAAATTTTGGATAAGGTTCAGGTAAGCAGCAATTAGATGGGAGAACCCAGCCTCTGATTTAAGTAGAGGAGAGAACTGTGCTCCTCTCTGCTCTGCCTTCCTTTACCCTGTGACTAAGTGTCTGAACTTCTGAGCATACAGCCAAAGTGAAACACTGAAGCTTTTGAGGACCTTCCATCACTTCTTACTGGTTCTAGAGACAACATTTGGCCAGCTGCCAGTAGTAACAGTATTGTTTAGTGATGGGCCAACACCAGGGTATTGAAGATGGGGTTTCAATCTTGACCCATTTCTGGTATCATCAGTGGGCCCTACCCTAACATCTTTAATCTCTAGTTATGTCTTGCTCAGCCCTTAGGCAGACAAGGCTTCCACTAAAAAACAAAGCAAATCCTGAGGCCTTGCTCTGTTTTTACTGCCTCTGAAATAAAGAGCAAGGGCGAGGCTGTGCTCAGCCCCGCATGGATCTGCAGGGAACGTCCACTATTGCACTCTGCATAGGGCTTCCCCAGTTGCACTCTTAGCACCCTACTAAGCATGTGGCCGCTCCTGGCTAGTAATACTGTTAACCCAAAAAGGAGCAGGGACCAGGGCTCTGCCCCTCTCCACTCAGCCAACATAGCAAGAGGGTCACCGAAGGTGAAGTTGCTCATACAAAGAAGCATACAGAACAAACAGATCAGAATATCCCATGCACCCATAAATCCTAAGTAGATGATGTATTCAAATCCTTCCTTAGCACCAAAAAGATCATAACAGGTACATCAGGGGAAACAGCATTATCCCTTCCAAACAAAAGATTCTTTTGGCCAGATCGTGTCTCCAGGACACAGCCCTTAATAAAGGGTACCAAGACATTGCTGCCTATACCGGCCATATATTACTACTCCCAGTGTACTGACTGAGCTGTGTTCTGCCCATTCCCTGCCCCTTCTGACCCGTTCCTTGCTCACCCACTCCGAGAGAAAGCAGGAAGACGTGCGAGCTCCCCTTCCCCCAACGTGCATGGACCCAAGGTACGAATGCAGGCCTGTTGTGCATTTTGTCCTTTTACACAATGGTCACAGCATGAAGAAACCACCCAGGACTGGTGGGATCCCAGTTACCATGTTTACTAAATATACACAACTTGCAAAGCCTCCTTGCATACACATACTGTTGGTCTGGCTGGTCTCTAAAACAAAGAACACAGTGAGCGCCACAAGAGGGCTCACAAACTATTTGAAGAGGTAATGCTACCTAATTCCTATAAACCGCAAGTCCACACAAGGGTGTGAGGCAAGATCTTACTCTCTCATCAACTCCCTGAATGAGCACACTTGCAGCCAGCAAATACCTCTTGACACTTCCTCCCAAAGGCCACCATTGAACAATCCATTTCCCTTGAAAGCCAAAGGCTGCAGCTTCATTGGCAAACTCAAATGATGGTGCTGATCCGCTGTTTTGTTTTGCTTCCCGTTAATACATATAACGAGCTGTTGGGCATGATATTATATGAGGCCTTCAAGGAAAGCCTCATCTCAGAGGGAGCAACATCTGTTCCTCACCCATTCGGGTACATACATGTGGTATCGGCAGCACTGTATGTGCTTTGAGGGCATGGATTGTCCTTTGTGTGTCTCTCCTATGGTGCTGATCACATCGGGGCTTCTTAAGAAATAACTGAGCTAGCCTCCCAGCTTCAGTGTAGACAGGACCCCCATATGGGGAGGAAGGGTACACTTTACTGGGGCCCAGAGATCCTGGGGGCCCCGGCCTAGGCTGCAACACTCATGGGTATGTGTGTGGGAAGGGGCCCATGTTACAAGTTTGTACTGGGCCTGCAAAAATTATGCTTGGGCCCTGCATGTAGACAATGGACGTGCATCAACAGAAGGGTCCATATGCATCCCAACCATCTGTGGATCTCTGCCTCAACATCCCCCTTTTCCCTAGACTATACAAGAGGGTCATCCAGGGACCTACAGAGAGAAAGGTGGGGGAATGGGCAAGTTGGAGAAGGAGTGGACAGGGCACGGGCAGAGCTATGGGGATGCATACTGGTCCCCTCCCATTTGCCCTGCAGAGTTCAGGGTGGAAAGATACAGTGGGAATTCTCCTTGAAGATGGAACCTGAGGGCAGCCATGGTTGGGGTGGGGGGGACCCCAGCTCCACTGGAGCCCTGCTGCCCAGGAGCTGGGCCAGAGGTGCAGGCAGTCAGAGATCTTGTGGAGGCACAAAAGCATCTGCATGGAAAATCCCTTGTGTCTGATCCCACTGACCCCAAAGGATCCCCAGCATTTGGAGGCAGGGATTGCAGCAAGGGCACGCGCCCACGCGCTCGCACGCACATTTCCCCGAGGAAATAATCAAGGAGAAATCTCTGAGATGTCCCTGTCCATGTCTTCTCCCACGAAAGGGGCACAATGAGACCCGTTGTTTTGGCGGACTAACCCTACGGTGCTTCAGTGGGAAGTCTGCCCGAGCAAGGTCTGCCACATTTCTCTGAGGTGCCTGCACCCACTGCAGCCCCACCCCCGTGTCCCTTCCGAATGCTTTTAAAAGAGCACAGGGTATGAAACGTAAAAACAAACCCCTTGCAGCTGCTGTCTGAGATTTCACGTTCGCCCTGCAGCTGCAAGGAGCAGGTTTTAGATCTGTGTTTCTCTAAAAGCACTTCAAAAGGAGGCCAAAACAACTATATGCACTTTTGTTAATTTAAAGCTATTTCAGGCTTGCGATCCATCACCAGCTAAGGCTGTGTACATACTGTGGGTCAAATTGTGCATTGACTTACAGCCTGTGTGAGCCTAGTTCCTGGGTAAGCAAGCACAAGATTTGCTGCAGAGTATATTCTTTATGTGCTGGACTCCAAAAAGTGAGATCTTACTTTTCCTGTTGCATTGATATGAAATATTTCTACTTCTCGTTATTTAAAAGTATAGGTTCACTAGCATGGGATAAACTAGCTGGTTGTTAATTATAAATATGAAAGGCCTGATTCTCAGTTACCCTGCTCCAGGCTTGGAAAGGGGCATCTTTAGTTACATTTGTCATTGCAGTATATAGGGGCCTTAGTGTAAATGAGAATCAGGCCTGTGAAGTTCTTACTGTAAAATTTTTGGCTGGCGGGTACTCTCATTGAGATGCATGGGATGGAAGCACTGTTTTCTCAATGGGAGTTAGTGTCAGCCCATTCCTTATTCCAGTACGAAGTCTGTCATGAGAAACCAATGACCAAGAGAGTGAGATTTCTGCAGCAACAAAGGAGAGGCTTGCTTTTAACATCTGGTTTCCTATTTAGGTGCAAACGGTCACTCAGAACTGCTACACAATAACACACTAGAGGGCCCCATTGAAGTCAATGCTACTTTACACCATCTGAGGATCGGGCCATGGTTTTCCATCCTGATGCCTTTACCAAACACTTTGCCAAATTCCACAGTGTTTTTCACCAGGGAAGTGGCAGGGCATGTCCGCAGTAATGTGCAGCTGAAAACATCCTCACTCCAAGGTGCAGCAGTAATTTGGAGGAGGAATCCTAGTTGGTGGCAGCTGTGAGTTTGAGTACTCATTCCAGGTATAGCCAAGGGACTGTCCCAAAATGAGATCAGAGAGGAATGTTGGCTCAGAACTAAGAATTCCTTCCCCTTCTCTACAGCCATCTAGGGGGAAAGGTACGTTCCAACTCAAGTTAGCTAACGTGGTAACGAAAGCAAGGTAAACGCCTAGTGAAGACAAAGCAGTTT
>ML675614.1:14552471-14740729 GCA_007922155.1 Mesoclemmys tuberculata | reverse complement strand
CCTTTTAAAAGCACCAGACCCCTGGTCAATGCCCTTTTTGCCCCCCTTCAGTGAGTCTGAAGACAAGTGAGTACTAGTCCCAGCTCTGCCACTGACTTGCTATGAGACCTGGGGAAATTCACTGTATTTTGCTCTGCCTCAGTTTACCCACAGACCTAATACTACTCATCTGCTTCACAGATAATGTTCAAAGACCATGGTGACCATCAGAGGACAAGCTCTATTATTAATATTTTATGATTAAAGCAATTGAAGGGACACTATCAAAATTGGTACAGCTATATCAATAGCCTGTCTTGTAGACACTCCCATATTCTTTACCCAACTATATGTTCTTGTTGAGTCACAAAAACATTAAAAATAAAATGTAATAACTCTGGGCCTACTTATGCAAACTCTTAAACATGCAAGTAACTTTACCCACGCAAGTAATACCATTAAAATCAACAGGAATATTAGCACAAGTAAAGATATTCACAAGCTTAACTATTTACAGGATTGGGCCCTCACAGCTCAATCTTCGTTATACTAAAGAGTAAGCAACAGAGTAAATGTTTGCAAGACCCAAGAAGAAATTCAGCAGCGTGTTTACTATCTGCTTTTTATTACTGGCGTTGCTGCAGAAAGCATCCAATGGCTAAAAAACCCTACTGACCTGAATTTCAGCATCAGGGAGTTTGACAAGATAAATCAATTATTTTTTCAGCCTATCAACTTTGATGGTATCCTTTTAAAAATGATTTCATCCAGGAAAATGAGACTGTTCTGAAGGCACGGGAAATATGCCAGCATGCACTCCCTTTTCCCAGACAGTCAGAAACCTTAGATGTTGCAACTTCCCCTAGCCTGAACGACTACGCAAACAGTGCGCTCGGTGGAGTCCAAACTACCTAACTCCTCTTTTTCTCATACCACTCATATCTCTGCAGCATTGTCAACTCCAAGAGAAAACTGCCAAACACCCAACCTCTGCAACTGAAACACCACGCTCCCCCTTACCTAGTCATATTTTCCATCTCCTATCACCCTGGTGAGGCTATCAGGACAGGACACTATTTGGATAAATAAAGAGCAAAGGTCATACCTCCTAAACCTTATGCTTTGCAATTGGGAAAGGGTGTGAAAAAGCAAATAGCTTTGCCAGGCAGTAAATATACTCAAACCTGATTTGGGTTTGACAGGGAGCAATAGAACATTTGCCCAGATCCCATATTGCTTTGCTTCACCCTAGCTGTGGAAGAACAACCATTTGATGCTCATAGAATCATGATCATCTAATCTGACCTCCTGCGCATTGCAGGCCACAAAACCTCACCTACCCACTCCTGTAATAGGCCCCAAACCTCGAACTGAGTTACTGAAGTCCTCAAACCTTGGTTTAAAGACTTCAGGTTACAGAGAATCCGCCATTTACACTAGTTTAAAGCTGCAAGTGACCTGTGCCCCATGCTGCAGAGGAAGGTGAAAAATCCAAAGGGTCTTTGCCAATCTGTCCTAGGAGAAAACTCCTTCCCAACACCAAATATGGTGATAAGCTAGACCCTGAGCATGTGGGCAAGACGCACCAGCCAGACACCTGGAAAAGAATTCTCTGTAGTACCTCAGAGCCCTCCCCCTCTGGTCTCCCATTGGAGATGTTTGCTAACGGTGCTGCTTTCTTTGGCAGCACCAGCGATTGTGGTTCTCAGAGCCCCGTCGACCTTACTGCACTTGAGAGCTGTGCGTAGCATTTTCTGAACACCCCCTTGCTGCTGTCACATTAATTCACAATGCAGTTAGTTCAAATCCATGGTGAACGGACTAAAAATCATCTTGACTGTCAGCAAAAGGATTTACACAATGTGCTCCTCTCCCCTGAAGAGTGATTGCAGTGTGAAAACATGCTGCTTAGCCATTAGTAGCACTAGTTGTTTTTAGACTGGAAGAGAAAGAGAGAGAGGAAAAAAATGCTTCTATAAAGAATTTCTTTTAGGTGATGCCAAATAGACATTTACTGTAAATCCAATAGGCACCTTTTCCCATATAATTTTTTGAAACACCCTTGGAACTCCCTACAGGTGGCATGTATTAAGAACAGCACACCTCCTGCAAACTGAGCAGCATGCATCACCAATGGTCTCATACTGCCCTCTACAGTCTCCTGACACGTGTGCCAACTTGAAAACTGATATTCAATCTAAAGGCCTGCCAAATATGTCAGAACTTGTGACATATCGAAGACACCAAAGTGTCACATATCAGGCAGATAAGCCAGTAACAGAGAGCCATCAGCTCGGAAAGCTAGAGTAGAGAGATGGCTAGGAGAGGGTCCCTTCACTTGGACTTCCCGGTACAGGTGATGAGCTTGTGGTTACTATTCATTGCCATTTCCTCTGCAAACACTGGAGAAGAAACAATTCAGATGAGATGTGTAGGAGAGAGTTTAGATCAGATCATAGTTTAGGAAGGGAAAATCGGTTCAGATAAAATTACCTTCTCCCCTGACACACACGCCTCCTGGGCTGCGCCTTTCCCCCTTTATACAACCTACCACAATGCCCTTTTTCCAGGCAAGTGTGTTTCTTGCTTCTGTTTTCTGTCTTGAATCAGAACCCAAAGCACCAAATCACTGAGAGAGAGAGACTATTATTAAAGTATTTCCTGCTGAGATCAGAAGCAAGAGGACTCGGAATCACAGATTTCCATCCCAGCTTGGCAACTTTCAAAAGCTCATTTGAACCAAAAACATCTCCATCAAGTCTTTGCAAGTCACCCCATCCATAATAGCATCTTTTTCAGATCTTTGGGTTAATGTCTGTATTTAGACATGAATTGGGTTTAAATTATTTTTGTAATTCTTCTGCTTAAATGCTTGTGACTTTCAAAGGTACAAGCATGGCTTAGAGACAGTGTACCTGTTCTATCTGATGTCCCCTTGCCCACATTTCTTCTCAGTGTTACCTGGGGTTCTGCCAACCCAAAGTTTGGGTAACTTTATTTTGTGCAAGGCGATGTCAGGAAATAAGCCAAATGGAGATACGGCCGTCCAGTCAATAGATGGACTGGTAGAAACAGTGAAACACAAAAGTGCTCTTTCTACAAAGCTATACCTTTACTTAGGCTCAAGCACTTACACACGTCTACAACAGGTTAGTAAAACACCCCAACCCTCACCCTTAATAATGACTGACGTCTGTGGAAGCTTTCGAGTGGAAACAGCAATGGCTTTCCGATCAGCCTGATCTTCCAGCTGCTGTTGGAGGATCCAGAAGCTGTGTCCAAGAACAGATCTCAAAGAGTCCAAACCTCTCCTCATTCCTCCCCCTCCATTTATCCTTGTTAGTAGACAATAACAGGTCAAGAAAAAGGAAAAAAAGTTTCAAAAGCTAGACCTAAAGTCTAAATAATTTAGACTTTAATTAACCAGGTGTATTCCTGCAGAATCTGGGTATTTTAAGGCCCAAACAAACATCTTCCAGAGGGCATGCATAAATAAGCTTATTGGCTTTTCCTGAAACACAGATCCCAGCATGTCCACCAGAGCATCAGGGAGGGGTGCGGGGTCAAGCAAAGGTTGAGCAAGAAGCTCCTCTTCCTTTTTGGCTTCGTCATGCTGCACAGGCCTGCAAAAAGGCCTATCAAGTCTGGCTGCTGTTAGCAACAGTTATGATAGTCCATATTATACTATCAAGTGGTTCCTGGCCCTTTTACTGGTCTATAAAAATCTCTCTGTACACCAGGATATCAGATTTGTTGCTGGGTGGGGAAGAAGGCTGGCATACAAGACAGGAAATGTGTCCAATATAGAGGAACAGGAAAGGCCAAGTGTCCTATAGCCAACCCTACCTAAAGTGTGCTTGTGGGAGGAAAAGCATCTAAACCAGCCCCACATACTGCATGCCTCAAAGCAAACACTTCCCACACCCCCAGCCATAAAGCCTGCATTAACTCCAAAATAGAAACGTGCACACTTTCCCTGCAGTGACTGGCGAATGCTTACGTTGTGTTCCCAAGTACCCTGTCTCAGGACATTGTCATTAATCTCATTTCGGATCTGATAATACAGTGCCAGATGTTCTTGGAAATCTATTTTACCCCTGTCCATTGTACAATTTACCTTTTGGTTTCCCAGAGATCAGATTAGAGCTGTGGAAGTGTTTCCAAACCTCTCTCTAAAAAGGGGAGCATGCAGCATCTGAACAAATTACAGAACCATTCTCCCAGCCCCTTAGTACTGTCGGAAACACTGGGAATAACGTCATGCCAGAGACAGACTCCATCCTTTCAATTTTGTAGCGGAAAATATAAATAACCCTGGGTAAAAATGTCAGATTCTGAGTGGTGTTCAGTATGATGGGCTGGTCTTAATGTTAAGCTTTGGTGTACCAAAGGGCGTGGTTTCTTTGGATCATAGAAAAGTCCCACAAAATACAAAAATACTCATTAGAAGGAAAATGGCTTCTGGAAACCAAAGCATTTTACCCTGCATCAGGGTATTTATTATGCACATAGTACCTATCATAGGTGGGCATGGTGCTTCACAGGCAAATGACACGGGCAAACCCATGCCCCAAGGAATTCACAGTGCAAGCTTCTGATCCTGCCAGCCGACCTGTACATGGAGGAACTCCTGCCCATCACAATCACAATGACATCAGCTGGAACTGCCTGCGTGGATCTCCTTAAGGCTTGGGGCCTGAATTATTCATAATCTAAGTGATATAAGGCATGTATGGTACAGCCAAGTGGCATTGGGAACATCAAGCTTCCCAATTTTGGACACATATTGTGCCTTGCTTGTTTTGTTCAGCATGAAACTGCATTCCTGTCCCTCTGACTTTCCTACCTTTTATTACACCATCTAAACATGGAGGGCTCAGTTGTGCCTGATACACACAAGCTTTCATTAGGGGCAGTGTGGCAGCAAATCACCTTATGGTGAGCACTCCTGAGCACACAGATTGCAACTGTATCTGGCCCTTACACAGGACACGCAATTAGGGGGCTGCGCTGTGTTAGGGGCTAATTTCCTTGTGCCCTTCCCAATCCTCCTCCATTGCACCTGTAAATAAGATTCAAACACAGTATGGTCCCAAGGGAATACTTTGAAGCTTTTATGGGTGGCATTTTCAAAAGTGCTCCGCTTTGGTTTAACTGAGGTCCCATAGAAGTCAATAGGAGTTAGACACCTAGTCACCTTTGAAAATCCCTGTAGGCTCCTATCTGCATTTTAGGTGCCTAAATATCTTTTTAAAATCTGGGCTTTAGGAGCCTAAGTCTCACTGAAAGTAAACAGGACTTAGGATCCTGAGTCACTTTGAAAATGGGACTTACAAGCCTAAGTCATTAGGCACTTTTGGACATTTGAATGCAAGTCTCATTGCAAGTCAATTGGACTTGGGCTCCTAAGTGCACAAGTCAGGTTTGACAATGGGAAATAGGTTCCTAAATCACTTAGATACTTTTGAAAACTTTACCTAGCTTCCCAATTATTTTTCATCACAAAATTCCACGTTGGCTGCTGAAAACAACGAAGTGTCTCATTTGCTCTTGGAAACAGCAAAAATGTTACGTGAACCAAAATGGCTAAAAATAACAAGGAGTATTTCTATTTCTCATATAAAAATGCACAGAGCAAAATAGGATCCTTGTATATTTCAGGTATAAAAGTGCTACTGTAAAGCCAAGCCATGTCCCACAAACTGCTCTGCCAAACCAAAAAGGGCTAGATTCAGGTACCCTTACTCAGGTTGAGTAGTACCTTTACTCAACGGATTTACTCCTGGAGGAAGGTATTATTCAGTGTGAAATCTGGCCTTAGAAATTGCAGGTCTCCTTAGACTTTAGCACCCATCAATACCAATTTGATTTAAATAGGATCTCACAATCTCATAACTTGAGTTTTGCAGCTGACTATAGAGATGGATAGGGAACAAATGAAAATAGCTCAAGTGCACACAAAAGGTGTTTCAGTCTTAGGGCTTTATTTACTTGCACACCATGACAGGACATTATCCCAGCAGCCTTATAAGGAAAAGCATTTATTTAATATCTGATGAAGCATCTGGCTATAGGATACTGACACAGAAGAATGTCAATACTTTCATTCAAAATTTCCAGTATAAGGTACATCAGAGTTTGACCAGTGCTTTTAACACAAAGGCATGGCTTTAACTTTAAATTCTGTTCCAAAACACAGGCAGGGAGGTAACTAATAAAACAAAAGAGTTATGATTCTTTAGCAGGAGAAAATCCTTTACTTTTCATTTCAGTGATAGAATTCAAGGCATGCCTCTAATTTATTTATTCGTGGAGTCATTACTATTGTTTTAATGTACACAGGATTCAAAGTCCATCAACAGTTGGAAGAGACCAGCAAAAATTATTTCAAAGAAAGCTTCTTATAAAAGGGCTGTTCTATTCAGTGAAGTGATTCCTGGATCATGACTGCAGTGCTGGTCAAGAATAAGCAAATATTTCATTACAACATGACAAAAGGCCTTCAGTACAAAAGCGGGCCAGATATGAAAACAAACTTTCACATATAAGGGGTTTTGATACACATGATTTACTCCAATGACAACACACTGCACTGAGGAGTGCTGAAAGCTTATTAATATGATACAAAAGACTTTTGTTTATCATTTTGCTGGACTGCATGGGAGTTGCAATAAGCGAGCAGCAACACAGCTGGTGTCCTGTCTTTATAGCGGTGTAACGTGTGGAGATTTAGAAAATGTGCTGGGTATGAGTCACTGAAACAAAACTGGCTTTCCAAACCAGTTGAGGGACAACAGCACTAACATAATGGGCATGGCTCAGAAGATAGGCAGGTTCAAATTCAGATCAGCATCCAAAGGCCTGGATGTTTATTTCAAGTCTGCCAAGATGATAAAACCCAGTAAACTGGAAAAAGCTGTTTATTTATTTGATGATTTACAACCGATCTGTTACTTTTTTCTGGTGTTGGATTCAGTGCAGGAAGATTCTGTCTGCAATCCCAGAGAGAGGGTTGTAACTCTGCAGTCTGCCTTGAAGAAGGGGTGGTGTATAGCTGCACTACTCCAGGACCAGAGCAGGGAGTGAATTGTGACAAACAGTTATGATTCCTTCCTTGCTCTAGTTTCCCTCCCCCCTTTTCCTGGAGCTGTTAGTTAGTTAGTTAGCTGTTAGTTCTGTGCGCCCACCCTCTGTGCGCCCACCCAGCTAACCTGGCCAGCTTGTGGTGGAACGTGGCCAGGGCACCTGAGATACTTTGCATGGAGTATTTATGATCGTGCATGAATGTAGTCACCCAGATTTTCAACCCTGGGGTGACCTGAAGGAAATCTGCAGACCGAGCCTTCACAGGAATCCATCTCGAACAGTTAACTCTCACATGGGAAGCAGAAACTGGTCTTCAAGATTCCATTGCCTGCCCTAGCATGTTTTCCATGAGGTAATAGAATCATAGAAGAGTAGGGTTGGAAGGGACCCCAGGAAGTCATCTAGTCCAACCCCCTGCTCAAAGCAGGACCAACTAAATCATCCCACCCAAGGCTTTGTAAAGCCGGGCCTTAAAAACCTCTACGGATGAAAATTCCACCATCTCCCTAGGTAGCCCATTCCAGTGTTTCACCACCCTCTCAGTGAAAAAGTTTTTCCTAATATCCAACCTAGACCTCCCCCATTGCGACTTGAAACCATTGCTCCTTGTCCTGTCATCTGCCACCACTGAGAATAGCCTAGCTCAATCCTCATTGGAACCCCTCTGTTCAGACAGTTGAAAGCTATCAAATCCTCTCTCACTCTGCTTTTCTGGAGACTAAATAAGTCCAGTTCCCTCAGCATCTCCTCATGAGTCCTGTGCTCCAGCCCCCTAATAATTTTCATCCTTTCTATAATGGGGGCCCCAAAACTGAACACAATACTCCAGATATGGCCTCACCAGTGTCAAACAGAGGGGAATAATTACTTCCCTCGATCTGCTGGCAATGCTCCTACTAATGCAGCCCAATATGCTGTTAGCCTTCTTGGCAACAAGGGCACACTGTTGACTCATATCCAGCTTCTTGTCCATTGTAACCCCCATGTCCTTTTCTGCAGAACTGCTGCCTAGCCAGTCAGTCCCCAGTCTGTAGCAATACATGGGATTCTTTCGCCCTAAGTGCAAGACTCTACACTTGTCTTTGTTGACCCTCATTAGATTTCTTTTGGCCCAATCCTCCAATTTGTCTAGGTCGCTCTGAATCCTATCCCTGCCCTCCATCATATCTATTACTCCACCCAGCTTTGTGTCATCCACAAACTTGCCAAGTGTGCAATCCATCCCCTCCTCCAGATAATTAATGAAGATGTTGAACAAAACCAGCCCCTGAACTGACTCCTGGGGTACTCTGCTTGATACCAGCTGCCAACTAGACATTGAACTATTGATCATTACCTGCTGAGCCTGATGACCTATCCCCCTTATAATCCATTCATCTAACCCATACTACTTTAACTTGCTGGCAAGAATATCAAGGGAGACCGTATCAAAAGCTTTGCTGAAGTCAAGGTTTATCACATTCACCACTTTCCCTACATCCATAGAGCCAGTCATCTCATCATAGAAGGCAGTCAGATTGGCCAGGCATGACTTGTCCTTGGTGAATCCATGCTGACTATTCCTGTTCACCTTCCTCTACTCCAAGTGCTTCAAAATGGATTCCTTGAGGACCTGCTCCATGATTTTTCCAGGGACTGAGGTGAGGCTGGCTGGTCCATAGTTCCCTGGATCTTTCTCCTTCCCTTTTTTAAAGATGGGCACTATATTTACCTTTTTTCCAATCGTCTGGGTCTTCCCCTAATCACCTCAAGTTTTCAAAGATAATGGCCAATGGCTCTGCAATCACATCAGCCAACTCCCTCAGCTCTCTCAGATGCATTGCATCCTGCCCAATGGACTTGTGCATGTCCAGTTTTTCTAAATAGTCCTGAACCTGTTCTTTCATCACTGAGGGCTGTTCACCTCCTCTCCATACTATGCTGCCAAGTGCAGCAGTCTGGGAGCTGATCTTGTCTGTGAAGACATAGGCAAAAAAAGCATTGAGTACTTCAGCTTTTCCCACATCATGTGTCACTAGGTTGCCTCCCCCATTCAGTAAGGGACCCACACTTTCCCTGACCTTCTTCTTGTAGCTAACATACTTGTAGGAAGCCTACTTGTTACCCTTCACATCCCTTGCTAACTTCAACTCCAGTTGCGCTTTGGCATTCCTGATTTCACCCCTGCATGCTCAAGCAATATATTTATACTCTTCCCTAGTCATCTGTAAGCTTCTTGTAAGCTTCCTTTTTGTGTTTAAGATCACTGAAGATTTCTCTGGTAAGCCAATCTGGTTGCCTGCCACATTTGCTATTCTTTCTGCATATTGGTATGGTTTGTTCCTGTGCCCTCAATAAGGTTTTTTTAAAATACAGGCAGCTCTCCTGGGCTCCTTCCCCCCTCAGATTACCCTCCCAGGGGATCTTGACCATCGGTTCCTCGAGGGAGTCAAAGGCTGCTTTTCTGAAGTCCAAAGTCAGAATTCTGCTGCTCTCCTTTCTTCCCTTTGTCAGGATCCTGAACTCGACCATTTCATGGTCGCTGCCTAGATTGCCACCCACTTCTAGTTCCCCTACCAATTCTTCCCTGTTTGTGAGCAGTAGGTCAAGAGGAGCTCGGCCCAGCACTTGCACCAGGAAGTTGTCCCCAAAACATTCCAAAAACTTCCTGGATTGTCTGTACACTGCTGTATTGGCCTCCCAGTAGATGTCACAGTGATTAAAGTTCCCCATGAGAACCAGGGCCTGTGATCTGAAAACTTCCATTACTTGTCTGAAGAAAGCCTCATCTACCTCATCCACCTGGTCTGGTGGTCTATAACAGACCACGACATCATCCTTGTTGCTCTTGCCTCTAAAATTAACACAGAAACTCTCCAGTTTTATACTGGAGCTCTGTGCAATCATATTGCTCTCTTACATGCAGTGCAACTCCTCCACCTTTTCTCTCCTGTCCTTCCTGAGCAGTTTATACCCATCCATGACAGTGCTCCAGTCATGTGAGTTACCCCACCAAGTCTCTGTTATTCCAATCACATCACAGTTCCTTGATTGTGCCAGGACGTCCAATTCTTCCTGTTTGTTTCCCAGGCTTCTTGTGTTCATGTACAAGCACCTAAGATAACTAGCCAATTGCCCTACTTTCTCGGTACAAATCAGGAGGTCTACCCTGTTGCACCCTCATTCTTTTGCTTCCTCCTGGTATCCCACTTCCCCACTTAGCTCATGGTTTAGGTCTCCATTCCCCAGTGAAACTATTTAAAGCCCTCCTCACTAGATTAGCAAGCCTGTCTGTGAAGATGCTCTTCCCTCTCTTCATTAGGTGTATCCTGTCTCTTCCTAGCAATTCTTCTTCTTGGAACAACATTCCATGGTCAAAGAATCCAAAGCCCTCTCTCCAACACCACCTGCTTAACTACGCATTTACTTCCACAATTCGATGGGCCTTACCGGGGCCTTTTCCTTCCACAGGCAAGATGAATGAGAACACCAATTGCACTTCAAACTCCTTAATCCTTCTCCCCAAAGCCACTTGTCTGTGGTGATCCGCACAAGGTCATTCTTGACCGTATCACTGGTGCCCATATGGAGAAGTAGGAAAGGGTAGCTGTCCAAGGCCTTGATGAGTCTCAGCAGACTCTCCGTCACATCTTGAATTCCAGCTCCAGGCAAGTAGCACACTTCCCAAATTTCCTGGTCTGGACAGCAGATAGATGACTCTGTCCCCCTTAGGAGGAAGGACCCTACCACCACCACCTGTCTCCTCCTCTTGGGAGTTGTGGTCACTATACCCCATCCCTAGGACAATACATCCTATGCCTTCCAATTGATGGGTCTCCTTCTGATCCCTTCTCTCAGATCACTCTTCCAAACCATTCTCTCTAGTAGTACCTGTGCAGAGAGCCTGAAAACGATTGCTTACCTCTATTGGCACTGGGGGCATATGGGTTCTCTTCCTTCTTCTTCTGGAGGTCACACATGGTGAATTTTCTTCCACATTCTTCAGTCTCCCCCTGCACTGCCCTCTCTGATTCTTCAGCGCACTGTGCCTGCAGTACCAAATGTTGACTTCTACCCAGAAAGTCTTCATTTTCTGGGGAAAAGACAAACATGGCACATCCTGTGCCAGTCACAACAGCTGGTGGCTCACTATCCATATTATCTTCCTCCTAAGAGCCTATTCAGATGTTGTATTTATTGCTCCCAGAAGCCTGAAAGGCAAAAGCTTTATGGGAACTCCTCCAAGGCGAACTCCTAGGGACTGGAATTCCAAATGGCCACACAGAAAATGGGTGTGTCCTGATGCCTACCAACCTACAACTGTTTGGCTGTTGGATCTACTAATTTCCTGACATGACAGTTGGTGAAGGGATAACAGTAAGGGCTTATTAGAGGAAGATTCAGTTTCTAAGTTCAAGGGACCATTGTTTGCATCTAAATTACTGTAGAACATTAAAAACAAAAGTTCTGCAAATTCCTTGATTCCTAAGGGAGAATAAGTCCTGACTATAACACTGAAATATTCACAGCAAAACTCAAAGCCACTTGAAACTCATCTATTTTCAGATTTTCTAAAAAAGCCTGAGATTTAGATCATATTTCTTGAAATAAGGCTTAAGCATCTTTCAGGAAAACATGGGCACCATTTTAAATAAACACAAGCCAATCTGTTGTTTTGCAACAAAATCACAATAGAATGTTCAGCTTTGCACAGTCCCCACACAAAACCAGATAACACTGAGCCATTTTGACCAAGTTTTAGATTAAGATTTTGGATTAGTTCCAACCTGAATCTCCAACCCAAACTCAAGGATGAAGCCAAACAAAATGCTCACATAAACCCCTAAAAGTGAACCCAATTGGAGCCTCTGAAGCAATGTAACAGACAATTTTTAATGAAGTCTCCAAGAAATAACTCTAGAACAAGAGTTACTTTCCTAAGTAATATCACTGTGCTGAGCAACCAGAAATGTCTGCAGTGGTGATGTAGCATAACTTCCCAAACATACCAAACATTTCCCATAGAGATGTCACTTCAGGTGGCAACACCAAGTGTCTGAAATACTCACAAGCAGGGTAGGTACTTGTAGGGCTCCCACAAAGGGTGGGGGGGACAAGTAGAATATCTTCATTCCCCTTCTGTGTCTATTGAAAAGAAGCTCTCATTCTGTTTGTACGAGCACTTTCCCTGAGCTGAAGGACTCAACGTTTAGTCACAGAAAATTAGTCGCAGCAACAATTTAGTGACAGATTATTTCTTTTCCTGACAGACAAAGTCATATTGTGCAGAGCCTTAAAGGAAAAAGATTTAACAAGTCAAGGAAAGTGCTGAACTTCACACATTCACTGATTTCATGATCTATTTAGCATAACAAAGAGAAGGTTAAGCGGTGACTTGATCACCATCTATGAGTACCTCCAGGAGGAACAGAAATTTGATAATGGGCTCTTCAATCTAGCAGACAAATGTATAACTAGATCCAAAGGTTGGAAACTGAAGCTAGGCAAATTCAAACGGGAAATAAGGTGCATGGTTTTAACAATGAGGGAAACTAACCTTTGGAACAATTTAACGAGGACAGTGGTGAGTTCTTCATCACTGGCAATTCTTAAATCAAGACTGGATGTTTTTCTAAAAGATCTGCTTTAGTTCAGCCACTACAATTGGACTTCAAGCAGGAATTAATTCAGGGACGTTCTATGACCTGTATTATATAGGTCAGACTAGATAATCACACTGGTCTCTTCTGATCTTAGTACCTATTAGAAACCACAGCTTCCATTTTTCATCAAATCTTCAGAAAAGTCACCTAACACAAAACAGCAATTCCCACAACCAGGCTTCTTGTCAGCATCACCATCTACCTCGGCTGGAATAAGCAGTACTAGTGAGTGACGCTAGCCTGTCTGAAATCACTTGGTGGTCTTACTCTGGATCCTAATGGGCAATTGCTTGTACCAGCCACCAGCACTAATCAGAAGAGGCCAAGGAAGTCGTCAGTTTTAAAACCAAGCTGCCTCTCTTCAAATCTGGCCTGAGGTATAGTGATGGAAAAATACTGTTAGGATTTTCACAAGGCTGTTCCATTCAATGCCCTTAGAATCTCGTTTAGCCCCAGAACAGAATGTTTACATCTCCTGGGCTGTCATTTTAGAAATTTTCAGGAATACTGAAATCATTTCAAATTAACAAAAAAGCCACACTGGAAAAACACCGAAAAAAAAGCCCGAGTCTAAGTAAAAGTGGAAAAGATCTTATATAACCCCATGGCTAATGCTACACACTGTAACACAAGGTTTGATTCCCAGCTCTGGCATCTCCTTCCCTAACCCAACAAGGGCTGGATTTTCCACCCCAGGAGGGAAGGGAGTGCCTTGCATTAACCTCTGTGTTAGTCCTCTGGCTGGCCCAGAAGTCACAATGATGAACTATGACGGAAATCACATCCCACTTATTTCGGCTAAAAAGAAAGTTAACACCACATGAGGCCATGACAGAGATGGGGGAGAAACGATGCTTGGATCATCAAGGTTCCCAGATGTATGTGAGGGATTACCCAAAAACTACCAAAGAAAGGCATTTCAAATAAAATTGGGTTGACCAACTTACACAAACTTTTCCATCTCCTTACTGGAGCCAGATCCAAAGCCTACTGAAATTAATAAAAAGACTTCCATTAACTTCAATGGGCTTTGGATCAGGCTGTAAGAGACTATTCATTTACAAACAGGTACAGTTATTTTAGCTACAGGATCCCACTTAACTGTTACAAATGTGCCAGGTACTTCAATCACCTGTCCAATATGATTCTCTATGCCGCACAATCCCTTTAAGATTGTATACAGTACCTCTTTCAGTCTGAGAGTCACTGGAAACAGCCAGCATAGGGTGGCAATTTTCAGAAGTGTAGAAGCACGTCCCATTGACTTTCAGTATGACCTATACTAAGCCCCTGAGACACTTCTGAAAATCCCACCCAGATCTGACCCATGGGCCAGATTGAGTCCTGGAATATATGTTTACATCTTAATGGAGACACAGCAGGGACACACTGTGTTCTATGACAAATGGAAAAAGAACTAATGAATACACTTGCTCTCTCTTTTAGACTTTAAAATATATGTTATTAATAGAATCCTTCCCAAATTTTAACACCACTATTTTAAACCTGTTTTAAAGAGAAGTCTGGACAGCCAGTCGAGGTAAAAGAATGCTAATTTACAAATGTTCCTGTCATCTGGCTACTAGGAAGGGTGCAGAGTTAGAGCCAACTGTCCAAAAGGAAAAGAAAATAGATCATTGTTCCAAATTGCATAGGGTCTTTAGGTTATACTTCAAGATTTGAAGACTAAGTGGGCTTTTACTATTGCATCTGAGCTGAATAGCACAGTAATGAACATCACTTCAGTCTGTGCATGGAATTGTCTACATCTCTGCTGTGTACGAGGCAGGAATGGCTCCTATCATATACTATTTAGAACTGGTTGCAGGAATTTCATACACTGAGTCAGTAACCATCCTTAGGCAGCACTGGACAAAGGATTCAAAATTAGGTTTTTTTCCACAGAATTATGCCTTTTTTATTTGTGAACTGTACACCACCAGATTATGTTTTTCCCAATTTTATTCATCATTCGGCATTTATTACTATGATTTGTCTTCGGGAAGTTCAAACAATGTGGGAAAGCATGCTTCATAAACCCATGAACAATTATTTCCTGAATAATTTCTCTGAATAAACATTGTATTGTAATTTGTTAGGGAGCAGATCACTGTGGGTGTGATCAACATTGAACAGCTAAACACAGAGGTCACATGGTATTGTTCCTGTTCCCTTATTGGTTACAACTGTTAGATTCAGATTTTTAGTACCATTACACATTATTAAGAATTTGAAATTCACTTTCCTTGAAAATTCTTCAACATTCACTTAAAACTTTTAGATTCTGTGAATATTTGATCAAGTGAATTTACTTGCACCTAAAGCAAATACAAAAGAGGCATGAAGAAGCAAATTCATTTTAACATTCAAACAAATATTTGCAGACCTTTTCTTCTGCAGTGTTCTCCTTGTTCTTATTCCTTGGTAAAGATTTTGCTGCCCTTGCTTCACTGACCACAGAGAAGCCCTATGACCTCAACACAAAAAAAGACTACCTACCTACACACAGACCCCATCACTGAAAGCTCCACTAAGCACATTTGGTTGCGATTTTTATTGCCCTGCAATTTTTGAACTGTATCAATTGAAAACAAACCTTATCCTTTTACCCCACACAATGGGAGGAAGAAACGTAAGTGTGTCACTGGAGTTCTCTCAGTACACTGGAGTTTGATTGAATTTCATATCATGTTCTGTGGATAAAAAGAGCATTCCATTATCATGCCACAAGCTATATTGCCATATGGCTATACACATACTGCTATATGGAGTGTTAAACCATATCTCTTGAATCGGAGCATAAAAAGACTGAAGAAATACTGTGACATCATTCCCATTTGGCTGTGGTTTAAAAATGCTGACTAGGCAACAACCACATTGCCCTTACCAGATAATAATGGGCTGCACTCAAGACCAAAATCACGTTGTTCTTAAAATACACAGACCCTCCAACTCCACTGGAAACCAAAGAAATCATACCAGAAGGCTGATCACAGGCACACGTGGGGAAACACCAGACATGTTTTTAACCCAAACACACCAAAGAAGTTGCCTTCCCCTTTCTCTCTTTCCATCACTAAATATACTGGGAGAAATCAAAGAAAGTGTCTAGAACCACAAGGAGACTTAGTGGTTTGGGAAGGCAGGGTTTAAGCAGCAAGTCTACTGCAAAGGTGAAGGAGAAGGAGGTAATCCCTATGGATCAGATACCTTTGCAGAGGTAGGATGGGTTTTTAAGTGAACATTGACTGAAATCCAAGGGGTACATCCCTAACAGGAAACACCAAGAGTTACTAGACAGGACTAAGAACATTATAAGACCATTGAGGTGAATGTGCACAAGTCTTTAAGGTGCCATTCTAAAGTGTGCAAGTTCATTGTTGTTATGGAGTGCAATCTTTTGCTTGCTTGCTTTGGCTACAATTATAGCATTCAGTTCTGCAGATGATAGAATGCCCATAATGAGCCAGCCCCACCACTGAAGTCTGTAATCATAATATAGAATAATTTGGCCCATTGCATTTAGGAAAGTACCAACACTGCTTAAATAAACCTGAGTCCTTCTTTAAAACAGAGAGAGCTACTCTCTCCTAAGGTAAGTAACAACAATCAGGGAGCTCCTTCATTCCTTAACTATTTTAAACAAACTGTAATTTGGGCCTAATAAATGTGGAAGTCTGAAAATTCCGCATGAGCTGCTTTCACCAAGCACTAAGCTACAATTCCATTTACTGGTGACTTTAGACTTATGTAAGACACCAGGACAAATTCAGCCCTGACATGAGCAGGGGTAACTCCATTTTAACTGAGTTACATCCGCTCCTACCAGCAGCGAGTTTGACTCAGGGGTCTTCTGGCCACATAGGATGTGGTCATAAGCCCACTGTTATATTTTCACAACACTTTCTAAAGTATTGTTTGACTGTTTTTTATCCTTAACAGTTTTACTGTCCTTAAACTGCAGCTTGCTGAGTTCGTATCCATTTCTCATCTAGCAGATATACAGTTGGCTATTCTCAGCAACCTAGCCACACTTCACTAGGAAGAGTAACACACACATTATTTCTTTATATTATACTATAGGGGCCACAGTCTGATCTCAGTTACACTGGTGTAAATCTGAAGCAGCACTATTGTATTCAGTGGAGTTGTTCCAGATTAATACCTATTTAACTAATACCAAATCTGGGCTCAGCAGTTCCATTCATTACAAATAAGAGGTATAGGCCCAAACCCTCAGCTGGGTGTAAATTGATGAGGCCCCACCAACTTCAATGGAGCTCAGCCAAGTTACACCAGCTGAGAATCTGGCCCAGGAATTCCTGTATGAATCCTACACCATGAGAAAAGTATAATGACACAGGAGGTTTATTATATATTCATCCCTTCCACCTGATTCTAGGTGCTTGACCTCTGGAAGGACACCCATAATATTGATTACTGTCTTCCATCGAATGAAAAACAGCAAACAAGAGATGACATTATCAAATCTTAAGTTTATTTTTAGGAATAGAATTATATTTACAATAAAAATAGCTCAAAGTTTTCCACTGAGTTCCTCCAGTGTTATTAGCTCATACTTTCAAAAGTAACTAGTGATTCGAGAGGGTATCAATATTTGGTTGCCTAACTTGAGACAAGGGACCTGATTTTCAAAAAGAGTTGAGTGCCCAACCTTTGAAAATCAGGACCTTTTAAGGTGGTGCACATAGAAACGCTGAACATTATATTTAACTGCATGTTTGGGGAGTTCCTACTTCCTTGCAGATCAGAATGCAACCCTCTCTGTGCCGTGACACTCAGTAACATAACCTTCACTTGACATCCCAACCTAGAAGTAGCCAAGCAAAACACAATGAATCTGAGCTCTGAGAAACCCCTGTATCTTAACATTCCTCCAGGTGCAAACAAGCAATTGGGCTTGTAGCAAGACTTCAACTGTAAAGTGTTAACTACCTACTCAAAGAGGATATAATTATTCGGACTGTAGGGTACTCAATTATTTGCTGCTTCTTTTTTTAATGGCATTACACTATGATTGGCAACACACGCTTCCCCACCGGCTGCACTGGTTGCATTTATGCCACATGAAAACCAGAAAATTTGTAACATCAAACCTGGCTCTTTGCCAGATATCTACAGGGCATTAGTAACAAACTGGTGAAGCTCATTAAAAAAAAAGAGAGAGAAACCTATAACCATTAAAAGTCCATTAAGCAGCATGTCATTTTGTAGAGCTAAATAGCCCACAGTAATCAAAAGCATATGAACCCCAGCTGGGTTACCCAGCGAATTGTTTCGATTTAGGGGGAGAATTCATCAAGAAAGATTATTCTTAGGTTTGGGTTGATTTTTCTCCTTCAGTTGCTGGCTTCCATGTTCCATTATAATTAAAATGATTGATGCACATAGCAGACAGAGGTGAAGAGTGACCAAAATAGTCAGAACATCTGCGCGATCCAAGCAGCAGCTAATGTGGAACTTCTGCAGAAAGGCACGTAACTTAAGGTGACCCCACCCTTGCCAATTAGGTACGGCGGACACAACTTTTTCTTTCCCACCTAAGTTACTCATGGGTTATGTATTAACGTTTCCCATTTTTGCACCCTCTGCAAAGCAGAGGAATCACTGATATCGAAGCATGAAAACTTATGCAAAGAAATCTCTCAGAAACAGGTTAAATCAGCAAAGAGAAAAATAGAGGACAAAACCATCAGTGATGATAAGAAAACATGCACTGTGTCTTCCACTTAGCAAGGGACGCCATCACCTTTTCCCTGACTATGCAAGCAATGCATACAATCCACGGCTTCAAGTTAGCCAGCATATATAGTGTATCACAACAATCAGCCACAAAGGCCATCAGCCAGGCACTCCTGTTTTTTTAATGCCAATTCTGCCACTGACCTGCTGTACAGTCTTGAGCAAGTCACTCGGGCCAGCATTGTAAAGGTATTTAGGTGTCAGATAGCTGCCTGGTTGATTTACTAGGCTTGATTTAAATGGGTTTGGTGCCTAGCTCCCATCAATTGCAATGGCTCGTGGGATTTTCAAAAGCACTGAAACCGCTTAGGCACTTTTGAAAAGTCCCACCAGGTGCCCATCTGACCCTTGGGTCCTAACTCAGCAAGGTAGAACAGCACATGCCTACTTTTCAGCTTGTCAACACAGCCTGTTAGCGCACCGCAAGCTGGGGTTTAAATCGACAGCAGTCTAGCCCGCCACACACTAACCGTCCATACTGACCCTGCTGCCAACCACTGTAAGTTCAGAGCGTGCTTTGATCTGCAGCCATTTCAAGCTGCTTCAGACTTAAAGCTTAAAGACTTCAAGCTGCTTACATGCTTAAAGTTAGATGTGTTGTAGTGCTTTGCTGAACTGTGGCCTTAAAATCTCCTTCTCCGCTTTCTCAGCTGTAAAACGAGAATAGTTCTTACTTCCATCACAGGCATATCGTGAGGCTTCGCAAATTAATGGGCGCTGTGAAAGTGTCCGGCTGGATCCTCAGCTCATATGTATCAGCATTGCTCTACTGAAGTTGCACTGATTTATACCAGCTGAGGATCTGGCCCAGAACATATTAGTTCATTCTGTTTTTAACATGAAGGCACTAACTTAACGTTAAATGTAAGCCACAAGCACTGAGGCCAAAAGGGAAGAATTGTATCTACCAGCTAACACAGCTTCACCAGCATTGCAATTTTCAGTACTGGTCTCTCAACCTCTTTGTTATGGCCGAGAGAAATCAGTGGGAGTTGGAGGCATTCCATTCCGCACCATATTTTTGTTTTTTGCAATTACATATTTCTTTGATATTTAAATGCATGGATATTTAACCTTTCAGTGAAAATGAACCAAGGGAATAACCCAGGTAACTTTCCACGGTTCCTTGAAGCAGCAAGTTACCTCTGTATGTGAGGCCTATGGAGATTTTTGGTGCCTAGCACCCTGAAACCCTATATTTCTAATGCCTTCTCCAGAAATAGCAATCTTTGGAACAGTTACTTTATGGACTGACTGCAAAAGCTTATTGGCTGGAACCATATGACATCACCCTGAAGAGTCATTTTCTTCTTGAACGACCTCACAACGCAGCTTTTCAGGATACCCAGGGACTTGTAGGTATCAATTGGTTGCAGTGGATCATCTCTGATGTAGGTCTAATTTGAGAATGTGAGGAACAGAATAATCTGAAACATCTTTGTAGAAAGCACATGCAAACCTCCAGCTGGCGTGTTTAATTTTCACAGGACATCTCAGTTAAGTTTGACAGTTTATTTATGTAACCGTTTTGCCAGGCGGAGTCGGCAGCAGCAAGGGCCGGGTTCAATATCTAGGGGGTCCTTTCAACAATACAACACAAAATCACCTCTAGCTTCCCACCCAGCAACCCGGGACAATTACACCCCACCCCTTGGGCACACTAGAGGCCACACTTCCCCTCTCCCAAGCACGGAGCCTGAGTGCAGAAAAGAGATTTTCAATAAAAAGAGGAAAAGTAACCCAGCATTAACTTGGGAAAACGCCACAAGCAGGATTCACAAGCATAAAACCATGGACCAAACACCCATCCCAGAGTACAGGGGGCACTTTCCTTTTGCTTCAAGTTCTTAAGTCCAGCCACAAGATGTTCTTTTAACGTGCCCCTCCCTTCACAGCACCCCACGCTTAGGTGTTGTCCTTAGTCGAGGCCGACCCAGAGTCTAGAGGTGCATCCGTGGAGTTCACCTCCCACCCGGGTTGTAGGTGGAGGAGGAAAGAAAGCACCTTGCTCGCTCCGCCATCCAGCCACTACATTGTAGCCACCCCGCCAGCCACTGTGCTGACCACTCGTCGCTCCACAGGCTTCTCTGCCAGCCTTTCCACTAGCCCATCTGCCAGCCGCTCTGCTACACACCATCACCTTCTGCTACCACTTGCTCCAACACTATGACCTCTGTGGATTGGTCTCTTGGGAGTCTACCCAGCTCTCTGCGATTTCAGATCCTAGCGGATGAACCTCAACACTGCAGCTGGGCTGGACCATGCCCTGTCCCACAATAGATGATTCTAGCTCTAGTGAGCACTTAAAAAAGACTCCTAAGGAAATCTTAACTAGCTCTATCTTTGAACAGTGGAAAAGGGAGTTTAAACTATGCCTGGGGCTCTTAGGCAGAGGCCACACTTCCCGGCAGGAATACCTGCCCCCACCCCATATTCACCTTCACAGGGCTCTGGCATCCGAGCCCCTTGCTTAGCCAGTTCAGTTTCAGACGATAGTGATCCTTCCATCAGAACAGGCTAAGCACGGTTCTGCTGCCCTTTGCTCCTACAATAAGGGGAACGACACTCTGTTCTCCCTGCATTTAAGATTTAAAATTTGTATTAAAGATAAGGTGTCAAAAAGAGCAGGTACAGAGTCTAAACGAAAGAGCACTGAACATCCAGGCAGGGGGGACAGGTTATTAGCGGGTACAGAGTTTGGAAGGGAGATGGGGAGTACAACAGAACCCTAACCGTGGTATGCTGGATGCACTGAAGTGATATGTAACCCAACGCCAGCCAAAAGGGATCATTTGTGCTAAGCAGTCCCGTCATGCTGAATGTCTAAGCAGGGTGGGTTTGCTCATGCAAATACCAGCTCAGCAGGGGAGAGTCCAGTCAGATCCTGCTTACATCTGGGAGTCTGCTGCCCCAGAAAAGCTTTATATCGTACATAGTTAAAGCAGACAATACTCAATTACAGCCATAAATCATCTTGTTGCTGAACTCCTTCCGATGTACAGCCTTTGCCAGTAACAGGCTGTGTGTGGAAAAATCTCTGACATGCTAATGTCAGGAGATTCATATTGCATCTGTTTCACTGGCTGGATTTGGCTATTACAAAATATGTGCCAAGATGTTTCCCAAACATGTATTAATTAGAAGGGGTGGATGGTCAAATACTGACTAGAAATAAAATAACGTATGGGAGTTAGTTACTCGTAAATCCCTTGCAGTCTTGTAGCGTGCAGGCACTCTATTGATTTCAATGGGAGTTCAGAAGGTGGAAGGACTGCAGAATTGTACTCTAATACATAGGTGCCATTAGACTGGTTTAGGTTGACCATTTTTACCTATTGCAAAACTCTGTTTAGACATACATTCAGCTATATATTTAATAAAAATAGGTTAAAACTGAACTATATCCAAAGCTCTGCACAAATCACAACCTGAACTTTGGGTATTTTCAAAAAAATGGAATATATTTGCAAATACCCCTCAGCTTTGTTTTTCATGTTGCAAATTCAGTTTCAGGAGAGAGAAAAAAAAATATCCTCCCTTATTTGCTGATCGAATGTGCAGTTTCATTTAGAGTTCCAGTCTTTTTATCAGCTAATGATAGATTATAATAATCAGTTTGTAAAAGAGCAGGGATAGATGATGCAAAAATGCTCATGAATTCTGTGTGCTATGGACAGGCACAGAAATATATGGCTGCATATCTGAACTATCCAGATTTCTTAAATCTGCAAAACTGAGATGGGAATTTCACAAGAATCAGTCCCCTTTTATTGTTTTAGTCCTTTCAGCCCTACTCCTGGTCAGGTTTGGTTGAGTTTAGGGTTTTATTTTAATTGAACCTGTTTGGTTTTTTTCCACTTTCTTACACTGGTGTTAACCAGAAAATCAATGAAGATATGCCAGTGTTAAACCAATGTTAGAGGCAAATCAGAGCCATAATACACAGTCAATATATAGAGCCCAGATCCTACAAATATGAATAAGTTTACACATGAATGCTTCCACAGGACTTGCATATAGATACTCACATGCATAAGTGCTTGCAGGATTGGGGCCACAGTTAGTGCTTCATAACATAGAACATAGACTCCCCAAGCTCACTGAATTCCATAAATAATCAAGATGTATCCTATAACTTCATTGATTTGTCGTTTTTATGTTCCACCCACAGCTGAATTTACTCCTATAGGGTTTGTCACCTATTTGATAGAGCAGGCAGAAATTTTAAGATAAGTTTTCTCTGTTATTTTCCCAAATAAAAACAAAATTTCAATAATCCTAACATACAAACAATAAAAGCTACTGGAGGAAAAGTAGCAAGTAGACAAGAAGGACAAAACAGAGTAAAAAGGAAAAGTCCAACAGAGATTTTGCATGGGTATCCTAATACAAACAGGACTGATGCTAAGGGATTATTTAAACAAGAAAGCAGAAGTTAGCACCAGTTAACGACCAGTTTGCTAGCTAACAGGCTGTTAACACTCAAACAAACTGGTCATTAAATGTGGTTACTACTTATTGCAATGGAAATTTATTAGAGCCTTTATTTAAAGATTTAATGGGCGGGAGCTCCTTCGCGTCCACACCTGGAGCTCCACAAAGCCAAACAATGCAGACTTTACGCTGCTTTGCTTGGATTTAAAGAATAATATTAATAGAAAGAAAGCTTCCACAGCATCAATTACAGATTTTTTTCCCCAGCAATAGAATGTTAGATGAGTTCTGATTTTCTGATAGCTTCATATTTAATAAGAACTACTTGAATCTTCATTACTTTGTAGTACCATTATGGTAAGTGGTCCTGATCTGTGTCCTTTAGAAGCCCATTGCAAATCTCATTATTACTAGACAGAACTTTGATAAAGCTCATAATGCTTTCCCATGTGTCTTCGTTCCTTTGGAGAAAAGAAAATCATCCACCCCTCCCCACAAAAAAAAAAATATGTAAAAAGCAACAAGAACTTCACACCTTTGTTCAGCATTTCATTTTGTGGCAAGTTTAAGAAAACAATCTGCTTCTTAATGGAAAATGGAAATGGATCCTTAGTGCGTGGCTGCTTACTAGTACATACCTCCACCAAGTAAAGAAAGCAAATCAGCCATCTCTCGGTATATATATGGAGATTCATCTTGATCCAGTACAGAGCACTGAACTGGGCTTCCGAGACATAGCATCTTTTCCCAGTTCTGCCACTGATCAGCTGTGAGACCTTGAGCAAGTTACTTCACCGGTTTCCCTTCCCATTCTTTGTCTTGTCTGTCTAATTAGATTGTAAATTCTGTGTGTGTCTCACAATCTGTTTGTATAGCACCTAGCACAACAGGGCCCAGTCTCAGCTGAAACTTCTAGGCACTACTGTCATTTGCATTATAATTTTTTTAATTGATATTTCTATAAAGTTGCTTGCATCTAATGCTCTAAAAATGCTTTACAATCATTGATCCATGTAATAACTGTAAGATGGGTATCATTAGCTGACAAGCATAGGGCGGCACATTCTCTCACTTCCAGTATAACAACAGCTTCAGTGAAATCTCTATTGTTTAACACCAGGAGTGAATCAGACCCAAAGGCCAATTTTTTTTCAATGGCCACTCATTTTTGCCCACCTAAAGCATCTTGGATCCTATTTTCAGAAGAGCTGAGTGTTCAGAGTCCTAACTAAAGTCAATGGAAACAATGGATGCTCGCACCTTTGAAAACACGGCCCAAGGTGTCAGACCAAAAATCTGACACATTAAAAATCACTGGCCACTGCAGAAATCTTTGGCCAGAGAATTCATCACTTATCCAAGGCCGTAGAGTGGAATCAGTGGAAGAGTTGAGAACGGAACCCAGGAGTCCTTACGCTCTGCCCTACTACACTCCCTGTTCCCAACTTACTGTTTCTAAGAGTTGCTCTTTGTTTTTCAAACAAGCCTCACTTTCAGTTCATGGGCTTCTGATAGTCTCCCATCTGAATGCTCACATTTGCCAGCACCGTTGTTAATATTTTATGCAATATTAGGATTTCAGATGCATCTCTCTCGCCTGGTTTGCGAAAGCATTTCATACAAGATTCTGGACATGTCTAAACTTCTAATACCATTTAAAAGCAGGTGGGTTGGGAATGGGAGAGAATAACTGATATTTTCATTTAGCTGCTGATGTGACTGGGATTTAGAGAATGGCCTGATTGATGTCTCGGCTTCGTTTAAAATAAAATAATTAGGCTACTAAAATCTGAAAAGTATATTTTCATTTTAACTGGTCTGTGTGCGCAGCCTGGGCGCCAAGAAAGAAGATGGAACGTTACAGGAATGGAAATGAAGAGTCTGAGTAGAAAAATGATATACTGTAAATTAAAGGCAGACAAGCAAAGGATATGAAAAAGGGTCTGGGAGAATTAAAATAATCAGGAACTAAGAAGAAAAACCAAGAGTTCAGAAAAAATGTAGAGAATTCCATTAATAGTCATTTTGGGAGGTAACAGAGGGTGGACAAATATATGAAAGGAACAGTGAAGAAGCACAACTGCAAGGACAGAGAGCAGTAAAAATGAATAAAACAGTTGTAACATGCATATTCCTTTTTCTTCCCCATCCAACAGCACCCCCTTCCCCAGTTAATAGCAACCTTCAGGTTAATACAAACAGCAAAAGTTCGACAAATGGGTCCAGGGCAGCCACCGTGTCAAAGAACACAGAGAAACCTGTGGAATCTGACCACTGATATTCTAAGAATATGTGCACAACTTAAGAACCACAGATTCCAAAACACCTTATGTCTGAAGAAGTTCTGATTCTTTGCAGCACCCTATCTTGGACTGAACACAACCAAAACCCTGGGTGTGATCCCCACACTCCAGCAAAATTCAGATTCGGATCTGTAGTGTATAAATTCAGCCCATCTCTATTCCAATTCAGTATTCACATTTAGAGAAAAGCAGCTTGAAAGTGGGACACTACCCACTGCCATGGCTAAAAGTGCCATCTGGATTGCTGGGAATCTAACACAAAAAATGTCCAGGACACTGAGGTTCCAGTATCTCAGACGAATTACAGACTTGAAAGTGACTAGCTGGGACCGGATCAAGCATTATTTCCCCTATTCCATTAGCATCACTCCCATAGCATGAAAGTGAAACGCATCACAGAAATGTGAAAGGAAGGAGACAAAATACTGTACCCTGCCTTGAGGACCCCATGCATCTCAGCTACATGTTCACCTTCTCTTTCAGACCCTAGCAATGGGCCACCAGCAGTGGAAAGCTCACTTGGAGAATAGCCACCTTGCACAACCCACAACAGTAGTCAGCTCTGGCCAGAGCTCCTGGAAATTTAATGGATTCAGCACATCATCTGGGCTGCATCCATTAGCAGGCTTCTATGGAGCTTTCATCTCAGTTTACAGCTTCCCAACCCCAACAGAACAACAGGGAGGTCGGTATTGCAAACACTGGTTTTTCCTTTCTCAAAGGAGAATTTTCCAGTGCGTTCCAGCAGCCACCATGGCAGTTTGGGGGAGGAAGTTGCAATTTGCCGCCTCATGCATCAGTGTGGGATGAATCAAGCCCAAGATCCTGACTCTTAGAGGTTACTGTACCTCGATAGGAAGCCCAATATTTGTAAAAAGTGGTTGATGATGTTTAGATGCCCAACTTGAGACACCCAGAGCCTGAACTGCAGACATGCTGAGCTGAGGTTGCACAGCACTTCCTATTTGTATTAATGGAGCAACTTGGAGTCCTAGCCAAGGACCAGGATCCTACTGTGCTAGGTGCTGTACAAACACAGAACAAAAAGATGGCCCCTGCCCCAAAGAGCTTACAATCTATGTATAAGAAAAGACTTGTATCATGCAGACTGTTGAATATAAGGAAACAATGAGACAGCATTGGTCAGCATAATAAGCAATGGTCTGAACACATCAGCAACCTAACTACTGTCAAGCTTTTTAATACATATACAGCAAAGGAGTTTTAAAGAGGGTAACTCAAGTGGTGGGTGCTCAAGTTGGGCTCAACTGAGGCACCCCACAACCAGGAGTCACATTTGAAAATACTGATGGGAATTTACACTCAAGGAACGCGCTTGCTTGAAAGAGACAGTTGGAAACTCCTCAAAACCCAGAATCTTCCAATAAACTGATACAGACATTTTCTCTCTTCACCCTGCCATCCTCCTCCTCCTCCTCTCCAGCACAAAAACTTTAAGATGAGGGAATACTTTTTGGCCACATGATCTCTCACACTTCATACAGGCCTCACTATTTACAGCTTTTTCTCGAAACAAGTGTTTGCACAGTACGACCTGGACATGAATGACAGTTATGTGCACCTTACAGAAAGGAGATAAGATTCTTCGGCATCAGTTTACTTCAAGTATCTGGCTCAATGAGCCCACTTCTGAGAGGCCCATCACAGACAATGGGAGTTCTATCCCTGGAGCTTTGCAAAGTCGGTTTGCTCCACAGATAAAATAAGTTCACATGCAAAAATGAAGCAGAAATAAAGCTACAGTGACCAGATTTTATAGGGCCAGCCCCAATATTCAGAGTTTTTTCTTATATAAATGCCTGTTTTTCCCTCCCCCGCATCCCCCCACCCCCGGCCCGATTTTTCACACTTGCTGTGTGGTCACACTAGGTAAAGCAAGGATTAGAAGGATACTACAAGGCTTATTTTTTTATCATACCTAGGGCACCAAAGGCATTATGTTTGGGGTGGGGTGGGATGTAGGATAGCGAAAGGGAGGGATATACCAAGACAATGAAGCAGGATACCACATCCTGTTTCAGACTCTATGCTTCAAAGGTGAATGTGGCAGTTTAGGAAATCCTAACACACCTAACACTACAGTTTAAAGAATCAGACCAAAAGGAAAATGACACCCTGACCTCAAATTCACACTAAAAAGTTAAGAAACAACGGAAACTATTTGCTAACCATTAATGGTGCACAAAAATTCAGTGATTAGGACCTGAGAATTCGTACGGCTCAAATACTGTATATTGATGTACCAAGTTGGAATGGAAATCAGATCAAAAGTATTCCTGTAGTAGCACTTTAACCTAACTGTTGACAGATGGAGAATGGAAGCAACATAAATGCTCTCTTTTTGTGTCAGCACTATAAAAATGTCTGACTAGCCCATGAAAGATGGAGATGAAAGCTTAGGCAGCCATTAGAAACTGTGCTTTACCTCAAGCAATAACTCATTCCCATAGTATTATGAAAATGGTTTTATTGCACAGGATTACTTCTTCCCCTTCTGCAAAAATTACTGCTTATCAGCAATGCAGAAATAAAACTAAAAACTCCCAATCTTTTACTTTCTCCCATGCAATCTCTTCCCAGTCATCAGGAATTTAATAAAATGTAACATTTTATTAGACCCGTTTGCATGCCTCTTTGAAGCTGACACCATTATCTAAAGTATGGCACTTTCAAGTGTCCTGCCATTGCACTGCAGCTTGATTGCCTGTTGCTCTTATTTATCTGTGTATGAATGCTCAGAGAACTGACTTGACTGGAATCCAAGCCTTTTGGCAGACCGGAATTGGGAATCAAAGAGGGGTTGTCGGGCAGGAAGTAATTCAAAAACAGCTGCTTTTTTTTTTTTTTTTTTAATGTTTTTTCAAGATACATTTTGGTTGCTGGTTATTCATGAGCAGCCAGGCTTCACTCAGGAACCAAAACAGAACCAGGTGTATTTAAAATTCAAACAATCACAAAATCCTTGGAATCTATTCTCTCAGTGCACATACATAGTCTCAGTAACATGAATGGGAACTATATGTATATAGCTCAAATAGATTCCCCATATGTGTAGCAATTTAGCCTTATAAACTAGCCCTTGGCTAGCACTAGGCAAAAGAGATGTCTGTTTCAGGCTGTAGGATTCTTCCCATAAATGCATCTTCATGTGGCTGAAAGAGGTTTTACTTTCTTTTTATATTTCAGGAACCTTTACAGCCAAAAATCTAAGTAAGCTTGGCTTAGTCTGGTGTCGACACAATGTTGGCCAGGACAATAGGGTTATTCCCTACACTTTTTCAAACAGGACAGTGAGTGGAGGAGTGCAAGAGGTGTGGGGGCAGAAGGGTGAGGATTAGTTCTCAGTTACACTGGCAAAATACCATCGACTGACCTCAACGTAAAAATGAAAGAATTTGTCTTAGCATCTTTAGCTTGAACTTGAATTGCCCTGAGAAGTGACCAGAAGAAATGTTATTTACAGGACTATTATCCATGCTCCTACGATCCAGGACTCCAAGGTAAACCCTGAGTGTTAATTTTGAGACAATGATCATTTTCAGTACTAACAGCAATTGTGCTAAGGCGGCTCCGAGGACTCCCAGAGGCCCTTTGGTAAAATTCCATCAACATACTGTAGGGAGGGCTCGGCTGGCTCCCTGGCCAATGTTGGAGCTCAGCCCTCCTCCACACACACAGACATCAGCACTCGAGCAAGGGAAGACTTAGCCTGGGGCTTGCAAAAGAATTCTGTGGAGCAGAATTTTTTTTTACTTTTGAAATTCTCCAAACTGCACCAAGAGGCAGTTTCTAAAGATTTCCCAGGGAGAGGGCCCCCCATGAATTCCCCTCCCAAAAATCACTTACACACTTCAAGTTACCCACACCTGACACGGCGCTAGAGTCGCTCTCATTTACTTGCTGTGTTTTTCAGCAACAAGGTACAAACGTATCGAGCAGCGTGCACTTCACATACGTTCGTTTACCAAAAGACAAGAGCAACAGCACTGAACTCCGTGCCTGGAAGGAGATGTCATTCGCATAATGCATGGAATAATCCTCTATGACCAGATCATAGCCGTCCTTTCTAGGTGGGTCCTGGATTGGGGACCACACATCTTGGATTATTAAACTGTTAATTTACATTAAGAGACCCTAGTTACTACTTCGGGTGCTATGTTGATGTTACGTGAGCCGAATATCCTACCCCATGTCTGCTTATATGCTTGTACAGCATCTAGCACAATGGGGTCTTAAATCTCATATAATCTGACACTGCATTTTACGCGTTTGTACAAAACCTAGCACAATGGGATGCCGTCCCTCATTTGAGTCTTTCCAGAATGACAACAATCTTTACATTAAGCAGTGGTTCTCAAACTGGGGGTCATAAGGTTATGATGGGGGGGCGGGAGTCACAAGCTGTCATCCCCCCGCATATGCCATGGCTGACAGCCAGAGCCCTTCAGAGCTGGGTGGCCAGAGAGCAGCAGCTGCTGGCCGGATGCTCTGAAGGCAGTGCTGTCCCCAGCAGCAGCACAGAAGTAAGGGTGGCATATCATAGGAGGGTCTTCACTTTTTTTGGGGGGGGGAGGGGGCATTACAGCCTAAAATATCTTCAAAGGGGATCCCAGAAAAAAAGTTTGAGAACCCCTGATATAAAGCCTAGGAAACTGAGCACCAAATCTGATGCAAAACCTTTTTCTCCACTACTGAGAGGCAGTAAATATGGCCTATTTAACGGATCACATTGCTGCATGCAAATGTACTGAAGCAGAATTACGTACTCAGAAAACATTAATAAAAATAGCATCTGCTATCGCTATTACAGATCGCTCAAGATCTGTCGGCATTTCCATTTTAAGTCCCCACTGATTCTTAAGGTTTTATAATTCAGCAATCACAATATTCTCTGGGTTGAAACCTGGTGTAAAAAGACAGAGATCAGGAGACAAGCCTTCACACATTTTTACAAAGTTAACAGAGTGGGGAAAAAAATCTATTTTGGGGGGGATTTGTTTTTTATTTCTTGTTATCTTGTAAAGCATCTGGCTCTTTTCTTCCTATCACTCAAAGACGATTGTGGGGTTTAGTCCCAAGTTCAGCAAAAGCAATTAAGCACATATTTAACTTTAAGTCCTGTGTCTTTATATGCTATGTAGGATCAAGATGGACTTAAGTACGTGCTTTAGTGTCAGGCTGAATATGGACCTTAAATGGGAGCTTTGCAAAGCCATCAGTCACTACAGACTGCATTTTAAAGTGACAGAGTTACTGATATTAAAACTCAGCTATCATGCTTACACAGTAACTTTCTTACAAAAGTTTTTTAAATATGCCCAATTTGCATAACAGCATTATGAGTTATCATGTCAGAGATCCATTTAACAACAATGCCAGGCTATGGATTGACATGATAGCTTATTATGGCTTCAAATAATATGTAAATAATATTTAAATGATTTCTCTCAGAGCCATTACTGTCAATCAAATAAATACATATATTTTGGCTCCTAATTTTTGTCTCCTTAACTAACATTATGAAACAGAAAGGCAATTTACGCGTAAAAGCTCTAATAAAATTACTGTATATAACAACCTGGTTTAAACCAAGAAAACAATATAACTAAATATTAAAGCAAAAACTCTGATTTTTAGTCACCCTGTTGTATCTAGATATTGCAAAGGCTCATATTATTTTGTGGGTAAGACCAGCACTAATTCAGGGGCATCGGTCCAACAACAGATCCTATAATAATAATACCTAGCATATGTATAGCACCTTTTCAGTAATACTCAGGTTATACAAGAGTGAGTTACTAATGTTCAGCAATAATAACCTTAAGCATTTATATGTTGTGTTCTATTCCTAGATCACACAGATAGCAAAGCACTATTATCCCCGTTTTATAGATGGACTAACTAAGGTACAGAGAGCACCAGAGCACACACAAGTCAGTGCCACTGGATGGGTAAGCCAAACTGTTGTCATTGTTTCAACATAGGGAATAAGTGCATGTGAATCACATACTAAATCATCATAAATAGAGAAGGAAAAGTGCTAGCTGCACACTTGGGGCCCAATCCCGTTCCATCTGAAATCAATGGGATTTTTGCCCTCATCCACCCCACTGCTGGTGAAGAATTGTTCCCTCCAGCATTATTTTCAGTGTGTGTCATTTAATACAGCATGGCATGTGTTTTGGCATCAAAATAACCTCTCTAGTGTATTGTAATTACCTACATTCCAATGGTTTGGTGCCTTACCAATGCTACATATGCAGCCTGGTGATCATTTGGTGTCAGAACAGCTCTCTGTGGGCAGATGTGTCCAATCAGGACAGAAACTCTTTTTTATAATTTGATTCACAATTAACACTGTAGTAAAATGATCTTATAATTAGCCTCACCCACTTGTGAGAGGGGGACACATTTGCTAGCAATTTTTGACTGCATACTTAATGCTCTACAGAAATTTTGTTTTATCTTTCCACAAAGCAACAATGACTTAGCCAAATTTCCATATGAGACAAGGCCCTTTGTCTTCTTGCTTTTCTATTCCCAGGGAAGAGGCTACGTCTCTCTTTTGTTTTGCTGTATTTACTAAAGTCTTCATTTCGTCAGGAAGTAATTGCCTTCCACCCTCCAAAATGATGCTTTTGATGACATGCCAAATGTCTCATGTACAACTAGTGGGAGAAAAGATGGTCCAGTGGTTAAGGCCTTGAACTAGGCTGTAGCAGATTCAGGTTCAATTTCTTGTTCTGCTACAGACTTCCTGTATGACCCTAGAAGACTCACCTCTCTGTGCTTCAGTTCCCCATTTGTAGAATAGGATTAATAACATTTCCCTATTGTTGTGAGGAGAAAATTAATTAAATACTCTGAGGTGCTAAGATACTACAGTAACAGGGGCCATATAAGTTCTGTAAATAAACAGTATAAATTAAAGCTACACTGATAAAGAGTATAAATTAAATCTACATTAACTATTAGTACCACAGTTTACTGAGCATTGGTCACAATTTAGCACTTTTCAGGCTAAATTTACTGAAGTCACAAGCAAGCACAACTAACTCTGAAGTGAAAGGTGCTTTGTAGACATTTCCTACTTAATCCTCACAGCAGCAATGTAGGGAAACAAGTATCTTCCACAAGTAGGGAGAACTGAGGTACAGAGTTTACGTAAGTTTTCCAAGATCACACAGGGCGTTAGTGTCAGAGCTAGAGTTAAAATTTAGTACTCCCTCAGTCCTAGTCCCATGGTCAAACCACGAGACCATACCCTTTCCATTTTTGTAATGCGTATCATGACTCTGCCAAGTCGCCTGACCTTTCTTCATAGGGAAACAAACCTCCAAGTACTGTATGTGGACCAATAAGAGCAGACTGACACAATTAGGAAAATCAGCACAACTCACATATGTCCTTATGTAGCAAAGCCAGAATAATTAGCATAATCACAGTATGTTCAGTTAGCATTAGAATTAAAATTGGAGAGGGAAAAGGGGGAATGTGTTAACACAGGCAAGCACGCCAGACAACAGTTGGCCTTAGTAATTAGCAAAATAGTGCCACTTTTAGAGCTCTCTTTTGATACTCTCTAGGGAATTTCAGACATCAGGCCAACATTTTTAAATAAATACTAGCAGCCAAGTGCTAAAATGTACAGTCAAACCCTTCTGTGTAAGGAACTGGTGCCCTGAGAAAGGTACACACTGACAACAGCTTAAAATCACTCACTGATGGGGGAAAAAATAGCTTCCTGTTTCTACCATTAGTGTTCTGTAGAGCTGGTGACATTGAAATCAAGAATTTTATCTTACCAGCAATGTTCTGCCAGGAAATTTCTCTTAATACAAGTTTCTGTACATCTCAGTGTCTCAGAGCTCAGCTCCTGACCCCAGATGGTTTTGAATATTTCTTAAATACCAAACCAGCAAACCAATTTTGCTCACAATTTTATCGCAAGGCTTGCAGCATTTGGTGTTCCTCTTCAGATCCCAGCTCCTGGAGTCAGGTGATTATGTGAGAAAAATCAGCTTTTAAAGTAAGTTTCTAGACTTTCTGGTTGCAAAGAACATTTGAAAATGTGACCCCCTAAAGGCTCAAACCCCTAGAAGGCAATCAAAATTAACCCAATTTAAAAAAAAAAAAAATTCCATGATTTTTAAACCAACCTCATGTTTTTTGGGACCCAACTCATGATTTTAGAATACTTGGAGCTGGGCAATACTAGCATACATTGCTAGAAACAAGGATATGTCCTGTCTCATCCATTACCCTCTTGCTTCTGTGCTGGCTTCACATGTTTTGCTCTACCTTTCAGTTATCAGAGTACTCACATTCTACAGCTACTTAGGCCTACCCATCTGAAGACGTTCCCCTTCCTTCCAGAGCACAGCAAACAGCATGCAGCAGCCATAAATTAACATGCAAGCCAGGTGTACAGTAGGTCCGCGGTCTCTATTTACTAACCTGAAGGAGATGAAAGAAACAATCCCTCATGGGAACACAGCATACTTCAGACTGCATTATACCTGATGTACTTTGACCCACGTTAATGTATTTAAAGTAGTGTTAGTTGCTTAGCATAATGATTCTACTAAGGCCATTCATTATGACTCTAGCTTGGAAGACAGAAAAATAGATTGTCCTATATAGAGTATTTCAGCTCTATAAAGTACATGAAGACTAGAGTCACAGATAGACAGATATGTCTAAAGTATAGCATCAAGATTATTACTCTTGTCTCTATTTTCATTTGCAGTCCTGAAAGGCAGATCAGGGCCCACTGCCAGCAGGAATTTGGTTGTGTGAATAACTCCTGAGTAATTAATCAGGGTCAGGGCAAGATCTAGTTTCTGTGAAGGCAAGCATGTTACTGATGCTGCATTCCAGGTTTCCAAGCTGGTCCAGTTGTTCCATTTCTCCTGTTTATGTAAGTCAGCGGATCGCCGTCTGCCTCAGGATAGTGTGACATCTAGTCATTTATTCTGAGGACAAATTGCATGCTCACTTTTCATTTTTGTCCAGTCAACCCCTTCATGAACCATCGGAAACTGCAAATTTCCTAGGACGTAGAACCAATGGTTAAGTAAAAGGAGGCTAGACTGACAGCCATATTCCTGCTTTGACATTTGGAGATTTAAGCCTAATTTCAGATGTGAGGCATGGAAAGCAATCTGGAGAGGTGGGAGGGAAACCATGCAAAACAGAGTAATCTGACATTGTTTTGACATAAAACCAAATTTTGCTTTGAGATTTTTGATATGTGCAGGCCCTCATGAACCTCTCAAAAAGATCTGTCTGAAACAACATGCAGGCCAAAGCTGCAGAGATCCACACATCTCCAAGGGAAAATGCCAAATGGTACAGGGCAAATGTCAAAATGTTACCTCAGAAAGGAGGTGAGAAAGAGGGGGTATGATACAAAATATATATCAAATGAAGAATGGTCTAGATAAGGTAGATTTCCTAGTCTCATAACACAAGAACAAGAGGACATTCAATTAAATGAAAAAGTTAGTGATTCAAAACCAATAAAAGAATTTTTTTCCACGCATTTTGGAATTAGATTGGTCCTCCATTGCCACAAGATGCCTTTGAAGCCAAGATCTTAACAATATTCAAAGAGGAACCAGACATTTATATGGACAACAAATATATCCAGCATCATCATAGTTAATGCTAAATGTTAACATACATTCTGGAAGAGATATTAAATCTCCTGCTTCAGGATTTAAAGCCATTCTCTATTAAAGATCAAGATGAGGTCTAACATAGGAGGACAGGAATCCCACATATGTCTATTTCAAGGGTTTCTTGCACTTTCTTCTGAAGCATCTGGCCACTGTCGGAGACAGAATCCTGGACTACAATGCACCATAGATTTGATCCAGTATTGCAACCTCTGTGTTCCTGCATGAATCCAAGATCATGGGAGCCTAGTTCATCCCATTCACTAAATCAGTGGAATTACACAAGGTATGAATTTCACCCTGCATGCTTAAATTAACTAATTTGACCAAAACGTCCAAACAGAAGTCTTGCAAATACAGCCTTTCATGCAGCTTTGTAAAGCTGCCGTAAACATTTATCAGCCTTCCACTCGCCTGCCCTTCACCACGTTGATGAAACATTAAAAAAAAAAAGGAAAGAAAACAAAAGAAAAGAAAAAGACAAAAAAAACTTGCCCTAGGAAAATAGAATTTTACATAGCTACTTACTTGGGAGATCAGCTATGCATTAGCAGGGCCCAGAACACCAGGAGACTGAGAACAGCACCCCATACTAAAAAGAATGAAAATAAAATGAGATGAAAATAAACCAAAACATTGTGTTTTTCATGTGTCTTCTGTCCTTGTAGGTTCTTATATTGCATGCATCACGATGGCACAAGTGCCTGAAGAAAGTATTTTTCAGAACTCCTCTGAGGTTTTGGTTGAGATTTCGTTTGATTCAAATTTGGAGTAAAGGATTGGGCAGGTCTTATTTTATCCCAACCATTCACCCATCCCTGGTGTGGAGTAAAACAGATAACCTACATTTGTATACAGAGCAGCAAACTGAAGTTTTGCAAGGAGCTCCTTTACTGTGAAATTACTGTCAATCTTGTCTGTGCTGACTAAGGGGTAGGCTATTTTCTTTACATCTTGGAACATAGATGCCCACACTTTTAAAGGCTGCAGTTCGGCCATTATTACTGGATTCCATTTCTGATTACAGATTCACCTTAAAAATAAAACAATTGTTGAACATAAGTTCTCTTTGTTCCTTTAGAAGAAAATGATACATTATTTAGGTCAATAATACAACAAACTGAAATGAAACAATCAGGCACTAGGGGAATCCTTAATGCTGAATGCTTAAAGCAAAGGATCCTGCTGCGGCCATGCTGTGCACTATAGACCACATGATTTTATGTTTTCCCAACACATCACTTTTCCCCCTGTTTCTTAGCATCAAGGTGGGGGCTGCATTTTAATGATTAAACAATGCTGAATGCAGTGGAATAGTCAAAAACTTACAAAAACCCAACTGAATCAAATAAAACACCACAAAATGTGTTGTTGCTGTGATGGCATTTCCTTTATTAGAAGTCAAAAGTTGTAAAGAGTACTTAAATCATGTATATGGGGTAAAACTGGCATGGCTGTGACTTGGTAAAACTGGTGCGGGCCAGGTGACATTTGATGACTTCTAGACAATGGCAATCATAAGCTCGCAGACTCTCGTTGTGACGGCTTATGATGTTGAAGACTTTGAGTCTACAGAGCAGATGTTCCAGAGTGACTGTCTCACAAAGGTTGCCAGTCCATGTTAGTGTCACCCCAAATGTATCCCAGAATACTACACTTTGATGCTTTTTCGATAAGCAAGTCTCTTGTAGCGTGAAGACATTGATTTCTGTTCACATAATAGTTTGGTGCGGTAACTGCATTTTGCAGGCGAGAGGTCTTCTATGCTGAGGTGGCATGTACATAGATATGAGTTTCCTTCTCAATGTTTGCCCTGAAAAAGGCCATTTCACTTGACATCATTATTTGAGTTGTTTGTTTCAGACAGCAGAGTCATCAATCGGCATTTGGTCACCCCACTAATGGCACTAGTCATGCCAAAGCACTTAACAGGAAAACAGCAGGTTCAAGAATCAAGACCTGATCACAGATCCTATAGACCAACCACCCGGCTTCCCCATGCCACATAAGATATGGATCACAGCAAGCTGCGTCGGGACATCACATAGGCATTGCAATTACCTACTACGCAAATAGAAAATGAAAGGCAGTCCAATGTACAAACATGGAGAAGACATCTAAACCATTGAACATCTAGTGAACCTCTTCTCCCTAAGATCTCTCTCCAGGGGGACAGCCTGGAATCATTCCATGTCACTGAAAGCGAGAGTGAATGACAAAATTGGACATCACCTTTTAACATTGCTTTTCAAGTTTCCACATGAAAGATGAAGCCCATGTAAATCATATCTGTCTATGAACAAGCTTTGGGGAACAAGACACCATCACTCATGAGTCACTGGAGAGCAACTACACCACCACAATGCATACATTAAAAATGTGTGTGTTCGCTCTTCACCCCAGAGTCAGCTCATTCCTCTGCAAAATACCCTGACTTTCAGAAAATAGGCTGGCTCTCTTCCCCACCAGCATGTGCTAAAGAGCAAGTATCTCCTCATGGATGTTTCTTTATTACTATTCAGTGATCATATTTATCCCCTTAGCAGGCAGGATTGCAGTGGCTAATGGTATAAATGGTACCTAGAATGACAGGGATTCTATTTCTGTTTACTTCATGGGATATCAAAATGGAAGCACAGATTAGTATTGGTAATCTCCAGACATTATTCAGCAAAGGTGTTTAGACCCATTAATGCAATTTATTAGAACTTTTGAACTCTGGAACAACATGCAAATTGAAATAGATTTATTGTATACTGGATAGCCATCTGAGTTGAAGTGAACTTTATAAGGTAAAGCCACTGACACTACCAAGTGGGAGAAAAAGAATAGCATAAGTCAAGAGTTGAAAAATAATGAAGGCTTTAAGTTAATTGAATTACAGCAAAATGTATTCTTTAATAAAAAAGAATCAAATTTTCCAGTAATTCTGATTCAGTTAAATTTTTACAGTATATAAATAACTCTAATTACACTCATATAGGTTTAGTTTTCCTGCATGCAGGCATTTAGAAAAATGTTAAATTAAATTATCTACATGCACTGGAAACTTAATACAAAAGATTATCTGAAAAGCCAGGAGCAGCAGGCCAACGTGAACAAATCTCTTATGTAATGTCTGACAAAGGCTAATGCGGGTACAGGAATAGAGCTCACATTTTCCTAGGAACCATTCTCTTTGCAGATGAAATGTTTAATTATGGATCTGAGTTCACATCCATTGGGAGGGGAAGAGAAGAGCTAGATGCAGATGCACCACTAGATTAATGGAAGATTCTACAAGAAATTTATCAATGTCAGCGTCACAGTAATTAATTATAACTCTCCATCTACTGATATAGCTATGTTTATCAGCTGGAATTCCCAGAATAGCAGTCAGCTGACAAAGTGCTTAGTGGAGTTTTCTGCCTGTTCATCTACCTATTTGTGACTTATCTCCCTTACAAACAGTTGTCTTTGAATTGTTCACATTGGTTAAAAAAATTCAGTGCTTCCGACTCATAATTTTATTGTGAGACCTTGATATTTGGTCAGTTTTTTAAACTCAGAACTCCTTCAGTCATGCCATTACATGAAAATCTCAACTTTCATTTTAAAAAATAAATCAGCTTCTAGTCCTTATGGTTGCAAAGAAAAGCTTGAATATGTAGGCGCTAAAGTTTCAAACGCCAGAAGGCAAATAGAAAGAATTCAAACTTTATTATTTTTCTTTTCTTCTTTATTATTTGCCAGATTTTTTAACCAGACTCATCATTGTTGAAATCTTGTTGTTGGCAATGCTAGATTCTAGAACTTGTAGACCAACTGCAACATAGAATTGTCTTTATTTCGCAATGTAATTTGAAAATACTAAACACAGTACTCAAAGTGTGTGTGTATGAATATTAAACTATTGAGATTTGTAGGTAACCATGCTATTTCTAGCAAACCTTTGTATACGTATATTGTTTTGAAATGTGAAGCAGTACAGATTAAAATAAATGGGAAATATTGGATATCTCAATAGATTAACAGGATACTGTTTTTTTCATCTGTAGATCACTTGTATCTAGCCCCGAATGATAGGGAACAAAAGTTTGTACTACCTGAGTGTTGTTCAGTGGTCTGTCATAAACAAAATAGTGGTCTCATCCTAGCTCCTAGTGGATAACTCTCTTTATCACCAACCACCACCACCAGAACTTGCTCTGCAAGTTCGTAGAGAGGCCAAGGATTGGATGGACGTGAAAACCAAAATACCTTCTCACCACCCAGAGGTAGTCTTTCTAGGACTATTTGGAGGCACATTGGCAGGGCATGATGAGGAAGCCTGTATGACACTGTCCATGTTCTACCTGCCCTTGGAATAAGCAGAGGACATCCCTTTCTACTACTATCTTTCTAGCTCCTTTGTCATGTACCGCATTCACCGAAAAATTTTGTTTCATCTGTTATATAAAAGCAGGTAATTGTTAAACAGACCTATACACCTCAAATGAAAATGAACCTATTAGAAGGGGGAGGAGGCAGGACAATGACACAGCTTATGAAAAACTCCACTTCATTCCAAAATATACTGTAAATATTGGACCCAATCCTACTCCCATTGGTAGCTTTTCCATTGATTTCAATGGGTGCAGGATGGAGCCAATAGGGGAAATCTTTTTAAAAAAATGTTATTTCATTTTACAAGCTTTCTTCATTGCTCTTTTACACACAATTTTCTCTCTCACTTTTTCTTCAGTGCATTATTTTGCAAATAGCTTTATTATTATTTCCAAGTATCCAAAAAGGTGGTAATTCCCTCACAAAATAAAGAAAGACATGACACCTGACCCAGAGAGCACACAATCTAAATTCAGCCTGACACAAGGATAGTGGCTCAAACCCAAACAAAGAGGATATGTAAAGGGTGATGATAAGGTCACACACTTGGGGCTTGATTCAGAGGCCACTGGAGTCCACAGAAAGACTCCCATTGACTTCAATGGTCTTTGGTTTATTCCCTTACTCAGTAAGGCCCCAATCCTACAGCTGACTCCATGTGAGCTGACCCTTGTATCCCACACAGAGTCCTGAGTGATGCAGCAAGCAGAGCTGTAGGAAAGAGATTGTTAATGAGAATGCTATGAGACCAGTGTTACATGCCCAGGCTCTACAAATTCTCCTGTAGCATCCCGGCCTCGTCTTGAATTCCTCCTGTGTCCCTGTCATGCCAGGTCCCTCCTGAAACCTAACCCTCTTTCTTCAGTTCCACTCATCTCACTAGGTTAGAAGTCTTTATGGGAGAGATTTCACTTCCAGCTGCAGGGCACACATCAATTCTAATCCCAAATCTTCAGTGCATTTTATCTGGTCATTGTTTTCTTTGTATAATCTATCTGAATTTCATTATATATTTATCATGTACATGCAGGAGACCAGGGAATCACAGATCCAGGCCATTACAGAACACTATCATGTACAAGGCCTGGAGCAACAGCACAGGTGCAAACAAATCTACGGTTGTTCAGTTTGAAATGAAAGATTTTTGGCCAGGGAGGGCAAGTGTCTCCTGAGAATGACGCTTTCAAACAACGCATCATTTCATGCTCAGTACTGTCAGCTATAAACAGAATGCAACATGAATCCACAATGTTCTGGCCAGAAATACGAGTATCCGTAATGGAGCCATCATGACATGCAAGACATAATTTTAAATGGCCGTAGGCATCTCTGTGACCTTCCATGCCCTATATCAGAATGACTCTCCCCATCAACAGTGCAGTGGTGTTGATACCGTTACAGGTTCTGCAATTATAGTGATTGAGATGGCAATACTAAAGATCTACATAGCATCTGATACATGATCAGTAATTGCTCCTTTAGGATCTGTTCCTCCTAAAGCTTATCCATGTGAGTAACCCTACATGTGTGAGCAGGCTCGCTTCGCTCAGTGGGACAACTCACAAGAGCAAAGGCAAGTACATACCTACATATCATGACAAATCAGGGTCCTAGTGACCTGAATGTCATGAGGGAAGTTTCAAACATAACAAGAAATATGGGTTTCCAAGTGGAAAAAATCTGAACTTACCTGGTCATTCAGGGCTCCTTTTAATTGTCAAACACATTTTCTTACAGTACATTCAAACTGCTGGTGCACAAAATTAATTTAAAAAATGAAAAATCTTCTCAAGAATGTCATGTCAGCAAAGTTCTCTCTCTCACACAGACCAGATAACAACACGCTTGCATTTTTAGATGCCAATGCTCAAAAGCGAAAGGCCCCTTAACAAAAAATAGTAAAAATGTGATTTACTATCAATAAGAAATGTGTGTAAGGCAGGAAAGAAGAAGTAAAACAAAAGCTAAAACACCACCATGCTTAACATTCATTGAAAAGCACCTCTGGTCCAGATTCTGCCACTCTTACTCATACCGAATAGCACCTTTACCTGCAATTAGTCCTATTGAAATCAACAGGAATAAGGGGGCCAGGATGCGGAACAGGAGCAGGATCTTGGAGGTCTGCAAAAGGTGGATAAATATGACTGTGTACAGTTTTTAGCTAGGGGAGGTGAGACACAAGGTGCTGACATAACCTGTAAATGGTCCCAGGGCAAATTAGTGGAACAGTCAGGCACAGATCACCAGGGAGCTTGACTTTGTTCTGACTTGCATTGCTGAAAAACCAATACAACTGCACTGATTTCAATAGAGCTAACTCCTGATTTACACTGGTGACAGCTCAGAATCAGGCCCCAGGCCTCCTGCCTCTGCCTGGCCCTCACGCAAGTGTGCACAGTGGGTGGAGAAAGCATAAGGAGCCCTGTGCGTGGTTCACGGGAGGATAGGTCAAATGGCAGCGCTTCCCAAGAGATGCACAACACCTCGAAGAAAACGAAGTAGGCAGGACCACAGCAGCACAGCCAGCTGGCTGGGACATGGAAAGGAAGCGGCACTCCGACCCCACCCAGAAATGTAGAGGCAGGTGAACAATCCGTGCCCAGGAGCTCCAGGAGACACGCCTGCCTCCAAGAAACAGAATCGGGGGCCGTGCTGCTCCAACGCCGTGCTGGGCCCATGTTCCACTATCAAGCCCTGCATGATTCATACATTTTCAAACACTCCCCTGCAGCAGCAGTAAGCAAAAAACAAGGGTCTGGATTTTAATAAGAATGGACTTTGAATGGAAGAACATGACTGAGCAAAAAAGCAATCACAGCAAAAAGAAATACAACCAAGTTCGCCTGCCGACCCACTTTTATAAATAAGCAAAGAGCACTTGGGAATGACATCACAAGCCAAATCCCCTGCTTAGCAGAGCTGCCAAATTTATGGATTCTGCCCAGTTTCCTTTTATAATCCTCTCCTACCTGAGGGGTGATGTAGGGTTATTAGGAATGACCACAAGTGCTATTGCAGCAGCAGGCCAAGCCTTCCCTTAATTAATAAGGCAGTAATTTAGCACCGTATGTCCCTCAGTTTCAGTGATTAATTTGTATATTATTGTATGGTGAGGTCAACTCCAGGCAAGTATTAGATTATTTATAACTTCAAAAAAGTTATTTTGCAGGGCTCATTTGCCAGACTTCCAAGTGAGGCAGCATTTGATAGAAATATGGAAAATGGCCTGAACTTTAAATGACAAACAGATGAGAAGGTCTGATGAAAATCAAACACTTTTGAAGCCCATGTGTTTTCAGAGGGAATATAAATGGGATTTTTAATTGATGTTGACTTTAGCTCATGGTAAACATTTTGGGTGATCTCAATTAGCGGGGTTACAAGAAACAGTAAAGAAAAGAATTTGATTATGGCTAGCACTAAAGAAAACCTGGCTGAAGTGTCCGTAAGCTTCCTAACTTTGGAAATAATCCCTTCCCTCATAAACCGACCTGCACTCAACGTTTTGTTACAAACTTACTATACAAAACCTGCATATTAGCACCAATGATGCTGAGAACAGCAATTATTTTTCCATTTTGCATTTTGACCCATTAGCTCCATTTAGAAACACAGTTATATGTGGTTAGGGCTCTAGCCTGGGATTCTAAAGACATGGGTTCAATTCCCATCTCTGCCACAGACTTCCTGTGTGACTGTGAGCAAGTCACTTAATCTCTCTGCGCTTCAATTCCCAGTCTGTAAACTGGGGATAATAGTAATTCCCTGCCTCACAGGGGTGCTGTGAGGTTATATATTATATATATATATATATATATATATATATATATAGTGCTCAGATACTACAGTAATGGAGGCATATAAGTACCTAAGACTATCTGATTTACTATCTGATGCTGTCACAGTAATCTGCCTCTACTGGAATCCCAATGGTTCCTCGGTCCTATCTACAGTGGTGGTCCACCCACGTCAGGAAAATATTTTTAAACCTGGGCTTAAAAATAGTTTCTTCCAACAAGTATAAAATACAGTTTTCCTGCTGAATATGAATAGGCAAAGTTGTTTTAAAGTAATGTTAGAAAACCTTTTGTGCAGACAGTTTCTAAATAAAGACCATTTTACTAATTCAACAGCTTGTATACATATGCCCTACGAACAAGGAATTTTTACCTGTGCTTGGAAACCCTTTCACAACACAGGTTTTAACGTTTTTCTGACATTGCATTAAAAAGTATTTTTCTTGCTTCACATTGGCCAGGCAAACTGTATTTAAACCATGTTAGCAAAAGCGTTTTTGAAGACGTTTAAATGGTTTTTTCTCACAGGGCTGTAATTCCATTGTGGATAAGGAGCCTGATTATCATCCAGTTATGCTGGTTTTACTTCAGTGGATTTAGGCTGGTGTAACACTGATGTGGCAGAGTGGAGAATCAAACCAGAGCCTTTCTGTGAAAGCCTTTCAGGGCCCAATCCTATCTCCATGAGTCTATTTCACCTCTCAACTTATCTCACTGTGAAGCAGGAATATCTTAAGTGACAGCAATGGAGTTACACTGGGGTAAAGTCAGTATAAGCGAGAAAGGAATCAGGCCCAGTTAAGTCGATGGAAGCTTTTCCCACTAACATCAACAGGGTCAGGATCATGTCTCGGCTTAGTGTATTTTCCCCATTTAAAATGAGCATGTTGCTTCTGCGTCTCTCCTTCCTCAAGAGGATTATAGAACAAGTGGAATGTATCTACATGTAGTGATGAAAGGCTAGTTCTTTCTCCAGGTCCTTTGTTTCTCTGCTGAGACAGACTGACAAACAAGGCTTTACATTATTCACGGACATCAAAGGCAACAAACTGGAAGGACAAGTCTAATGGGGTCCTGGATCTAGGGCTATTCAATATTTGCATTAAATGACTTGGGTAACAGAGTGGAGAGTATGCTTATAAAATTTGCAAATGACACTAATCTGGAAGGGTGGGGTGTTGCAAGCACTGTGAAGGACCAGGTCAAAATTCAAAAGAATGTTGATAAATTGGAGAATTGGATTAAAATAAACAAGATGAAATTTAAAAAAGACAAGCGCACATTACTACACTTAGGAAGAAAAAAGCAAATGCAAATTTGGGAATAACTGGCTAGGTGGTAGTATTGCAGAAAAGGATTTGAGGATTAGAGTGGATCACAAATTGAATTTGAGCCAACGATGAGATACAGCTGCAAAAAAGGCTAATATTCTAGAGTGTATTAACAGGAATGTTATATGTAAGATACCAGAGGTAATTGTTCCACTCTAGTCTACTGGCGAGGCCCCGGCAGGAGTAGTGTCCTGTTTTGGGTGCCACTCCTTAGGCAAGTTATGGACAAATTGGAGAGAGACCAGAGGAGAGCAACAACGATAGAAGGTTTTAAAAAACCAGACCTGTAAGTCTATGAGGAAAGGTTAAAACTGGACATGTTTAGTCTTGAGAAAAGAAGACTGAGGAGGTACATAGTAAGAGTCTTCACATATGTTAAGAGCTGTTATAAATAGGACTGTGATCGGTTGTTCTCAATGTCCATTGAAGGGAGGACAAGTAGTTATGGTCTTAATCTTCAGCAAGGAAATATAAGTTAGATATTAGGAATAATTTTCTAACTATAAAGATAGTGAAGTACCGGAATAGATTACTGAGGGAGGCTGTGGAATGCCTGTCATTGAAAGATTTTAAGAACAGGTTAGACCAGCACTATCAAGGATGGTCTTGGTCCTGCCCCAGCATGAGGAAGAAGGACTAGATGACCCTCAGAGCTCCCTCCCAGCCCTGTGTTGCTATGATTCTATAAGACCCCATCCAGACCCCCAATAGAATGGAACATAGTTGGGAACCCATACAGCTACCTCCCCAAGTTACCCTCACCTCCACTTACAGCCCCAAGTGTTCCCTAACAGCCGGCAAGCCACCCCCACTGCAGACTATGGCAAACATACACCCTTCACTCATTTCTGAAGTTCTGAAGCCACTGCTGACTCTTCCTATCTGGATCATAAAGCAAAGGGCAAATTTGCAAGCAAGAAGTGGAGAAGGGCAATTATTAGATTTAGATCCTGCTAGTCAGACAAGATCATATATATAGGATGCGGAGGTGAAGATCTGCCAGGTGATCTACATGAATGCATCTCCTCCCAGGACCTCGAAAGATTTGCTTAAATAAATCATGTAGTTCTAACACTGCTATACTTTCCCCAATCTGTCTTTCGTGTACTGTAGTCATGTTCAGGTCCAAGAAAACCTGGGGGGTATACACAGTTAATCGGATAACTCAAACAGTGGTGTATTACTCCCAAAATAAACTCCTTCCTCATTCAATATACCATCCAAAAGAAGTGTGCCCAATATGCATTTAATCATACTTTCCCCCCGACCCTCTCCTCCTAATGGAATAGATATTATATTTTACCACCCAGAGAAAGTTGTTGCTCAAAAAAATAAGGAAAAATCATGGAACAATGGAATTGTTCCTCTTAACCATAGTCTCACCTGGGAATATAAATTCTAGACTTGTTATTCATGTAATTAATGTTTCAATGGAGTGGATCATTTTTTGTCTGCAATTTGAACAGTAAAAGATAGAATATCAAAACGCCAAAGCATGACACTTTGAAGTTCTTTTTCTCATTAGCTTGTATGCTTCAGGATACAGTTAGGTCCCCTAGAGAGCTGTCATTTTTTGTACGACAACCTGAGATGTATAAGTATCAATTTTGAAAATACATACGGCTGAGAACAAAGAGAAACAGATTGATCAAATGGAGGGGCAATGTACGGAAGTTGTTAATACAAAATAATTATGAGCAGTGGCCAGTTTCCACAAATCAACATCTAAACGTGGTCACCATATTGTCAATTAGACCCAGTCATTTTCAGATGTAATGGGAAGTGGAATACAATATTTACATCTGATGTATGAACACAGCTGTAAAGAATCAATGCCATCTGGCCAGGAAGGATTTTTGTCTTTTAGTCAGCAGAACTGGGTCATTCAGACAACAAGAACAGTTTACACAATATGAGAGCCTCAGACTTTCCACCCCGTCGTTTGCAAAGTAATTTTTAATAGGAGATGCACAAAATTGGAGGGGTGCTTTACCAATAACTCCAAACATGAGGAATAAACCTTGATTGAGGTCCAAAGATTGGGGTGGAAATTTGTGTTCCTTCAATGAAGGCTTATACTTCCACATGTGTACATTGTCTTAATTCAGAGCTGGGTAAGTGGGCCCAAAGCCAGGTCTGGATTTGGCCCTGTATTTTCTCATTATGCCTGTCACAAGATATCAGAAGCAATCACACCACATAATGCTCTGCATGCTAATAAAATAAATAAACCAATGATTGATGAAGAATTTTATCCTAAAACTTAAGCCATTTTACATTGTATTTCAGGAGCACTGTAGCATTAATTGTTTCCATATAACTTAGCTTTGTTTGCCAGGAATTAACACCACCTCTATTTACTGGAGCTAAGTGCCTGTGCCAAAACTTTCAAAAAAACCCAAAAAAACTCATCTTCCCGTTTCGCTCCCAGAGATAGTCTCAGACTCTGCTTAGGAAGAGAAAGTAAAGAAACTGTGAACATTTTTACATGTACTGCCTCCCAAGCCTTCCCACTGACAGGCAGCTTTGTGTTTTCCCTGCAGCAAGTGCTAACGAACTCCTGAAAAGCTGGGAGAGGGTTTGAGTTTCTAATGATGTGTAAATCTAGGGGATGAAGGAATTGTGTCATCGTATGAGAGATTTTTCCATGCTGGAAAAGGAGCACTCAGGTCTCTGTTTGTCCAACTTCGCCTGCAACACTGCCCTATGCTCTGGCAGAAAGTTCACTGCAAAAATGCAGCTAGAGCTTGGCTCTCACACAAGCAGATCTTCAGGGAAAAATCAACACACAAAAATAGCAGCAGTGGGTTAAAGCTGATTGGCTGAATTTAAAGGAGAAGCTCTTAATATTTTAGGACTTACTGATACAGGAACAGATCTTCAGCTGGCGCAAACTGGCATAGCTTTGTTAACATGAATCAAGCAAGGCCATTTACACCAGCTGAGGAACTGGCTCATAATAGTGTTCTTTTTTTCCCTTTTAACTATAGTGCAAAGGTTTGTATATTTAAAGTTGCCTATTTGTGCTGTGCCCTGCACCCACCCCTATGGGTCTTCATGTATTCACATGAAAATACAAGATTTAAAACACATGCCTTCATCCTCTGCTGCTATAAAATCAGGATAGATCCAGTGACTTTACTCCCATTTTTACATCAGCTTAGGATCTGGCTCCCAAATATTTGTACTCCTGAAAAGAGAAGAAAACCAAGCTTGATTGTGTGATCTGTCTGTCGCTGATGGCCCCAGTCCTGCAAACTGCTGCACGCTCTCATCACGTGCTGAAGTGAACAGCACAGAGGGTGTTCCACACTACGCCAGGCTATGCCCTACGTGCCAGCTTTGTTAGTGTCTCTTAGCGGATAGCACTTTGCTCGCACCTGAATGCCTGACTTTTTTTTTTTTTTTGGTATAAGTCAAATGCAATATAACCTAGAAAACAGCCAATGGCCTTTTTGGTTATTCTTGTTGCTAGTAACCAGAGTACACCTTCCTCCCTTGTCACCAAGGATCTCAAAACACTTCACAAGCATTGAGGAACGGAGCCTGAAAATACCCTTGCAGGAAGATCATCCTTATATATTCCATTTACACCACGGATAAACTAAGGTACAGAAAGGTACACAGCCACTGCCTTACTTTAATTTTACACCATAGAATCATTGGTGTTACACCAGCATAAATCAAGAGTAATGCTGGTAAACCAGGGCATTTGTCTTTAGAAAAGCTGGGGATGGGGGGGGTAGAAGTCTTTCCGACTCCAGTGTTCCTATCTAACCCACAGACACACTTTGTCCTTGCTAGCTTCCCAATATTCATACACTACAATGCCTTGGGTTCTGCTTAACCAGGCTAGGTCCTGCTCTGCATTTATTTCATTATATGCCCAGATTCTAATACCTTTACTCACATTTGGTTGAACCTTATATGTGAATAGTCCCATGGACTTCAATGGTCCTTCACATGGAGGAAGGTCCTATTCAGCATGAATGAATGAATCACAATTTGGCCCAGAGAATGCATCAGGCTGTTACACCTAACAAATCTTGATCTACTGATATCAGAATTAAAAAAAAAAAAAAATTAAATGGACTATTTTCCTTTTTTTTAAAATTGTCCTCCTGGGTCTCTTAGAGATAATAATTACTGTTCTGCTCAGCTAGTGCTGTCATTATATTGCTCAATAAAATGGATCATTTTTAAACTCTCAGGAGAACTGGGAGCTCCCTGACTTCCTCACGTGAAAGTCGGAATGTGTCAACTTTGTTTAGCAAATCTAACATTGAAAGTCTTGGCTCTCTGCATTGTTTATGGATCAGCACTGAGATGCACTGCAGGATGCACAGCATGCCCTGAATGGCCAAACTTTTTAAAGACATTAAATATATAGGAAGTTCCTTGGGAAATGGAGACCTAAAATTGAGGATTTTTCCAGGAATGTGTAAAACGATTCCAGCCAAACCCCTCCCAGGCTATTTCTATACTTCATGCTACAGTAACTGCGTTTTGCCCTTGAAACACCAAGCCAGGTCCTCAACTGGTGTAAAGCAGAGTACTGTAGTTCTGTTGAAGTCATTTGGAATCACTGATGGATTGTGCCCATTATGTCTGAGCCGCCATGACACTATATAATGCCTCACCGAGCCTGGGGTTGATCCGAATTAGCACCAGTTCACCCCTCTGTCCATGCAGCATTCATCTTTCATGGCAGGTCTATTTAAAGTATCACATTTGGGGCGGTCTCTATCAAGGCCCAAACCTGAGAAGTAATAAACCTGAATGAACTCCTGTTGGCTATAACAAGAGCTGAGGGATATTCAGTGCCTCTTAGAAAGGATGGGACCAAGATTCAGCACCAGGGGAATCAACATCTTTATTTAAAGTGCAGCAGGGAATGCCAGAAGTAGAGCTTCGAATTTCCTGCCATTTTTCAGTCTAAAGCCTTAACATTATCTAGTTAGCTCAGCCACAGGGGAAAGAGGGGACATATTGCTCCCTTGGCCAGAGAGGACACCTGTACCCAAGTGGGCTAAATTGGATGCTAGTACATCAAAGCACACAGCAGCCACCAGATTTTAGTCTCTTTTCTTCAGAACTTGAGTTGCATTTTCCCCCAAATAACACAACTTAACCTTTCACATGGAAACCTCATCCTTTCCTCTGTCCCAGGCCCTCCGGCAGGAGCCTATCTATTCCCTGCCAGTCTCACTCACAGTGGCCTCTCCCCGGGGGTTAAGGCAAGTCACTATACTCCTTTTGGGCGGAGCTTTCCTCCAGCAGACTGGCTTCCAGCCTCCGTAGCCTGCTCCTCGCAGGGCTATACGCCCAGCCCATCTGCCAGGGAGCTAAGGAGAGAGCCGATCTGCTCCATGCCGGTCTCTAGACCACTTCCTGAACCTCAAGCTGTCATTTATATTTCAGCCGGGCTGACTCTGAGTCACAATCTTCTACTGTGTCACCCTGGGACTTATTTCCTTCACCTGGGAAGGTAGATTGTGCCTGGTCCAGGGAACAGCTGAGCCCCAACCATCTTACAGAGTCAGATTACCCTGGGACACCACGTTTAAAGATGCTCCCCACGTATATGCAACTCTCTCCAGGTTGACATCATGCAGGTGTAGTTCCTGTATTAATCTATTTGATTTTGTAATGCGTGTACCAGCAGAGAGGCTGTGAGGGACACATTTTACAAACACAGTTCAGATCATCCATCCCCTTCTGCAGAAAACCCTAAGTGAGTGGGGTTTGAGGAAGCCAGGAAGAAACCTCTAGATTCTCCTTATGGAGTCTTCTCCATATTCGTCCACTTCAGAGCCCCTGAAGTCTGCACCAATCTCGGGCAAGCCACTGGAGGACAGAGCAATCTCTGCAGAGGTCCCGTGCCTTCATGCCGCCTCTCCTAGTTCTCTCACCAGCATCCCTTACCACGATAGCCCTGGAGGCTTCCACTTCCCAGGAGTTAATACAGCCTTAGGCTGATTAACGGAGCTATCCTGAGCAGATTGCCCACAGGCTTGGAACGGAAAATGTGTATCCCCCGATGTCCCCATCCCGTCTCCTCTCCACATGGGGACCCTGGACCACACCGAGAGCCCTCCTAAGATCAGGGCAAAAGGGATGGTGGCATAATGCCATGAGATTGGCAGACCCCCAATGGGACACACTCCACGTGCAGAATCACAGGACACAATCTAGACTCCTATTAACAAAATAGACACACTGTTGAAATGGAAATGCAGGCCACCGAACTTAGCTTTCCTAACATCCACAATACGTATTAAAAATGGAGTGCAACACCTGAATGCAATTCTTCAGATTGCCGACGATACAAACACAGCATTTTCATGCCACTGGTAACCTGATCCTCCCCAGCTGGGTTGGCTGCCTGACAGGAAAGTCATTCCATCTTACAGTATAGCTATGCTACATCTGTGAAGACAAAGAATGCTGCTATAAAGGGGTTCCCAACCACAGCGGGGCGGGGGGAGAAGATGACCAGATCTGCTGCACTCATGCTGAATGTGAACACAAAAAATCCATCAACAAGATGAAGAGGCTCTCAGACAGGGAATCTTGCTCGCTAATACCACACGGCCTAGAATTCTACCTGACTAAATTGATGCTGAGCAACAGAGAGTTCAAACATATTGAACTCAAGCCAATACACAGCAGCACAAATTGAGAGAGGAGCTGGACCTGGCATGTAATGAAATTGCATCTTCAGATTAGCCGAGCCAAAAATAGGCCGGATTCACATTGCTCTTTACAACAGTGTTTTACCCACCGGCTATGGGGAAAGGGTCAAACTAACAGACCCAGCGGCAAAGCACAATTTAACTGAGAAAGGAAAAAAAAAAGCAGCCCTTCTTTCACTTAACTCTTGTATGTTGCCTGAAAATTTAAATATGGTTAATTTATTTCTGGTGCACTTCCGCAATGCTGCACCTACAAAGGACATACAGAATGTGTGCAATGATGCAGCACGGAAGGGGAAATTTTTAAAAAGCACCTACACGACTAAGGCTATGACCACACTGCACCTGAACTGAGTCTCTCAGCCCAGGTCCAGACAACATCTACCCAGCTAGCATGCTAAAAAGAGCTGGGTAGACATTGCAGCTCAGGCCGGCATCTTTCTAAATGCTGGTACCCAGACCACCGAGGACCCTCCCCTCCCCCCATCGCTTGCTGCATGTCTCAAGGGGCCTGGTACAGGTTAATGACCAGCACCTCCTCCATCCCTGTGGTAACCAGACTTTTGGTGCAGGTGTCATTGAGGGTAGCCAGGAACCAGACACCTGGCAACACTAAATGGCACTCAGACACAGAAGCCAAAAACTGGACTGTCCAGATAAAATCCAGACGGGCAGGAACTCTTCAGTCCCCTTTTCTTGCCCCTTCCTATCCCCTTATTCCTTTCCTCTCCCCGCCCCATCCCCTTTCATCTCCTCACTGTCCCCTGCCCCCATCCTCCTCCCCATGCCCCATTTCCCCATCACCTGTCCCATCCCCCTGGGCAAACCCCTCCCCATACTACGCCCATGGCTGGCACAGGTTGATGATCTGGCACCTCCCCCTGCCCATGGTAACCAGAGTTTTAGTTGCTGACCGGACACATCAGGTTCCCTTTCTGAGTGGACTTTCCATTCGAAAACCAGACACCTGGCAACCCGAGCTGGAGCTCAGGCTGTCAAGCCAGCTGCAATGTCACAGCAACATTTACACTGCTATTTTTAGCGAGCTAGCACAAGCCCGGCGAACACAAGTCTGGGGACTTAAGGGGGAGAGGCTCACTCCCAGCTGCAGTGTAGATTTACCCTTATGAACCTAAATCTCATTTTCAAAAATGGCTTCTGCACTCATGAGATAAAATCTCAGTGAAAGCCAAAGGGACTTAGGTACCTGAGTGCCTGGGCCATTTCTGAGACCTGAACTTCAACTCACAAGGCACTTAGGCACTTCTGAAATATTTACCCTTAGTCCCAAAGATCTGATGTTTTCTTAAATTTAAAAAAGTGACATTTTTAGTTTTTGTCATTGATTTTACACTGTGAGCTGGTAACTCGAGTTCCAGGCAACAGCCTGTATCATAACCTTCTGGCAGTGCACCTTGGCTAGAGGGATAGATGAGCGACTGGAGGTTTTATCAAACAGAAATACTCCATTATCTAGGCTCTGAGCCTGCATTCCCTGCGCATCCAAGAGTCTCACAGAGTACAAAAATGAAAACAAGTCGATGGGTGAAAGATTATATTAGCAATGACTTTCGGGATCATAATGAGCTGTTCTCTGGAGTTCAAGGATGTTAGTGCACTGGGGGTGTAAAAAATCCAGGATCTGGCCCCCAGAGGACACAGAGAGGCTGCAGTCCACTCACTGTAGAGTTTCCTGGGTTAGTGGTTTATAAAGCAGAGTTGAGGTTAGTTCAGAAGACAGTTCCTTATTCCCGCCTCCGTCTGCTCCTCTCCCTAACCAGATGTGACAACCTTACAATATTATTATCCTGTCAGCACCATGGGGAAACGCAAATAAAATTTAGGAGGAAACGAGAGCCAAAAGAAAACATAGCTAAAGCCCCACTTTTCTGATATCACTAGGCCATCTCAGGGAACCAGAAACCTTTAGAGCTAGGCTGTGGTTTCATCCAAGATGTTTGCGACTGAACAATTAACATTAGCACTAACTTTCTGAGGTCCTATTCTCCAGCTGTAGGCTAGGGATAATTCCCACTGAAATCAATGGGAGTTAATCAAATCCCATGCATGGGAAATTAGGTCTCTGGGACCCACAAGAGCTACCCATGTCCTGTGGCACAAGAAGCCCTCAGTAATTTTAACGTGCCACTGTTCTTTGGTATGTTTATTGCCTTATGGAAGGGAACAGCGGACTTGAAGTTTCCTTATATAAACCACTCCCATAAGAGAAGAACTGATTCAGCTTTCATCCAGACATAGGAATCAAAAATGAAAGATGCAAAGCTCTTGTTTTAACATACTGCTCATAAGAGATGACGCTTATATTGTTATGATTGTGAGTCTCATGAAGTCCAATAACAGGATACCCCTTCATTCTCTACAGCCTTTGGAAATACACAATTAGTGAGAGCAGAGGCATTTGTTTCTATCATCTATGTGTGCCACGTGGCCTGGCCAAAGCTGTGATAGGGACATCAATTATTCTTTTATTTTAGTGCAATGAGTAACTCAGAAGCAACCCACAGGTTTGTTCCCTGTTGGTAAAAGAAAAAACAAAACAAAAAAAAAACACCCCAAAAACATGCACAGTGTCGGGAAATGCCCCTAGTGGATAAATCAATCACTTATGAATCTCTCTCTTTTTTCAACCCTAGGGAAGATCAGCAGGAATACTTCCCTGAGTAAGGATTTGATCCCAAGAGATTCCATTCTAAAAATAAGAAAATCAGAGATTTAAAAGTATCCATAGCTGATCTTTCCCTGCCCCGTCTTTAAAATCCCTTGCTATGCTGTCCTGAATTGAAGCCAATGGGGGCTTTTCCATCGATTCCACTGGGATCTGGCCCCATCAACCTACAAAGCAAAAAGACCCTTCACAGATTTCATCAAACAAGTTACTAAATCCAGATTGAACCACAGGGCCATTGTGAGGCCCCAGGAAGACTGACATTTTCCAGAACCGCACTTCCCCAAGGGTTGCTCCAGGAGGGATTGCACGTTGAGTGACAATACCTCCAAGAGCTGAGAAACTCATGATAAGTGTATGTGTAGCCTTGTTCTCTAGGCTGAGTGCACTCCTAGCCAGTGCAGAAAGGATTGTGTCCATCTCTGTCCCTTTGGGATATCTTGAACTCCCCAGTTCACAATGAGGGGGCAGTCCATGCACTCCCCCAAACACATAGACTGCAATTATGCCTCACCCTGGTGGAAGGGCATGGCAATCTCTAACCTTAGGTTCACCCCTTTTATACTGACTACGATAAATCTTTGTACAAAGTATGCCTTGTCAGGTATCATCTGAAAACTCAACTTGTTGATCATCATTGTCCTGATAAAATATTTGTGGTCACATTGTATGTATAGTTATAAAATTCAACTGTATCATATTGTTAAGGCTTGTTCCAAGTCTGGGGAACAACCACAAACCAGTTCCTCAGCAGCTGACCGACACCTCAGCCGATTGTCAACAAGATCATCTGGTTAAGTGGCCATTCTTTGGCAGGAAAGAGGGTATGGACGAAAAATCTACATCCTGTCGAAGGAACAGCTGGGACCTCCAATCCTCACAGTCTTTCTGTCTCCTGAACCTTGGCAGGAGATGACTCACAAAGAAGGGAAGGGACTATAAGAAAGGAGAGGCGATGTCCCAAGTTCTTTCTCCCTTTCTTGCTACCCACACATAAACAACACCTGAAGAACAAAGGAAGCAGCACTCGACTGGGGGAGAGATCCTGACTGAAAGGAGCTCAGCCCATAAGATCAATCAGACATGTGGTAAAATAAACCTTTGCTTTGAATTCACTTAGGTTTGTTAAGTTAGGCATTAGCTGGTTTTATTTTTATTTTCTTGTAACCAATTTTGACTTTTATGTCTCATTACTTGTAATCACTTAAAATCTATCTTTCTGTAGTTAATAAACTTGTTTTACTATTTTATCCAAACCAGTGTGTTTGGATTGAAGTATCTGGGAAACTTCATTTGAGATAACAAGACTGGTGCATATCATTTTCTATTAATGAATGATGGACTTTATATGAGCTTGTATTGTCCAGGAGAGGGCTGGGCAGTACAAGACATACATTTCTGGGGGAAAGTCTAGGCCTGAGAATTTGCTGATATTGCTCAACTATGTAATTCATGAGTGGCTGCCCATAGCACTCACACAGTATAACTGGGAGTAATTTACATGCTGGAGGCCATGTGTGAGTAGACCAGAAGTGGTGTCCCTCATAGATTGTTGGAGAACTGAAGGGACACAGCTGTTCATTGGTCCAGAGTGTACCCCGGGTAATGTCAGAGGGACACAATGAGGTGAGAGAGGTTCCTTTGGTAGGTTCCAGTCACAATGGCCCTCAATGTTTGTCCCTTACCTACGAACTGGTTTCTGGTTCTGTTCTGAGTTTTCACAAGCCTTTGAGTAAGGAAGGAGGACTGGAGCATTCATCATTCCACAGACATTCAATGCAAGGATTTACCCAACTTGCTTTGCATTAAAAAATGTCAATAGTTTAAAATACCATTTGGAGCACGGGTAAGGAAAGACCTGCACCTATTAGGAGGTGGTAAAAATTAACATTAATGAGTCCACTGTTAGAGAAACAAGCTCATTAACCATGTCCAACGGATAAGTTCTTGCTGGCAAGAGGAATCCTTCAGAGTGTCTCTTCTGCAGACCTCCGTGCTTTAATAAACAAATTTATTTTTTACTGCTGTGAATTCAGTAACATGCTGGCTTGCTGAAAAGTCTCCGGCTGTCTTACATATCCCGAGAACACTTTTGTTTTGATTTCAAACCATTTTTCATCACTTCAGTGGTGTTGGAATACCAACTTACAAAAAAAAAAAAAGGCCCAAGAGACATCTGATGGGGTTTTGTGTCTCATGTACTTAGGGAAGGAACCAATGTTAAATTCTGACATCCACTTAGGGATTTCTGATCTTTCAAAAATTAATTCCACTTGCCCCATGGAGTTTTCAGTAAGTTAGCAGCATTGGGGAATGTTGTTTGTTCTATAAAAGGCTGACTTGGCTTCAATTTTGAGTTAATATAGTGCTGAGAAATCCAGTTCTATGGCAATGAAATGCAAACAGCTCTTTAAAAAGAAGAAACTCACCAATGCTAAGACGACATCTACAACGTGCATGTATAGCAGGATGGTCAGTGCTTTCAAGGTTCAGTTAAAGAACCACAATATTTTTTCCCTAGAAAATGGTAATTGTTCTCCCAGTTGTAGCCATTTAAAATAAAATCTTTTGCATATCTTGGGCGTACAGCCTACATAGAGCATTGAATTTTGCTGTTGTAATATAATGGCTTAATGAGTGTGATCAGCATTGCTCTCTGGTGGCTGGTAATAGCCAGCTATCACTTGCTGCTAAGTGAGTTATTGCCTTCATTCTAGTGGCAGGGTTTTGATTCCTGCTGATGACCTATGGCGTCTCAGTGCGTGCAGATATAGGTATGCGGGGCTGCTGTAACCACCATCAGCTTGACCAGGCTCTCGTTAATTTCAATTAGGTTTCAGAATAAGTTGCCATTATATTCTACTGCCAAGCAGGTCACCTAATCAACCCAACAGCTACCTTTTTTAACATGGAAAGTCTTAGGAGAGAGAGAAAGATGGATCCGCTGCTGAGACAGCAGATGAAAAGGTTTTAACTGTACGCCACACCATGAAAACATAGCAGGGATGAGGAAAGGAATCATGCTTTAGTGGCAGCAGGGCACTCACAAAACCCAGTCAAGGCCTCTACAGCCAGTTGTTAAGGAGAATAGCAGAGTAGCTCAGCAAACCTACCGCACTGGGTTTTGCCCATGTGGATCTGTGGTGTGTGCGTAGGCTGCCTGGCCCGGACTCCGTTTGTGAGCGGCCTGCTCAAAATGACCTCATCTGCAGAAATCTCTTTTAGGACATCCAGCAGGGAGATGGACTCTCACTTTATAGGGTCTCCAGTGAGATGTTCTGCTGCACACTGGAACAGCACATCTGCTGAGCTATGGCTGGAACTTTCAACGGAGTCAGAGGGAAGTCAGTGCCCATAGTCGCCATGGGAATTCAACTGGGAGTTGGGCACCTACCTGCCCTATGTCCCACTGAAAATTACAGCCTTAATCAATGTGGGAGCCTCAGGATGGGCCCCACGTACTGAGGACATGGGCAAGATGTTATTACAGAATTCAGTTTTAAGGAGAGGTAGTTATGCTTGCATTAAGCTGAATGTCTCTCCACAGGAGGGTACATACATAGATGCAAGTGGATGGGAATTTGGCCACCCATCCCACTACAAGATACCAGTAACTCACCCTGAATTCAATGGGAGCTACTTATATTCTGAGGCAGAAGAATATGCCTCCAAGGTGCTCAGGATCAACAGGTCTTAGCTTTCTTTCTTGTTCACTTTTTAGGAGATGGGAAGAATACTGACTATGGTCAAAGGAAGGAGACTGTATCCGATAGGAAAGGGCATGTCTATAATAGACCAAAATGCAATTGGGAGCCAGATACAAAGGAGGAAATAATAGTGAGCATATGCATAGGATGTTACGTCTTCAGAATGCTCTACAAACCTTAACTGCTATTCACCAGTTCCTTGCAACACTTGCCAACTGGAACCACACAGTGGTGTCTGAGAAACCAAAGTACTTCCCCATAATGGAAGTAGGAAATAGCTGTGGTGGTAACTGTTGACTTTCCTAATGATGACCATTGTGAATCTGATGATCCCTGCTTTAGCAGGTGAGAAAACTGAGGCAGTGGGGATAAATAAGTGGCTCAAAACTGGCAGGAAGCAGGGCCAAGATTCTTTTAAGGCATGCGACACCTGGCATGTAGACGTACTATGAGGCCGGACCCCACCTCTGTTATATGCTACAGTTTTTAAATCTTTTTCTGTTGCTACAAAAAAGAGGCATTAAATCTGTCAGCACTTCAACTAGGATATTCCAAAGATTCCATAGCAAGAAATATGGACAATGCACAGTACTTTTAAAAATGGGCGTTTTGAAGCACTCATATTTTTTTTATAGGGAAAACATTCTAAGGCTATGAATCAGTCACAGAAATGTTTTTCATCTAGCCCAATATAAATTTCTCAACACTGCAACAAGCTAATTTAAACTATATTTGTGCGCCCTCTCTCATCATCCTAACAAACCATCTGGGCAGAGTAGGAGAGAATTGCTACTTTAGCACCAGTGTTGTTTTTCCAGTCCCAGCTCAACAGTGGCTGACAACTGCTGGCATTCTGCAAATGAGTTCAAACACCTAATGAAATCACCTCCTTGCTTTTGTCCATGCCTATGTCTACACTGACAGTGGAAATTCACCGCCATCAGATCGATTTATCTGGATCGATTGAGCGGAAGTGGAGATCTGCTCAATCGACCCAAAAATTGACGCTACTAATGCACCTCCATCACGGGGAGTAACACTGCATCGATGGGAGGGCATTTCCCATAGGCGTGGCAAACTGAAGACACATATGTAGAAGTCAGGAAGTCGACAGGAGATACACAAGCTACTCTTCGCAGCTTGCGTATCTCCTGTTGACTGCTGCAGAATTTGGCGGCAAGTGTAGACATAGTCTATGTGATCTCTCTAAGCCTGGAACGCCCTCCCAATTCTACGGTGCCAACCCACAGTCCTTTCTTCATTCAAATTCCTCCTTCAGACTTACTTCTCCAGAGATAGTGAACAACTCTGACTACCAACAAAAGTGTAATGGAACCATCTAGAATGTACCTTAAGAAAGCACAGGTTTGATTCAGCAAACCACTTATGCGGGTACTTTATTTCACTGAGATGCTAAAATATGACTAAGTGCTGTGCTGAATAATTATGGACTTCAATATGTGCTTAAAACTAAGCATGTGCTCAAGCGCTTTCCTGAATCAGGATCTAATTGCATAGTCTTATTGCTGTAACCTTGTTACTGTTTGTCATCTTCATTCACTGCATTTAACATGAGGCCTGATCCTGTAAGTGACCCCTCAGTGACAGAGCCTCAGCTGATTTCATTGGATCTCTGGATGAGGACAAAGATCAACACTCACACAATCAATGGCAAAACCAGGCCCTTGTAAGCAAACTCTTTGTGGTAGTGACCTTTTCTTTCTAATCCTCCTATAAAGCCCCTTGAACTTTTGCAGGTGCAGTACTAAATAATGAGGTCTGCTAAAATAATGATAATTAATTCAAAGTAATATAGTGTGTCCTCTTGCAAAAAAGGCTGGTGATTAGATCTGTACAGCAGGTGGAGGTAACGGCTTATATTCAAGACAGAGGCACCCACAGGGATCACTGTTGGAAATGCAGCAGCCATGCCCTCTCTGTCCAAGAAGCCAATGTGCTGTAAGCGGTAACTTTTTCTCATGAACTGCAGAATCCAGAGATTCGTGGAGATACAGGTGGAATATGTGGGGATGGTCATGTTTGCGCTAAACTGTGGATGCATATGGTAAACAGCATCTATTGTGCACCTCTCACTGCTTCCTCCACACTCTGCTCACTAGCCCCTTTCAGCCAATCCCCGTCATCTATCTAGACTAGGGGAAAAAAGAGCATGCTCTTAAAACATGTCAGCTATCGTGTTTTTATTAAATGGTATTGGAAAATGTGTTATCACCTAGAGTAGACAGGACTCAACATCTTTAACAACATCCCCAAGAACAGCTAGCAGGTTTTTTAAAGTATTAAACCCTGTCTACTCAAGGAGCTAGTATGTTTTTACACAGCACACGTTATTTAATTTTTTTTTCCCAAAAAACCACACCCCTTTTTCTAATCCAGACTGGGCCACATGGTGGCTACTCCTAACTACTTCTGCCATATATTTTTAAAACCACTAACTAAACAGCAAACTTCATTATTCTTCTCTCACCCCCTCCGTCCAGATTACATTATCGTCTGTGTTACAGCACATCCCTGTTCAGCCCTGTGTCAGTGACAGGTTGAAAGGTCCAATACCTTGTGATCCTATTGGCTCAGAATGGGAGTTTTATACCACTGGAAAGGGAAGATTTCCACCTTTTCATTCTAGAAAACGTATACATTCCATCACTTTATAACTGCAAGGGTTTGAACTGAATCACTATTCCCTTGTTTTGTTACGCTAGATTCACAATTCACATCTAGTTTTCCCTTAGCAATGTAACAGCTGACCCTCTGAGAACCACATGATGCTATGTAGCATGGCTTGAGCAGTGCAGCAACATTATTCATTCACCATCCCCACATCATTTCTCGCCATTCTTACGTCTTTTCTCACCCACACATGTCTTCATTATATTGAACCAAAGGCCACCTTAAACATTCACAATTGGTAGCAAGTGAGATGCTGTAAGTGAGGAAATTCCGATGCTTCCTCCCCCATCTATGGGGCTTGTCTTCACCGACAATGTACTCATAGCTCTTTGAGAGAGAAGGGCTTTATGGGTTAACATCCGATAAACTCAAGAAATTACTTGGTGTCCAAGTGGCTTCATCTTGCTGCTAAAGTGCTGAGCAAACAGCTGGCTGTTTGAGATCCAGCCGCTGTGCTTATTTTCAACATAACATCAGAAACTAGTGGGCTCTGCTCTTATGCACTTGGTGCAAGATACTCCTGGCAGTTCACCCAATACCCCATATGAGATCAGAACCCAAATGGGCCGACTGCGTTGCTTGGACTCTCATCAGAACACAAAGAGTCCAGATCTTGTCACAACTCCACATACAGGCTTGCTCTTTCCTGCTGCGTGTGTGAAATGCAACTGCTATGCAATCTTCCATACTGAAGGGAGGAAAAGACACTTGCATTAAGCATGTGCCTTCTCATCCCCAGCCCTGATGGAACTATATTCTGCACACACACACTGAAACATTAGCATCGGCTGATTTGGAAGGAATATTGGAAATGAAATGATAGCAGAGTAAATGTCAATGCATTCAGTGTGACACTGTGAGCACCAGATCTTAAACAGCTTCATCATTGTGGCATTTACTGTATCCTGAAATAATATTAATCCTACTGTTGTCCCTCTTGATGGAATCATCCATGAATATGGTTTATGGGACTGGCCAAAGTGCTAATAGGTTAAAAGAGCAACCTATCCAGTGTTCCACTAAATTAAGGTCGCTTCATGGGATTTAATGAAACAAGTGCTGCATGGGGTTTCAAAGGACGTTCTTGTAATTCATGTCTATTTAGGGCTCCTGCTAACCAGAAAGCTAATTTCTTTGAGTAAAATAGCTTTTTGTGAAGCCCGGCCATGTGAAAAAAAGCTTTAAAGGGCAATAATCAGAAGACCTCAACTGTAATACTTTATTATTGCAAATCGCTCTTCAAAAAAGTTCGGGGGACAGAGTTATTTTGAAGAAAATCCCATCTGCAGCTTAATCAGAGCCATTTGTTACTATTACTGTATTTGTATTACTGTAGCGCCGAGAGGCCTGCACTAATAACAGGGCCCCTTTATGCTAGACACTGTACAGACATGTAGTAGGGAACAATCCCTGCCTCAAAGACAAAGAAAGCACTACGAGTCCCGTTTTACCGTCGAGGAACTGAGGTTCAAAGAGATTATGTGATTTGCCCATCATCACATAGGGTATCTGTGGCAATCCCAGGAACTGCAGCCAGATCTGCTGGGTCCCAACCCAGTGCCTTAGCCACAAGACGATCTTTCCTCCTACAGTCATCTGTAGTCAAGTGGAATATTAAACATCAGGATTATATGCACCCACCCTGCAAATAATAATATAAGCTTCTAGTGGCAATGTATCTATCACTTCAATGCTTGCCCTACAAACACTTATGCACGTGCTTAACTTCATTCATAGGAGTAGTTCCACTGGCTTCTCTGGGGCTATTGTTGAGTAAAGCTAAACATGGATCAGGGCCTAAGTCACAAAAAAGAGAAGTTTTATCTTAGTAGAGTCCAGGCTTTAGGGGGTAGAAATGATCTATTACTATTATAATTAGCATCACTATCTGGTTGTGCTGGGCCAGGAGCTGTGCAATCATAAGATATGATAGTCCCTATCCTGGCCTAAAGCACCTATACACTTTTAAAATATATATAATTATGGCCTGGCTGTCTGCCCTGGCAACAGCCACATGCAGGGTTAAATGCATCTGCCCATCCGTGCACTAGTGCAGCCTTCTGCCCGAAGGTGCCAACAAGGGCTGGATTCATTGCGTTAGGTGTTCCTCTTAACATTATGGAACAAAACCAGCTGAAGCCTCCACCCAGACATCTGGGAAAACTAACCACTGTGGTTATTAAAAGGGAGAGAGAACTCAGCATCCATTTGGGAAAACACTTCAACAATGATTCAAAAGGATGCAAACCATAAGGAAAACTCCACCCCACCGTGTCTTGGCTTATAATCCTTTGCCTCAGCTTCTCACCCTGCAGTGTGAAAGTCCAGTGGAGGAATGTGCCTTGAACACAGCACTCCCCCTTTCCTCCGCTGCCCCACACTCACAGTCGGTTGTCCAAAGTCAGCCAATCCTAGAATTCAGGGGTGCATTCACATGGGTTCACCTCCTACTCCAAGAGACGCGGGGGAAGGCATGAGCAACGCCTCCGCTTCTGTCTGTTGCCACTCGTCGCTTTCACCTTTGCCACAGATTGCGGCTATTCACCACAGCGGCTGTTATCTCTGCTTGCTGCTGTGTCTGCTGCTTACCACTGTCTCTTCCACTGATTGCCACTGCCACCTCTGCCTCTAGCTGCCATGCTCTGTTCTGAGGATCCACCACTTAGCCCAGTTCTTGGGGATTTCAGCTCATAGTGATTTCACTGGGTAGTGGGGAACTTCATTGCCACTGCATCCTCTGCATTGTCTTTCACTGCAACACTGTCCCCACACCAGGTCTAAGAGCTAGTCTACACTTAAAACTCGCTCCGACACAGCGCTGTCCACACAAGTGCTTATGATGGCAAGACTTATGTCGCTCAGAGGGTGTTTTGTTCACACCCCTGAGCGACAAAAATTTTGCTGGCTAGTATAGACAAGGCCTAAGGTTCAGTCGTCTAGACCAGCTCATCGGTGATTTCAGTTCTAGTGATCACTGAGCAGAAACAAGAACTCTAAAGCTATGTCTATGTTCACAGCACATAGGATATACCCACTGCACCACCACCCAACAAGGGCATAAACTAGACTGAGCAGATAGCAAGTGTGAAAATCAGGACGTAGAATAATTGGCACCTATATACGAAAAAGCCCTGAATATCTGGACCATCCCTATAAAATTGGGACATGTGGTCACCCTAGCATAAACAGCACTGTAAAGGGTGAAGAACTGCATAGGCAAGTAAAGATACCACCAGCTAGGAACACCTCTCCCTACTCTCTCCGATTTGTACTTGGATTTGGTATCACTACCATCTGTTTATCTAGTGACATTAACAGTTAGGGTGACTCCCTCAATTAGCTCATATTAAATACAGGTCTGCTGCCCTCTAGTCGTAACATAAAGATCATAACATTTCATTGCCCCTGCATTCAAGACTAAAAAGAATTTTTTAACCCAAACCAACCAAAGCAGTTCTGTCTGCTGATAACATAGACAAAGTAAGTGTGTCTATGCAAATATAGTCTTTTCTCCTGGTTCATCAATAGATGGCAGGGGAGAACTCAATTAGGTCCTGGGTTACACTAGCAACAATAAGTACAGGTTTTTGAAAGAATAGCTACTCCAGCTGAAACTCCAAAAGGAAATCTAGGGAAATAGAACATGATTCTAGGGGAAAGTTCCATGAACCAGTCTTGTGAATGGAGTCAGTCCTGAATGTTTCCACATTAAAAAAACAAACAAACAGTGGAAAGACTGGTAGCCTCCATAAATGTATGGGTGGGGAGGGAGTAAGTGGATCTCAATGAGGGAGACAGATGTGTATTTGTGGGAAGAGAGAGCCATGAGCCAGCCAGGGCCATATATGGGCAAACCTAGTTAGAATGTATTTTCCTAGAATATTAATTTAAACTTTTAATACCAGTAATTGAGTGTATCGTATGTGAAAAATGGTTGCAGTACCTATGAATGGCAATGGGCCTGCTCCGTGTAAGTCTAGAGCCAAACTCTCATTGACTTCAGAGGGAACGAGACTGAGACCATCATATGCCTTCTCCTCCGTCCACCTCCCCAGGAATAAAGCCATTTCAAATGTGCACTGCAAAGGGAAGGGGGAAGATGTATTTATTTAAACAATGACCAGGGGCATGCACAAAAGGGGGGCAAGCAGGTGCACAGGCCCCCCTCAATAATCGCTGGGGGCACAGAACTCCTCCAGTCTGAGGGCTGGGGGGAGGGAGGAGGAGGGAAGATCGAGCTCCTCCAGGGGAAGGGGGATGTGCCCCTCCAAAAAGGGGTCAAATTTAAATTCTTGTGCACGCCCCTGACAATAACTAATAATAAACTATCAAATTAAAGTAACACTCGGTCATTAAGCACTCTTTCAATGGCCCCGTCTGTCATACTGTTAAGACCTTAGAAGTTGTTTAACAAAACGTTAAATAAGATGACATTCATCAGCACAAAATACTTGGCTGGCTAATGCAACAAAAAGGGGCTGGCCGGCTGGGGCCGGATATAATGTTCTCTGCTACAGACTGATGGCTCCAGAGCACACAAGGGGGCTCCCTGTCAATGGCTTCATATCTCAGCAAACTGTGCCAGGAGAGCACAGAATCCCCACTGGCGAGAAGCCAATTTCTGCAGCGTTTCCCAGCAGAGAAACCAGTGCTGAGAGGAATGGCCACACTATGGAAGGGAGGAGGAAGGAAAGAGGGAAAATTGATATGGGATGGGGAGTGGGGATAGAGTAAGGCTACAAAAAAGATTACATTTTACGGTGACAAATTACTGTCCTTTTAATCCCAAATCCAAAAGGCTTTATTCCCTCCATCCCCGACATGCGATCTTTGTGTAAAGCCTGGTCTACACAATTTTTGTACCGGTATAACTATTTCAATAAAGGGTGTGATTTTTAATAAAATAAAATTTAATAAAATCCCTGGTGTGGACCCAGTTATTTCAGTATAAAGGTGGTTTATACCAGTATAGCTTGTTCCCCGTTCCTTATGGGAATAGTTATACTAGCATAAAGCACCTTTATACCGATAACTCCCTCCACACAAGAGGGCTTGTGCTGCTTTAACTATACCAGTAGGTTAAAGTGGTAGAACTTTCTGGGGTAGACAAGGTGATCAAATTAGCAGCTTTTCTATAGTAGCTGAAATATGAAGCTAATTATAAAGGCAAGGCTCCCAACATATTGGCTGCTGATAGCATGCATTTATCTCCTTCAGATTTGTATAAAGGAGCAAAAATAAAGTGGTTTCTATGCCGGTAACAAAAAGCAAATTTCCTCAATGAGCTAGTGAACCGTTTAATTGTCACTTTAGAAACTCCCATCCCATTGTGCCCCACCATCACCAGTAAAAAGCTGTGAAGAACAAACATTTGCTTTTCACCATGTTTTCATAGTGCATGATCATCCTGGATTTTGACTCCCTTTTCTGGCAACACAGAAAACCTCTAAGGCGGACTATGCTAACAAACATAATCCTTTACCTACCACAGGCCTTGTCCACAGGAGGATTTTTTTCCTAACGTTTGTTATTGCTGCTCCCACCACTTCAGCTACAACCATATCAAAAGAGAGAGTGCTCATCTATGCTGGCAGGTGCAGCAGCATAGCATTTTAACCACCACAGGCCAGAGAAAAGAATTCAGCATGCACGGTTGGGGAGCAAATTTTTCAAAGCACTCAGCTGGTGCTTAGGCACTGGAGTAAATACTGAGCTTTTTGGAAAAAATCACAACAGGAGCTGAGCACTTTTGAAAGCCTGGCCACATCTCTTAGACTAGCTCTAGCCAGAGTGAGACAACATAGTGGTTACAACACTAGATTGTGTCTGCGGCCATGTCCACATTTAGAGTCCCACAATGCTAGCCCTGTTAGAGCTGACCCAGTGGCAGCAACAATGGGAAACTTCAGGAGGAAAGGATTCTAACTAATGACCTTTTGGCTTAATTTGCCGGACTGTTTCCTTTCTCTAGCTCTCTCCCTGCTTCACCAATGCCATTCTGACTATCTGCAAGACAATGACACACTTATCAGGAAAGGGTTTTAGCCTGACAAAATAAATCTCTGCTAGAGCTGTTGGGGGACATGGGGAGAAGGGGACATGATTCATAGATTTCTATTCTGAATTTTTCCTTTTTTTTAAATATCTCCCAATATCAGAATCCCTCCCCCCCCCCAGTTTCGTAGATTCCAAGGCCAGAATGTACCATTGCAATCATCTAGTCTGACCTTCTGTATCACAGACCATAGAATTTCCCCCACATAATTCCCAGAGCAGATCTTTTAGAAAAACATCCAATTTTGATTTTAAAATGGTCACTGATGGAGTCTCCACCACCACCCTTAAGTAAATTGTTACGATATTTAATAACCCTCACTGCCAAAACTGTACACCTTATTTCCAATATGAAATGGCTCCAGTGAGAGCCACGAAGCACGAAGAGCTATGGCTTGGAGCAGCAGTAATTTCCAAATACATGACCAGATCTAGAATATGTCCCCACTAGAGGGAAAAAAGCAGCTTTTTAGTCACGTTAGCTAATATGTAACTGGCATGTGGGAAAAGCTTAGTCTGGCCAAGGCAGCTGTCCCTTTAATATGTGTTCGCAGGCTGAAGTAAATCAGAAGTGTTTGTCACCAAGTGTTTACCTTGACCTGCTAACACATGTTAAAACTACAACTACCTTGTCCAGACTAGGATTTTACCATGTGTTACTTTCCATGTGTTAACATGTGGTTAAAAACAAGAAAAAAACAACCAAACCCCCCCACCTTTTTTCCTAGTGCAAACCAGGCCTCAGAAGGGAAATCTGTTACACTCAATGCTAGCCACTGACCCCCACACAGCAGGCAGGCCATACGCCTCTAATATACATGCAGTAGCTAGCATGTTAATTGTGAGGAAGAGATGGAAGCAGCTACAGCATAATAGGGAAGAATATCACGTAGCCACCTTTCCACACCAGAGCGCTGTGGGGTAGTCGGGAGCCGAAGCTTGCAGGGACTAGCCTGACTCCCTGCTCAGGCCCATTGCCTCTTGCCACAGTTTGCAGGGAGGGCCCTCCACCCTCAATGACATCCCACCCCCATCCCTTTCCTAGCCCTGGCACTGCCAGATTGCCTGCCCTGAGTTGGGCTGTGGCAGGCCAAAAAGTGGTCAGACCATGACCTGAGTGGCTCCCTCCAGCCTATGTATGCATATAAATAAATGATCTCCCATGAAGATCAAAAGCAAGCAAGGTGGAAGGACACCAACGTCCCAAACAAACACCTCATCAAGGACGCAACTGAAAAATTTATTTCACTCCCACGAAAAATGTGGTCCACTTTGAATTGCATCTGCACATCATGTGGCACATGGGGACTGGGACACAATCCTATTGGTGACTGCAGAAACAGACTTCAATCAATGTCCAAAATGATCAGACCTCAGTGGTATCTCTGCCATCCATTCTGCATTTCTTGGAGCAATTAACTGGGTTGCCAACTAGACTTGAACAGCTAACATTGCTGTTTCTAAGCCATACAGTAAAATAGTAGCATATCTACACACTGCCTGATCAGCGGGGGCATCTTGGCTTTCACTGAAAAATACCAGGTGAAATGGCTTCAATAGGAATGTCAAGAATAGCTTCAAAGTGCCTATATTTTATCCACACCGAAAGTCTTCCCTTCCCCCACATCCCTTAAGGAAAGGAGAGGATTCTTCAGCAGCCCATATGGCAAGACCTGTTTGCATTTACTCCTGTTCCTGAATAGTTTCTTTCATTTTCTTTTAAGAGAAGTTTACTCTATTTGATCAGTGTGACAAGAGAGTAACAGCTATGGTGTAGCGTTTAAAGACAGAAAAGGAGCCTGGGAAAAGAAGAGAATGAAAAACACTGAAGAGTCCTTATGTGTCCGACTCCCATATATGGTGACTAGCTCAAGGAAAGGGTTAGTGGAGGGACAAGAAAGAAAGAAAAGAAACTTTGTGACCTATTTAAAAACTGGTTGGTCTTAGAGGCATACATTTGAGGAGGGAGAAACACAAATGAAGGACCTTATCCTGGACTATTGGATTCAAAGAGTATTTTTGCTATTGACCTCAATGGGAACTTTGAGCCAAAAAGTCCCACTAAAGTCAGTGGAAGATTCCTGTTGACCTCACTGCACTTTGCATCAGAACCTAAAATTCTTCTCTTGCAGCTTTCACTGTCGTAAGACATAAAGGCTCTGCGTCTCTTACAGACCTTATACCATGTTTGTCTGCCCACACATTGGAATGACTTTAAAAGTTTCCCAGTGGAGAGAGAACGATACAGCACCACATTCTGATTATGCCCACTTGTTACCAATGAGAATAAAATAAAAATACCCCTCCTTCTCCTTTGTGCTAACAATAAACAATAAACCTCATTGACCTGCCCCATTGCAGATGCATTACTGTGAAAGCCATTTCGCCTGTACACTGACCGGAATAATTCTGTGCAAGGTAACCTGAGAGGGCTAGCATGTGGAACTCGCAATTCCACAACATAAATATACCCCTGGCTTCTATCGCAGAAGCCTTGCTTGCATGATCATTATTTAAACTTCAAAGAAGCAGTTGACAACCTTCCACAGCACATGAAGAATGCCAAAAAGATCTATTACAAAAATGATTAGTATGCAAAGTGTACCAGGGTCGTACAGGCAGCTCTTCCTTGGTAAGTTCAGTGGTGGCCTATGAAATCATAAACAAGTCATCAGTGCCTGGCCTATGTTTATAGCAAAATCAGTGGATGAAGAGTCAACATGCTTTTAATTCTATTGAAAACACATTTTTCTTGTTATTTAATACGCTATGCTGGAACTGAATGGAAGCTGGAGACTAAAAATAATCACTCCATAAAAGAATAGATCAGCTTCCTGCACTTATTAGTTATCAAGCTAATTTATCCAATTCCTTCCTGGCCTAGAATGGTAGGCGGTAAACAAGCTGCAGTCTGTTCAGAGTGTCACAGCTGCCACTGAAGTACATGTTCCCTGAGAGCCCTAATAGGAATTCTCTGTGTCAACCAGAACTCCTCTTGGGGTTCGCACTGCATGGTAGCCCTGCCAAAACCTCTCCAATGTTGGCAATGGCACAAAGCCACAGTCCTGCCCACGTACTGCAATGATTTCCATCTGAAGATTTCAATGAACTTTACAGACAATTAAGTCAGGGCCAGATCACGGCGGCCTCTGATGTTGGTGCACATGGGGATGAGAGAGAGGATAGAGCCTCCCCATGTCATGTCATTTACAGGAACCTGCACCTGCTTCAGCTGGGTCAGTTGAGCCCTTGGTATCAATGGGTGGATTTGCAGCTTTAGACAGAATAAGAGTTGACCAAGCTTAGCCTCTTTTCCACCGAGACAAAAAAGATCTTTAGTTTACAGAAAGATGGGGCCATGTATCATGATCAGTGGAACTGGAGTCTAAGGGCCTGTTCCCTGGGGGACTTATTGACAGGACGCCTGTGAACAGGGAATGCCAAGGAGTTAGGCAACTCAGCTACGTGTTCAATTCCACTTGCTCAGCTTAATCTGCGTTCGGCTTCCCTCTTTCTCAATGAAACGTGGGAACGGTGACCGAGCTGTGAGCTCTCTGCAGCACACCAGCTGGCAGCATGACCAGGGAACTTGGTCTGCAGATCCCTGGGTTTTGCACAGGCAAACCTAGCCCAGCGATGGACCGAGCAGAAGGAGGAGCTTGAGCTGGACGTAGAGCTGGCCATGCGGAAGGATTGCAAGAGAAAGGACGTGAAGCGGTTATTTTACCTTAGGGGGGAACGAGGCAGACAGGTCCGTAGCACTCTGAAAATCACCACTGCTTAAAGCCTCACAGCAGGCTTATGAGCTATTGCACCCCAAAAGCAGAACAAAACTGCGGAGCAACACAGGTTTTTCACTAGAGACCAGTCTGAAGGAGAGGAAATAGATCCGTGTTACTGCCTTTCACACACTGGCTGCTACATGCAATTTTGGGGACTCAGACCCCCAAATTTGGGACATGATTGTCTGCGGCATTTAGGATCACCACCTACAGGAGCGGCTGCTCCAGAGGGGGAATCTCACATTGGACAGGTGCTTAGAGCTGAGGCATGAAGCAGAAGCCTCAAGTGAAAGAATGAGAGCCACAGGAGACGCAACACCCCCAGAGGTACATGCGAGAGAGTGGAGGTGGCCAGCGTTGCATAACCACAGGGAGTTGCATTTCCTGTGGGTGACAGCATAAGGGGGTAGAGGAAAAGCACTCCACTTTAGGACAGCATTGCAAGGAATGTGGCGAGTTGAACCATTTTAGAGGAAGGTCCCAGACAGATTCAGTCAGACTTGTACAAGAGGTTGGAGGGCAAATCGGATGGCATGAGGACATCCTGACTTTCTCCTTGAGTCAGAGAGTATAACAGGTTCAGGCTGTCCAGACAGGAAAGCAACAAGGGATAATGCCAACCTCTTTGCATGCAACAACAGTAACAGGGAAACACCCTGTGCAATATCAGCTAGATAATGAGGGCCTCTGCCATATGATTCCTCAGAGTGAATTGGACTCAAACATACCCACTTCAAAAAGCAGATGCAATCTAATATACAATGAGAGCATAATGCAGCCCGTAGGAAAATGTGACCTCATAGTAATTAACCTGAAAAACAACAGAAAATATCAACTGACATTTGTGGTGGTGGATGGTAAGTACGACAGACTCCTCTTGGGCCATATAGCCAGATAAGCCCTGAATCTGATCAGGGTGTAGAGCAAGAGTTTTATAGCTGCAATGCAAGAAGCAAAAATGGGAGTCCCATGGAAAGTAGAAACAATTTTAGAAGTGAATGGGGATGTTTTCAAAGGCAACAGGAAAGCTATGTCTAGAAACAGATCCCACAATGGAATCTGTGTGTTTAACACAAAGGAAAATTCCAGAGACAAAACATAATCCGGTATCTAAGGAGCTCAAAAGTCTCAAGAAGACGAGCATCATAGCACCTCTATAGACCAGTACAGCATGGTGGTGGTGGTGGTAAAGAAGTGATCAGATAAATTACACACCTGCATAGACCCAAAACCACTGAACTGGGCATTGAAAAGATGCCATTATCCACTGCCCACAATTGATGACATCTTGACAAACTTTCCAAAGCCATAATTTTTACTGACTGATGTAAGGAACAGGTTTAGGCCCAGAAGAGTAGATAAAGAGTCCAGCTTGCTGACAACTTTTTCAACACCATTAGGTCGCTACAGATGGCTGCGTATGCCAATGGGAATGAGACCAGCACCAGACATGTTACAGAGAAGCCTCTCCAAAGCGCGGGCAGGACTTCCTGGGATGAAAATAAATGCAGATGGTATCCTAATTGTAGGTGAGGGACACAATGACATAGAAGCCTAATGGGACCATGACAGAAAATTACGGAGATGCAGGGACAAGAACATAAAACTCAGCCCAGAAAAAAGCACAACTTTAAGGTGCAGCGTAAGGTGACATAAACTGGACATCTGCTCTGAGCAGATGGACTGAAAGCAGATCCCAACAAGATCAAAGCAGTCAGAGACATGCCAGCTCCAGTGGCTGTGAAAGGGGTACAGTACTTCGTAGGAATGATACATTTTCTGTCCACGGTTCTGTCCATATCTAGCTGCAGTAGCAGAACACATACATCAGCTCACAAAGCAGGATGTTGAGTGAGTTGAGCAGATCCCCAACATGCATTTGACATGCTGAAACTAATGATGACAGAAGCCCCTCTCCTGAAGTATTACCAACCAACAGAGCCAGACATTTCTGTGCGATGCATTGGAGAAAGGACTGGGTGTAACTACTTTGCTAGAGCAGCCAGTTGCTTATTCCAGCAGAGCCCTTTAAGAGACTGAACAGGGGTACACCCAAACAGAAAAAGAGCTTATAGCTGTGGTATTTGGAATGGAGTGATTCCATCAGTACACCTATGGTCAGCCAGTAATAATGGAATCAGACTACAGACAATCACCGCAAAGCCCCGTCATAATGCTCCAAAGGGATTGAAGCGTATGTTGATGCATCTTCAGTGCTACTTGGCAGAGATCAGATATTGTCTAGAACAATTACTGGTATTAGCTGACACCCTGAACAGGAAATATTACCCAGCATCAGCGAGCTGGGGCAAAGAGAATAAGGACATTGAATCCATTGACATGGTGCACTGTCTCTGAGTTTCAACAGCGAAAAGGAAATTCAATATCAAGCAGTCAAGAGAGCATTAACTAGCACAGTGGCCGGAAGACGAAAGCCAAATCCTGGTAGGAGCAGAACCATATTTTCAAACTGAAGAGGAGCTGAGCGTGCAGGATGGAATCATATTTAGATAAGAGAGCTGTTGTCCCCACCTAATTACGTAAGGACTTTATGAAAAAAAATACATGCCTCACACCTGTGTATTGATATCTGTCTCAGATGGGCTCAAGAGGGTGTTTACTGGCTGAGAATGAATGCACAACTCCACTTCTTGATAGACGGGTGGGTCATCTGCCAGTCACATGATAACTGTCAGCAAAAAGAGACTCCATTCCCACATGAGCTACCCCACCACCGGGTGCCAAAACAACCCAGCACAGGCATTGATGGGACAAAGGACCAAAACCCTGCTACCAATGAAGAGGGACCTGTTGCAGCCAGAAGGATGGATATACCACTCAAAGAGATGGCCAACAATCAGAGGAGGCAAGCACTGGAGCTCAAGGCATTCCTATCGCTTGATCCTGCCCTGGATCCAGCCATTAGAGTCACACCAGAAGGCGTGAACCTAAAAGGGTTCTGAGGGGTATAGAGATCTTCACAGAACAGAGACAGAACACTGTCTGGAGGCCAACCCCCCAGGGAGAGAGGAGACTCCACAGTTGGATGAATGTTGGATGGGATGGGAACTGAGTTACTGCAGAGAATTCTTTTTTGGGTGCTGGCTGGTGAGTCTTGCCCACATGCTCGGGGTTTAGCTGATCGCCATATTTGGGGTTGGGAAGGAATTTTCCTCCGGGGCGGATTGGCAGAGGCCCCGGAGGTTTTTCGCCTTCCTCTGCAGCGTGGGGCATGGGTCGCTTGCTGATGGATTCCCTGCAGCTTGAGGTCTTCAAATCTCACTTTTGAGGATTTCAATAACTCAGTCATGGGTTTGGGGTTGTTATAAATGTGTATGGGTAGGGTTTTGTGGCCTGCCTTGTGCAGGAGGTCAGACTAGATGATCATATTGGTCCCTTCTGACCTATGAGTCTATGAGTCCACAGAAAGACAGTTCCTTAGACTTGGAGACAGACGACAGGGAGACAGAGATGGATCACTCCTGGTGTGATCGTCTGTTGAGAATAGACAACTATCTCCAGGACTACATAACCAGCTGAGTGCATGGTAAAGGTGAGACTCCAATTCGGCCATGTGCTAGCAAAGAGACACGGGGTAGGAATCTGGACATCAACTATTTGTTTTTAATGTTTATATTAAAATGATTGCAAAATTGGGAAGATAGATCATGATCAGTGGAACTGGAGTCAGAGGGCCAATGTTCTCTGGAAGGACAGTTATTGAAGAGACACCAGTGGAACAGGGAATCATTCTGGGGACTTAGACTGAAGGCAATTCAGCCACACGGACAGAGCAATCACAGGGTTTAACAAAATTTCACTTAGGCAGCTCAACTTATGTTCAACTTCATTTTTTGTGAATGAAACCGGCCAGAGCCTTGGCTAGAATATATCAACACTGCTCCATTGACCTCAGTACCTATTTATAACAGCCAATCATCTGGCACATAATGCCAAACTATTAAGGCCATTGGGTCCATAATTTAGTCCAACCATTTTCCATTTTTTTGGAAAAGGTTAAAATATGAAGGTCTGAAACAAGGGACTGTGATCATACTATCGATTTTTCAAGCAAGAACTTGTACATGGAATTTTAGCCTGAAGTGCTCTTGGATTAACACGATAGGCCCACACCAACTACAAAAAGCTACTGAGTCAATAATATATGAGTTTTTGTCAAAAAGATTTGCACATTATATTTTTGTTAACCCATTTTCAGAATGCACACTGATATCAGAATATGTATTTACCTGACACACATCATTACTGCACAGAGGTCAATGGAGTTAATCCAGATTTGCACCAGTGCCACCTTCACACAAAGCTGTCTGTTTTAAGGGTATAACTGGTGAAAGGTTACTGTAATCTGATCTGAAGTTCATGAAATATCTCACCCACCTTGTCTCTTCAGTGTAATACCTTTCATTGGACCAACTTTTGTTGGTGAGAGACAAGCTTTGGAGCCACACCGACCTATAGAAGAGCTCCATGTGGCTAGAAATCTTGTCTTGCTCACTAACAATTAGTCCAATAAAAGTTAATCCAATATAAGATATTACCTCACCCACCTTGTCTCTCTAACATCCTAGGACTGACAAAACAACAACACCATTGCCAAATACACTGAAGTCCTTTAAATATAAAAGCTCCATCTCTGAGTTTAGTAGAATTCTTTGGATGAGAGACCACGCATGGAGAAGCTGTGCTGCTATTAAATGACTGATTAGTTTATTCTGCCAAACATCTGAGGGCATCATTAGTTACACAAATGCCTTGAATTTTGATCAAATGAGCTGAGAAACCTGCTGCCATGAAACTCCATGTGAATTCTGTTTTATCAGATCTCAACATGTGTTACTCAGTGAGAGGCTCTGTCTCCTGGCTCCATCTGAAGGCCGGTCCAAGCAAGAGCTTAAGAATCATCTTCTCTCTCATTCTGGGAAACATTTTTTCTCTTGAACCCTTTTATCTCTTGATCACGTTGGCATGCATTTTCTCTTGATAGGAGACAGGGTAAAAACAGCAAGTCCTCAGGCCTAATCTGACACTGCTTGTTAAGGTATGCTGGATGCCTGGCATGAACGTGACCCATTGCTCTCTGCTGGATGAAATCAGACTTGCTCTGGTGTTTGAAACTTGCCCACTAGTGGCTGTTTTACAAGAAACAGTAGCTCTAATTACTAACAGTAAATTATCTTCTTTACAACAAGCAGAAGATACCTGTGCTTCCAAGCACAGCCCTCGTTTTCTATTTCCCACGTCCAGTGCTTGAGCCTTTAAAAAAAAAACCTGCCAACAGAGGCACAACCAGAATTTTCCTAAAGAGGGGATCCAGGGAGATGCCCCCCACCAGTAGGGCACCTGTCCTGGGTCAGAGAAGTTGGCAAGGACAGGGTGACCCATGGACATGACCTGGGTTGGCGCACAGCTGACAGAAGGCAGAGCCAGCAGCAGGCAGGTTTGCAGCCAGGGAAGGAAGCGCTTGGACGTACCAAACCCAGGCCCGCAGTCCTAGGCAGGATGCAGCCTGGACTGCACAGAAAGAGGTATCTTGCAACACAGCAGACCACCAGCGTTCCTGCTCCCAGAGAAAGCTCCGGAATCGGACTGCAGGTCCCCTCTCTGGTACTGCCCCGCCCAGGGCAGGAAGCTTGGGGAAGTGCCAGGACCTCCCCACCCAGCCCCGAGCACCGTGCCTCCAGCAGATGCTCCCAAATTAGGGGTGGATGCAGGCATCCCAGTCAGTTACCGATTGTCTGGGTGACAGGCTCCTGGCCACAGGGACATCTCACACTGCTATCTCAGGCATGGCTGGGAGGAGAATGGGTGGCTGCTGGGTCTCCCCTCAGAGCTATTCACAGGTTGGGGGGAGGGGCTGGCCCCCCCTCCCTCCTTCATTGCACCTAGAATGAACTTCAATCATAGTGAAGCACTGGCTCCCGAAGAACTGCCAGAATGGCATTCCAGAGTGTTCCACTGGAGCCCTGCCCATGTCACCTATTGCAAGTCAGCCAGCCACTGCTGTGCCAGGGTGCAAAGCCCTGAAGTGGTTACAGCTCCACACGCTAGCCAGCAGGAAATTCTGGTGCAACGGATGAAGCCTTTCCCTGCCTCTGCGTATCACGAGGCCCACTCAAGCATGGTCCCTCCAGACACCTGTCTGCTGCTGGTCCAGAAAATAAAATGCCTCTTACTAATCCCAAACCTAGGACATCAAATGTCTCGGATGCCGTCTGCCCGAATTTTATTTATGTTCTGATCTATGACGCATTATAGGAATACGTAGGTAGGGGCCCTGTTCTCAGGAGCATGCCATACACAAAAGCAATGTGGAGAAAACACGCTGCTGCCCACAGCACAGAGATGCTGTCAAGTTTCATCCTATGGCACACACTACAGTGGTATTTTACACAAGTTCCACAGAAAGTATCATGTGGAAAACTATGGGGGAAAGTGTCCCTATCAGTTTACAGATAAACCTGTGATATGACCAACACTAAGCACCAGCTTTCTCCCCATGCACCCTCTTGTGAAATGGCCAAAATCTGTGCAGTCCTCAATGAACTGGGCAAAAAATGGTTTCCAGGATACGAAACAAACACTCCCTCAGCGAAGCCTTACAAACTAAGGCAGCCTCCAGAGACATTCCTGCAGCCAACAGGGGTATAAACCCGGGACACTAGCCAGAGAGCCAGTTTCAGATGCTCAATACATATTCCAGAGTTTGGAAACAAGCGAAGCAGGCTCGGTGGGTGTCCATAACTCAGTCAATAGCGCACGGCTGGAGGAAGCACAAGAGAAAGGAACTGGTTCAGAAGTTTCACATTGCATGTGACCAGAATGCCATTGATCACTTCACTACATGACAAGGCTGCACCATGGAAACCATGCACAGTGTCATACAGAGGGGAATGTGGCTTGCTTTGTGGTGATGCAGGGGGATTAGAGGTGTCCTTTGGTGGTTTTGCTAAACTGGGGCTGGAGAGTCTCCCTTGGATCGAAACACAGAATGGGTCCTCCGCAGCACCCCTGCCCTTCCTTGCACTATGAGGTGGTCCCCGGGCAGCACCTTGCAGGGCACAGGCTTTGCACCAGATTGGAGATGGGCAGGAGGGGGCAGAGAGAGAGAGAGCAGGGCATTGATAGTGCTTCTCAGCACTATCCTTTAGCTGTCCTTCCCAGAAATATCCCCGCCAGACATCCAAGCAAGGGTTACTATTGCTTGACTCCCTCTGGGTACCCCCATTGCTGCTGCAAGACAGTTACATGATGGCTCCGCTCAGTGGCAAGTGGGCAAGTATCGTTGCTAGAGGCATGCTCCCAGGGGAAAAAGGGAGCCACCTTATGCAAATGGCTCCTGCCTCTACAGATCAAAGGAGTAGGGGCCCTTCCTCACAAAGCACGTGGAAGGCTTTGCTCCCTGCAACTCCACAGGACCTCACCCCTTTTCCATGGGAGGGGTTGCTAGGCATGAAACCCCCGCCAAGCAAAGGGAACTCCCCTCCTGTAGCTTGCCATGGGAGAGGGCAACCTTGCTGGCATAGAGCAATCCAAAAGAGTCCACAGGGGTCAGCTATCTGTATTGAAACACAGTGTGAACCCCCAAGGGAAAACTAACCCCCGAGCTGGGTCCTCCTTTCTTATTGCCCTTCCAGCATGAGAGCACGCGCAGCACTCTCACCTCAGAGGAGTATTTTCATTTGCCCTTGTTCTGAGCTTCCTCTGGACCCAGCAGAGCTTTGCTAGCAGACACCATTTTGTGGCCTGGAGGGAAGAGGGTTTGTGCCTGCTGTTATTTATTGTCTCACGTCACACCATCTGGTGCTAGAAATGCAGAACAGCAGCTTCCCACCAAAAGAAATCAGGAACTGCTCTTGTAGTAGTTTTTGTTGGTTAGCTCCAAATCTGCTCTAATGTCCTTGTGTTTCTGGGCAGTTGGTGTAGGCAAGACCTTACTTCCTTCTGGCCTGTGGAAGTTAACAAGGCAAGTTGTTTTTAATGGTCCCCAATAGCTACACAAGGGCCAGAGTTACAAACGGTTATAGTGGATCATAGTATTGCCAACGTCAAGCATTCAAAAATCATGATTCAGGGCCCCCCGAAAATCAGGCAATTGACTTAAAAATTATGAGGTTTTCTTAAAATTATAAATTCTTTTTCATTTACCTTCTGCTTTCTGAGCCTTTAGGTCATGTTTGCTTCACTTTTTCAAGATTTTCTCTAAAACAATGAGGGCCAGAGACTCACTTTTAAAAAAAGTGAAAACCGATTCTTATGTGATCTCTTGACTACAGAGCTGAGGCTCTAAGAAAGAGACCAAAAATAGCAGGATTTGCAATAATGACAGAGTTGGCAATCATATTGCAAGCTCACTCCCCCCTCCCACAACTTTAGTGCCTATTGTGATGTCTCTCTTTAAAACTCAGCTACAAACAAACATAACAAAAAACCCAACAGACTTATATGACCAATTAATAAAATGCAAATAGAGGACCCCAAGGGCAAGCAAACTAAACTGCCTTAGCAAAAAGAGGATCATTCTGCCTCTTCTTGGACATCTGTCAATGGCTATCTCTGGAACTCAAGGGCTTTCAGAGCACAGTGACCACTTCTCAAAATTAAATTTGTCCCAAAAAGGGAACCTTAAATGACCAAGTGCAAAATGGCAGCATTTTTGCTTTCATCCACTAATTTTGTAATGATACCCAAGCATAGCCATGCTCCTCAGAACATGGTAGTATAGTTCTAACCAGCCACTACATGAGTCATGGCTAATAGTACATAAAGAAGTGGAGAAAAACTGCACCTCCTTTGCTGCCAGAGAAGCAGCAGCTGTATATGAATGTGATGACCTGTGAGGGGGGGCTATCTGGCTGGGATGGAGCAATCCAAGTGGAAATTATTGTGTGTCATATCAGGGCATACTTCACCACTGGACATAATTGTCATGTGAGAGGCTGTACAAGAGGGATGGTGTGTTATTAGTTCCTGAGTGTAGCCTGATTTTGGGTGTTTAGTAATCTGAATGGGGTTATGGGATCGCCAGTTGATCTGACCAGAAGATAATGAGGTTCTTGTCCTGGAATCAGGCTCCAGAAGAGTTGTATAGGGACCCCAGGTGCATGATAGAAATGCTCACACTGGTAGCCAAATTTGGATAATTTTATAAGCTTTTTTTAAAATAACATATAATGACAAATGACTGATTGAAAGAAAATGGATAATGGATAGAATTACAGTCTTATTTTAGAGACTCATAATATATATCTACATATCTATATGGTATGCTTTGGATTCATGTACTCACACCCTTCCCTGATGACCTGGTTGAGAGAGATGTCCAGTTCCTCAACGCTTAAGTAGGGGGGTGGAGTAGGCAGTGCTCAAGAGCTAAGAGCTATAAGGCTAAGATTAACACTACAAATAATACTAAATATAAATGAAGAACATAAGCTTAACACTCACTAAAAGAAGCTTCAAGAAGGATTAGCTGACAATCGCCCCAAGTAACATGGTTTGCCCCTTTTTATGCCCAAGCAACATGGGTCCTCCTTCTAAGTCCAAACTTGGATTCTTCACCCCCAAATTGTTAGGGTACACTTATTCTAGAGCCTGGCAGGTTTGTGCGTATCAATGACATAACAACATCCTTTCCAGATGGTTCATTTAGCTCACCTTTGTTATTTCTGGCCCTTCTGTGGGTTCTGTGGTGTATCTGTGAAGTTTACTCAGGGCATAACCTGAGTTTTGATGTCTCCTGACTGATCTAGGGTAAAGGTTATAACCATATATGTCTGATCCTTTAACTCATCATTACTTATCTGGGCCAAAGGTCTCGAACATATGTATGCTAACTGCCTTAGCTTTCATACAGGATGTGGCCTGTAAGGTAGCTTGCATTACAGCTATAATACTTTAATATGAATCTATGATTTTATTATAATAAAACAACAATACTTAAATTGATAAGGAAAGATATATATAGCTAGATATGTATAAGCAAGCAAGCAGGCTAGTCCTATAGGCTACATGAGCTGGTGAAGTTATGGGACCAATCTCAGTGATAACACATCAGAGAAACCAGCCCTTTTAGGGTTCCTTATTATCAAGTTTCCTTGAATAAAAAAAGGTCTGTTTATTGTGAACGTCGCAACTGGTGCTGGAGTACCCTATATGGACATTCTTCTACAGGAAAAGACAGACTATTCTTCTGTGCAAGAATTATGTCAATGGCAATTGTATTTTATAATCGAATTAGAATAGGAATGCTGCTGTCATTTCATTCCAACCCATGTTCAGTCCTCTGTGTTAATATACATTACGTATATTGTGCCTGCCATAAACTATTGTCTGCATACAGCATTATTCCCAGCGTCATGTTACTGTATTTTAATAGAAATATGTCCTGCTGTAATTATGTGGTGTAATGATCTTGAGGGTTCATTAAAGACCACACTGTTGAATGAGTAAGGAATAGAACTTTAATAACACAGACAGGAGTGATTCTCAGGTGTGCAGCTGACAGCAGCCATGTTAGATCTGATGTAGGGCACATCTCCCAATTCACACAACACTGGCCCATGCTACGGAGTGTCTCTAAATCAATCTTCCATAAGCATATCTCTACATCTCCCCTCCTAAGAAAAACAAGTTAACCCTTACATACAAATAAAAACCTATCTAATGACACATGCACTAACATTTAATAACACATAACAATGCACTAACATCTAATAACATATAACAGCTATCTAATAACACATGCATTATGCAATTCCATAAACTCAGTACCTACAGAGGAGAGATTACTAGCACATCACTCCCAAGTGAGTCTTTTCCACCCACTTTCCTCACATATCCTAGCAAGTCTCTATGAGTCTTTCTGGACGTTTGATCACCCGATTAGATCTTCTCAGAACCAGCCCTTCATTCAAGTCTGAGTTCTCATTCCCTGACAGTTTCTTCACCACGTGTTGATGATACCGGATCAGTCAGAGGAGATATGCTGGACTCTTTCATGGTGTTGGAACTCTGTGGGATAACTCATAGATCCTGTCGATAATGTCGAAATGTGTCCCCTTGGTCTGTCTGAACCACATAAGACCGTGAATGTAGCTGTTCTTTAATGGTACCCTTTTGGCCCCAAGTATTAGAGAGGTGATTTCTCAGGCACACAGTATCACCTGGGTGAAGAGATGGGAGATCACAGACCCTTCTGTCAAAATAATATTTCTGCTTCCACTTCTGATTTTCTTTCGCCTTCCGAACAGTGACATTGTTCTGAGATCACAGCAAGTTATCAATAATAGGTAAATTAGATCTGATCCTTCTTCCCTTTAACAGCTGAGTTGGAGAAAAAAGCCATTCTCCAGGGATGTACTTCCGTAGACCAGCAATGCTTTATACATATCACCCCCCACTGTCAAAAGTCTTTTTCATCAGGTTCTTTACAGTCTGTATAGACCTTTCCACCAATCCATTTGACTGGGGGTAATTTGGACAGAAGGTTTCATGATGAAAATCCCAATCTGAGGCAAATTGCCTAAATTTTGCGCTGGAAAATTGTGGAAAATTCCTTTCATGCCAGCGATCACTGACTTACTATTAGTACCATGCAGTGTTCAAATTTCCAGATACGGAGAGTAATAATCAGTGATTATTAAGTAATCCTTTGAATGCCAGGTAAATAAATCAGCACATACCTTCTCATAAGGCCTTTGTGGAGCAGGAGGGGGTCTCAGAGGCTCTGCCTCTTGACATGGTTTGTATTTCAAGCATGAAAAGCAGTTTCTTACCACATTAGTGATGTCGTGATTGATCCGCAGCCAATATAGCACCTCTCACGCTCGTTCTTTGCACTTCTCAATGCCTAAATGACCCTCGTGGATCTTCTGTAGCATTTCTTTTCAGAGGCTCAGTGGAATTACGACCTTACCGCACTTGAAAATCACCCCATCTATCACGGTCAGTTCATGTCTGCAGTTTCAATAGTCTCTTACATTTAGACAGCAACTGCTTACTACTTCAGGACACCCTTTAATTATCACTTCTTTAAGGATTCCCAGTGATTCATCTTTCTCCGTCTCCTCTCTCATTTGTTGCAATCTCCTGTTACCTATGGGAATCGATCTCACACTCATATCTACATAGGCTTCCATCTCTGTCTCCAGTGTCTTCTCAGGTGCCATGGGCATCAGTGCTCTACAAAGTGCATCTGCTGTGAACATAAATTTATCAGGCATGTAGATCAGACAAGTCATACTTCTGCAACTCTATCATCATTCTTTGAATCCTTAAGGTACATTCATTTAGTGGTTTGCTAAATAATGCAATCAGGGGCTTGTGGTCTGTTTCAACTTCAATTGTCTGTCCATAAATATACTGATTGAATCTCCCACAGGCAAACAAGATTTCTAAAAGCTCCTTCTCAATCTGTGCATATCTAGTTTCTGCATCAGTCAGTGATTTGGATGCATATGCCACTGGTTGCCAGCAATCCTCATGCTTCTGTAAAATCACTGCAACCCAGACTGTGATGCGTCCCCTGAAATCTTAATAGGGCTTTCTGGTGCATAGAACTTCCATACTGGTTCTTGCATCAGCTGTTGGTTTAAACCTTCCCATGATTCCTTCTGTGCAGCAAGCACCCCAATACCATTCATTTTTATCCTCTAGACGTTGTCTCAACGCTGCTGCTTTGGCAGAAAGATTGAGTATGAATTTTCCAAGATAATTAACCATTCCCAGGAACTGTTGGACATCTTTCTTTGGTTGGGGACATGGCATCATTTCAATGGCTGAAATCGTCCTCTTATCAGGTTTCACACCTTCATGGGAAATCATGTCCTCTACAAAAGTCAGTTTTCGAACTCCTAAGAGACATTTGTCCCTATTTAGTTTGAGGTTTGCAGCAGTAGCTGCATCCAGCAGTTGACGAAGTCGACGATCATGCTCCTCTGTCGATGAGCCCCACATGATGATGTCATTCATGGAGGTGTCCGCACCGCTAATATGTTCATAGATCATGTGTAGGGTTTTGTGGTGTATTACTGGTGCTGAAGCTATAGCAAAGGGTAACGTAAAAATCTGTATCTTCACAATGGAGTGTTAAATGTGCATAATTTTGAGCTTTCCTCCATTAATTTTAGCTACCAAAACCCTGAGGATGCTTCCAGTTTACTGAAATATTGAGCATTTGCATACTGAGCCATAATCTCTTCTCTGGTTGGTAGCTGAAATGTTCTCTTTGTAAAGCCTTGTTGAGATCTCTGGGATCTAAGCATATGCATAGCTGGCCTGTACTTTTTTCCATGACGACTGGGGAGTTCACCCATTCTGCTGGCGCCTCTAATTTTTGTATTACATGCATAGCTTCCCTCCTTGCAAGCTCAGCCTTGAGTTTATCACAGAATGCAAATGGCACCTTCCTACACGGATGAATAACTGGAGAGACCTGTTTGTTTATTCAGATTGTATGTTCACCCTGCAAGCAACCCAATCCCTGGAACAGGTCTTGATATTCCCGAAAGAGTGCCCCATAGCCAGGTGCAGTATAATCTTGTAGTGAGAGCACCCTTTTTAACCAAATTGAGGTTCTCACATGCAACCAGGCCCAAAATTGGTGTCACCTCCTGTGGCATTACAATGAAACGGAGCCTGTATATCGTGTTTTTATGGTTAATGCTAGCCAAGCATTGTCCCTGCACTGGTATATTTATTCCTGAATACCCAGTTACTTTTATGTTTGTTGGTCCCAGTTTAGATCTTATTTTCAGTCTCTCATGATCTTGTGGAAATAGAATATTAACCTGTGCTCCGATGTCCAGTTTCAGTGGAATGGCTGTTCTATTCACTGTCGGAGGCTGTATCCAGTCCCTCTCATCAGGCTTGCTTGATCCCAGTACATCTACAAAAAACTCCTCAGTCACATTATCAGTAACTAACTGCATTTGACTTTTCTGCCTTTGGGATCTGCAGCAGTTTGCAAAATGATAAAGTTTCTCACAGTTATGACAGAATTTCCCATAGGCAAGACATTGGGGCCATGTCGTGATCCACATTTGCCACATAACCATCTAGACTCAGTCTTCCCTTTAGCAGGGGTTGGTTCCACATTGTGATTTGAGCCACTCTGGCTATATGCTGCTTTCCTCAGTGCATGAATAGCCCGTTCTGGTGAATTCGGCTGTTTTACTTGTGTTTTTACCATTTTGGTGGCCCTTCATATTTGGAGAGCTTCATTCAAAAATAACTCTTCCGCTCTGAGCAGTCTTTCCCTTAACACATTGTCTGCAATGCCACAAATGAGTCTGTCTGAGATGAGATACTCTGTCAAGCCACCAAAGTTACAGGTTTTACTGAGTTTCCTTAATTCTGTGACATATTGCTATATAGTGTCATCCGGTTTTTGTGTGCATGTAAAAAAATCTATACCTCTCAAAAGTCACATTCCTTTTTGGCATATAGTATTCCTCAAATGTAATCAGTATTACATGTAAATTCAATGTTTTCACCTTCCTGTAACTCAAAGTTATTATAAACATCCAGTGCCTCCTCCTCAGCAACATGTAAAGATATAGATGATTTTAGGTTTTCATCTTTGTTCTGTGCCCCAATGGCAGACAAATACAACAGAAATCACTGCTTACACCTTATCCAGTTCTTTGCAACATTGCCTGACATTTGCAGAGTTGAAGGAGGTTGTAAAACATCCACTTTGAGAGCTTTTACTTACTTGCTGAAGGCTTTGTCTTTGTTTTCAGAGATTCCAAGTGTTTGTCTGCATTTTCAGTTGCAAATGGAGTTTTCCTCCATATCCTTGTTGTTTCCAAACTCATTCACCACTTCTCACACCATGTAACGAACTTGAGAGTTCATTAAAGACCACTATTGAATAAGTAAGGAATAGAACTTTAACAATACAGACAGGAGTGATTCCCAGGTGTGCAGTTGAGAGCAGCCAGGTTAGATCTGATGTAGGGCACATCTCCCTATTCACACGACTCATCCCATGCTAGGCAGTGTCTCTAAATCACAGTCTTCTACAAGCATCTCTCTACACATGGGGCAAGGTATTCAGGGCCCTACACTGCCATTGGTTTTTGTTTAGAATCCCCATTGAGATGGGGAGATGGCAGGATATAGCCATTAACATTGCTGGATTTTGACTTTTCATCCCAATTTGAGATGAAAACAAAATTTTGAAATACTGGAATTTCCTGAGGCTGGAATGTCCCATTTTCAACCATCTCTACTCACAGGCCATGTCCACAATGGGAAAATGTATTACATTAACAGATGGGTTAACGAATACATTAATACTGTGGCTAGTATGAGGTGAAATATAATGCATCATCTAGTGCAGTCAGGGACAAGCAGTGTTTAAAAATGTGTTCCCCTGAGGATGACCCATGTTTATAACAAGGGTCATCCTTAGAGGAAGGCGGTTAAAATCAAACAGTTGATGCATTTTAAATCTAACAATCCTTGTCTACACCAGCTCAGATTGTCAAAGGAACAACAGAGAATTTGAATGTGCTTCAGGTTCCTAACTCCCTTGGGCTCCTTTGAAAATCCCAGTCACTAAGGGCAAAATTGTGTTTAACATCATGCTAGGTGACACATTTTTAATATTTCCCAGTGTAAAGGAGCACATATTTAAAGGTATACTGTAAATTGAACCGTAACCCCTTACATTGCAAACCACCTAAGACCCAGAAATCAGGCCATAAATATAGATGCTGGTCCTCTCCAGTGATGGACAGGAATAGCATTATTCAGTGGTGCTCTTAAGATCTCTCTCGAATGGCTCATCTACATGGCGTGGCCAGGTGTACTAATGGGATGTGATTTCTAGCGCAACAACATGTTGCATTCTTACTGGCCCTTTTGGACGCTGCTGCACACTAAAAGTTCCTTAGGGCATGTTAACATACGCAGATAGTGCACAACATCTTGGTGCGCTTTCGAAATCACATTCCTGTGGTGAACATTACCATGCCCGATAGGCAAGTCCCAAGCTTTTCTAGCTCCCAGTTCTGCTGCCATCAGATGATCTTGAGGGGGGGAGGAGGGTAAATGTAAATAGTAATTAGGATCTGAAATATTTTTTTCAATATGTCAAAAAGAAAAGTATCGCTGTGAGCCTGATCTCCTCTTAAAGTGGGCGTAATGCCACTGAATTCAATAGTGTTACACTCATGTAAAGCAGGAGTAAGTGGGAGGGGGATCCGGCCCTGTAAGTTTACCTGTTTTGTGAATATGTATTTTGCTCTTGCCGTGTTTTGTTATTTTTCAGAACTGGTCCTGCCTTTGAATGCATGGCTGCACCGTAATGCCTTGTGGAAGAAAATCTGGCGCAGATAGAGGGTTATTGCTCTTCTACTAGCAGGACTCCAGGAACTGCTTCGTACTTTAATATAGTGGTTCTCACCCCCACGGCCCAATCAGCACACAGCTGTGGCCCATGTGACATCCTCCAGGCCACACAGGTACTATAAATATTGTGTGGATGTGGCCCACATACCACATAGAGAGCTTCATGTGCAGCCCACGATGTTAAATAGATTGAGAACCACTGCTCTACTACATCCTGTGCACTAGACTAACTTCCAGCTATTTTGGAGTTTTTCATGTTATAATATGCTAGCCTTAAAGGGACGCTGTTACGATTCTCCCCAAATGATTCAGAAGCCTACCCAGGGCTGATAAACATAAATCTCTATATTTTTTTTCCTGCTAAAAAGTCGGTCACTATTACAGTCCTGTAGACTTTCTCCCTGGTTGCCTTCTATTTCTGTGATCATATTCAAAAGACTTTTCTTCCACTATGTTTTTGCAATGGTGTTAAAGAAGTCTTTGTTTCAAAGGTTTTTTTAATAGACTGCTATGATTTGGAGGCATTTTACTATCAGCAACTTTTGTGGCTTTGGGCATCTTTTCCTTGCATACTGTTCTTGCTTGTTTTCTTTGCTGGCATCTCTGAATGACCCAAAATAGAAGGCTGGTTCTGTGATTCTCTGATAATGCCCATCCAGAGTGCTTCTAACAACAGTTCTGCTTTTATTTTGTATATGTTTACCACCAGAACTTTACTGGCACAATGAGTCTCTGCCTTTTTTAATGAGTTTTTATCTTTTCCCTTTTAAAAATCCATTAAGAATTTCCTGAACCTTCAGAAGTTCCTTTTCAAGCACTTTCTATTCAGTCTGCAAGAGCTTGAAATCTTGATTTGACTTTGTCTTCCAGCTTCTTCACTTCAGCTTTTCAATTTCACAGCGTCACTTTTTGTGCATTCTTCTTCTCTGGGAGCATGTTCCAGATAAAGCTGCAGGTATACTCAAGAAATCTCTTTCTCTTCTAGTTCTGCTTTCCAGTCTCTGCTGTTCTGATAGGTCTGCAAGCATGTAGATGTGTTCATCTTTCTTTCAGTCTGTATTGTTTTCTCTTGGAGTCACTCTCTGCCCAACAGAGTTATGCTTTCCTTGACATCCGCCAAGTGCATAACCAATGGATTTTGGCATCATAGGATTACAGGCTTGCATGATATACACATAGGCTGTATATTGTTTTCCGTGGTCACAGCTGGTGACTCTACCACTTCCGAAGCTTGTTCAACACCCAGCAACCTGTTCAATATAAGCTCTGACTCACTAAGAACTGTCCTGGGAAGCTTTGTTCATGAACACTTTTCATCTTGCTCTTATATTCCATAACATCAAAATTACATGTAAGTGCTAGTGGGCATAGTCAGGAATTCAAACTGATCACTGCCTCACCTGCTTATTGCCTTGCTTGCCTGAAGACAAATGTTTCATGCACCACATTCTTTTTCCGGAGAGGCAAGACACTAGAGGCTGTTTCAAGGGATCTTTACCTCTGCCAGGGGTTTTATGGGGCAGGGAATCATAAGTGACATTTACCTCCTCACCCCCATATTTCAACCACACCAAATGCAGCTTGTCATTTGGGACTTCCGAGTCCACACTGCAATCAACAGCTTTCTGTAACTACTTGTCCACTGCTGCCATTGTTGATCTCCATCCTCGGGTACGCGGAGCGCTGTGAAAGTGGGTTTGTACCTTTGTTGGTTGGGTTTTGGGGGGGAAGAAAGGGAGTAACTCGTTTTTCCTAGTTGCATGTTTACATGGTTTTCTGTCAGATTTTTATCTGACTTGCCGCTGTTTTACGTACTTTGGTTGCTTCAGACTTTATGTCCCTCCTAACATGCTGAGTCTGGGTAACAGTTGCCCTTATCAAAGATGGCTGCCTCACATTTCTTGCTAGCTTCTCTCACCCTCAGCGAACAAAGGCACTACACTTCCAGTCCTGCCGGTACTTTGGTTTACTTCACTACAGTTTCACACCTGTGAGGAAAACAAAGTTTTTGCCACGTTTCTCCTTGTGGGCTGAGGAAATATATACCTGTGGCTGTGGGGCAGTTTGACTGCAGCTGTGTGAAGGTTCAGTGCTGGATTTCTTCTATGGTTATGATCCTTTTATGCTTTATGAGCAATTCTGTGGTTCTCAGATTACAATCTTGGGGCCAGATCATTACACAAAGCAAAAGGGAGGAAGAAAAGCTCCACCACAGTCGCTGTCCCTGCCGGCATTCTGGCTGCCTTAGAGCTGGAGAAGCTACAATGCTTTCAGGGAGCCAGATGCCAGAGTTGGCACTGCAACTCCCTTTCAAAGTGTCTAGCCTGTGCTCTCCCCCACCCATTAGCTTTGGTTTGTCAGCCAGTGCACTGACCCCTCCCTTCTGGAGAGCCTAGCATCAACACTGTGGTACCCTCCCTTGTGCTCCCGGTTTGCAAGCACAGAGACGGTGTCTGTCCCTTGCACAGGTTCACAAGAAGGGCTCCTTGCACCCTCTCTTTTCTCTTTCACAACTATGCAGGCCAGCCCCAATTTGCATTCAAATTGGCACATCCCTAGAGGTCTGGCTACACCTCCCTCCATAGACTAGTAGACTAACAGGATAGATTCACAACAGCTACATATGACTTCAGCATTGCTAGCTAAGACCCAGGCTGCAACTGACTGTGAGCAAGGCCCAATTCCAACTCTGGGAACCATGAAGCAACATGAAGACACATGTCCCTTGAACAATGGCAGCATCCTTGTACCCCTGAAGGCAGTGATGTTCCCCCTCCTCCTCACCCCTGAAGCAAGGCTCTTAAGAGGAGGTGGGGAGGGGACAAAATGGATTTTGCCTTTCGGTCACCTCGAGACAAACACTAGTTTTAAAAGGTTCAGCCTGACAGACAAATGCTTCAGAATGAGGGTGTGAAAATGGGGGATTACTAGAAAAGACACAGTTTCATAATCTTAGCTATAATATCTAGGACTTACCATTCTCAGTCCAGTTCCTGAGAAGGTCTGGGCATACAGCTCCCGCTGTAGAAAGCAGGCCAGGTTCTGTGCTCAGCCAGCCAATATCGCTCTGGAGCAGCGGCACTCACTTCAGTGACATACCTGGGGCAGCAGCCAGCAAGGGAAGCCCTGGGAGTGGGACTGTGAGGACAGGGAGTTGGGAAAGAGCCACAAAGGAGGCAGCAGAAAGGCACAAGGAGCCTGATTTTTTACTTCCTTACAACCCCATGCTATCACTTACACCTGTGCACGTTCAGTGGCCCAAATGGGTCCCCTAGCTTAAGTGAGCAGAGATTTCTGGTTGAGGAGTCTTTCGCACCATTCACCTGGCACGGCTGTAAATGACAACACAAGGCGGGGAGCAATGGAGGGCCAGGCTCAGGCACGCTGCACAGATGGGCCTAGCCTCCAGCAGATCCCCCAAAACGACCTCCCCGGTTTTCCTACAGCAGAGTTCACGCAGCGCATAGCGCCCCATCGCCTGACAGGAGAATTCAGAAGAGCTCCACAGGAGGAACCTCAGAGTTCTCCGCCCGCCCCCACAAACACACAGAAACACAGCCCTTTTGTGTCCCTCTCATGAGAACTTGGGGGAAGGGCAGCCTGGGCGTGAGGTGATGTGGAGATGTCAGGATGGCCGTCAGAAGGGAGAGAGAGCTATGGCGTTCGTTACAAACTGGGCTGTTCGGGGGGCCCGGATTGATGTGGTGCTGGTGATCAGAAGTATGTGAGTAAGGAATACCTTCATCCCCCTCTTCACCAGCACTGCCATGGATAGGCAGCCCTGGACTCGGCCCACAAGAACATTCAACAACAAATACAATGCATTACTTTTTTGTAGGCTGGAGAAAGGGTGTCACCTCTGCACTCGAGAAGGGATTCAGTCTCTCCCTAGAGGTAGGGCAGCTTTCAGCAAATTGAAAGCTTTTGTTGACTGAAGAACCGACAATCCTACCAGGTGCTCTGCACCTCATGAGAGGCAAGCTCCCACTAACGTCTCTGGAAGCTGAGAGCGTTCAGTCGCCCTCAGCACTTCTCAGGACTACGCCCAGTCATTGTTTTCCCTTTTAATTCCCCCAGCGCACACACACAAACACACACGTATTGGGGGTTTGTTAAAAAGTTCTTTTAACTTCTTGCTTCCCCTAGCATTTTGCCCTTTGCTTTGCCGTTTTAGGTCTGGGTTATTGCTGCAGATGGGAAAGCTGGTCTGTAGGAATCTAGAGGTCTTGCAGTGACCTGTGACCCCCTCCAATTGCAAATTCAAGCATTTGATGTTTAAATCTTGCATGACGAAGCATGGGATGGTTTTGTAGAGCGCACCAATTTTTTTTCCTTGGCATCTGCACCTGCTGAGAAAGAAAGCTCCAACATTGAAGGGGCTTTTACCTCGGGGTGGGTTGGGGAGGCCAGATTATGTAAACAACTTGTCTGTCTGAAAAGCGGGGGCTTGACAGGTCCCATGTTGTCAAATGACAATTGTGCCTCCTTGCATTTCAAAAGTCACGCTCAGATGGTGTCATCTGAAACCCTCTGGGTAATAGTAGCCTTTTGAGGTTATGATATCTCTGGATAGAATTCAATAAAAGAAATTCACTTTCAATTGAAGCACTGGAGCACTGCCAGACAGCCCCAACAATGCATGATGTCTCCAAAGAAAATTGGATTGATCCCCTGTTTTTTTTCCTTCACTTTTCTATTTTTTTTTTTTTGCCCATCTATTTTTGTGTCGAACCTTGTTCCTAGGTTACTTTTTGATATTTCCTCTCCCAATAGCTGAGGATTCTGAAGCATTTAAAAATAAAACTCAGGACTTAAATAGCAGCAGCTAATAGAGTGACACAGACGCCAGCAGCAGCAATGACAAGTCTCTCTCAAAAGCTGACCTTTGCCATATATGCAAAAGAAAATAGAAAAGACCCCTGCTTTAGGTAAGGCTGGATATTATTGCAACTCCAGCTTTCTATTGCTTGTTAAAAGGACTGGTTTACTTATTGTTTTTGAAGCCAAGGGTAGGCAAAAGCTCACAAAACCTGCCCAAATGCCACAGGCTAACTGTTGGCTTTTTGCTTAGGTTGTCACTCACGTTGCCAAGTTTATATTTTGGGGTTTGGCAAGCGCTCTAATTGTCTTTCTTCTCTTGCTTTTGATCATCCAAGCAGACTAACATGCGGGTGAGTGGGGGGGGGAGGGACGGAATTGGGGAGAGGTGTCAAACATGTGGAAACACTCATTTTCTTCATCACATTCTCTAAGTCATCTTCTTGATCTACCTCCATCGCCTTTGTTTTAAACACATTATTTCCTCTTGGCTACCAATCAATTGGAGTGTGTTGAGAAAACTGGATGATAAAAACAAACACCTTGAAGTTAGAGAGAGAGTGTTTATGTGTGTGTGCCTCCTGTCTGTTCATTCCCCCTGAAGCTCTGGTACTGATCACTACTGGAGACAGCATACCGGGCTAGGTGGACCATTGATCTGAGGCACTATGGCAGTTCTTATGTCCTCTTTATAACACCCTTAATTTATCTGAAGACTATCACCTCTCCATAATCTCATTGTCTGAGAGGTGCGTGTGTGTGTGTGTTATCTTGTTATACCTTAGACTTTAATATGGGGCTCATTTGTTTGTGGTTTTTTATTATAGTATTTAAATTCAGGATGGGTTTCAATTCCTTCCCTGCAAACATCTACCACATCTTTCCCCTTTCTGTATGAGCAGGCCACTCTACAGAACAATTTTTCTTAGTCTCACTGTAATCAGATTCATTTTCACTCCTGCAGTGAGTGCAGTTCAATCTGCTGTCTTGTCATCAGAAGATTTATAGACCATCCTGCATTTCCATACAGGCTGTTTCCGACACACCTGCATCGACTCACTTTCTACACACTTTTGGCTCACTGTATAAGCCCTTTCTTACTGTCTCCATTTCCTAATTATTTTGGAGACACCACACATACAAAGGAAAAATGGTAGAGTAACAGTAGCCTAGCCTTTTTTCCCCTAAATATTATAATCCTTATTTGTGTATACACGGCTCAGCTGTTAATCTACTTTGGGCCAGATTTACTCACAATGGTGATCAGTTACTCCCTCAAGAAATCCTACTGAAGTTAACAGAACTTCTTGGTTGAGTAACTGCTCATCTATATAAGTAAGACATTCACACTCGGGCCCTTTAAAAGCAAACCCAGATGCAGCCTCCTTGCATACAGGCCAGTTTGGCTTTAAAACAATATTAGTAGAATGGTCATAAAATCGAAGGGTTTTCTGAATAATTTCAAAAGAAATGAAAAATATTACGGATTCCCCCTCTCCCCAGATTTTAGGTAGAGATTTTCCATTTTTCAACAAAAAAAATTAAAACTGAACATTTCACTGTTTTTTGGATGCTTTTGGTTTTTAAAAAAAGCTGAAAAGTTTCAAGTTTTCACTGAAAAACCAGAACGTTTCAAGAGAAAGAAAACTTGCCACAGACAACACTCACTTCTGAAAACACCATTTTTCAAGAAGAAATAGTCCAACCAAAAAAACCTGACCAGTTCTAGAACCAAATCATTTGCAGGAAAGACCTTTCCCCTCAGAACCTACACATAGACTTTTAGTGCCTGTAAAATACCAGGGGAATTTCAGAATGCAATAACAGAGATCACTGTCAAAAGCAAAAAGGCCATAATCGAAATTTGCATGAATCTCAGAAGCAGACCTATTTTCGTTACCTTCTTTTGATATGTGAAAAATTGAGAATCAGCAACCAGGAAGCTGTCTGTCATTTTAAGCAAATGTTTGCAGTGTTGGTCCTAGCATATGAGATAGACAAGGCAGGTAACGTCATATCTTTTATTGGACCAGCTTCCGCTGGAGGAAGAGACAAGCTTTCGAGCTTCACAGGTCCTGGCATAGCTATGCTAGTAAAAGCCCTAGTATATAAATGTGTCTTATAGCAGTATAGTTTATTTCAGTTCCCAAACCAAAATAAGCTAGACCAGCATAAACATTTTTCTACTGATATGATACAGTCGGGAGGGTTGTGACTTTAACTATGCCAGTACCATTAAAATAGCAAAAGTGAAGTGTAAACAAGTAACTAATGTCTCCCCCAGTCCTCCCACTTAGAACTGCAGGTGATAAGAAAATTAATTATTCTCATAATGGGGAAGAACTTAAAGGGTTGTCTTGGAAGTACAATTCTCACTGCAGTAAGATTGATGAATTTCTTGGGACAATAGTGCTGTGACTGGTGAGCGGTCAGGACGTTTTGCACGCCAGGAGCAAACTATTTCCTCATTTGGAAGCGAGTCATCACAGCCAATGGATACTGTATAATTTACAGTGCCTGTACCCAGGAGGCCCAATCCTCAAGTCTTTGGGAGTTTCAAAATCAATGGCAGTTAACTCAGAACTAATCTGGGTGGATTTGCTCTGGCTGTTAAATCATTTCATGGACTCCTCCCTATCTCAAATATAATTTAGAGAAGCAAATAAGTATTTTATATCTTTACCATTTTTGCTCTGACAGAATTAATTCAGGCCCTGAGATACATTCACCTCACACAACTCAAACAAGTTTTCAGTGTACTTACAGAATGAAGGCAGCAGTAGTACTAAGAATATGGTATTTTATACAAAGTTAAGACATACGCTACCCCAGAGACCAATCTAGACCCCTAAATAACAGGTCTAACCTCCATCAGCCTAAGGCGTGAGAGTCCTGGGATCATTTCCAAACATAGATCTCCTCCTTACAGTGCTACCATTAGGATTGATGCTGTTCCAGACTCTAACCTGAAAAGGAGTTTTTAAAAGCCTCTAATTACACTTGTTCTGCCTTGCACAATTGTCATGAAAATTAACCAGGCCAGACATAAAATCTACTCACCTAACCTCTCTCATCAGGGTAATGATCATGCAAAAACAAATTATATCCACCCATCAAAAAATCTACTTGTCCATTTGTCTTGGGCAAGTAAGATTTTTTAAGGCTGATTTACTTGTATGTTAATCTGGAGAAGGGGCATTTTATGTCATAAGAATTAAAATTAAGCTAAACCCAGTCATTCCGTACATGAAAATACTGTTGCTTCCATGGCTGTTGAATTCAATTTTCAGTAAATCTATTTCAGTTTTTCATATCTATAAAACAAAACATCATACCCAAAGATAGGTCATCACACTGAGAAAAACTACACTTAAGAATCTCCATCTCTGCCATATAAAGCCTACTGTACTTTGTGGTCTCATTTGTGCACAACTGACTTTGAATATATAATTCCCATGAAAAATAGCAGGAACGCAGCAAGTAGCAGGCGGCTGCCGACATCAAGCAAGTATAATGAAAGATCAAAAATCATGTTTTTTTGCAGTAAGAGTTTCTAAGGAAATGCTTCTTTTTAAGTCCATCCATTGGGGTCGTCCACCTTTGCTAAACAGGGCTTCATTACCCATTTGATTTTTATTCCCACACTTCAGGTTTCCCCTTTCCCTTTTTAAATAATTGGTTCCTTTATCTGCTTTTATGGTATTTAGCACTTATGTCATGGTATTACTAACCCTCCAGCTAAGGGACACATACCACATGTAGGCTTTCCACTAGAGGGTATTGCAGAGCAGCGTAATTTGCACTTTATTAGAACTGGGAGTTTGCTTTTTTTGTGTTTTGACAAATAGTTTAGCTGCCTAAAAAGGCAATTTTGAGTCAACCAAAAGCGTTTGCAAATTTGGTTCAAATTCAGTAAATAGGTTTGACTGAAAAAAATGGAGGGAGAGGGGGAAGAGAAGGAGAATTTCCAAAGTCAAAACATTTCATTTCAACATTTTCAAAATGAAACATTTCAATTTTTCATTTCAAAATCACATTGTTTTGAAATTGAGTTAGATTCAACTAAAAAATAAAAAGGGTAAAAAACCCACTCATAAATTAAACCAAATGATTCCTTCAGATTGAACAAAACATTTTATTCAATCCAAAATAATTTCTTTTAGAGCTTTTCATTTTGATGAGAAAAACTGAACATTTTGGGGTTGGCCAGAAATAAGGGGGAGGGGCAGCGTTGTGTTTTTCAGTTCAGCCTCTGAACCACAAAAATCAATTATTTGCCCAGTTCTTCACCTTACCCTTCTCCACCATTGTCTACCAACATATACCTATAACACTCTAGCCTTCATGGAGCAGAAGAGGCAAACATGTAATGTTGTATTAGCTGGGGGGGCGGTTTCAGAAGAATCTAAAGGATTTAGGAAAGCAATGACTTTCCATGGGACCTATGCTCCTAAATCCCTTACACGCTTTTGAAAATCTTCCTTCAAAAAATTCATTTTTAGCACCCATATAGCACTCAGTATTTTCATTCAGTAATTTATTATTGAATCCTCACAACTAGAGCAAGATGAAAATTTCCTGTTTAAAGGTTTTTTCCAATGAAATGAAAGTTTTCATGAAAACATTTCAGTTTTCTTTTGAATTGTTCAGTTTTTAGCTTGCTGATGAGCCCCTGAAAAATATTTATTTTATAAAACAAACAGAAATGTTGTTTCCATTGATATTGTTCACAGAAAAAAAAATTCCCTGACTGGCATTACTTACATCATTGCCTTGTGTGTGGAAACTGAGTCAGAGAGATTAACACTTTTCAACCTGAGTGCCTAAAAATCAGGCACTTATATGCATATTTATGCACCCAAATAAGACACCTGGGATGAAATCCTGGCCCTATTGCAGTCAATGGCAACACACTTGCTTTGATTTTCTAAGGTCTGAGCACTCTGTTTTCTTACTGAAGTAAATGCACCCTAGATTGCTCAGCTCCTCTAAAAGTCAAACCAACTATTGAAGTGCCTTAAATATGGATTTAGGTGCCTGACTTTAGCAACCAAGTTTAAAAATGTTGGTCCATGTGATTTGCTCAAGGTCATGCAAAAAATCAGTAGCAGGGCCAGAACAGAATGTAGGATTTCCTGCTTCCTAGCCTTGTGCTTGGAGCACTAGACCACATTGCCTCTCACAGTCTCTATAGTCCTCCTAGATTGATCCGTACAGTCAGATTGTCCGAATAGCATGGGGGACATGGATTTTATTCTGAAAATCTGGAGTTTGGATAATCAAGAGGGCAGGAGCCATTCAGCCATGCAGTGGCCTCCCCTGCAGCCAGGAGCTCATCCTCTTCCTCCTTGCAGTCCTGGCTGGTAGTCTCCACTCTATTCGCTGAACCTCTACATTATCCCAATCCCTTCGTTGTCCCCCCAGCATGAGATTGCTGCAGAGGGCCTGTATCTCATGCTGGAGAACAAGGAGAGGATTCGGAGAAGATGGAGACTTGGATAATAGGTTTTCGGATAAATGCGAATATACCATTATTCATTTTGTATTAGAGAGAAAATACATAGGCTGTCAATCCCACCTCCAGTTCCTGACTGTACATGAGTCTGCTGGCCTCTTTGCTAATGACATGAGCACCAGATTCCCTTTCCATCACAGAAGAGGGGGCAGGCAGCTTTTAACGAGTGTTTCAAGCTTAGCTCGTAGGAAGCCTTCACTGCTTTTCTGCTTACTCTACTCTCACTTCCCCGCTGCCAAAAGCATGCCTGGTTTTGTGGAATGGGCCTGCTTTGCCTAGCACATACATGGGCACACAAGGCAACAACAAAAAGGCTAAATGTGCACTTTTTCCCCCTCCTGCACTGATATTTTTCCTAAAGACTCTGTAGTAATCTGATCCTCTTCACAGGCAAGCTGCATTTGGAACGGTGACTGTGTTCTTTGCACGGTTTCAGATCAGGGCTGGAAGGGTATGAGCGGGGAAGGAACAAGCGACTCCATGGGCTTGAGTCCTGCCCTTGAGATGAAAGGTTAACCCACCCAGATCTGTTGTGTTTCTTCAAGGGATTCCAGTTTTAGCTTTGGGTTTTGGCCAGAGAACTTCCAAAATCCAATCTCGGTGAACTCATGGGAATGGTTCCATACTGAGCTGAGCCTCTGAGCCACATTAATGGATATAACACAGCATGATAAATGAAAGGCAATTCCATCCTTAATTTGCCAGACTATGCCTAAATATCGCAGCATTTACATTAAATAACATCACACACAGGTCTGAGATCCGGGCAGAGACTGACAAAGGAAGATGAAGCCAGAGCCTGAATTTTGAAGTTTACTCTCCTGGCTCGTATTTCATGTCACGGCATCACTCAGACAGGTGAAATGGAGGGCTTTGTATTTATTTTCTTTGAGGCAGTTGTGTTGGGTTGGTTTGTTTCACAGCAGAATTTGGAGACAGATTGAAAGGTGCGGTTGAAAGGTGCAGTTTGGATTGGGGCCCCTGGGTCCAGTTCAAGTTAGAGAGCATTGAAATTGTGTAAATTGTCCTTGTGAGACCTCAGCTAAATTGTCAGATGACAATCCAAGCTCGGCTGTTCTCAGACGCCAGCGCACGCTGCATAGGATTGGCTTGCAAAGTAAGCCCTGTCTGGATTTGGAGCTGACCCAGAACTGAAACCATAGAAGGAGAGCACTGGAGTCAGGGATCGAATTTCTGTGATGAATCATTGTGCTGCAACAAACAGACGAGTGGTCAGGTCCACCGGCTGAGCCAGCTGGGACCTAGTGCGGCTTGGGGAGCAGGTGGGGGCGCCGGTTCAGAGAGGGCGGGAAGCCACTGGGCTGCGTTAGGCTGCACCGGGAGGTGCTACGACTGGAGTCCTTCTCCTTCAGTGCTAAAAACAAAGGCCACAACAAACCCAGTGTACACCCCTACCCTCAGCGAAATTGGCCCTAAAGTGAACAAATCCAGGCACTGGCAGATTCCCCCCACACAAGTAGCACAGAACTGCCTTAGCTGTTCCAATGCGCCCCCAGGCTTCTTCCCAGGCCCTGGAACGGGGGTATACTGGGGGTAAAAGGGATGAAGCTGGGTTAACACGAGTCCCTGATGATCCCTGGATTCTGGAATGGCCCCTGCTGGCAGCCAGTGTTATTTAGAGCAGTCCTGAGGCTGCCCAAATTTATGCTGAGCATTGGGTGACCAGATAGCAAATGTGAAAAATTGGGACAGGGAGGTAATAGGTGCCTATATAAGACAAAGCCCTGAATATTGGGACTGTCCCAATAAAATCAGGACATCTGGTCACCCTAGCTGAGCACCACAGTCAGGCAGATTCAGAACCAGCGTCAGGATTTGGAAGAAGCACAAAAGGGCCTTGTTGTGCTCCCTGTTCTTCAGCTGCACATAGCACTCCTGGGGCACAGAGGATGGTTTGGTACAAAGAGCTTCAGACTGGACCCTTAGCTGAGGTACCATCAGGTGAACACCATCTCTAGGGAGACAGCTCGGGGCTCACCAGAAGTCAGTGCAATGTAAGACCTTGCTATGATATCACTTAGATCAAGGGGATGATAAATAGCTAAGGGCAGATCCTTAGCTAGTGTAAATTGCCCTATCTTCAGTGAAGTCAGTAGCACGATGCTTGTTTACACCGGCTGAGGCTCTGCCCCGTAATGTTTAAATAAATGAAAGCAGCGTTTACCAGCTTCAAACCATCAAATCTTAGCTCAGCTAAAACCCAACCCAGCAAGTCTATAAGTCAGAGTATTTCAGGGCAGGGGAAGTACCGGAGAGTGCTCTGCACACACATGAGTCTCAAACAGCCTTAATCGCAAAGAAACCCCAGTGCCCCTTAATTGCATTTCATAGCGGGTCCTCCCTTAGCGTAAGGAATATACCGTAGGAGCGCGACAAACCTATACGACCTCTCCAGAGACCAGAGCACTAGCACATGCAGTAGCCACATGGACTGTGAGGAAAAACAAGCTTCCTACACAGATGGAACCTGACGATCAGATCTGAGACAAAGCACACGCAGCTGTGCTCAGGACTTCTTACACGCTCTGAGGGAAGGACTAGGCCGGCAGACCATGGCAAGACATGCTTTGTTGTAAAGTGTTTATTGTCAGCCAGCAACAGGTCTGGCAAGTATTTTATTTACTGAAGACACACCTTAGACACGTGGATTTACGTACGGAAAGCAACACGACACTATGCAAAACTGCCGTGAGAAATTCACTACACAAACGTCACCGCACTGCTAGCATGGGCACATCATTGGGGATGGTGGGATACTATGCATTGCATTGCGAAGAGAGCACAAGAGAACGTTGTATATGACATTAAAGTGGATGTGATCCGTCAGGTCTCCATTGACTTTGGCTGATACTTTTCTCAGCCAATAGACTCATTGATTCCAATGGGACTTGTCAAGGAGTAAGGAGATGGGCTGGGACGGCAACTTTGCCACAAAGTCCATTCAGTGACTGTCCTGGGTCAGTATTATACAGTTGTGGATGGGGTGGGCTCACTTACTACAGCAGAAACAACCAGAATTAATACAATGGTGCTGTCAACAGCTAGGTGCTGGTGTGCTGAGACCACAGCCTGTCATGCTGATCATTACTGACTTAATGTTTCCTTGTACTCCCTTGTCTATCTGTATCTATCTATCTATTGTCTCCTGTCTTGTATTTAGATTGTGAGCACTACTAGGCAGGCAGCAGCTGTTTTTTTGTTCCGCATTTGTACAGCGCCTAGCACAATGGGGTCCAGGTCAATGGCTGGGGCTGCTAGACACTACTGCAATACAAATAATAGCATCACCATTTGCAAGTAGTGCAGCACACGTCTCTGGAGTTAATGACCGTGGTGTATGGCTGGGAAATAACAGGGTGGCCTAAAATAGAGACTAATGGATCCAGTTCATGCATATGGCAGATAAATGACATAGCATTACATGTGGAATGGGGACATAGGGCTGTTTGGGGAGCTGCTGTGTGTCTCTCAACCAGTTAAATGAGCAAAACAAGGCCTGAGACTTATAAGACTGGGACGAAATCTTGCCCCTCCACCCCCAGAGTCCACGGGAGTTTTGTCAGGATTTCTATGGGGCTAAGCCTTCACCCCTGGGTTCCAGCTCTGCCACTGACCTGCTTTGTGACCTCAGACAAGTCACTTCGCCTGTCTCTGTGCCTCTATTTCCCCTGCTGTCTGCATTGCAGATTTAGAGTATCCTCTCTTTGGGGCAGGGAGTGTCTCTCACTCTGTGTGTGTACAGCTCCTAGCATAACAAGGTTTGGGGCCCTCAGTGCAACTAATAACAACAGGATATAGAGACCATAGCTTGCCCTTCCAGACAGCCATGCAATGCTATTGACCTCAATAGGGCTGTGCAGGGTTAAGTCACGGAAGCAGAAGCCAGGGCCCCGTTGTACCGAGGAGGGCAGGCCATCCATCCGACTTTAAGCCAGACAGTCCTGTTTTTCAATGGGTTGTCCCCTGTCCGGGACTGAGACAAAACCGGATGTGGTTTTGTCTGGTATCACAAACAGAGGATACCATTTCGAAGAGCACGCCACCCCACTCCTGCCGGCATGACCTTGTATGTGCTATGCATGCAAGAACACACCGGCAGGGACAGCATCACAGCAACTGGCAGGATCACGCTGTTCCCAGACGTGCTGAAATGTCCTGCATTCTGGGGATGCACAAGTGGCCATCCCGCGACATGCTAGTGACTTGTTCATTGCAGCTCTACCCCAAATCTAAGTAATAGCGGGCCAAGTGCTCGGTTCTGTAGTTTCACTGAAACGAGCAGGGTTACGCCAGCATATACCTGGGCAAAACCCCACTCCATATAAGGCCTCATCGTTAGGTAGGTAATTTGGAAGTTGCAGGAAAAAAATACTTGAGTTTTACAAAAAGAAAATCTCCCAAGGTCAAGAAAAGAGCATAACAGGCTGATCTGGGATCCAGATGTGGATGACATTAAGGGGAGAGGAGAGAGAGTTTAAATGTTTCCACTGCAGGAATCTGACCAGCTCAGAGGAAACTAAAAGGACAGAAATAGGATTTCTCTCTCTCTCTCACACACACAACTGACCTTCTGGGCAGACAGCAATTGCCTGCAAATGACTTCATGATCTGCCACTCATGCAGCCTGCAAATTGTCTGCAGTATCTTTCACTAAGATGTTTTGGAAAGAGCTTGCCTTAAAATATTGCGAGCCAAGTTTCTGCTCCAATGCTTTGCAGCTCGGTTCTGAACAGTGACCACAAAACAGGAATGAGAGGGGAAGAAAGGAGTTTTAATTAGCTGTACAGTGAACTTCTTTGTCCCACCAATAGATTTGATAATATCACTGATAACTTTTAGTGAGCTTTTTATCACATTACACAATGCCATTCTTCGGAGCTGAAGACATTTTCCACCCCTCGCTAGACTTGGTAATCAGGAAAAAAATGTCAGAAGCCCCTTCCAGATATTTTGGTGGAATTCTTATGTTTAGTTCGTTTAACTGGTATTGAGCCAGTGTATCTCATCAGCAAAGCTGCTGAGGTGTGAGTGAGATTAGCACAGCCTTCTGGAGTGCACATCCTTACCATTTACTTTGGTTACTAGGGTTTGCATCTGACACATGATGTGCATCTCAGCAGCTCTTAAAAATGGAGGTTGGTATCTATAGTCCAATGTATTTTGTGCAAACACGGCTAAGGAAGACATCCTATCAGTGACACTGTGTAACACAATCCGCCGTTCTACAGTGCCCTTTATTCAATGCACGCTACGACATATCAGAAAAATACAAAAGTGAAGCTCCTAATGAACTGGCCAAGTCCCAAAAACAAATGTGCTTCCAGTACAGCCTTAGAAGCAGGCAGTGAACTCAATTCTCCATGGCCTCGCCCCTTCTGTCATCATCACTGGCAAGGGTGCAAAGTGCTGCCGTTCTGATTTGCACCCACTTTGCTCCAGGAGGAGCAAGGCCATGGAGATTCATCTTCCTCTTGGAGCAAACACAGAAAAGGTTCAGCTCCAGCTAGAGACTCATGACAGGAAGATTCAGTAATCTCCATGACGACTTACGTGGCTTAGATCATTCATTCCTAGCTATTACACCCGCCAACAAACGGCAATAGTAACAAGATCTCATTTAGTAGGCCTCGGACTGCATTTCTCAAGAGGAGGGCTCTGCTTACTCACCCCTTCCAAAAAAAAAAAAGCAAAGGGGAAACTCCTTCTCAAAGGACCTCCTCCTGCACACCGGGCCCAATCCTCCTTTCACATACGCTGGGAGTAACGCTGCTGACTTCAGCGGGCTTTCAGAGATTGACTCTAGTGTAGTTGAGGACAGGATCAAGCCCCGTGGTCTTTTTCTTTCACTCTGACCCTTTAATAAGCAGTCCAGGCCTGACTACACTGACTCCTTGCTGCCTCCCTCGACCACTTCCTACCTTGACCTGTCTTAGGCCTTTCCCACAGCCTCTGCCCAGGCCCAGTGTGTGTAGCAACATCATTCTTTCTAGGCCAGGGATTCTCAACTTTTTAGGGCTCAGGATCCATTTGTAAACCTCGATGGCATGTTGTTACCCAAAAAATAAAATCTGGCTTACAAACCATATCGTAATGTGATACGTATGACACGTTATCAGTATGCTGCGTGCACCGTGGCAGTGTCTCCTGCCGCTCCTCTCCCATTGGGCTGGCTGGACTCAGCTCCCCGCTTCAGGCGTTGTAACCTCCAGCACTGCTCAGGTTTGGCCTGGTTGCCCTGGTGGACGGCCCACTGGACCAACTCTATGTGACAGGCCTTGTGACGTGTTGCATGGGGGCACAGCGTCACTCAATCATATCTGGCCCAGCTGGACCCCCGTCATCATGACAGATGGGTGGCTGGGCCAAGCCTCAGTGGTCCTGCAACTTGTGCATCAAGTGGCAATGCCTGGAGCCCAGCCCCACAGGACCATCCCCGCAGAAGCCACCACTCTGGGGTGAGCCCAGGGCCTCCCGCACAACCCTTTGACACATTCTGGGGACCCAATTTTGGGCTGTGACCTACAGGTTGAGAAACCTTGCTCTAAATGACTTCTCTAGGCTCACGGCAGAACTTGTGGGCACGCTCAGCTGGTTCTGCTGCAGGAGAGTTTTTTCCACCACCACCCTGACCAGGAAAAAAACCTCACTTCCTTGAGCTTCCCTTCACCACTCCCTTGGGCAAGCTCTGTCTGACAGCCAGCCAGGTCAGCTCCCGGGCTCCCCACACCATGGGAGAACCAGAAGCCTGCTCCCCTTCCTGACCCAGACTGCATCTCTGCTAGATTCAACCCTGTCAACTCCTGCCTCCAGGCTTGACCCTACCCAGGTGTAACGGGGTGGAACTGGTGGAGCCCACAGGCTCTCATTAACTCTTTCCGGCCCAGAGTGGAGCGGACATACCCCATCACGTGCAGACATAAGGCACAGTTGTTGCTTAAAACTCTGGCCTCATCGCTCGCCGCCCATTTTGAGGAGGAAAACCCCTGAAAAGCAATACTAGTGCCAAAAGGTACTCAAAGAGCGCCAGCATGAATCCAGCAACATACCCCGTAATGGGGGCCCAGGGGGAGAAGGTTTCTTGTTCCTTCCTCACGCCTCCAAGTGTTCTCTTCCATCTGTTCAAGGCAAGTCGCGATCCAGCCCTTACGGTTTAGTCTTTGAAGACTGTTTTTCTCTCTTTTTTTCATGAGGGTAGCGGATCTCTGGGTATTACTGCTTCCCACTCTGCCCCAGGGTGAACAGGCTACACTGAGCCTCCCCCTCTCCTTTTCACACCCTTCTGCAGGACCCAGCCCTCTTTGCAGCCCCTGAGCTCTCCTGAGTGCAGAAACAACTCCCTCTCTGCTAGTATGTTCCATGGTGTGAGCCACCCCAAAGGGAGTAGGGAGGAGGTGGGGTAATAACTTGCCAGACACCAGCGATGGCTAGTCATGGACAGAACCCAGGGGCACTGCTTCTCTGAGGCATCATCTCCTCCTGGTGTAATGCAGCTCCACACTGCCTGCAATGACGCCTGCTAGATACAACCTGACCCTAAGTGAACACCGATGCTCCTGAACTCAGCTGTAATGTGACTGGCTTACATGGTTATCTTTCTTTTTCTGGGCCAGATTTTTGTATCAAGGTTACAGTTATAAACAATCTATAACAAGGTTAATACACGTTTTAATAAAAGTGGCTAGTCAATTGCTGTAGATTCTTAGAGTCCAACAGGTCAATAAGTTGCTTATAGATTTGCATAACCCATTCTACTGATGTGCTTATAACCATCTGCTCATGTCTATAACATGCTTATAACATCTAATACTCTTCTGTAATTAACTCTTTATAAATTCTTTTACAATGGAACCTTAAGATAAAATATTACCCTTTCTCTATGGAGAAGTTTGAGTCTCCAGCTGTGACATGGAACTGTCTTTCTAGCTGTTGTTACTTGCTGCCATTAACTATTCCACTAATTCTTCTGCAAGGCTCTGCTCTTTTTGGGTTAATTATTCAGGGAAAAGAAAATTGGAGAATAATTTTAAAATATGTTTTGGAGAAAAAGCTGTGCTTGCACAGAAGTTTGTAGGGGCTCCAAATGGAGTTCTTTCAGTACAACCTTTGAAGCTACTCTCTTAATACCTAGTTTAACTCTTCATAGCACAACAGCTGGTGAAAAGCCCAAACAGTCTCTGAAATCTCACACTGCCAAATGTTCAGGATGGAGAGCACATTTCTAAGCTTCCTGCATTCATCTCATAAGTGCACTGTATCTCTGGAGGGCACTTTGCGAGCCCCACACACATGAAAAGCACACAGTCAAAATTACAATAGAAGAATAAGCTGTGCTGTCAGGGAGAACGTGTCCAACCAGTGCTTAGGGTGGGAAGAAGCTGAGTCACTGCACTCTCAATTAAATAAAACAAGGACGCAATTAGTAATTCATTATTAATAAATAAGATCTCTTGTGCTTTCACGAAGACATTTTACTCAAAGGTCTGATCCAAAGTTCAGCACTGCTCTATGATTGTACCATATACCCTCATGTGCTACTCACTAACTTTGGCCAGGACTGCAATGTTATTTCAGTTCCCCTATTGTTTGTTATTGCTTAATTGCAGGTAGGCATTTAGGGCAAAGCCAGAATGTCTTGCAGATGGAATGTTGGAACTTGCCCCTTAAGGTCAACTGAAAAGCTCAAATAAAACCATAGTGCATTGATCTTGTGTGTGCTTCATTTGGAGAGGCATCATTTGTTCTAGCTCCAAAGTTACTACATTCTCTAGAAATCAAGTGCCCCTTTTATTGCAGAAAATGACTCCGACCAGATATAAAGGATACAGCTGCAGTTATAGAAAGAGCTATTTGCATCAAAGGAATCGATCCAAAGCATTTTACATTTCCTGCCTGAATAATATTTGTTTGGCCATTATTTGGGATCTTTGCCACATACAGTGCCCCATATTTTGACCTTGGCAAACTAAGAGGTGGGTTAAGCCCTGGAATAGGCGATGAAATGTGCCCATTAATTTGGCTCTGAAGGAAAGAGGCATTCAGCACAGAAATAAGTTTCAATTTACCATTTTAAAAATTCTTTGCCTTTCGTCTCTGAAATGAAATCATGTGAGACTTACTAGTTTGCTGGCTGCAACCCAGAATGCATCATTCCGTGGGTTCCATCGGACTTCAGTTAGTAATGCCATTACAGAATGTTGCATTCAGCAATGTCTTTAGAGAGCCAGACTATTTCACAAAAGTGTGCATGCGCATAATATATAAAATAAAGGGTACATTTACACTTATTTCTGTGCTGAAAGCCTCCTCTCTCTGCCACCCAGCGGGATAGTTATCTTAACGATGTATGGAATAAAGCAGGTCTCTTAAAGACTTTCTCAAAGAAAACACCTACAACCGCAAATAAGAGGCTTAAGCTCCAGCTTTCCTTCTGTTTACCAGCAACCATACCCTATATGGAACTGTAAACAGCACGCAGAGACACCTAGTGGCTGAATATGTACTCAAGGTAAACATACATAAACTCCTTATAGAGAGTGGGGGCACCCAGTAAATATTTATGGGCATAACTCATTTTTTCATATTTGCAGTACAATTTACCTTTAAAATATTTTTTAGCTCAAGAATGGGAGATTGTTTTTAAAAAACAATTATAGATTAACTCAACAATAGCAATTTTAGCCAACTTTCCCCCTGCTGGTGTGATAAGATTTTGTCATTGTTTGCACAGCAGATTGGGTTTTTTGAAGTAGCACTTTGAACTCGTATTTGGCTCTTCAGCTCCTCCTGATTGTAGTTTCTTTCCAGTTTCAAATCACATTTCTTTGGCCTTCACAAGCAATTTGCCAGGCACTGAACTGAATCAACTTAAAAATATAAACTGATGTCAAATGTTAGATTCCTGGAGTACAAGAAATCAGAATGTTGTATTCTAATTAGTTGGCAGGTGGGCCGTGATCATGATCAATTTCATACTCTGGTTGACACATTTTCAAATGTTAATGTTCTCTAGAGGAATAAACTGTGTTCTAATGATTGAAATAATGGTTTCTAAGGTGAGCATTCAGCTTAGTATGGTTTCAAACCTTGGCACTCAATGTACATAGGTGTTAGGTTATGCACTCTACAGAAAGAAATAATTATGGCCATATAATGAAAAGAAGAGATTTATAGAAACGGAATTATGAAGAGGATCTGAATCATGAAGAGAACAGACTACTTCATCAGTGTGAAACAATGGTTAATCAAGTACTGGACATAATGTAGCGGTGAAACACTCTCGCATTATCCAGAGCACAGTGGCTTGTGGGTTACTACATCAAATTTCCCTGTGGCTGCACAACTTAACAAAATTAGACTCTGGAAGGCCCTGCCCCATCTTGAAGTTATTTTCCTTTGAAGGGGAGTCAGGTTGGGGGGAGGGTTTGGAAGAGAGAGAGAGAGAGAGAGAGAGAGAGAGAGAACAAAAAGAAGCTGAGGAAGTAGTGTATTAAAAGTTATATACCATACCGTAACAGCTAATGATGATTGCAGGAAAAAATCCATTTGAAATTGACCAACGTTTTTAAGGATTACCAGTTTACACAACAGCCTAGAATTTACCAAAAGTACTTCATGGTCCACTGGTGTAAATCTGGTGCTCCCTCCCCATGAGTACTCCCACAAACACCCTATGTGTGCACACACATACATCATTTATACATTTACATGAGCTGGTGTAAACTGGCATAACTATGTTGCCTTCACAGAGGAGTGATTTTAAGTCCGTGGTGTTCTATCTGCGTGCATATCGAGACAGAGCCAAGATATCTGAAAGTGCAAAGGTCAGGCTTTATTCCTACCTTCACCGTTCTCCCTCATCTAGCACTTCCTGAAAATAGCTACATAATCATATGATAGCATCCCCTATTGGGAAGCTATTTATTATAACAAATGAAATTATGTCAGCAAGAGCAGAATCAGCTTCCCATCAGTGGACATGGCCTTATTTGCTTTGTTGTATTTAGAAATATTGCTTACTCCTGCATTTGGCACTCTGACATTGTTAAAAAAATGTCCATGGTCGAGAGCCACTTTGTAATCAGGAATGGCAAGCATGTGTTATTAATTAAGTAATTTTACAAAATTAGAAATACAAATTATATTGTTTTCAACCAAAATAACAATCTACCAATTATTCTGCCAACAGAAGTGACTTATAGTTCTTGGCAGGTCTTTTCACATTGGCCATTGTTTTCTTAGTTATTAACAAGGTTACAGTTGGTTCTTTTGATTAAAAAGTTTTTGGCCAGAATCGCCGCTATGGGAAAACAAAACCTGAAATTCAATATCCTTCTAAAAATCCCTTTCAAATGAAATTGCAGCACTCTTTGAGGGGGGACATATTTTGCAACTTTATGAATTCTATTTTCAGCACAAGGTGCTTAGCGAGGAGGTGAAATAGAACTTGAGAGCAAAATGTTTCAGATCATTTGTCTCCATCTAAGCATACACTGTATTGCTTAAGATCTAACTACAACATGGAAACCTTTAAATAAATACTTGGTGAACCAATGAACCTTATGAAATATACAATGCAAAACAAGGCAATAAAATTCAGAGGCATCGATCCCAGAACTTTCAAAGCAGAGGGAATTAATACATAACAGCTTGAGAGGTTCATTTCAGCCTTTTTCAATACAATAGAAGATAACAGAATGTGTGACTTTCCTGAACTAGCCAAATTAACATAAAATGTATCATATTAATACATACCAATTGTGTGTATATTTCATCTGTTTGCTATCGCACCCAAATGTGATTGGAATGCCAGCGTAGCCAGCCATGATTTTCAGCTACACCTTGATACCAACTCTGATCAGGCAACACTTTCAACAAAGAGGGTAATCCTTACTCTTGTGATTAGTCACACCGTAGGCAAAGGAATGTACATGCTCAGGTAAGGATCATTTGCAAGAGAAAACTCTGTCAGATGGGGTCCTTATAGCATTCTCAGTGGGTGACATTTACCCAGCTGTATGGAAGAGGCAGTGTGGTCCAGTGAATAGGACACCTGACTAGGACCACAGGAAACTGGACTCTCTTCTGAGCTCGCCCACTGCCCTGCTGTGTGACCTCAGGAAGTCATTTCATCTCTCCTTCCTCAGAAGCAGTTTTGGGACAAGAATTGTCTTTTATTCATAGAACCATAGAATCGTAGGACTGAAAGGGATCTGTAGAGGTCATCTAGTCCAGTCCTCTGCACGCAGGCAGGACCAAGCATTATCTAGACCATCCCTGACAGGTGTCTGTCCAACTTGCTCTTAAAACTCTCCAGTGACAAAGATTCCACAACCTCCCCAGGCAATTGGTTCCAGTGCTTAACAACCCTGACAATTAGGAAATTTTTCTTACTGTCCAACTTAAACCACCCTTGCTGCAATTTAAGCCCATTTCCTCTTGTCCTAGCCTCAGAGGTTAATGAAAACGATTTTTTCTCCCTTCTCCTTGTAACAACATCTTAAGTACTTTAAAACTGCTATCTTGTCCCCCTCTCAGTCTTCTCTTCCCCACACTAAACAAACTCAAGTTTTTCAATCTTCCCTATGGGTCATGTTGTCTACAACTTTCATCATTTTTGTCGTTTTTTTCTGGACTTTTCCCAATTTGTCCACATCTTCCCAGAAATGTGGCACCCAGAACTAGACACAATACTTCAGCTGAGGCCTAATCAGCGTGGAGTAGAGCGGAAGAATTGCTTCTCATATCTTGCTAACAACACTCCTGCTAATACATCCCAGAATGGTGTTTGCTTTTTTTGGCAACAGTGTTACGCTGTTGACTTGTATTTAGCTTGTGATTCACTATGACCTCCAGATCCCTTTCCACTGTACTCCTTTTCAGGCAGTCATTTCCCAGTTTGTGTGTGTGCAACTGATTGTTCCTTCCTAAGTGAAGTATTTTGCATTTGTCCTTATTGAATTTCACCCCTTGTCATCCTATTTACTTCAGACCATTTCTCCTGTTCGTCCAGATCATTTTGAATTTTAATCCTACCCTCCAAAGCACTTGCAACCCCTCCCAGCATGGTATTGCCCACAAAGTGTTCTCTCTATACCATTATCTAAATAATTGATGAAGATATTGAACAGAACCAGACCTAGGTCAGATCCCTGAGGGACCCCACTTGCAGTGCCTACCTAGCTTGACTGTGAACCACTGATAATGACTCTCTGGGAACAGTTTTCCAGTCACTTATGCACCCACCTTACAGTAGCTCCATCTAGGTTGCGTTGGGTATGTCTACACTGCAATTAGACACTGGCAGCTGGCCTGTGTCAGCTGACTCAGGCTTGTGAGGCTCGGGTTGTTTAATTGCCATGTAGCTTTCCTGCGCAGGCTACAGCTCTAATTCTGGGTCCCTCTCACCTTGCAGGATCCTACAGCCTGGGCTCCAGATCAAGCCCAAATGTCTACATTGCAATTAAACAGACTTTAGACCCACAAGCCAGAGTCAGCTGGCACGGACCAACTGTGTGGTTATAGAGCTTACCAGGACAAGGCTGTGGTCTTGACTGGGGTCTCTCTGTGCTAATGAAATATAAATACTTAATAAATAAAATAAATAATAATACAATTTGGAAGGGGCCAGTTCCAAGACCTGTACTCCACTTAAGTCTTTCAAATAAGGCTTAAAAGGGCTATGTGTTGTGATGGCTCTCTGCACAGGGAGGAATTCCACCCACTGTTTGTTACATCAAACATAGGAAAATGAATTTGTGGTGGCAGAATCTTTTATGTATATTATAGTAATGAATCCTTCACGTTTCCTTCTGAACTGGTTTTTATCATGTGCCTAATTTTGGGTGTTTAACATACATTTTAAAGGCCAGTACTGAGACACTTCAGCCTTGTGAGGTTGAAAGCTGTGGGTATGACTGACTAACAGACCAGGAAAAGATACATGGCCAGATCTTCAGCTGGTGAAAAATGAATCCTAGCTGAGGATATGGCATAGTGTCCATTGTTTAACTCTTCTCTCTTAGGCCGGGTCTATACTGACGGCGGCAAATTCGCCGGTCAGATCAATGTCTCTGGATCCACTGAGCAGTCTGTGTAGACCCACTCAGTCGATCCAGAAATCAACGGAGAAAACCATCCCCGTAAGTAGCGCAGCGCAGTGTGGACGGCACGCAGAACAGACGCAGCAAATTCGACGAGAGATACGCAAGTGTTTTACGTCACTTGCGTATCTCCTGTTGACTGTCGCCAAATCCGTAAGGTAAGTGTAGACCAGACCTTAATCAGGTCAGCAGATGTGAAATCAAAGTGTATTGCTGTGCACACAATCTTTTAGGAGGAGGCAGGATGGACTGTCTGCAAAGATGGCAAAACTACATCTGTATTTCTTGTTTCTCTCTGAGCTGAACAGTCGCTGACTTCATTGTCAACTAAATATCTGTCACCTGAAAGGAATGCAACACTTCAGCTGAACATATTGCAATTAGGACTCTGGAAAACAATGCACTTCTGTAAACAAGCGCCTTTAGTAGCTTTTCATGTCCTAACCTTCACAGTACTAGCAAAAATCCCAGGATGCTGCTCCTGTTGGCCATCATTTGTGTTTACGCTTCTCCAATTTTAACACGCTGCTCTACCTGGCGTGTGAGGAGCACCGTGGAACCTCAGGCTGAGCAGCAAGGCGCGAGTGGCCTCTTATACATGCGATTCAGCTCATCTCAGACAATATCACCTTCGAGCCACATCTTGATTCAGCCCTTCAAAATGGACACTGAACAATGAAGCCTCCTTGTAAATTACCATCTGCAGAGACAGCACAGCTAAAATTAAGTTGTGAGGTAGTCTTACTTGACCTTAGCATAGAAAGATCACGCATTTCAAGACTTCACACTATTAGCAAGATTTATGGAAGGCTGCACGAGTGATACTTACAGAATGTACATTAGGCTTGGCAACAGGCCTGCAATCCAGCCACTTACTTTCATCATGTATTATAATGTAGGAACCGAGTCACACCTGCAATCCTATGACAAATGACATTTCATTAATTCTGAAGGCATATCATTTTCCCAGGTTGTATGTGCTTAGGACATAATAGTGCTTTCAACAGCCCAACAGGAAAAGTTGGTATACTGTCCAAAACATTTCAGGGAGTAAATACTTCTCAGTGTATTCATGATGAATTCTGTGTCAATTAGCCATAACAGAATAAAAGCCTCTCATTAGAGACCCTAGGCCATGCAAATTTAGAACGGCATTTCCAATTGCCTGCTGTATCATTCCCCCCTCCCTTTATTCTTTATGAATGCTTCATGTGCCAAGCAGAGTGGACTAGTGCATTTCACACAATGTGCTTTCATGTCAGACAATCTTCCAGGTATTTTTATTTCATTCCCTTGATGATTTCACAGGATCAACAAATCAAGCTGTGAGACTTTGCAAACATGAAAATGTCAACAGAAGAACATAAGATATAACTCCTCAGCTGCTTCCTTTTCAAAGAGGTTTCTTTCCCCAACCTGCCTTAGCTTAGTTACAACAACCAGTGCTGTTTAAATGATAGAAATTGGACAATGTAAACAATGTATTAGGACACTAGTTATTATTTATTTGTATTACCAGACTGTAATGGACCAGGCCCCCATTGTGCTAGGTGCTGTACAAAGATTATTCCTTCCCCAAACAATTATAATCTAAATCCATCCCCACAATAGTGCAAGATGGTTCTTTGCAGGATATTTGCTAGTTCTTTGTTCATGCCAATTTTAAATATCCCAAGTTATAGAGCTTCCACCTCTTCCCTGGGAGACTACAGGGGTATTACTCACATGTATCAAGTTAAGCACATGCTGAAGTGTTTTGCTGGATCAGGGCACAAGCCTAAAAGGAAGGAGGTTCCCCAGCATGGAAGGAGCTTCACAGGAAACTTAATCCAGTTTAAGGCTCAGTCTGCAATCAGATCCACATGGGTTTGAGGAGCCACCTGCATAGAGCCAACAACATGATTGGCCCCTACCAATTAATTAACAGAATCCCCCCCCCACGATGCCAGGGAAGGTGATGCACAGTCACTTCGGCTCCTTTCTTGCCCCTCAGCTACAGCCATGCTCACACCACGCATGGTTCAGCCCTGCTCAGAGCCTTCCACTACTCCACGGATGAGGTCAAAAGTGCTCCAGCCACAGCTGATTCCTGCTTCTGTGGGACTGGTCAGGGATCCGCACATGGAGGATACTATGTGAGGCACAATCTGACTCTTAACATTTCCTCAGTGCTTTACTCCACACTGATTAGGCCTCAGCTGGAGTATCGTGTCCAGTTCTGGGTGCCGCATTTCAGGAAAGATGTGGGCAAACTGGAGAAAGTCCAGAAAAGAGCAACAAAAATGATGAAAGGTCTAGAAAACATGACCTATGAGGGAAGACTGAAAAAACTGGGTTTGTTTAGTCTGGAGAAGAGAAGACTGAGGGGGGACAGAACAGGTTTTCAGTACTTCAGATGTTGTTACAAAGAGAACGCCTGAGAACTGAGCAGAAACTTCACGATCTGCTCTTATGTGTCTCCAGGGATGGAGCTAAGTAAATCACTGTAGCTAAAAAAAAAAAAAACTCACCAAAATATAAACGCCAAAGAGAGAATAAGCCAGAAAATACCTTTGTACCGTGCTCAGACTGCTTGGCGTGATCTTCCCGCGCTCCGATTACATGTGCAGGCATCGGATCCCTGCTCTATTGTCTTGTATCATGCCCAGCTACCCAGGAATTTGGTCAGCTGGTCGTAGTGTAAATTACAAAATACCTATAACAACTCAATCTGCAGCTATGTTTGCTGGACATCGGAAGATAATACCGCCAGCCTGAATTACGGTGCATTCGAGGACTATTTCCAGCCTGAAGAGAGTCTGCTTAGTGTGTCATTTACCCACAGTTCCCGTCCCAGTTCCATACAGTGCTTTCCTTTTCTTGGTTGCTGCCTTAGGGGCTGACTATGTCTACACTAGAAGAATGTCTACACTGATAGAATACTGGTATACTACGTGGATGCAGCTTTATACCTACACAACTGCACTGTTGCTGGGACAGCCTTTTCCAAGCAATTCCCCCGCCCTCCCAACCAAAGCAAGCCATAGCAGTTTTGTACTGTTTTGCCCACATAACTGAATCTAATCTAGGGGCTATTACCAGCACAACAATGTCCGCCAGGGAACACACCCCTTCTCCCCTGAACAACAAACATAGTTAAGCCAGCAGATGTCTGTAGTGTAGACCTAAGGGCCAGGTCTACACATACAAGCTGCAATGGTTTAAGTACAGCTGGTTTTTCATTGATTTAGTTAAACTAGTGCCAAACCCCTCGCTAACCTACGTACATAAGTTTACACCTGATTCCAATTCATTTAGCTTGCCTTATTGAACTCAGCTAAACTGATTTAAGCCAGGTTTAAACTGGCTTAAGTCTGTCATCACAGGGTTAAAACATGATTTTAGGTAAACAGGTACAACATTGGAGGGAGACATTTTCAAGTTACTTAGGAAGCAGTTAGGACTGTCAAGACTTAAGCTTTTAGGAACCATATCGTCAAAGGTATTTAGACACCTAACTCCCATTGAAATCAACTTAGCTAAATAGGAGTTAGGTGCCTAACTATCTCTGGGGATCTGAGCCCCAAGTGCCGACATACTTTTTGAAAATGGGAGCCTAAACTCTAGATTTGTACAGGTATATAGGCACCTAGCTCCACTGGAGTCAATGATAGGTAGGCACCTAAATACCTTCAAAGTTCTGGGCCATCAGCTTCTAAGTGACATAGGCACATTTGAAAATTTTACCCAAGGCCTAAAATGCCCCTTGATCTCCCAGCGTACGCCAGCATTCTGCAAACTCCAGCCATTTCGTTCTGAACCAATCGTTTCCCTTTTGTAGGTGTGCAAGTTTTTAGCTATATTGCCATATTGTTGGGATGGGGATGAATGGCATTGCCACCATGTGCTGTACAGTAAATAATGTGAATGATCAAATGACAGACTTCATATCTCTTTGGACACAGTTCATTTGATTTATTAAAGTGACAGCAGACATTTACTCAAGGAGTAAACAGAGTTGACATTATAGGAGGCTCAGAGGGGAAGGCTTCAGGAGAATTGCGTGGGGGAGGGAGGGATCAGTTTCTTTTTTCCTCTGTATTCTTCGCTAAACTCTATTTTTTTTCCCATGTCACAAAATATCTTCATTATTATGACTGTTTCTTGTGATGTCTAGGCAGCAGCCCAGATATAGAGCTTTGCACAATGGGGCTAACAATTGCATGGGAACAACACTAGTAAACGTAACTGATAAATATCTGGAGAACTCCACTGAGGCCAGGTCTGGAAGCTGATCTAAGCAGAGTGTCAATATGAATGATAAGTAAATGAATGTAAGTGGGCCAGTGGCTACAGCAGTGAAGTGAGAAGGGAATTCCTGGGTCTGTCATTGTCCTGCCGCATCACCTAGGCCAAGGCACGTCACCCCCTCTGTTAGCGTTGGTCAGAAAACTGGAGTTTTTTCCACAGAAAGAACATTTTTGACTTTGTGGCCAAATACCTACACTTTAGGTTTTTCAACGACCTATTGCCATTTCCCACAGAAAGCAAACACTTCGCATGAAAAATTTCATTTCTTAAAAACCACCATTTTCCACTGAAATACAGTTTCAAGAGAATATTTTGGTCAGCATTACTCTCGGTGGCACTTTCTCTCACACCCCTTGTCTGTCTTACTGTCATCCCTTTGGGATGGGTTGTCTACTTCTGTGTATTTGTACAGCACCAAATGCAATGGGGCTCCAGTCCCATTTGGGATTGCCATGTGCTATCCTATATAAGTAACAACAAAAATAATATAGATTGTACATACCTTCCTTGCTATGGCTGCAAAATGCCTAGCACATTTTTCTGAATAACAAAATGATAGTGAAGGAAGAAGACGAAGAGATATGTGGTGCACTCGGTTGGAATTTATAAGAAACAGTCTCACTGAGACTTCCTGAAAGAGATCTCATATGTAAGATTATTGCTACTCACTGCACTGAATTACCTCCCACAACAGAAATCAGTAGGTCACATTCAACCAATGGAGTTTCACCACAGCTAAACCTGGCCCATTGTGTTTTATGGAAAGGATAGCTAGGTAAAGTGGTGGCTGATCAAAGGTCTCTCTCCTCTCTCTAGTTTTCATCATAAGTCCAGGGGGGATTTTTTGGTTTTTGAGGGTTTTTTTTTTTTTTTTGCTATAATGATGCTTTTTAGAGATTTAAACCATCAAATAATATTAACCACACCCACAAACTCGCCACACTTTATAAATGAGGAGAGAAAGCATTGTGTGGCGTTTAAGCGTATGCGTTGTAGGCAGGAGAGCTGGGTTCTAATCCTGCACCTGTCACAGACTTGCCACGTGATCTCAGCAAATCCACTAACCTCTTTGAGTCTTACATTACCATTTTAGAGATGGGAAAGCTAATTCATCTACCTCTCAAGGACGCTGTGAGGCTTAATTTGTTACTATTTCTGTGTGAGCAGCTCTTGATGCTGTTAGCTGCGTGCACTGTTCGCCCCCAAGGTCACAACAGCAACTGACCTGCTACTAGCAAGCTCATGGTGGGGTAGGAAGCTAGGTGTGCACATCTGATGTGGGAGGAAGATCCGGGAGTTTGCTGGCAGCAGATGACCTCGTGTTTTCAGTGCACGGCTTACTCAGAAGTGCTATCATAGAATGACTGTGGCGATAGTCTCATTCTTTTATATTTACAAAGGGTCCAGTTCTGCAACCCTTACTCACACTTAGGCCATTACTCCTACTAACTCAGTAAATCTCCTGGCGTGAGTATTTCACAGTGTAAGGGCACCAGAATTCAGTCCGGAATATTTTTAGACCTTCAGATGGAAGTCGTATTAAAGTGCAAAGTACAGAAGTATTAAAACTGTGTTTTTTCGAAGCGTTCGCTCACATGAAACTCATAATTGTAGGAGGCACGCAAGCCAGAAAATACTACTCTCTTCCCAGGGGTCCTGAAATTTGTAATGTTGTGCGTGGGTGACATCTGTCCCCGGGGGCCAGGTCCTCAGTGATGCAAATTGGCATAGCTCTCAAAGGCAATTATGCTGGCTTATGCCAGTTGAAGACCTAGGCCAATCTCTTTTCCTGTTTGATTTCTGTCTTATTCCATTGGATTTGAGAAAGAAGCCATGACAGTGGGTTTTGGGCTTGTTACAGTGAGGATAATGAGGCAAAACGAGACTTTAGATCAGCAGTTCCCAAACTGTGTATCGTGACCCCAAGTGGGGTTGCTCCACCAGAAGATGGGGTCACAGCAATCCCGACCATGCAGGGGACGCCATTTTACAAAATGGCCTCCCCCGCAAGGCGTGACCTCACACACACTGTATGTGAGTGAGATTATGCCGTCTGGAGGACGCCGTTTTGTAAAGCAATATGGCAACCTCCTTGGGCCGTGACCCTGTGTGTGAAGTGCGTGTGAGGTCACACGGCAGGGTCACACGGCAGGGAGGACACCATTTTTAAACGGCAACTTCCATGCTGTCTGCGGTAGCGGGAAACACCACATCCGAAAATGGGGGCATGCAGGGAAAATGTTTGAGAACTGCTGCACATGACTGAGGACTTCCTCTCAGTTACCCTGTTTATCAGCTTTTTCTCAAGGTATTGTATGTAAAAACTGGAACTGTTGGAAAAGCAGGGCTCACCCCAGCAATCCTATTAGCTTCATTAAGGAGGGGGAACAATAAGGAAAGGCTGGTGGTTTACTTTTACCATTTCATTTGCAGTCTGCTGCTACCCAATGAATCCTTTCATTATTTGGCTATGGTGCTCAGGAGTCACCTCCCTGACCCCTTTGGGATGACACAGGAGCCTGTTTCAAAGGCGGACATGGTAGACGTCTTCCCTCCCCACCTAAGGAATTAGAGAAAGCAAATGCCAAGGTGAGAGAAAGTGGAAGAAAACAAACATTTATTCATAGGACCTCGGACTGAGCTGGAAAAAAAGCCTTTCCAGGCTAAGCATGACATTCATAACACCGACCCACCCTTCTACCTGTAAACCTGAGCAATTCCCAACCCTGCTACCCTTAAACCTCAGCAAGGACACACCTTACTACCCCAGCCCCCTAGCAACAATAAAAAAATTCAAAGCAAAACAAAAAACAAATAAAAAGCAATCAATCAATCTAAACACCATCCTCCTTACCCAAGCAGAATATTTACCCCAGTGAGGGAGAAGAGCCTGATACTCCCTGAAGCCCACTAGGGAATTCACTCTTGCTATCGATTTTACATGGAAGGCAACCATCTACCACAGAGATAGGCAGCGACAGGAGCTACTAGCTAAAGCTGTAATTGACGCACATCTGCTGTGGATCAAGCACTGAGGGGGACCCAAAACACACACTGACCAGTGGGTTACATTAAAGTTTGCTCTACACTACAAAGTTTTGCTTGCTATGTTGGCTAGGAATGGGGGGAAAATAACACTCCAAAGTGACATAGCTTTCTCAGCAAAACCCCTGGTGTAGACGCAACTATACTAAGAGAAGAATGCTTCTGTTGGTCTAGCTGAAGTCATATAGGGAAGTGGTGTAGCCATGCCAGAGCTCCTTTTGCCAGCATATTTTGTGCCTGCACTAGGGGGGCTTTGCTGGCAAAGCTTTATCAGCAAAGACTCTTCAGTGTGCACAAGCCCTAACTCTTTTAAAAGCCTCGTATAGACAAAGCAGTGAGATTTTGACATGTTCTACACTGGCCGAGCTAAACCCTAGCGGGGAGCCTACGTTTTAACTCAAACAGCTTAATGCATGTCAAAGTCTACATGATGCTTTGTTTAAACGAGACCTTAAGAAGGTGTTGCATAACATGTTTCAATAACAAGCCCTTAAATCCTAGTGTAGACAAGGCCCAAATGACAAATAAACCACATCTGGTATCTAGTGTATTCCCACTTCCAATGGCAGATCTGCCACTTTTTTTTCCAGATTGCATGGATCCTATTAGCATATGATATGATGCATATGTCAAACAATCTTGAATTTACTGTATAATCCAGCAAGATGTTCTGTTTATCTTGATGAGAAAATTTAAGCTTCCTAGGGATTTAAGTGCCTGTCTTTTTTAAGTGACATTGCAAAATTACTGCTGTTAAACCTAAAATAGCCATAAAAATATCATATCTGTGACAAAACGTTAAACGCTAAGGGTCACGTACAAAGCTAATGTACCTCAGCATAGCTCTACGAAAGTCAAGCGGGAGACACTGATATATACCAGCTGAAGATCTGGCCTAAATCTTAAAGGACTTATCTCCATAATCAATAAAGACAGCTAGAAAATTATATTTAAGCCACAACCAGCAAACTAACCTTGTGTCATTGTGAAAAATTTGTAAATTTCCTCCACTCATCCATCATCAAGACATAATAAACTTATTATCAAAATGATATAACTTCAACTATTGCTGCCAGTCTGTCCTCAACAGATTGAATTTAATAAATGTTTTTTTCTTGTGAAATAGCTTCATACAAATCCATTGTGGACAGCAATAGTAACTGGACATTCAGGGGTAAGAAAAGACAAAGTCAGGCTCCAGTCCTGCAAGCTGCTCCATCCAGGTGGATTGCTGTGCCCGTGGGGCATCAATGGGATTCTGGGCCAATCAAGAGGTCTGCTCTCAGAGGAATGTTGTGTAGGATCCAGACCTACTTGTTCTTTTAGGGAAAAAAGAATTATTTTTTGTTTCCCCCCATTCTGTTTTCTTTGTAGCATATGTCACTGGCTGAAAGCCAAGCCCAGGAGGCTTGGTTGCTGTAGTTTCAGATGGGGTTGTCAGGCTTCCACACCTGTAGATAATGTTTGTATGTCTCACTTTGTAACACTCCTGGGAAGGTAAACTGCTATTCGCCTTTGGCTGTTTCCCTCATGAGAAACATCAGCTTCGTAATGCCCCTTGCTTCCGATCATTCATGACAATGGGCCCAATCCAACCCCCCACTGAAGTCAATAGGAGTCTTTCCATTGACATGGGAAGGACCAACAACTTTTAGCATCCATTAGCCAAAAAACCCATAGAGCAGAAGGCAGAGCTGTCATACACAAGGGCTTAAGTTCAAAGAAGATGGCGCAGGTCCTGAGCTCAAGAAGAATTTGGAGGTCGTATCACCGCCAGCATGCTCCCATCAAAGTCAGTGGAAACTTTGTGGAGGCTCCCAGTGAGGGCAAGGAAAATCCTCTCATTGCAATTTCAGAGCCATTGTGCAATGTCTCACAGAATGGTAGAGTACTGTTGACGGTAGCTCCATGCCCAATGCGTTGTGCATTTAGGATATTATCTCACACCAGAAGGCAAGTCTAGAACGAACATACAGGGGAATAAATGAATGAATATAAAACAATGGCAAAACTCACATTGACTTCACCTGGAGCAGGAGCAGGAGCAGGTCTTCTATTCTATTCTCACTTCTATTCTAAATTCACTTCTCTCTTCTATTCTGGTTCTGACACTTCTCCCATTACTGTGGTATCTGAGCACCATAGGAGTTAACAGAAAAGGGGTGAAGGAGGGAAAAAAATAAACTAAGTCATGTATTGTACATAAAAACTAGGACATAAAATAAAAAATGGTGTGTGCATAATAACCTATTGCGCTCTTTGGATTTTTCAAAAAGGTGCTGAGAATCCCACTGGCGAGACCAGAAACCAGTGCTCAGTCGCTATGGGGTTGTTGTCTTTGGGAACTGAGAATTTTGCTTTTTCACTTGGAGGAGTTGCCTTATAAATCGGGTACACGGCTTGGAACTAAGCCATTGTAACTTTATCTGAATGACTCACTCTGCTGAAAAGCTGCAGAGATGAAATCGCCGATAGTCATCTGACTACTTTTGTCAATGGACCGTGCCTCTGAAACATAAAGAGCTTGACCTTGCATCCCTTCTGCACCTACTGAAGTCACTGGGCATTTGGGGTGCACAAGGCATGCAGGGTAGGACATAAAATAGGGCTTGATTTAACTCCACACATGGGTTTCACAATAGCCTCAGTCCACTGATTTCAGTGGCGTCACACCTGATTTACACCAACGGAGCTGAGAGCAGGATCAGACCCACAGGTCTTTGTTCCAGGTAAGCTCTTAAAACAGAGCTTAACTGAGGCCAAGCCTCTATTCACATTTATGCCAGTGTACACCTGGAGTAAATCAACTGGAGTCAACAAAGCTGTTTTAGATTTACAGTGGTATAAATGAGAGCAGAATTTGAGCCTTAGAATATAAGTTCCCCAGATCAGAACTAGCTGTTTGGTTAATGGCAAGTGCACCCATGGTCCTGTACAAGGAATAATAAACATAAGCAATAATAAATATATCAGCACCTAGAGTCTCTCACCGTGATTGGGCCCTGTTGTGCTAGGCACCGTTCAGACACAGCGTAAGAGATAGCACCAGCCCCAAAGAGCTTGCCATCTACACACTCCGGACAGAGGTGGGAGGAGAAACAGAGGCACAGAAAGATGTGACATGTGCAACTTTTGGGGCCAGATTCTCAGCTCTTATAAATCAGTGTCGCTCCATGTGCTTTGGTAGAGCCACGACAGCTTAGACTAGCTGAGGATTTGGCGCTTGGCGGTTTTCCTCGCCGGCACCCCCACAAACAAGATAAGATCCTCAGCTGGGGGTTTAATCAGCACAACTTCATGAAGTGAATGGGGCTATGCCAACTTACACCAGCTGAGGATCTGTAGCAGGGCAATCCTGCTTTTTTTTGCTAATGTTTATCTTTGGTCAAATAGAATACCAAATGAACAAACAGATGGGGCCTGATCCTCTTCTCACTTACACAAGTGTGAACAAATTCAACCGGCATCATTGAACTGGCATCAAATTGGTGTAGGTGAGGGGTGAAACAGACCCAGGATCTCAGATGGATTTTCAAATCAGTGGATTACCTTCTGATTATGCACCGATTAGATCGCAACACGTATGCACATTTTTAAAGCCTCCCTCAGACACTGGAGAGAAAGGAAGCAGAGCGTATGGAAATATAACTGTTTGCTCATAAACACTGCTAAAATCAGCTGATGACAAGCTATAACACACTCTACTACAGTAACTGTGGCTTTGTTAAAAAGAAAAATAATTTGGTAAAGAAGCTGGATTTTCAACTATGACTACGTGTTAGGTGGGAAAGGTATCTGTAGGGATCTCACTTACCCTAAGTATGTAATAGTTTTCTATTTATAACATTTTTTTCCTTCCACAAGAGGATCTCTTTTAATGCTTTAAAAATGCATGAGGCCTCTGCCTTGGCTACTGAATTTTCAATGCTCCTTTGCTGCCACCTCGTGGTAAGGAAATATAAATAGGCAGGCTTGCAAATAGAATGTGTAACAGAACCAAAAATAAGGAGAACTCATCCAAAATGGTACTCAGGGCCTCATCTAAAGTAGCCTTTCTTCCTGAAAATGTCCCACTGGTGCCACCTCTGGTAGCAGCTGCTGGCATTTTAACCACTGGACTGTCTATGCCAATTCCGAGCAAGGGGAGACACGCTGGTTAAAATGCCAAAAGCCTGTCTATCCTATAGTTCCCAATGATACCACTGATAAAGTTTTACTGGTGGGAAATTGTAGTGGAAAAAAACCAAGTGTAGACACAGCCTGGGGTCCTGAATAACAAAGCACCTAACATTACCCCATGATACCTTTGATTGGGGAAGTGCATCATTAAGCATTTGTTCTGGGTATTAATATTTAATTTTGTAGCATAAACTATAGCAAATCTAAATACAGAGGTTCCCATTTAAATTCTCATCACTTTGCATCATATTGCATTGGAGAGCCAACCTGATCGTGGATAATGTAAGCCCTGATCTTGCTGTCCTTTTGTACATAAAACTCCCATGAAAGTGAATAAGGATCAGGATTGAGCCAGTAGTGGGCTATGTTAGAAGGAAAACATTATGCCTGGTGTCCACAATCTTGCGTGATTCAGTGGTCACAGGAAGCAAACGGGAGTGGGCATTGTAAGTTCTGTTCCCCCTTTCGTTGTGTGACCATCTGGGTTCAACTCTCGCTACATTGCAGTCAGTGTGTGCATATCTGAGGGAAGGATCTTGCCCTTAGTTCGCTGACAGTACAATTCTTCTTGAGCTCTGGGAGCATAAGACAAAGAAGAAAAGGATTTTGCCTGCTTAAACTGTCTAATAAGAAAAAAGTAAGTGGGCCAGGTCTGGATCTGGGAAGTTTGCCATGATTTAAAAAAAATTACACTGTAGGGAACAGGTATCTCTGGAAATATTAAGTTCTTCCCAGAAGTGACTCACTTATCTACCACAACCTTGGATTTAATCCTATTTAAATGATGAGTTTAATTTGGAATTTGTTAACGACTTGGGCATTCTTTATGTTTACAGAAAGGAGGACACTGCTTTTTGTATTGCTTAGCACCACTCAGCTTAATAGTGATCTCACTTATACCAGCATAAATCTGGAGCAACTTCACTGGCTTGAAGAGATAACTAGATTCTGACATATGTAGGAGCTCTTTCTATGCTTTGAGCTGTGGCAAAATACTTAAAAGGTTGTGCATCTCTTTAATGTGTACAAAAGACCAACCTCTGGCAATGGTTAGGCTTCAGCTACTATTAAAGGGGATACATTCGGCTAAATTTTGTTTTTAGTGAAGCAAGTGTCAATTTGATATAAAAGTTATTCCAATCTGACACTAATGTAACTGAGACTAGTGAGAACTGCCCATGTGCATCTAAGGATATGATGCAGCCCTGTAACTTTTAAAAGTAGGAAGTATAAACCACTCTATACCAAAATACTATGTTCAAAGAAGGTTGTTAAGATTGCGAAGTCAAGCATCAAAAGTTAGGTAATGCCAGTTTTATGGCTTTGCCCTTTGTGTATATGCACAATGATACAGGGCCGGATCCTCAGCAAGTGTAAATCACTGTAGTTCTCCTGATGTCATTGACGATTACATTGATTTACACCAGCTGTGTAGATGTGGCCCTGTACCATACTGCATATGCACAAAGGACAAAGCATAAATCTGTCCTTAGTTGCTAGATGCCATGCTGTTTTGGGGAAAAAATAATTAATACTGGGCTCTTCACTCTAACAGATATAGGTATAAAACCATCCAAGGCTAGAAGTTGAAGCTAGACAAATTCAGACAGGGAATAAGGCGTACATTTTTGACAGCAAGAGTAATTAACCATTGCAACAATTTACCAAGGATTGTCAGTGCTGGAGAATCCACCACTGACAACTTTAAAATCAAGATTGGACATTTTTCTAGAAGATCTGTTCCAGAAATTACTTCAGGAGGTCAAACTAGATGATCACAAGGGCCCCTTCTAACCTTGGAATCTATGAAACTATTGTTTTTTTCTATAGTTCTGTGTGGCTTATCAAAACTCTGCAAGAAGCTCAGTGGGTCTTGAGATCACGCAGAGTGCAACTGGCATGTTTGGTGAATTAAGGAATAATTTCTGCTATGCATTTGCAGATGGCAATTTTCAGGGATTATCTGAGGCCCAAATCTGCAGATTTTCATAAAGACAATGGAAGGCAGCTCTCTGTCCTCAAGACTACACCCCTGCCCTCGCCTTCCCATGCCAAACTATGGGAGTGCTACAGTGCTTACAAAAACCATGGCCAGAAATATTTCTTCCCGTTGACAAACCCTGTATTTTACTAGCCTCATTCTTGAGAACTGTAATATTTTTGCTCAAACTTTCCAGAAGAAAAACCAGCCTGTGTCAGAGACCAAGGATAGAAAATTTCAGTCTAAGCAATTAAAATTTGGGAAAATTATAAGTAACTGAAAATAGTGTTATAATGGAAGTTGTTAGGCAATCTTAATAAAGATGTTGCCACTGGTTCCACCTATAATAAAAAGAAATTTGATTTAAACACCACCAAAGGCCAGCAACTACTAGCTGCTTAGCAGATGTGGCCTTTTAACAAAGGACAAGTAAATTTCACTAGGAACTTCTTCGAAGAGGTCATTTATGACAGGGAGGAATGGCAGTGGCTTTTGGAAGTAACCTTAATGTGTTAAGGTTTTCCCTGCATACATATGCAGGTACATGCATACATCAGGCCTTCTTCTCCACTCTGTTACCCCAGTTTTTTCCAGCATAGCTACATTGAAATCCAAGAAATTAAATTGGTGTTTAACTCACATTAAACAGTGGAGAACTGGCCCTATCCAAGCCATCTCCTAAACTAGCATTTCATGAATACACTTTGATTTCGATCTACGTCGAGGGAGGAGTTTATCACAATACATTACCAGAAAATATGTATCATACAGTTGGCCACGGTCAGAAGACAGGATATGGGCTAAATGGACCATTGGTCTGACCCCATATGTCCGTTCTTATGTACATACAGCACCCCGCTCCAGGGAAACATTACATGTTTTCTCTCTTGCACGTGTTTGGGGAGTAGATTTCATCAGCCCAATGCAACAAATTAAATAGCTTGTTGACTACGCTAGCATAAACAATGTTCACTGTATCTTTCATCTTTAATAAAGGGGAGGTAATTGGATGGTTTTAAACAATGACTAATTTGTTCTTAAGGGGACCAAAACTTATTAGTGATGAGGAAAAAAATGGGACGCAAACAAGCATAAACATGTGCAGGAAAAATATAATTAAGACCATAAAGGCTAACAACAAAGATCATTTCATTATGCACCAGATCCTCAACTGGTGTAAGGTGGCATAGCTCCATTTACTTCAATGGAGTTGCACCAATTAGCACCAGCTGAGGATCTGGCCCTGTCATGTTTGATGTATTTGACATGGTCTGTTTGCAAGTGTCCCCAGCTGAGCATTATTCACATTTCTCTCTATTCTGAATCACACTATTTCAGAGGTATTGCCATGAATTTGAGGAGATCCATAGTTGATTCTGATTCACTCATGCATATTTACACCTGCTTCCTCTAAAATCAAAGCTGTTGCATTGGTGTAAAACTGGAGTAACAGAAAGATGAACCAGACCCATTTTCTACAGTTTAATACAGGCTTCAAAGTGCAGAATACGTCCGCACTGGATTGAAGAGAAGCCTCTTGCAGTGCTGAATTATCATACCGAAATCCCTCCCTCCATTCGCTGGAGGCTGCCAAATCAAAATGATGCATGAGGCAGCACTACACTGAAAAGTAAAAGATAGCCTCTCACATGTTCCATTTATAAAGCTTTTTATTCACTGTCTAATATTTAGTATCCTCTCTGAAATATATCACTTAACAAAATTGAGGCCTTGCCATTGCATAAAGCAGTTATTCCTCCCGGATTTCCATGACACATTCACGCAGCTTAGTAATAAACACAAACTGCTCTTTCTTCTTCAATGCAGTTAATGAAAACAGAGTAGCATGAACTCTGCTTTTTACACCACGAGCAATCACTTACTATTCCATGTCTCGGGGACCCATCCCTGCAGAGAGGATGTAAATTCAGCTGAGAGGCATCATTTTAGTGGTAGCTTGAAACAATCTCTACAAGTGTGTCTGGTTGAAAAGCAGAAATGAAACCAAAAAAACGAGTTCACAGCTCTCGCTGTGTTAAGGGGATTGAGAATGCTCTGTGAAGTAGGAGCACTCAGGCAGACCCATACACTGGAGCACATCTTGGAAACTATCATTTGAAGCAAATTAAGCAAAAAGAAGAAAACCTACAATGTGAAATTGCAGATGCCTAATGTGTTTTTTTCTAATACACTGATCACTGATGACTATAAAATGATAATACATAAAGCAAACAAGACTTTGGTCCCCATAGCTGCTAAAGCCCAAACAAGATATATATATTTTTTTTAAAAAAAGCTTAGAATAGCAAGTAAACTTCAGAGTAACAAGGGTATAAAGCATCTTTTTTTGCAAATGACCTGTTTCAGCAGCATGATCTCTCTGTTATGCAATATTGCCATAGTTTAGGTTGCAACCGGTTTCTACTATAATGGCCCATTTGAGCACCCTGCCTTGGAAAGTTTATTTCACCTGAAGATTTATGCTGCAGGCAAAAAGGAATGTTTCTGCAAAGCGTGAAATAAATGGTCTAACCCTCTTTGCGTTGCAGGCCATTAAAAAAAATTTTTAAACCGATTTGAAATTACAGCTTTTGCTTGGTGTTAGTCGCTACCTAGGTCAAAAATGGCTGTTTACTACCCCTTCAAACTTTCCATAATGCTAAATCTCTTCGAATATTTGTGCACCAGCCGTGTTGGGAAAAATATTGTAATTAAGCAAAGTTATAAATGACTTTTGATGTGGATAATTGGGCCTAATCCAGCTCCCATTGATGTCAACGGAAGGTTTGTTTTTAAAAATTAAATTAAATTTTAATTGGCTTCAATGGCAGCAGGAAGTATGGGCTACATTCTGCAATCAGATGTGCACAGAGAGCAACATTTCAGTCAACAGAGAGTCCCTGCATGCTTATCCAACTGCAGGAACAGAGTCTGCTGTCCACTAGTGACCAAGTGCAACTTACAGCCACAATGAGGTCCTTCTATAGCTGACAGCGCACCGATTTCCATCCACGTGGCAGAAGCCTGTGTTGCTGTAGAACCAGGGTTCTAGTCCTATCTTTGCAAGTGTTTGTAGCTTATACTAAGGAGAGTTAGTAGCCTGTTCATAGTTAAATTGCCACTGGAGTCCTATTATAAAGTTGATTTTGACCCCCCTTTTAATTCCAAAAAAAAAAAAACCTTTGCCTTTGAGGGTAAGTCTTAGGGCCAATTAGAACATTTGAGAATTTTGATTAAATTAGCTAAGTATTTTTTGAGATTGGAGTCTAATGCTTCTGTGCATCTAATGAAATTACGATATTACGTTATACCACAAAACATGTCATGTACACAGATATTTGACATTGGCACATGAAAGAGGTAATGTTGAAGGGCAGGAAGAGGAAAAAAAGTTTAAGAAAATTCCCATTGGTGTAAACTACAGGTGATTTTCTGTCAGTGTGGCTAATGGAGGGCAGGAAAACCCAGGTTTCCTAGGTTGGCCTCCCAAGCTGCCAGGGCTACCATTCTGCTTTGAACAGAAATTCCAGGTTCTGATCAAATTATTCCTCCAACATTTCTCTTGGCCTTCAGGGTTTGCACACAGGTCCATTTTCCAGTGATTTTAAATATCTTGCCAAAGGTTACATGGCAAGTTTGTGGTACAGTTAGAAGCAGAACCCTCATTTTTTAGGTGCCAGACATGTATCTTGTCTCATGTTGATCAAAATCTCTTTAGTTAGTTAAACCAGTTATGAAATGGGGTTATGCACCCCTAATAAAGTGCTGTGAGGTCTACAGCTAATAAAAAAATCTTTATTAAATATATCTTTTCAGGTGGGCTATTTAAGAGACAGAAAGGTACTATGACTTGGACAAAATATAGTCTTGCATAGGGGGTTAATCACTGTGAAATCAAGAGACCTAGCTTCCAGACTTGGATCCAATACTTGAATAGTTAGCTCTTTTTACCAAAGTTTAGAAAGAAAAAAGGCTGTGTTGTGTGTCTGGCTAAGAAAATCACTGATAGCAATGAAAAGTTTCCCATAGATTTCAGTGAACTTTGAATCAGGCCCTTGGATATGTACTGAACATGGTATTATGTCAGGCACATAGTGATTAAAGCAGGCCTCTCCAGAAGCCTGTCTAGTACCACTCACTCCTTTAATTTAATAATCTGGTGACTCATTCACCCTATTAATTTCAAAACTGCATTTTCATTTATCTACACAAATGAAAAAAGGAATGATTTTGTTTTTTAAAACTTGGGAAATTCCAGACAAACAACTTCATTTCAAAACAAGTTATAGTTGCTAACCTACCACACACTAAACTATCACAATTTTCATAACACAAACACTTAGAAAGCATGGACATTCCTAATGAAGGAATCCTACGTTTTACACTGCCCACATAACAAAACACATTCTTATCAGATATACATTAAATGCATGTTTTATCATAACACAATCTTAACTGACACAAAATAAATAATAGCACTATTCTGTTATCAGTAACTTCAGAATACAAATACAAAATCCCACTGAAAAAGAGCAGATGCATATGAATGACATATTGATCAGCCTGAAATGCAAGTCCATATATACACACACACACACGATTTAACCATAAATCGTGTTACACTTTTCCTACTACACTATATTAAAAAAAATTTTTTAAAAAAAAAAATCAAGAAACAGCAGTTAAGTACTTTAATTGATAATATAGTTACCAACAAATTCTAACTACTATTTCTCACTTAATACTACCCCTAAAAATGTAATTATTTGAATAGCAAAAATCAGATTTAAAACACTCCACAAAATAACAAAGAAAAACATCAGTGAGACACAGTTAAGATAGTTGTATTCAGATAAAATATGCATTTCTTTATACTGTGTAAAGGTATGTTATATGGGCAGTATAAGATTTGATGCCTTATTAGCGGTGTCCTTGCTGCTAAGAGCTTGTTTTTGTAGACAACATGAGACCTAAAACTATGTTTCGCCATTGAGCATTCCTAATTAGTTTCTGAAATAAACTGGTTTGTGTTTTGGAATACAGACTAAAGGGTGATTTGCCATTGATTTCAGTGGAGCTCATCTTAATTTAACTCTTTAATTTTGCTTAAAGTTAAATGTATACCTGACAATTTTCTTGTTAGGCATGAACAAGAAACCTGTGTGTATCAAGAATAAACTATTTCATTTGTAGTCACTATGAATGGCAATTTCTTATCCTGTGCACGGTTACAGTGGAGGTAACAAAAGCGTTTAAGTACAGTTAATGTAACAAAAGTCCCAGTATTTGATTTTAAATCTAATATCAGTTCTGTATATTAATTCCTGAAATTAAACCCTGTCTTTGCCTTGTATGGTAACAATAGGCAAGTTTAGCTGTCTGCTGTCTTTTTAAACTTTACAGTCATTCAGACTTTTAGGGTAAACCTACTCTGACAGATCAAGGCTAACTCCGTGTTAACTGCTAAAATTATTTGACATAGACCCTGCCACTCATGGCAGATTGCACTGAAGGTAAGTAATTACAGCACATAAAATTAACAGAGGAACTCTCTCCCCACTTAAAGTTAGTTAAACTCATTCTACATTTGCAGCATTTGGGAACAGGTTAGCACTAAGTTACTGCTATTTGTTATTAACCCCTCAGTATGCTCAAAAGTCTCAATGCACCATATTTCCAGTATTTAATGTTAATATTTTTTAAAACAGATCGTTAACATTGCAGTCTACTAGTAAGTATTACAAATGGATTTATAAACTGGCAGCAGTTTACTTGTTTAGCTTGCCCAATATAACACTTGAAAGTGTGCCAATGCAACTGGCAATCACTGTGGTCACCAAACTGTAGGGTGTGCCCCGGCAGGGGATTGCAGAGAAGTGTTCAGGGGGCACAGTGAGGCCCGGGCCAGTCCCCATGGAGGTGGGGAGAGAGCACTACCCAGCCCCGCTCTGCAGCTCCAATCCTGACCATGGCCCTGCTCCCAGCCAAAGCCCCAGCTGCAGCTCTGGCCACGGCTTGTGGCCACAGCCCCTCTCCTGGCCACAGCTGGGACAAGGAGAGACAAAAGGGCCAATCCTGAGACAGGTGAAAATTGTCTCTGTATTACACTGACATAAATCGAGAGGAACTCCACTGAGTCAATGGAATTATTCCAGAGTTACACCAGTGAAAGAAGAGCAGAATCTGACAGCCATTGAACTGCCATGTACGTGCTGTATTTCTGCTGTACATGCAAGATGCAGATTCCTGAGAGGAGGTGCAGTGGGACTTAGTAGTCTTCTTGATACTATGCAGCCTCCTAGACATACATACTCCAAAGCAGCCTGTGGGGCAGGAAGAGAGGGCTTGGAGGCAGTCCCAGCTGAATAACTATTAGGTCCACAACCAACAAGCTGTATCTTCTACTACACCTGAAGGGCGATAATTTCTGATACCCCAAGTCTGCACCTTCTTCGAGCTCTGCCTCCTGTTTTGGGAGAGTGAGGGTTCTTTTACCTCTAGTACCCCTGTAGTTTTCCATGAAAGGCCCCTTTAACTGAGCTGTGCAAGGAGGATCAGAATGATTAAGGTAGATGGGACACAGAATTCTCAATTCTTGTTCTGTCACCATCATTAACAGAATGGATGAATGAGGGCAAAGTCATTTCACACTCAGCGCCACAGGTTTACCCTCCAGGAAATTTAACTACGGTACCTATGTTGGGGCTCAACTGTTTGTAAAGTGCTTTGAGATCCTTGGTGCCATGAGTGCAGTCTTTTTGTCTTGAATTTCACAGCCTATTTCACGAGAGGGAGCTATATTGACATATATGCTGTCTGTAATGCTACTCCTTGTTAAGTGCTACTTACAGAAAATGAGTAAAGATGAGCTTCTGTTGAGCACTGTATCTGCAGGTGAAAAAACCCCATAGCTGTGCAACTTTAGCCTCAAAAACATCCACACAAAACAACTCCAGCCTCCAAAGGGAGTATCACAGAGTTACACAAAACTTCATTAGGTTCCTACACCTATATAAGGCCACACCACTTACTGTGGCACATGTGCTAGACTGCCAACTACTTGTCAAGGAAGTGATTTATTGCACCAAGAACTGACTTGACTATCTGCTACTCATGCATCAGATGGCAGTTAGGAGTCCTGTGTTATTTCCTGTTAAATATTTACTTATACACTCCATGCACCTACCAATGTTCAGTTATGGTCCCTACCTGTAATTATCCTTTTATAACTCAAACAAAAAGTTATAATAAAGGAGTTAAAGGAAAATTCAGAAAATCACATTGTGGAAATTTTCTTAAATTCCTCTCACAATAAAATACCACAGAAATGAAGTGTCCTTCAGGCTTTTAATGTTAACAAGCTTTTACACAGAAAAGTTCATTTTAAGATGCCTGTTCTGTTCTTTCCCAGGGTAATTTGAGAGTTTTTTGCTATTGAGTTAATTACAACCATCTACTGCCTGGGAAGGTACCGTGCTTATATTTTATCTGGAGATAATTAACCTTCAGTAATGTTTGTTAACACTTCACTGGGATATTTCTTTAAAACTTCAGTATTCAGGTAAAACCACCCTCATAAACTTACCTATGAAACTATAACTCCTACTGTGATTACCAAATACTACAGGTAGTATTTTGTATTGACCTCAATTCAATATATTCACAAATGATCTGGAAAACGGCCGAAAGAGCACACTTTCACATTTGCAGACAACACCAAGCTGGGAGGGGTTGAAATCGCTTTGGAGAATTGGACTAGAATTCAAAATGATCTTGACAAACTGCAATAAAAAGGATGAAATTGAATAGGGACCAATACGAAGTACTACACTTAAGAATAATCAATTGCACAAATACAAATCGGGAAATGATGCCCAGGAAGGAGTACTAGATAGAGGATCTAGGGATTGTAGGGGATCACAAACTAAATATGAGTCAAGAATACTGTTGCAAAAAAAGCAAACACCATTCTGGGACGTTTTAGCAGTGTTGTAAGCAAGCCACCAGAAGTAATTATTCCCCTCTACTCAGCCCTGTTCTAACAAGGCTGCATCTGGAGCAGTGTGTCTAGTTTTGGGCACCACACTTCAGGAAAGATGTGGACAAATTGGAGAAAGTCCAGAGCAGAGAAACAAAAATGATTAAAGGTCTAGAAAACATGACCTATGAGCAAAGATTGAAAAAAAAAAAACTGGGTTTGTTTAGTCTGGAGAAGAGAAGCCAGGGAGGGGGACATGGCAACAGTCTTCAAATATGTAAAAGGTTGTTATAAAGAAGAGGGTGATAAATTATTCTCCTTAACCACTGAGGACAGGATAAGAGCTAATAGGCTTAAACTGCAGCAAGGGAGATTTAGGTTAGACATTTGGAAAAACTTCCAAACTGTAAGGGTAGTTAAGCACTGGAACAAATTACGTAAGGGGGCTGTGAAATCTCCATTATTGGAGGTTTTTAAAAACAGTTAGACAAACACCTTTCAGGGATAGTCTAGATAGTCCTGCTTCAGGGCAGGGGACTGGACTAGGTGACCTATCAAGGTCCCTTCCAGTTATATACTTCTGTGATTCTAAGTCGTTAGTAAGCAATTGCTGCCAAGTGCTTAGCTAACCAATCCTGTTTTCCCAAGACTATTTCTCTCTTGCTTTTACTAGGTAGCTGAAACTTTAAGAAGCTTTTTCCCAGAACTTCCCCTAGCAAATTCTTTTTTCCCCCATTTCTCTTAAGATGGCTGCTCTCCTGCTGTTTTCCCTGTGACTGAAAAGGGCACCTGGCTCTCTACTGTACACAGGCTGACTAGAGGTGAGAATTGAGTAAACAGAGCATTAATCATCCCCTTTGAAGGCTGTGTGATACATACGGATAGTGATTTTTATATACATATATTTTAAAAAATAATCACATTAGCAACATGCATTATTGATACCATCAATATTAATATGCATGAAGCACACATCATCAAAATAATATATTGCATATGTATTTCTAGCAGTTACATAGCCTACGTCTTTTTATAATCTTGTTCACTAATGTTAAGCATATAACGTAATAGCCCAGCATATACTGGTCAACACCTCAGGCCAGCTTTAGCACTTAAGGTTTTAGATTAACACTTGATCCTGTAATAAGTTCTGTACCTGTTGAGCCCTGTACCACACAGAATCCCACTGAAGTCAATGGCATCAGCAGAGAGGTCCACCCACATGAAGGTCATCACAGGACGAGGACCCAAGTGACCCTCAAAAGGACAGGTAGTCTTCCAAAGGGAGTAAATTCCCCCCAACTCCTATCACAAACAGCACAGACAGTACTAATTTACACTATCAATTTGTATTATAAGTTAGCTTAACTGGTTGTGAAAACATCTTGAGATTAAAAATGGTAAAATGAATGAGTCATGACTTTGAATTCTTCAGTTATACATAAATATATTTATCTGTTTACATGGGGAATTGAGTGTCCTTATTTTGATCCTGACCCAGCAAACACATAGGCACCTTTAACATATCTCATGTGAGTGGCTCCATGGACAATCTAGGAGATTACTTGCCGCAGCAAAGCTATGCCTGTGAATGCGCATTTGTAGAAGGAAAAACCTCTGTTAGAACGAATAGTAGCAGTTATTCCAGAAATCAGTGTAAAAGTTATTTACATATTTAATTAGGCTTCTTTATTCTTCATCACAACATTCACAGAGCCGTTTTCTAAAGATACAAAACAATTAACATTTGTGGTTAATAAACACAATAGGACAGTTTATCAAAACCTTTACTTTTTAAAAATACATTTCTGAATGGTCAACTGTGATATTGCTTTAGTTACAGCATCTCATTCCAACCACTCTAGACTCTATGTAAGCACATGATAGCATAATTCTTCAGAATAACTATGAGGACAATAACTTTCTGTATCATACCCAATAGCTTTCAATCATGTATAAAAGAGAAATCCAATGCATCTCAACTCTAAATTAACAATTCAGTAGAATCTTGCTCATTCACATTAACAGCTAAGAGACCTAATACAAATTACAGGAGATTAGGACTGGTTCAGTGGACCCAATTCGCCACTGCACTATATCTTGCATTGTCATTTACACTGGTGAAAAGCAAATGTAAAATGCCACCATTCTTATTTGATAGAAGTTTACACTCACTTTGCACCAATCATGCAATTTCCAACACGAGGGCAGACCCCTGTACACCCAAGGAGCCCCACTTAAGTCAATGAACTCTGTGAGGAACGTTCCTGCTGCCTATACACTGTAAAGTGTGGGATTGAGGCATTAATTATATACAAAGACCAAGGACAACAGTAAATTTAACCCAATACGTTTGATACTGGGGCCTTCATTTGCAAGCAGGTAGTAACAATTTATAGTCATCCCATCACTGATACCAGCACCTCCGCCTTTCAAATCAGAGCACACTCTAATCACAGGTATTTATCCCTGCCCTTGACAAAGCTATAGTATAAAAACAAACCTTCCCCCACCAAAAAAAACCAAAAAGCAAATTTGTAGTATTAATTTGTGAGTTTGCAGTTTACTGAAACATGACCTGAAGGTTCTCCTGAACAAATTCCCAACAGATTAAGAACACACAGCCTCACTAAAAGAGTACAAATTAATCAAAGCTTACATATAACAGGGTATTTGCCCAGTCTTTCAATTCTTTTTACTATACTAGAGAATACTTTTGACGCATAGTGTCCAAGATAATAGCAACGGGTGACCCATATTCCCACCATTCTCAGAATATATCCATGCTAACCTGTCTGTCTTGCAGTGCTAGCACTAAAAGCTCTCATCCATACTTAAAGGCCATGGAAATATTAAAAGACCATAAACAGCACTTATTCAAGTTAAGAGATTGAAAAGGAGGCATCATGTATATTTAATACAAGCAATACAAAGTGATATTATGTTACATTTGTAAAGCACTATATACAAAGATGTACTTGAAAACCAGTGATTCCTATATAAACAATACACACAGACTAAAGACTAGATGTCCGTTGCTTGTGACTGTCTGAATATTCAGAGGAGATTAAATTTAGCATAACTAAGAAAATACAGTTCCAACCACTCAGAATTACTGTAAAAATTATTAGAATTAGAAGCAAATCAGGAGTGAGCATATTATTACAAAGAGCTAGCAAAAATAATTAGTTCGTTCTCATTTAAAGAGTAAAGTTTTAAAGCTAATCTCCAAGGACCAAATTTCACTTTCAGATATGCATGTGTATTGAGCTCAGTTAAAACTGTGCAGGGCAAAATATGGCCCTACAGTTTAGGTCTTTGCTGAAGCTTAGTTCCCCAAATTGTTGTTATAACACATTGTTTATGTGATGCAAAACATGTACAAAATACAATTTAAAACAAAATAATTTTCTACTTGTCTCCCTAGCTGATATACATAAATAAAACCAAAAAGAAAATAAAAACTAGTTCATTTTTCTCTTTTTTGCCTTAGCAGATGTTTTCAATTTAGGGTCATTTTCAGGTGTGGGTTCCCATAATGCATTTCTTACAAATCTTGCTGCAGCTCCTTTATCCAGTTTGGATGCCATTTTCTTGTCTGTTATTTCTTTGACTCTGTTCATGTATGTTCTTATTCTCTCCTGCAAGATATTAAATAAAAAGCACACCTGATATTATTCTGTGAAGGCATGCACTATTAAAATAAAGATTAGTGAGAACAAGGCATAAGAAACATCATGCATTTCCATAATACACAGCAGCATAAAATATTTCATCTCTGTTCAAACTCTAGTGGATTCTTTGCAAACTAAGGTTGTTCTTTTAGCAGATTTTCTGCAACCGATGGTAATTGTACCAGTAACTATATGAGGACTGCTATTAGACATACAACTTCAAACATCTTTATGTATCTAGATAAATGTATGGTCTTCTTTCCCATAGAACCTTGTCTAATGGTATTACAACCTAGAGCCTACTCTTTCATTCCTTAAAAAGGTCATACATCCACTGAAGACGATAGGAATTTTGCCCAAGTAAAGCCTGCAAAATTAAGGCATATGTGCAATATAAAATATATATCTGTTGAAATATATAAAGAAATATCTGAAACAAAATCCACTATCTCCAAAATATTAATCTGTCCAATAAAAACCAAAAAAGCATTTTTTTTTAAAGAAACTCAATTATTCTGTGATGTATATTTTATACAAACAGAGGAAGGATGGTCCTGTGGCACTAAGAAAATCTAGTTCAATTGCCAGCTCTTTCCCAAGCATCCCATGAGACCTTAGATAAATAGTTAATGAACAGACCTTAAATAGCACTTTACATATTCCCTGAATTATACAGACATAAAATATGTACATTCTGTGTACAGATAATACATATATTATATCAACATACAGCATGTGTGTCAAACATGCATTGCCAAAATTTTCTACTTTGGGTATCTAAAGTCAGACAGCTAAATCACTGACCCTTTTTTGAAGGATGATCAGCACCCACATCTCTAACTGATCTCTGAAAATGTTGGCAAGTGTTCCCATGAAAAAAGGTGTAGCTTTAGCTGGTTATGCTTTACAGCGTATGAATTCATGATATGTTGTAGTATTTCTCTAGATTGAAATTGCTGATCAGAACAGATGGCAACCCTACACATACCAGCAAAGGAAAAAAAGGAGTTGACAGAAGCATCCCAATAAGGTGACAGAAGAAATGAACTCTGATATGAATGAAACTCTCATTCAGACTATTATTTGAATCCCCATGCATTGCCTATAAGTACATGTTGAGCACAATTCTAAAGACAAAACAAATGGCGGGTGAGTGACTGTTTCTGATTGCCCTTTCCACATGAGCGATAAGAACATCACATTACTCTCCGAAGAAAGATATTTATTCATTCATATTGGTACTTGTAAAAATAAACTAGATGAGAAACTAGAAGATGATAATCGAGCTTCTACTAAAACCATCAGCAATTGTCAAATAAATATCAGTACATCAGTAGCTTTAGATTTTTATGCTGTGTATTTTTTAAAAAGAGATTAAAATAATGCAACGCTTTGTACCAATAGTGTAATAGGGAGCAGAAACGGAATCACCACAAAGTTAGTGATCCAATTCTTTTTCATGATGCACTACAGACTGAAAAATCCAAATTAAAAACAGAACATGTTTTCTTGATAGTAAGAGTAATTTTTTGTATTCTTCAATCATAAACACTATTACCTTGATTATGTAGAATTACCTTTATGTGCACTCTAATATTAATAAGTAAAATATATTCATATAGCAGAGATCTATTATTCTTATTTACATAGGCAATTTAACTGGGCAATCATACGTTTTTATTTCTATTTTTTCTTCAAGCTAAATGATTTGATTTTTGAAGTCAGCAGAATTTCCAAGATAGCAGACCTTACATACTGTACTCATGTATCTAAATGGAATATAAAGACAAACCTAAAAGATTTATTATAGGCTGTAAATATGTCACTAATGCAGAATTACTGGACAGTACACATACAACTGGTGCCAAAAAAGCTTTTAGCTTTGTTGCTGAACTGGATTCTTTACTGCTGAGAAAATGAATTAATGGAGGAACTGGAAAGGGGGGGCATCTTTCCCGTCTTTGCTAGTAAATCAACCACACTATACTTTTAGTCATACAAGAGTAAGAAAAGGCAGCCTCAAAGATTAACATGATTCCAACTATTTATAGGAAAAAACACCATACTGGAAGCTATAAATTATTAGTAGACATATAACATTTTTCCATTAAATAGATATAAGTGAAAAGCTGGTCTGCTCAGAATCCAATTCTTAAACAAAAGGTGGGGGAAAGGGAAGACTGGACGACACCATTTATCTTATTCTGCTTTTCCAATTTCACCAAGCTTGAAAACTTTGCTTTCAAGAGACTATACTGTTTTGAACTAAAAATATCCTGACTTTCTCAATTTGGAGAGATAAGCAGGTTATATCAACAACATCATGCATACACTACACCAATGCATGGTGATTTTTTTGAATGTAGATAAAAAAATTATATAAGAATTACTAGCCCTGGGCAAGTGTGATTTTGCAAATGCATTTTGTACAGGAACCTTACCAGCTCTTGTTTCACTGGATGTTCCTTGGGATTGATTCCTTGAGTGGCCAGGTATACTGCAAGAAGAAAATGGTGTTCTGTTAAGCATAAGGGCAGGAATGACTAAAGTCCCAATCCTGCATCTGACATAACACAGATGAATATGTGCCTACATGTGATCATCTGCTGGACTGCAGCCTTAGTGCCCTGTTTAAATATCTGATTTTAAAATATTCTAATCAAATACTCCAGTACCAATCTAATATGGTTAACCAAAAAGGACAGAAGAGGATGCCAAAAAACAAACAAACAAACCCCAACCAGCTCTCATTTACATATCTTTAGCTAGCCTATGTAACTACCAATTTTAATTTAGAATTTCAGCATCACTTGTCCCAATTTAAGGACAATCGTAAACATGGGTTCTTAGAATAACTGAAAGAATATTTGTTAGATATAGGACTACAGAATTTCATTATTTCAAATTTGCAGCCATCTAAAAAGTGTTAAAATGGCCACCATAAACTCTCCTTCCTCTTATCACCCTCCTCAAGCATACTTACTCCAAAACATTGAATTTAACGTGTATGCAGAAACCAAATCCAATTTTGCTTGTTCAAGAGGGTCCAACTAAAAAGAAAAAAAAACCACGATTTGCATGCATAGTATCTTTCAGTAATATACACAGTATAATTCCATGTGAACATATGTGTAACAAGGTAACAATGGTACATGGTTCTGCATCCAATTGTACTTAAATATGCTATCAATACAGGCAATACAGGCTACCAGGAGAACTTTTATCATAGAAACTCGAGATGGAAAATATCTTTCAGCGGCTTGTCTATACACAAAAAAAATTGTACTGCTTTAAATTTACCGGGACAGTTAAAGTAGAACAAACCACTTAGGGTGTTACATCAAGATGGCTTCTACCCACATGGGAAGGGGAATAAGCTATACTGGTATAAAGCACCTTTATACTGATACAGCTAAGGATTGTACTGATTTAAAAATTCTGGGGGAGAAATCACATCCCTAACCAAAATAGTTACATCAGACAAAAATTGTGTGTAGACACGCCTAAGTCATCTGAATCTCTCTCTGCAGGATTGTTCCCTGCTTTGTATTTATTCACTTTTTATCCAGTCTAATATTAAATACCACAGGCTAATAAAAGGTGATGGAGCTGGCTGCTGAGAAGTACGGAGCACCTGCTACGTCCACCTCTGAGGATAATATTCACATTTCATCGTCAAAATTTTTCTCAGAAAAACAGAACAGGATTTTAGAATGCAAGGAAAACTTATTGAAATCCATTTAAAGTTATAATAGAAAATTAGTATGCCATAGGCAATCAATGAACATGAACACTGTAAACATCAAATTGTGTGTTCAAGGCATGTCTGCATACTTCAGGCTGTACACCAAAGGAAGAAGTGTAATGAGATTTTTTTTTGGACTGTCAAAGTCAATTTGTTTTAGTCCTATAGGATTTCCAGAAATACTGATAACATCATCCTACAGATCACGAGCTCTAACATGGATACTGTCAAAGGCTTGGTGTTGTCAGGACTGATTTCTTCATAATTAATTCATGTTAGAATCTTTAGAGATGAACAAGTTTCCTTACGTATGAGCTTTTTTGCCCCAAAGAAAGAAATTACAAATTGAGTTTTAAGCATTAAAAATATATAGATGCTTGTATGAATTCCTCTAGCAGTACACCTCGCATGCTGTGAAGTATGTTTTATAGACTCCCTTAGATCTGCTCTTAATACTGCTGGAAGGGATAGAATAGTGGACTAAGCATCAGGTTTTGCATACCTAGATTCCTTGGAACCAAAAGTTGAAATTCCAGAGTCAACTTATCCTTTCATTCTTCCTAGATATACAAATTGAGAACCATGAAGTTTACTATGTGAAGTCTTTCACATAAAACTGTGGAGAAATACCTCCTCTCTCTGCTCTTGGTGGACCTTAAAGACCCCATGGCCCTTTTCATAAGGTCAGGAATAAGCCCTAACATCCTCAGCCTAAATGACTCTACTGACCCCTTATTGTGTGCTATTTGGCTAATGCATTTCACCTTGGAGGTGGCTACATTTCAGTGTCATTTTGTATGACTAAAGCTTGTGAAATACTTTGGGAGGAGAAGAGTTCTATAAATGTAAAAAGATTATTAATTTAAATATAGGTCTCTGGGGCAGAGACGATCTATTATTTGTCTGTACATTGGCTAACACAATTGGGCCCCCAAGCTTTGATTATGGTTCCTAAGTGCTAGTGTAATATAAATTATTATTATAAACAACAACATTGGTGGGGGTTATTCTTTACCTTTTGAAGAAGCTCACTCCTGGAAACTAACATCATAGTCTTCAACATCTCATCTACAGCACCAAGAGATTTTTCAAATGCTAACAGATAATCATGAATTTCATTTGGGTATTCTTCCCCACCATTATCTTCCTCTGCCATCTCCATCTACAAAGAAACAAATTATCGTTTTCACCAAATATCTAGGGATAGCAGGATTGTATTTTAAAATATGGGGGGGAGGAGTGAATTCATGAATATTAGATTAATAGGTGTGTAGCCATTGAGTTCATTGTAGAAGTAATGTCAACAGTTATATAACTAGTCATAAGATAGTTCTAAGTACCTATCCTAAACACAGAACGGAATAGCATGAAGGGTCATCATGAACAACACTATTTTAATATCACAAATTTGGTGTGATGTAAAAATTTGGCTCCATAAAATGATAATGGAAAGAAATATTTGCATGTTTAAAAAAAGAATTTCCTTTGGAAAATTTCCTTTGTAAATTTTGTAGATAAAAGAATTGCATTTTGGAAATTTTGTAGATAGAATGTATCAACACTCCTCCCCCACCTTTCCTGCACAGCTGTTGGGCTGCATCAACTTTTTTGCACTAGGGAATTGGGAGCATCCATGTAGCTGCAGTTTCCTTACACGTGGACCCACTGTGGCATGTCTGCTCAGTGCAGAAGTGGAAGGAGCACAGACACCCATAGAATCATTACTACAACTGATCAGAAAATTTTTGTCCAATTTTTCCATCAGAAAAAGCTATTTCGACAAAACAAAGGGAAAAAAATTGCATTTTGGAAATTTTGTATTTTGGAAAATATTGAAATTTGTTTCAGAATTTTATTTTGAATTTTATTCTATCAAGTTTTTTCATTTCTATAGTAGTAACGCATGGTACGTAAAATTTGAAATCAAAATTTCAAAAACAGTATTTTTCAAAATGAAATTTTTTTAAATTGATGATTAATGGGAAATTAAAAAAAAATTCTTTCCAATTTGGAATGAAAACAAATTTAAGTGTCAAAATTTCCCACAGAATAGAAATTCCAAGTTTTGACCTTCTCCAATCATTACTGAAGCTATGTTTTTACAAGATGAATTTTCATGAACAACTGTTCCAATGCATTAGACCCAGACATGCTTGTCTGTGCCCCTTATTCCCCAACCCCTGCATATACATTATGATAGTCTTTAATTACTTGATCACATACTCAAATTAGGCATCCAGAAAATGAACACACAATTAGCAGCTGTGAAACCTGAAACTGTGAAAAGGTCTGCATTAGCTGACTTGCCTAGCATCCAATAGTAACTTTGACACAAGCAGGGATAGAATCCAATTCTGTAGGTTAGCATTCAACTGTCTTAACCACAACACCATCTTTTCTTCAATCTCCTGCCTCATTTCCTAGACACCTTTCGTTTCATCAATTCCCTTCACTACACAACCGAGTCATCCCCAGAGCAACTTTCCAACAAGCTATTGCCTTGTTCTACCTTAAAAGGATGTCAGACTGACATTTCAGAGGATTGTATCTTGGACCCACAGTGTTCTGTTTTGCAGGAACTTGGGAGTACACTATAGCCCTGTTGAATCAAGGACATGACTGGGCTCTAAAACTAACCGTTAATCCCTCCCTGGTGATAGCTAAAATGACCAACTGACACCATGAAACCGTGAATTTTGTCCTACGGTAGGAAACTCCTCACTGGCTTCCAAGGCAGCTCAGTTACTGTCAGGGAAAGAGAGAGAGTGTCTTTTTGCTGCTCCCACCTATGTGTATAGGACTGTACTTGAAACGTGGTGTCCTGGAAATAGCAACAGGGTAGTAGAAATAAAGACTATCGGGGGGAAAAAGTAACAGCGCAAAATGGAATCAGTGATTATAAACAAGAGGTATCATTTGGCAAACAAGATAAGAGGAGGATTGCGGTGTGGTGAGAGGATTAGAGAAGGGGTAGAAATATCTTAGAAAAAACTCTTATCCACATTTTGAAAATAGTGCTGGTGACAAGTTTGAGAAGCTGTATTTTGTAAGTGTAATCTGAACAAGCCACAAGGCCAGCAGAAAAGCCAAGGTAACAGCAAACAGCTGGAGCAAACAGCTCCAGTCCCTGGAGTTTGTTTTAGAAGAAAGATTTGATCTCTCTCTTTTCCTGCCAAAAGTGTGGTGTATGAGAGAAAGGCTCCTTTTTATTAATTAAGTCCGACTGGGTTCATATGGGAGGAAGATTGAGGGAAGACAAGTGGAGTGATAGTTACTCAAATTCTGACCACAATCCCAGTTATTGTAGCAGTATGTTTCTGTTAAAATTATCAATCATGACATAGTTGAAGTTGACACTGGAATGGTCATCTGCAGGCTTCAGAATTATGAGCCCATTGAGATGAATGATGGCCATTCACACCTCTCAAGTCTGCATCAGGTCACATCCATGATATTGAGCTAATCCTAAAATGTTCAAGCCCCCTACATCTGATATCACATGTTTACAGGACATTTTGATCAACTGCAAGGCTCCTGGGAGAGAACAGAGCTGCATGCATAGGATGTTGTTTAGAGAAAAGTAAAGTATCAAATATCTGTATACAATATAACTTTATAATTGTGTGGGTTTATTTTGTCCTGTCCTCTCTTATTTGTTTAAGTTAAGTGAACCTGGTTAGCAACCACCAAAGGAATAGAAAATTACTTAACCTGTGCAGTAACTGTGATTCTTTGAAATGTGATCCCCTGTGACTACTCCACTTCAGGTGTGCAAGTCTCTCGAGCCCCGATCAGAGATTACCATTAGTAGTAGGGTCCATTAAGCCCACACATGCTCTATACAACCTCATGCTGCACACTAAGGAGCTATAGAGCTGCGTGGGAAAATTGCCCTCGGCGGCTTCTTTATCCAAATAGCAATCAAAGAACCATCCAAAGCAGAGGAAAAGGAGGGTAGGTGGTGGAACACCCACAGAGAGACATCTCAAAGAACCACAGGTATACACAAGGTGAGTAACTTTCTTTTAGTCTTTGAGTAGTCCCTATGGGTGCTCCATTTCAGAGGACTCCTAAGCCGTTTCCCTACAAGGAGGAGAGTGCTTTGGAATTGAGTTCAAGACTGAAGACAGTCCAGGAGAAACGAGTGCCGCACCAGATCTGACAACATAGACCAACACATAGCATTTAGAAAACGTATGCACTGTTGCCCATGCTGCCACTCCACATCTCTCAGACACTGGAATGTTCTTGAGTAAAGCTCTGGAAGTTGCCTGTAATCTGGCAGATATGCTGTTACCCTTTGGGAAGGCAGAGCATGAGCTGTCATAGCAAGCAACAACATACCCAGAGATCCACCATGAAAGTCTCTGAGTAGAGATTGTGGAGTCCTTGGATCTTTCTGCAATGGAGAAAAACAGTCCAATTTCCAAAATTGCTTGAACACAGCTAGATAAAAAACCAGTGCCCATCTCACATCTAAAGTATGAAAGAAGGTCTCACATTGAGATTTATGTGGTTTAGTGAAAAATACTGGTAGAGGAATGGTCTGGTTAAGATGAAAATCCAAAAGCACTTTAGGTAAGAATTCAAGGTATGGCCATAAAAAGACCTTTTTCTTTAAAAACAAACCAACCAACCAACCAACCATAAATGGGGGTCAGTCATCAAGGCCCCCAATCTCCCCAAGCCTGTGCCCTGATGTGATAGCTACTAGAAGGGCCATCTTCATAGATCAGTAAAATAAGGAAGAAGTGGCCATAGTTCAAATAAAAGTCCCATGAAGTAATTACTACAAGGCTGAGATCCCAAAAAGGAGTAGGATACTTAATCTGGGGTAGAGGTTCCCTAAATCCTTATTAAATCTTGAGGACACAGAATGAGCAAATACAAAAAAAACCTTCTACTGGGGAAAGAAATGCTGATCTCAGAGCCAGATAAATCTGAGTTCATTGATAACCTTGATTTCTTGAAGTCCAGCAGGCAAACCAAAATGGCTGAGAGCAAAGAAGATTCAGGCACAAAGTAGTGGCAGTGATGCTAGTGGTTCAACCTTTTACATTTCTGAAAATAAGTAAAGTGAGTTTACTCCCTTCTACTGTTTACTGTGATACTCCTGTTGAGCTGTGGTTTCGAATCGTGTGAAGCAAAGAGGAGCTTTGCTTAGAGACAAAGGACCCTAGTTTGGGGTCAAGCACGAGACCTGCATCCTGGAAGAGGAGATAAGGAGCGGTGAGAAGCTTGAACACTGGTTGGACACACAGGTGAAGCAGGTAAGGATACCAAGTCTATCTCAGCCAGGTCAGTATTAAAAGGATAACCTGACCCACTTGTCTGTTGTAATATGTTGCCAACCCTGTTGGAAATGGGATAGTCAGTCTCCAAAAATGGGAAGGTAGACAAAAGATAACCTGCAAGCTAGAGATGAGGAAGGAATTGAACCCTCGACCAACCTATGGAAATTGTTGTTTCGATGCTCTTTTTCTGGAATCTTTGTGGGTTTGGTGGTTCTGTGAAATCCACAGAACTGAACAGGGTGAGATCTCTGGACAATTTAAGATGTGCCAAGCATTCTTGTTTGTAACGGTATATGTACCCAGAGACCTCGACTGACCCTGGAGCCCTTCACTGTGTATAGAGACTCATCCGTAGTCCCGGAGAAGAGCTTCTGACCATCAAACAAGAGTCCTCAACAGAATTCTGAAACACTCTCAGGAACCCCAACAGCTGGAGCTGATACCCTGTACAAAACCACTGTAGAGATGGATATGGCAGAGGTGTCTGCAGCATCTGAGAAGACTTGGAGAGACTCCGGCTAATAACTGGCCCTCCATGAGGATGACATGAAAGCGTTCTCTACACTCCTGTGGAAGATATTCAATAAAAGGCTGCAAACTTGTTGTAATTAGTGAAGTTATACCTGGCCATGATTACCTGAAAGTTTGTGATGCAAAATTGGAGGGTTGTGAATGAATAAATCTTTCATCAAAAAAGGTCTAACCTCTTTCTGTCCTTATCATAAGGGGGAGACCTACAATAACGTTATTTGCCCTCTGACTTGCAGCATTCACTACCAGGGCATTTGGCAGCAGGTGGGAAAACAAAAATTGAGTCCCCAGGAGAAATGTTATATTTCTTATCCACTTGTTTGCAAGCTGGCTGGAGCGTGCCACATAGTCTTTGCTGGATCTAGAAGCACTTCATGAATGGGAAGTGCAAACCCAGGTGAGTTTTGCCAACCGCAGAATGTCTCGAACTTGTGTTTTGAGTCTTCAGCTTCCTCAAAAGACACGTGAAGGGTGTCAGACACCCTTTTCACAAGGCCTAGAATTGACAAAAATCATCAGCCATCAATGGTGGTGGATGCATGACCGCCTTGTCTGGAGAGGAGGATGAAATAGGAGTTTGAGGGGTGGCCTCCTTATTGATCCTACTCTCCTCTTCTTCAAAGGTCTCCTCGTGTTGGGTATTTGTTAGAGGAGAATGTGTAACCCTAGCGTCTTGGTGCAATGGATCCAGAGGCGTGGCAAATTGCGGACGATACACCACCCAAGGAACCCAACATGGCCACTGGGGAGGCCCCATATTGGAGAAGAGGTGGTAACCAGGACTGATCTAACCATCCCTTTTGTGGACAAGGATTCTTGTCAAAGTATGGGTTCCTGTACTGATGTGGAGGCAAACCCATAATGATAAAAAGGAGATTGAGGAAGATGAAGGAGGCATTCAGTCAATGTCCTCCAAAGGGGCAACCTCAGTAGAAAAAGGCAGAGAATCTTGCAGTATCAGGAAGCAATGATAATCCGGAAACTAGGGTCTTGGTACTGAGAGTCATTTGGTATCCATAAGCAGTGCATACTCCAGCTCATCTAAAGATGACAAGCTCTTGGAGTAGCTGGACTCCTGCACACCGACTGGGCTAGTTCCAATGCAGCAGTTGAGGTGGATGGTACTGTTGATCTGGAATATGTAGGCAATGGGGACAAAGGTGTCTGGCACTTCAATTTTGCTGGGTACCAACAATGCCAAGTGAAAAGGCACCAATGGTCAGAGTGGTGTAAACATTCCATTCTATAGGCGTACATGTCCTAAGCCTCCCTGTCCTTCATCAATGGTATCGGGGGCCTGCTAGAGTTGTGCACTCTGGGATTTCTCGGCCCCACTGGTACTGGAGGAAGCATCTTTCACCTTCACAGTACTGAGTCAAGAGGTTGAGGCCTTTGACACTGTAGACTTAGCAAGAGATCACAGCCTTCTGGGAGCTGGCTCCTTGTGGTGGGAGACCAAGCACCCCCTCTTTGGAGTTTTGCCTGAGTCCTACAAAGTCTTCCCTCTCTTAGGGGAGACTTTTCCTGAGGTTGAAGGCATGATGGCCCTGTCTGAAGACAGATGTACAGCGAACGGGGACATTCTAATGTGGATTAAAACTTGCTAGGATTACATTAATGCAGTTCCCATAGGTAAAATACCTCTATTAAAAGGAGCATGGATGCATACTTTTCCAAATCCCAATCTCAAAAAACCAGAAGACAGAACAAAGGAAATGAATGGGTGAAGAGACGCAGACCAAAAATATTTCTTCCCTAACACTGGTATTCCACATACCAAGAATTATGTGATTACCAGACTACCAAATCACTAATGATTTAGTTGACCCTGTCATGCAGCACAGACAGGAAAACTGCAAACAATCAAAATTAACCACACACTAGAAGAAAGCTGCATATTAACGCATGTACAGACCCCTCCACTGACACACCTCAGCATGGGAATGGGTTAGTTGAACTTGCCTGTTTTCTGTTTATTGCAACAGGAACTTCCAAGTTCCTACTCCTGCTGTTTGGGGACCTCTCTCTTTTCACTGAAATATTATTTCAGTGTTACTGATCTCTACCCAGAATTTGTTAAAGTGCTGGTGCATGCCAACAATAAGGCAGCTGTTAACAGCTTAAATGGTTTTGATAACATTAAATCCACAAGAAGAACTTACTCTATTTTAGAAAATATGCATCTTCACAAAACTGTTTTGGAAAGATGGGGGGCAAAATCAACATGCAGGCTGCATGTTCACACCTACAGGACAGATGACACCAACAGGGAAATAAGACTACATAGATGACTCCATATACCTAAGGGCAAACCTGTCCTTCTCTATCTTTACATTCCAGTTATTAAACCACGAACACACAGACAACCGCTTTTAAAACAAGCAGAAATTTATCACAGACTTGATTAGTTCCTCTCCTGGATTTTTGCCGGATAGATTTCTCTATTGGATTTGCCGACGTTCAATCACTTGTTTGTTAAAAAGAGCAATCCCATTTTTCCAAAACATTACAGAGCCAATAAAACATTCAGTTAAATGAGGATCTGGACAGTATTGAGAATAAACTATTGGGTAAACAATTCATGGGGGGGTGATTACGGAGGGGAGGAGAATAAGAAATTTGGGTAAGACAGCATTTCAGGTAAATGGGTGTTGGATAAATGGGGCTGTAATATTGCTGGAGGGAAACTTGTGGTTGAATGCATGATGATAATATTTTATCTTTACACCACCTTTAATCTCAATAGATTGCAAGGCACCAAAAAAACCAACAGTGAATACAGTCACTTCTGGGATAGAGGAAGGTTTACATCCCACACAGGATACTCTCCACAGTAGAAAGCGGGTATTTTGGCTAAAGGACACAGAGGCAAACTACTATTCATGAAAAATGTGAAATAAGTGCCTTGATATCAATATACAGCAGACAGGCCATGACTTTTAAATCTCAGTTGAAAGGCTGTCCTGCAATAACTAACCCAATATGCTGTTTTGAGCAAATGAAGCTGAAAAAGCCCTCCTATTCTCCAAATATATTTAATCACAAAACTGAGTCCATTATGGAAACAATGAAGATTTTATAATACTTAGGCTGATCAAGAAAAATGCATTTGCCTGATTATTATAATTTATTCAAAAATACCACTGTAGATAGAAGAACTCCAACTATAAAAATAGGTATATGCTGCTTGATCTCCAGATCAATGTAGCATATATGCATAGCATGGAACACATTCTTCAGAAGACAAGGAAAATATAAGACACAAAGTCAAGGAGGGAGGGAAGATTTCATCATCTGAAGACCATGAATAAAAAGAGACGTAGATCACAATCAGCAACTCTCTGCAGTAGTTTAAAATGCTAGAAAACATTCATTTTCTATATCAAATTATCTATTGACCTATGATTTAATTGTACTATAAAGGGAGTTAAAATTAAGTGAGTCTGTACATAACTTAACAAACACTAATTTACATGCAGGCAATGTTATGATTTTCCTGGGGAGCAAGCATTACTTTTTACACACTGTTTTTAAAATGAATTGAAGCTCATGCAACAGACACAAAAAGGTAATGGGGGAGAGAACACTAACAGATGTCTTAAGAATTCTCTGAAAATATACAGTACTTTAACAACTTTCATAAAACTTTAGATGCAAATGCAAATTCTTGCCAGTAGGCTTAAGAAAAACTATCATGATGTGAGAGAGGGAAAAAAACCCATCTAATTAGGGGTCTGGTACTTTACTTGATATACAGCATGCAACTTCAACTCTTATTAATGTAAGTTACAGACAATTCAAAGGAGGGTGGAAAAATCAATTTTTCAATAAAAATTAATAAATTGAATAAAAATAAAATAATTCAATAAAAAATCCATTTTTAAAAAATTTAATGTAGATTTCTTAAATATAAATTAAATATTTCTCTTTTTAAAAATTAACCTATTTAAAATGACATTTGAAATTATGACAGCATATCACATGGCCTAAATTTACTACAATCTATATAAGTAATTTAAATTAAATAAATAAATATTCAAGCAATACATATTTGCTGTCCAGAAAGTTTTAAAGAAAGTCAAACCACTGAACTAGTGGAAGTCACAGATTAGGCACGTGGAACCAAAGTTTGCTGAAGTGCTAAACCAGCAGTAGCTTCTTCTACAGGTACAGAGAGAATATTTCCTTCATTTCAGTTTGTTCAACTAGTTCATTATAAATGACAAGTTCATTCAAAGCTGGAAAACAATTGGGAGTTGAAAAAGCAGGAAAGTTTGTTTTCCTTTTCCAATCTACAAATAAAAATGAGATGTGAGGATGAGGTCTAATAGTTTTAAAATCTTAAAGGACATGGTGACCAGAAACAATCAGTTCAATTCCCTAATCATAAATAATACTTCCTTTGTTTAATAAATCAGTTAGTTTTAAATGCAAACATGTTTTGATAAACTTACTTCCCCCATGTTTCCAGCACATTTAAGGTAGTTTTATTTAACTAATAAAAACAATTTGGAATTCAATTAAAAATGAAAAAGGCATTTTCAATTGTATTCCAAATTTCTTTCCTTCCTCATGATACAAATCGTGAATAAAATAAAATAATCACCTAGTAAATAAGAAATGCATGTGTGATGGGTTTCCCCAGGGTACAACCTGAGTCTGGGGGATCACTGTGCCCCCTTAATTCTGCAGCCTGGGTTGTGTCTAACAGTCCTTTGCTATTGCAAGCACCAAGCTCCTCCAAGTGCTGTTATCACTCAACCCAACAGCATTTTAAGTACCACACCCATCTAGATTACATGAATGCTCCCAGAACCACTCATGAATCTCACAGAGAAAGGTCCCAGCCAGTTCACCCCAGCTCCCTTCCTTGCACCCCCGGAAGTTGCCCAGTCCTGCCCTGGTCAGAAACCTGACCAGTATGTTTATTACCTAGTCCACACCCCACTCAATGGGGTGAGGATACACCAGCTTTTGTTAACAGAGCTGAGATTTTCCAAACACTTCAGCCAAAATACACTGTTTTACTTAAAATATAAACCAGATATTAACTACAGAAAGATGGATTTTAAGTGAACATAAGTGGTAGTCATAAGCGATCAGAGGCAGGTACCAAAGCAAACAAAGAAACATGCTATCTAAATCTCAAACCTTTAACATTAGGCAGTATCTAAATTAAGAAGTTTTCACACCCCACTGGATGTTACAGTTCTCAACATACAGGCTTCTCTCTCAAGCCTGGGTCCAGTCTCTTTGTCTTCTAGCATTTCTGTTGCTTCCAGAGTAGGTGGGAGAGGAGAAAGGACCAAGCCTGCAGCCACAGTTCTTTATTTTGTGTCTACTGAGCACATGGTCAGAAGATATTAGTCCAGAGCATGTCCAGCTGGGCTCTGCTGAGTCACAACTTTACCCAGTGCCTCCTCCCCATGTCATCTTGTGCAACTGAGTCTTAGGGTTGAGCAACCTCAATTGTATAGTCTTGTGCAACTGTCATTACATTATAAATCCTTTGATTACAATTACAACTCCCTTGCAGGGTAATAGTCCCTAAACGCTCTTTTGGGAGGACACCACCAACTTATAAAAGAGATTTTTAAATTTACAGCATATACAGAAAAATCTCATAACTTGATACCCACTAATAATATGCATACTTTGACAGCATAACAGAATTTTTCCTACGATATCTTACATGACATGCTTTGTATAAAATATCATAATTATATCTGAAGAATGAATATGGAGATTACAGGGTGCTGCTTGGAGGTACAGTGGGTCACAGCATGTGACCATTTCTAAAAAAAAAATGTAAACATTAAGAATTTAAATAAAGCCACATAATTGATTAAATAACTATGTATACATACAACTTATCTGCCTGGTAAGCAAAAAGAGTACCAAATTTAGTCTGGAGGCTGTATTTCACTGCAAATCAACAAGTTTGAATGGTCACCAATCAATGGAACCAGCCTCTCTTTAGGGTACAAATGCAAAGCATCATTAAAATTAATTATTTAAGTCAAGGTTTCTTGCTTGCTCCTTTACTCATGATTAAAATTAGTGATTGAAATAATTTTGATTTAAAATCAATCTATCCTTGTTCAAATTTGAAATACTGAACATTTCTACCCAACATTACACCAAAAGAGAGAACTCCAGAAGTTGACACTTTGGTAGCCTGTAACTGCCTCCTCTTTGCTGAATTAAAACCACAGACTTAGGCTGAATAGTGTGTGTAAGTGGATTCCATGTAATATTCAAACTGAAAAGAAATAAACTTTTAATATTCTTTACTCTGATGCTTCAGTATATTTCACTGTTTGCTTTAATAATATTTATTTATATTTCTAAGCCTTACCAGTTGTCATGCTCTCTCATTTGAGAGGGAAGTGGAAATGGCTTTCACTTTTGCTGAACGAATTCCCTAACAAATGGAGGATTAATCCCCCTGCAAGTCAAATATTTAATAAAACATGGGCACGTAAAAAACCTAATAGGTTAAACAATTATCTCAATTTTGAATACTTACGTAATATTGTGCACCTGGTTTGAAAGCTAGATCTGATCATACAGAATGGGGGCAGAGACCATCTTTCTGCTCTGTGTGTATGTACCTAGTAGCTCTGCACTATCCTTTTTGAGATAGGGCAACCAGGAGGACACACAGTATTCCAGATGAGGCCACAACATTGATATATAAAGGAATTACAATATTCTCTGTATCATTCTTTATGCATCCTAACATCTTTTTTTTGACTGCAGCTGCACACCGGGCAGAAGGCCGCATTTCACACGAGCAGCAAAACGAGCCGTGTGCGCGCAGGGCAGGCGTTGGACACATCCTGCAGACAGTGCCACGGGGGACACGTTGACGGGAAGCTGTGCGCGGTTTCTGCGAAGGACCCTTTCGGATCTGAAGCCTGTGAAATCTGCCAAGCCCGTTTTTCTCCACGTTCTCCCCACCCCTGACCCCGCTCTCCCGGGCCACGGCCGTCATGTTTGCTTGGCCAAGGGCCTGCCGTGCTGGGTACCCAGCGCCTTGCCTGAGTCGGGCCCGCTTTATGTCGTGTACCCGAGGAGCGGAGCAGACGTCCGTCGTCCACACGCCTGTAGCCGAGTCGCGCGCTCTCTGGGCCCGTGCTGAAGAGCGGGCGCGCCGAGGCCTGACGCGCCCGTTCGCCCCGGCCCCGACCCCTTCCCTCTCGAATCGCGCTCTCCGGCAGGCGCCGGCGGACCCCGAGTGTCTCGCCCCGGTGGCCAGTGGAAGCGGCGCTCCGCGGGCCGCTAAAGACGAACCGGGGCCTGGGAGGCGGCTACGCGCGGCCTGCACCCGCCTAACACCGAACCAAGGGGCCGCTAACACCCTAACCCTAACCCTCCCCCACCCCTCGGGGCGCCCACGCCGTCACTCGCCTGTCTGGCAAAGCCGGGTGTGCGACCGGAGCCAGGCCCGGCCTCAGGGCGCTGGGGGTCCTAGGCCCCGGGTAGGGGTCCGGGCCGCAACACGGGCGCGAAGAGATGACGTAGAGATAGCATCCCCATGGGGGCGGGGCTCTGTCGAGGCGCCATAAGCCTTCGTGGGCGGGATGATGGGTGTGGCGTGTCCTGTCGGAGTGACTGACTGTGCGGGGAGCCAATGAAAGCTCGGCGGGCTGGGCCGTGACGTAAAGCGGAGGGAGCGCGGCCTGGGGAGCCACAGCCAACCCGAGGAAGAGACTAGGCGAATGGGGCGGTATCGGAGTGACGCAGACCAATCCGGAATGGCTCCTTAAGGCGGGAGGGGGCTTGAGCGTCCGCCTGGCTGCTCCGGAAGTGAGTTAGGGTGGGCCTCCGGCCAATGGCAATCGGAGGGGGCGGGGCTTAGCCCTGTGTGGCTCTGGGCGGGAAGGGCGGCTGTGCGCCGTGAGAGCGCGGCTTGGGGGGGCGGGTCCGGGCCCAGCCACCTGGCGCCAATCAGCAGCGCGCGGCGCGCCGGGCGGGGCCTCTGAGCGGGGGCTGGCGGAAGGGGTTAATGGCCCCGGGGGGCAGGCCTCGCTGGCCTGTTCCAGGGGGTCAACCGTCGGAGCCCGCGCCAGGCTGCCTCCAGGGCGGGGCCTGAGCGCAGGAACGGACCCGGAGGGGTTTCCCCGTACTGCACACACGGACCCCGTCTCCCCACAGGGGCCTGAGAGGGACTCCCCCTCCCCCCACACACAAGGGCCTGAGAGGGACTCCCCCTCCCCCCACACAGGGGCCTGAGGGGGACTCCCCATCCCCCCTCCTCCCCCCCACACACACACACACACAAGGGTCTGAAAGGGACTCCCCCTCCCCCCACAATCCCCTCCCCCCACACAGGGCCTGAGAGGGAAAACCTATGTCCCCCCCACACACACAGAGGGGCCTGAGAGACTCATCTCCCTGCCCCCCCCCACACACGGGGGCCTGAGGCACTCCCCACCCACGGAGGGGGTGGTTGGGAGGGGCCAGCGCGCACACGAGGGTGCTTGTTGATGTGTTCCCCAACATGCGGGGGAACCCCAGCTCGGTGGGCACCCAGCATTGCTAAGCTGAGGCCGTTGAAAATCGTGGGTCAAGCTGCCTCCAGAGTCAGGGATTGGCTTTCAAAATAAAATGGTTTAAAAATTAATAAAAACTCGGGTGCTCGATTGGCTGCTGGTTTCTGAGCCAGCAAGCTACCTCGTCTCTTTAGGCATGAGCAGTCTGATGCCGTCTTTAACTGCGTGGCCCCGCACTTATTTTTCCCCCCACAGGTCACCCACGTCGTTTTTTTGCATAGGACAGCTAGGTTCTTGGCTTGATTTGTTTCAAACATTTTCAGAAATAACATGAAATCAGGAAGAAAAAATACTTCCATATAGGTTCTTTATCATCAGCCATCACCGCTTTAGACCAGTACCAAAATAGAAAATCTGTCCCTGCATGTGAAAGAATCTTTAATTGCTTGCTAGTTTATAGTGCTAGTGTAGGGCCATATAATTCTCTAGCATATGGCACAGAAGTAGAGTCTGCTGCTATTCACATTTACAGCAAGTTAGAACGTTATTAATACTCCTATAGTTATACTTTTTAATGAAATCGTTAAATACATTTTACCAAGATGCCATTCTTTTACTGTATCTTGTTTTTAAAAATAGTAGGCAACCACAGCTTTGTAAGATAAACAGAGACAGCATTTAAAAACCTTTTATATAATTTAAACCAAAAAAAGGAACTGGTAATAAGTAATTGCATATGTATACACAGTACTAAGATTACCCCCCAAATCAAAGGATTATTTGCTGTGTAGTTAAAGGCAGTATATAATAAGTGTTTTATGGACCATTTTATGATACCTTCATGAATCCCAATGCACTATTACTAGAGTTTATGGAAAAGATTTATATCACATACTGTTTACAGAAACAGTATTTTTAAAGGTTTTCCTGTAAAAGATGGTATTAAGATAGCTCTTGTGATTACAATCAAATATAAACTTATGCTAAAGAAAGTATTTCTGGGTTCTATGTTACATGTTTAACATATGCACCAGCTTCAGATGTTGGTGATTTTCTAATAATGATATTGGCATGCTGTTAAGAAAAATATGCAGCGCATACTTTACTAATCATGATAAGCATATGCCGCAAATGTATTTGAATGCTAAATTTCTAATTATGATAGTGACACAATATTGACATACTGTTAAGAAAATTCAGCATGCAGTGCATGTTTAATGGAAAATTCCAAATGTGTTTGAATAGTATGTTTCCAGTCATTATACTGTGAAATAATTGTGCAAGTGTGTTAATACTTTGTGCACCCACTTTCTTATAAGATTGATTCTGCACAGTTAAAAAAGGAAACTCAACTTTTTTAAAATTGGATCATTTTGTTATTAAATATGCAAGTAATATTGGCAGTACAATCTGAAGACAAGTGTAAAACTAAGAAATAGAGAAAACTAACACCAAAAATTTAAAAACAAATCTTGCATTATATGGCCATTCCAGAAAAAAGCCGATGTACAAATATTGAAGAATATGGTAATTATATTTTTTCTTTGAGGAATCTATTACAAGAAGAAAGAAAAATTTTGGCAGAGCAACACATACCTGTAATATACTGTTTACTAATTCTAATTGCATGTGGATCAGTAAATATGCTTCAACACAAGAAAGGGCGCCATTTTCTATAAGGCCAGCCCTGGCTGTAGTTGAAAAGCCCAGAATCTCTTTCCCGGCCCACAGACTTGTGACTAGAGCTGTACTAACTGTTACAAATGCAATGCACTCTTGGTAACTATCCCACACATCCCAGCACTTGCTTCTGGGAAATTATGAAGAAATACTGCGATGGGATAATATGTGCCCACGCTAGACAGGCAGAGGTTAAGCTTACACTGTGGGCTGAGGAAGCCACACCTCCTGACTCCTGCTGGGCATGCTTCAACTGGAACCACATTATAAAATGGACAATGGAGCAGCTCAGCTCAGTTTGGCCTGACTCAGTGGTAGATACACTTGCTGCTGATAGGGCTCTGGGCTGGGACCTGGTGTAGTACGGAGGGTTCAGGTTCTTCTATCCCAGCCACCACCCCTGGGTGCTGCTAGACCCTGCTGCCCTGTGTGGAAGGGTGGCCCTATGGCCGTGGGTGGTTAGGCCCCGCTGCCCTGACTCTAGGGACAGCCTATGATTGTGGCCATTGTTCCTAAGGCTACTAGGCTGGACTGCCTGGCATCTTAGAGCAGTCCCCCCCTGGACCTCCCTGACTTGGATCATGAGGTTGCACCACCCTGAGAAGAAATGCGGTCGTTTGGAGTTGGCTGTAGGGCGAAAGCACCCCCAAAGGGGTGACTGGATATACCTGCCCCATGACCGCTACCCATGCACTGTGGGACAAGTGAAAGGACAAACTGAACTGTTTTAGTGGGTCCATATCCAAACAGGCACTAAAACAATTCAGATTGAAATGGTTCTGACTGATGAGGTTCTTAGACCTATTACCCAAACAGTCTTTAGAAACCAGCTGGAGTAGCTTTGTGTGTAGACAAAAACTTAACAGTTTGTCACCACTTTGTCAGTCTAATGCATGTCAAGACAAATGTGACTTATTACTGATCTTTCAGGGTCAGAAGTGATGGGATTTTAATGCTGCTCCCATTGTTATCATATTTGAGGGCTTGTCTATAGGAAAACCTAGCCCTGGTCTAGACCTAAAACTCAGGTTAACCTAGCTACATTGCTCAAGGCTGTGAAATATTTCACACCCTGTGTGATGTAGTTAGGGCAACCTAACCCTCACTATAGATGCAGCTAGGTTAATGGAAGAATTCTTCTATCAATCTAGTTACCATCTCTTGGAGAGGTAGATTACTACATTAATGAAAAAACCCCTTTTGTTGATGCAGAAAGCACCTACGCTACAGCATCACAGCTGCAGCATGGGAGCTCTGCCTCTGTAACGTAGACATTGTTCATGGTAGGTTGGGGTGTAAATCTGCATTGCACTACTAGCCTACGACACGCTAAGCATCTGTGTGGACCTTGCTGCATACTAACAGTTCTGTGGCGCTCTAATCAACCCAACTTAAAATTGTTTTCAGTGCCCAGTGTGAGGCACGGGGCTGTGTTTTGATACTATCTTTTTCAGAACTATCATTTCTGTCTGCGGACCTAAAGGCCCTCTTAGCCACAGATTAAGTTTTAAACAGTTGCAATACCTAGTTTGGGCCCAAACATGTTATAAGAAGCTCTTCCCTGCCTCTTCCCTTTGTGGATATAAAGCGACACGTTAGGAACCCATATTTTGACCTCCATACCTGGCCAAAACAAGTTCATGCTATCTCCCGCCCCCATTCCTACAGACAAGAAAAACAATTCTAGAAGCCTGTTTGGACCACAACCATCCTTTCCAATAACTCTGAAGCATAGCGTAAACAGGACCTACTGCAGCCTGAATCCTATCTGCCTGGGGAGACGCTCCAAAAAGATACGAGCTAATTGTTATTCTTTAAATAAGAATTTAAGCTCCACAGAGTACATCTCCCCCAGAGCAGCGTGGCTGCAGCAACCCCTGTACCAGCTCCACCCAGTAGCACACCCAACGCCTTGGATACGCCTAACTACTGCCCCCACTTGGCTCCCTTCCCACAGCCATGACCCAGCCCCCTCCTCAAGGTCTTTACGCTGGGTCATGGCTGGGGCCTCAGCCCTAGAGCCCATCCTGGCAGCACTGTACCCTGGCTCCACTCCTACCTCTGGGCCTTCGGCCTGGTGCCCGGCCAAGGTGCCTTGCCAACCATGATGATGGTGGCAGTGGTGGGATGCAGAGCATTTGCTCCTCCTCGCACTATCAGTGGGGCCGGATTCTGAGTGCTGCCAGCTGGACTGGGCCTGCCACGTTACCTGAGAATACAAAGACCTCGGTGCTGGGAATGGGGCTGTACAGCACCTGGCGGGGGGTGTCAATTGGGGCCCCTGTGCTTTGGTGCCCTGCCCCCCCAGGGGAGAGGGTCAATTGGGGAGCCCATCACAACCTGCTCCTGGCCTGGAAGGGATGAAAGGGGCTAACTCAGTGCCCCAGCCAGATGCACGTCATTGTGGCAGCTCCTGGTTGTGGTTGTGGTTTGATAATGATCCTCAGAATGGGGTTCCCTGGCTATCCAGAGTGCTTCACAAAAGTTAACCGGCGCCCTGAGTGATGCTCCCCTCGGTGTGCAGATATTGCCGGAGGTACCAAGAATATCTTGGCTCGTGGGTTACAGCCACGAGAGCCCCTGCACAGCCAGGCCAGCGCACCATACTGTTGGGCGTGGTGGATCCAGCTTGGATTTATTGCTGAGGCCTGTTGGGCAGGGCTAGCAGCATTGCAAGAGCAGCACACCAAGCGCTTCTGAGCATCACTCCCAGCATGTATCTGGCTGAGGCATGGAGAGGCGCTGGCAGCCTTTCAAGGGGTGGTAGCCATGATGCAGGGCCTCTGAGTATTGAAGGTATCATGGGGGAGCCCTGAAAGAAAGGGAGTATATATATCTCTCCTCTTAAGTTAAGGGGTGCCCCTGAAGATCCTATCAGGATTGTATTAATGCTGCACAGTCGTTCTGAAAGGTACAAGACTGTCATTCTAGTAATAAGGCTGATTTTTTCCCCCGGCTACAATTGGCTGCATTTTCAAATATATTGGCCATCTGGGATTTCAGTAAATATCTCGGGGTTTATAATATCAGTCCGGGTTTCTCTAGGCAGCCTCTGCCTGTTCAATATCTGCTTGGAAGAACGTGTAAATACATCTGTGCTCTTCAAAGGTTTCATCTGGATTAAAAAGAGCAGCTGTCGTCTGATAAAAATCACAAACCCTGATTGGGCTGAGAAAGTCACGAATGCAGTAACACACGAGAAGATCCTTGCAAATACTCACTAACAGCCTCGTTGGCATACCGTATGCTCACAGTTTCCTTTGGAACTTACTGCACATAAAAACTGCAGCCTAGCTCTTCAGAGGCAAATTCAGATAGGATCAATGGAATCCAAATCTCCATAGCTGGAGGCAGTTTGGTCTCACCCATTGGTTGAGACAGAAGAGCACCCAGCTGATTAGTGCTGACTGGCTGCCTGGCGGGATGGGTTGGGCTTGTTTCATGTGGAGTCATGGTCTCAGGAGCAAGAAGAAGACAAGTCCAGCCTGGAGAAGGGAGGAAAAGTCTGCTTAGTGATACAGGGGGTTAGGCTGTGAAGAAGTTTCTGGGGGAAAATAAGATGAGGGCAGGTCTCTTTGGGATGGCAAAAGGCACATGTGTTTGGGTGGTGCATCTGGGCCCTGTTTTAACCTTAATCCATCACTGCCATTCGTTAGTGCAATTTAAAGTGCTGCATTAAAAGGGTTAATGAGCTTCCAGAAAGACAGTTGACTCAGTTCCAAATAAAGTAATATCAGTATTCAGATTAAGACAATACGAGCTTCCCTTCTATCCACAGTTTGCTGTGAAGCATATCTAGAGATTTTCTGATCGAGTAGTTATTTGTTTTCAGTAGAATTGGGGTTCTGGTTTTCAATTTCAACCAAAAATAACTGACAGAATAATACCAATCCAAATTTTATAATAGCATGATAAAAATAGAAAATGCAAGATTCCTTTGGTTTTGTTTTTAACTGTCAGTAGTATCCCGGTTGCACACAGCAGCAGCATGGACACTGGGATAGGAGGTGACATCCGTGTTAGCGTGGCACAGCAGTGGCTAATGTTTAATAGCAGCATTAAGTACTTTTGCCTCATTGAAGCTTTCATGAGCATTTCTTTACTTTTTAAATAACTTGGGCTTGTGATTTCCTCTCATTCATTCCTACTGGAACAGTGGCAGAATTGTGCAGTCAAAGTTAAAAATGAATGTATAGAGACTGATAAGTGAAAATGCAGTTTACTGGCCAAAAAGTAAAAACAGAAATTGAAATCAGTATCCTTAAATATAATATTTGGTACTTTCAGACAGCCTTCCAACCCAGGATCTCTGAACACTTTACAAACAGTTCATTAATCCTCACCTTATACTGGCCTCATATTACAGATAAGGAAAATTAGGCAGAGAGATACTGGTTGATTTGCATAAGGTCACGCAGGAAATCTGGGACTGAGCCAGATCTCCTGGTTCCAGTGATGTTTTAACTACAAGAACAAAGGAAAGTGTAACAAGTTCTTATGAATGTTCAGGTTTAACTAATTTTTATTTATAAAAAGGTTATTAAAAAAGTTAGTATTAATGTAGTGCTTTTCAGCTATGTGTAACCCATGCTAACTGTGTGGCTTTGTCACTTCTGGTGGTTCAGATGTTTATAGAAGTTTATTTGCTACTGTCTCTGAGCTAATAGACCTTGGTCCTGCAGTTCCAGCAACCGAGGCTTGTCCTCTTTAGATCCTGAGGTCCTGGATTCAGTTCCTGCAGGCAACCCGTCCAGAAGTATTGTTACGTGTAAATCAAAGCATTTATCCCCTGCTTGTAATGGCAATTTTGCACTTTTACTTCCAAGATAAGAAAATGAAAAGATAAGGATTTACCCTAGACAGAATATGATTGATGCAGAGTTCAGATGATGTCATTTTTATGCCTCACACATTCTTAAAATTATATTTTATGATTTTACTTTATGTGTATGTCTGCCTGAAATCTATCTGTGGAAAAACTAATATATAAACCAAGGCTAAATGAAAACTGTTTTATTTGAGAGGATTATGAATAATTATTGATTTTTTCCCCTATCACTTCCAGAATAATTGGAAAACTATCCTAAATATTTCTTATGAAACGTTTGATGTAAAAAGCAAATTGAAAAATCACACTTTCCATAAATTCCTTTCATCGTGGGTACTGTATATTAACTCACATAAATTAGTTCTTTGCACAACAGTATATTTTTGGTCTGTATTCCTGACTCCAACAGGAGTTTTGCCTGTATGCAGACAGAAGGATATGGCCTTTTAGGAGGCCTCTTTCTATATTCTTAGGATAAGCAGGCTTACTTTATTCAAGACTTTCTTTTAATGTTTTAGCAATATGTTATTAAAAGGCCTGATCCTACGAAGTTTTTGCACACCCTCAACTCATCTCCTTGCAGAACTGTGCCCAAATATTTTTGTTATCAAGAAAGTCTCCTGTTTCCTTCCTCAAAAAAGAAGTTTGGTAGGTATGCTTACAAAGAGCTATTGTGAGCATTTTCATCATATTAAAAAGTGAGAGGCAAGGACACTTACAGTATATCAAGGACTGTGACATTGATGCGGTTTTCAGGAAACCAGATCTGCAGTGAATCCAATCTGACATTCTAGTTAAGATTAATTCTAATATAGATTTGGAATTAGGAAAAATGTTTCTGGCATCAAATCTAAAATCCTAGGTTTTATTTGTGGTATGTTTGTTCTGATGTTTTTTTTCCTCTTTCAAACAACACTGTATAGTGCTGAAAGAGTCTGGGGTGTTTCTGTGGGCCTTAAAATTCACTGTTCTACCTGCAGAATGTGATTTTTCATGAAGGAGTTCATGCAAATCTGTCAGTTCCTCAGTTCCAGGACCACGTTCTTCAAATGTCTGCACTGTATGTTCATAATTTCATTTCTAACTCATTGAGCACTGGCCAGATTTATCAACTGACTCCTCTCTGTGCCAGAGCTTATTTTGTTTTCAGGGTTACAAAAATTAAAGGGTGCCCCTGATTCAATACAGAGGGTTACACCCTGGCCCCACTGAAGTCAATTAGTTTTGCCTCTGACTTCAGTGGAGTCAGAGTTCCTCCAGAAAGACGTCAAGAATGGTTTCCAATAAAGGCAATTGGATAATGTATTTTAAAAATTGTACATTGTGTCTCTCCCTCTCTTCTCGTAAATAAATTGTAACTGCTGTACCCCACATTCCTCAATGGATATTGAGGGTGCTCAGCAACATACAGCAATAGACCCAGCGTGCCTGTTGGGTGAAATTCACTCCTGTGCCTAGGGCCAACAAGAGGCCTTGGACCACTTAAGACTAACTCAAAATACTGCTTAAGTGGGACTTAAGTGTTGCATTAAATGCTGTTCCGAAGCTTCAACCTTCTACCTAAAACCACTGCTTTATAGTTGCCTACAGTGGAGCACCTATAGGGACATCACTCGAAGAAGAGAAGGTTACTCACCCTGCGCAGTAACTGAGGTTCTTCAAGATGTGCGTCCCTATGAATGCTGCACTACACACTCGCCTCCCATTTGCTTTGGAGCTGAAAGATACTCTGTGCAGTAGAGAAGGAGCTGGTGGGGACGGCAGTTGGACTGCACAGCGCTATATATACATGCAGCTCATGGTGCGAGATGGAGAGGAGCATCTGTATGGTCCAACGGGCACTGTTGATGAAGATCTCTAATCCAAGACACAGGGGGCCACTGCTACATCTGCAGTGGAACACCCATAGGGACACACCTCTCAAAGAACCTCTGTTACTGCACAGGGTGAGTAACCTTCTGTTTCCAGTCCAAAAGGGACAAATGAATTTCAGAGCCCTTAGACATTCAATACTGGGGACTTGAAGCAAGAGAACATCAGCTGATCCCAAGTGCCATTTCATGTGTAGGAGGGAAGTGGTTATGCAGGCAGTTACGATTCAAAGTGTGCAGCGCTTTACAGACCAATATAAGCATTTTGAAATACATGGGGAAGCTGCTAGGGAGTCAGTGTAGTCTGTGGAATGCCACTTAATATGTTCCTGCTGTACCACTGCTAAGCAAGTGGCTGCAAGTTTGTCGGTGGTTTTCAAGGGTAGCCCTCCGGGAAAACATTGCAATAACTCAGGCTTGAGATCACAAAAGACATGGACAACTGTGGCAAGTTCATATCAGATAAAAACAATGACAGCGTTACCCCAAACAGATGGGGAAAGGGCACTTTTGGTCACTGGTGCCATCGGAAAGAAGTGTCTCCCAAGAAATACCCCAACTGCACAGCTCATTGACAAAGGGTTGGTGACCCTTCTATCAGAAGAGCTGTCGTTGTGCTCGTCACTTTTTACTCATCTGGATTTGCCCCCAACTCACTCTGGTCCACACCACTGCCTAAGTCTGCCCATGGAAAGCAAAGACACCAGCACTGCTTTTGTTCAATGAAACACTGATGGCCTCACAGCTCCGATCACCTTATTATCTCTCCTGCTAGCTTCACATGTATAAAGAACAGGATGGAGTGACAAAACAGAGCCTTGTGGAACTCCACACAGTGGAGCATTCAGGACAGTATGCACTATGTACACAATGTGATCCTCTGGGTGGGCAGGAGGGAAAGAATTGGAACCACTCAGGTAGGCTCCTGACCACCCTTGTTAAGGTTCACAGTTGAGTCAACAGCCCATCCATCCTTGCAAGTCAATTCAACAAAATCTCCTGGTCCCGTTATCAAAGTCTGCTTACAGGTACAGAAGAATCAGCATGGATATAGATGACCACTTTGTCCAGTACTAGACTGAAACCTTCAACCAATGACACTATACGATATTTGTACTGAGACCAAATGCTTGATGGACAGAGATGAAGGAAAACTAAGGACTCTCAATTATGTCAGAGATCCCTCACTCGGAATGCAGCTTTTACCCCTAGATAATTTGGCCCAATTTCTTGAGCACGACCCTAATAATGGCTCTCTTGGGGATAGATGGCTCTCTGCCTTGCTGGCGGGAGACAATCATCTCAATCAACAGACCCCATCACCCCCATACTTGCTTGTATGATTTTACTGGCCTGGAAAGCCACGGGTAGAACACATCGCCCACAATAAATCCAGAACCGCAGTAAGTTAATAGTGAAGGATCACCCAGATGACATTTATTTCTGTCCCCACTGCAGTGGCCAATCCAGTCTGTCCAATTGGTCTTATCTGTGACAGAAAAGTCATCACAGCAAGAAACATTCATTCGTTTCTGAGCAGTACCTCCAGGCTGTGCTAGCACTGATCCAAGAAACATTTCCACTGAATGAGACCTTGCAGATGCTCTCCTGGAGGAGAAGGGAAGCTCACAGAAAACAATGGTCCTGATTGTAAGGGTGTAAATCAGGAGTAATTACTAAGGTCAGGGGTGTTGCACCAGTTGAAACGGGGGTAGACAAAGGGAGAGTCCTGCCAATGTGCTGGTTCAGTCACACGTTCTGTTGCCTTTATTTCACCATTTCTTTTGGCTGGTTTTCATTGACTGAAGCATCCTGCAAATAAGGTACATGAGAGGTATCACTGAAAAAATGGAATAGTCAGTGTTTCAAACTGAATATTTGAGATGCTGGCAAGATAGGAATATGGAATCTTTAATGCTAACAAGGAGGATATATTGTTCTCTTAGCTGCTGGTTAACTCCTGCTAAAAGTAGTTGGCCGAAACCAAGGGCTATTCGTAATAGGCAGCTATAGCCATGTAATGAAGTAAACAACAATGTACTATTGTCTCCAGGTCCAGATTCTTCTGGCACTGCTTGTTCTTTCTGGCCTTTTAATGTAAGTTTAGTAATAGCAGCAGAAACTCTATTACATAATTCAACCTTTCTAACCTTTATGTGGCATCCATTGTGCCCTTTTTAATATAAATCAATGGACAAACAAATAGGACTGATCTGGGAGAACATTTTCTCTGCTTCTAACAGTCTCTATTCTAAACCTCAAAAAAGTCAGCATATTGTGCTGAATCATTTAAACCCAAACTTAAATAAGGTTTGGCAGATCTGGGTGAACAGAAACTGAAATTGTGTTCTAGCCTAGGTCTGGACTTTCCCATTGCCCCCTCCCCCCCATCTTAAATTAAACTGAGTTAGTCTGAATTGGAGTAAAATTGGGCTTTTAAACCATTTTAAGAACCATGATGTACTTCAGTGTGCTTCTTCAGGTATAGATAGATAAAGGCACTGAGCCTAAATATCTGCAAATACATATTAAAATGTTTGGAAGCAACGGCTAAACTAGTTTGGCAGGTAGTATTTGAATTACAGTAGCACTACAGCCCCTAACCTCATCAGTCCATTGCTGTGCTAAGCACTGTACAAACAGGTAGTGAGAGCCAGTTCCTGTGCCAAAGAAGTTGCTATCTAAGTAGACAAATGGTGGTTGGGGAAGCAGAAGTGGAAGTGACTTACCCAAAATCACATGGCATGTCAGAAACAGAACCCAGGATTCCTGGTTTTCTGCCTAGGACCCTAGCCTCTACACCACACAACGCAGTTGGACAGGAGAGTTAGGGCTGGTCTATGCTGAAAAATTACATCAGCATAGCTACATCTCTCAGAGGTGTTAAAAATCCACACACCTGAGAGATGTAACTATACAGACCTAACCCCTGGGGTAGACGGTGCTAGGTCAACAGAAGAATTCTTCTGTCAACCTAGCAGCTGTGTTGCTGTAGCATTTAAGTACAGAGAAACCCTTAAAGTTCAGGCTAACAAACAGGGCTCTCCCACATCATCAAGGGCTAAAGACATCGCAGCTGTGGCACTCTGACTAGTGGAAGTTAAAAGTGAGATTTTTTTCTTAGTCTATATTGTAGTGATATAACTGTCAGCCCTCTTGGTTACAGAGTATGGGGACCCTAGGCCTACATGAACTTACACTCACCTTTCAGTTAAAATGCTCTGGAAATGTCTGGGTTTTTTTTTTCTGTACTCAAATTAAATTAGAACAATTCTAAATCTACCGACATAACCCCTTGTTCCTTTTACAAGCATAACATTTCTAATCAAAATGTAGATGCAAAAGTAAACAAAGAGCAGGAGACTGAATACGACATCGCTTTGTTTTAAGGGGGGAAATAATATAATTCAATAAGAGTAGCTCATACCCTCTGATTAAAGCTTTTTTTTTTTTTTTTTTTTTTTGGAAATAGCAGATAGGGCAGCTGAGATCGACATTGAGATAAAGGTAGTTAGTGTAGATCAAAAGAACTCGAACACATGTCAGCTAGATTAAATGACAGGATGTGGTGAAACGCTGGGCATGGTATCCAGTAACTTTATGTACAAGAGCTTATTTGCTGAATGCAGATACCTCTGATAGATTATGAACACATATATGGAAACAAGATAAATAAATTGAAAGCAATCTAGAATGGTTAGTGTTTATTCTGATATTGTTCCAAGACCACATTTCTTCTAATTAGTGCATCACTGTAATTTTCTATAACTGTCTGTATTACTAACCTTGTGGTAGTAAATTACATTAGAAACTGAGTTTTCCATGTGAATCAGCATTATAGGTACTCACTACCTCCAGTGGATAAATGTGGTAGTGTTGTATATTTCATTCTTGGACTGTTCTCAGGCTTATTTTAATATAAAACCCAGGATAAGATTAGGAGGAGATTTAAAGGGCCTGGAACGTAGATGTCATCTCTGATTCTGGACCTTTTAGAAGGCTGTTTATATTGTTTTAAATCACTTTAGTGCTTAGTACTTGATAGGACATGTCACATAACTGAACATTGAGATTCTCCAGCTTCATTGACAGTATCTTCATAATTTTATCTGAGAATTTAGTGACATATTTGGGATGAAATCCTGTTGCCTCTGAAGTCGATGGCAAAGCTCCTATGGAGTTCAGTGCAGCCCGGGTTTCACCCATGATGTCTACAGGCATAGTGGCTTGGGTATGGGGTGATTCAAAGGGACTTGTAGAAAGTGGGGACAGATCATCAGTGGAGACAAGGGTTCTTGCTTTCCCCAGCAATAATGGGCCAAAATCATTCAAGGCATCGAGTAAGGAACAAGCTTTGATATTCCAATATAAACACTATCGGAAATAAAATGATCCAGTCTCCTACTACTAGGGAGTTTCCATCCTTTCACCAGGGGTTTGAAACCCTCATTCTTCCTTATGTGGTTTTTTTTCCCCCCATGGGACTGCATATCTCCTCTGTAGGGGCTACCTTACAAGGCTTTTGCCTGTGGTCGGCTTGTAAGAAACATTTACAGTAGATAGACAATACTGAGAACTCGTCACACAGACTCCATCAGTTTAGGTCAATCAGGATAGGAGGAAGCCTAATCCACGTGGTAGCTGAAACAGAGAGTAAGATGACTTCTAGCAAAAAGAGGTACTAACCTTTCCGTACCTTTGAGATGTGTTCCACATGTCCACTCCAGTGTCAGTGTGTGCATGCCCTTAGCACCATCGCCAGAAATTTTTCCCTCAGTGGCACCTGTCAGATTGGATCTGCTGCCTCCTGGTGCCACCTGCTTATAGTACCGATATGAAGGGCCCAGATGACCCCACACCTCTGAGTTCCTTCTTTCTAGCAGACTCCGAAAGAAGAGTAGGAGGGTGGGTAGTGGAATGGACATGTGCAACACATCTCTAACAAGAGTTACGGAAAGGTTAGTAACTGTTTTTTCTTCTTTGTGTGCTTACACACACTGACAGGCCAGGCGAACTAACTGGAGCTCTCTGATGCTTACGTGTAGCAAGAGCTCTTCTGAGGACCACAGACCTTGGGTCCTGAGGGGCCGCCACCCAGCTCTGACGTGTCTGAGACCACAGATATTGAAGGTTGGGGCTGGACAAAAGGAACGCCTGAACAAACGGCCAGAGGGCCCATTCACCAGTCGAGGAATTCGAGGACTGGGGAAGGCGCTGTGAGAACTGCGCCCTGATGGTGGCAGTTTGGTGAATAGACCAAGACCAGCTAAGCCTGGAGGAGCCCGAGACATAGTCTTGCATACCGCATCCACTCTGCTCCCCATGCCTAGCCTTCTTCCAAGTTAGGGAATGTCCTCTCTCGGCCAGCTGCTTCTTGTGTGCTTTCTCAGCAATGGGGATGGTGAACGGTGCCGGGACTCCCATACAGCAGGAGAGCTCTGCAGCAACACTGAGATACTCATTATCGAGTCCAATCAGCTCGGCTTGGAGGTAAGTCTGAGCGCCTCTTCCGTCAACAGGAACTTTTAATCTGGCCTCCCGGTCCTCCCTCATATGGGCTCTAAATTCACAGCTGACCGGACAGTGATCTTCCATGTAAGCATCATCCAAGCACGGTAGGCAATGAAAGTGCAGCTGGCTCAAAGGCATAGCCCTGCTGCAGGATGCACGGGCCTCGAAGCCCAGTGACCAAGGCATGCTTCGGGAATGAACGAACCACCACTGATGGAGAGGTGGAAACTAAACTTATCTAATTAAACTAAGTATAACACAACATGAAGAACAACGAAGACCATTGAGAACAGCTTGCCGCAGCAAAGAGAGCAAGCATCACAGGTGGTAAGAAAAAACGGGGGGTGGAGCGGGGTCAGCTGGGCCCTTTATATTGGTGCTATAAGCACATGGCACCCAGAGGGCACCAGAGCTGAACTGATGTGTACCATTTAGGGAAAAATTTCCAGCAACTGTACTAGGGCCATGCACACACCTACTGTGGAATGAACATGTGCAAGCACGCAAAGAAGTATATATAGAACCCTTTGTAATCTGTACTGATGGGACACCAGGGATGCATAAAAATGTGCAGTATATTCAACATTGATAGTTTCTTCACTGGCAATATATTTCACTGCTGTGCTTTTCTATCCCTAGCAAGCTAATGCATTTGAGTGTAATAAATGTGAAGTCTTCACTATTGATGTTAATTGAGTTTTCTTCAAGTGCTCTAACTTGAAGCACTTCAGCACTCTTTCATGTGTGCACTGGGGAGGCGGGGTAAAGAAAACCAGCACGAGGCAATTCAAAGATAAAGCAGCAGAGATTCAAATTTTTTTTCTCCTAAAATGTAACCATGTAAAAAATAAGGTTCACGATCAGAAATCTTGATCTCACTCATGCCCATTTTACAACCGAGCTTTCTTATCTGTTTGTTCTAGCTACAAGGGACTGGTAATTCTGCCCTATGTGTAAGGGTTTTTTTTTAAAAAAATGGAAAAAGGCTTTGAATAATGTTTGCCCTTGATGCAGTATGCTGGACCAGTTGTCACACTGACAGTTCTCAGATGAGAATGACAAAAGATATTCTATGGGAGTACATCATGCCGTTTTAGTTTCCAGATAATCTGCATGTTCTTTAGGCCAATATTGCCACTCCATGCATGGATGTGTATTACATCTTGGTGATTTTAATCCTCAGCAAACAAGTCAACATAGCATTAACTTCTGAGTTGCAAAAATAAGTCCGTGTAATGATGGCCTTCCAATGTCATCAAATACTGGTGGCAGGAAGTCAATTTGTTAATTTCAGTTAAACAGATACCTTTGCACGTACACTGATGGCTTTTGTAGGAGGCACTAGTAATCTAAATCCTTCCAATTAAAGAAGGCAAAGAGAAGACTACACCTAAGGGAGGGCAGATAATTTTTCCTAGTGGAATGCTCCCAATATAATATCCCAAAACTTGTTCAAACTCTCTAGTTTACAGTTCTGACAGGTAATCTCTACACACACACACACACTGCTGGCCCTATGCTAGGCTGGATCCTGGAGCTTCATGTTGATGTAAAAAATGCAAGATATACCCCCCTCCCAAATTCCAGGTCAGACCACTTCCTCTTCCAGATGGAAATCAGGATTCCCAAACATAAGACAAACCAGCTACAGTCACATCTTCCAAAAGCCCTTGGGCCCTGCCAAATTCTAGCACTAACTTACAAATCACCCTTCCTATCCAAAAAGTTAAGGTGTGGGAATATTAATGAAGCAACATGATCAGTCTGTCTACTACTACAGGCACTCTTGCACAAAAGTACCCCTTCCCTCCCACCAGAGAGGGCCACGGTTCTCAGACAACAGAAAACATGGTCTGAGAACTGACAGACAAGGAATTTCTACAAACCTAAATCTATACGCTGCACTGAGGGCAGCAGAGAGCCTCCCTCCGCCGTAGAAGCAGCAAAGTGATGCTCTATAGAACTTTGCCAAAAATAAAAATGCGTGAGTCACTTGCCTGCCTGCTCGGCAAGCTTAGGGACTCAGAAAATGGGAAGCCCATCATAGGAAGCAATTGAGCTGAACACTTTTTATTGGCTGCATCTAGGTTATTATTATTTGTATTGTGACACTGCCTAGGACCAACAGTCATGGACAAGGACCCCAGTGTGCTAGGTGCTGTCCAGGTACAGAACAAGAAGACAGTTCTCATCCCCAACATCTTACAATCTAGGTGTAAGATGAAAGGTGGATAAAGACATCTCGAGGGAAATGCTCTAATGCATGGAGGACATCCATTATATTTGATTATTTTTGGTGGAGAAGAGAAAGAGATGGTGGGGACACACAGGTACAATTATGAGGATTCTGGGTGATGAGTTACTTTCACTTTGTACTGCTATACATGCCTACACTGAGAGCAAGGCAAAGGAGAACAAGACCCTGTGACTTTAAAGTTTCTTGAACACAGAAATCGTCCATGAGAATGGGCAATCTCTGCCAACTGAGAGAAGAGCCGGAATCAGCTAGAGCTGTTCAGACTTAACCAGCAACTGAGATGGAGAGATCAGAATTGGATAAAAGCTCTTGTGGTTCCTTACCTGGGAATACCTTTATCCCATTATTGACTGACTGATCATTGTAACAGCAATAGCCCATGCTAAGAACAGACTGAGCTACTGCGTCCTGAATTGCTATAGTTACAAAAGATACAAAACGCTCCACCCACCCTATGCACGTACTGCTGTGCAATGCTTTGGGACCTGATGCAGTCTATCCATCTTCTAGGTGCAGAAAATACCTGTTAAATGTTTCATAAGTCTAGAAAACACAACTGATATAGGAAAACTTGCCTGCGTGCATGTTGTGTATATTGCAGCTAGGCTGTTCATGGCGATTAAAAACCAGATGCAGCTTTATTTCCAGAGGGACTGCCCATTTGGGCAGTTCAGGGTAGAATAGTCAGATAGCCAAAGGGGCAGGAAACCCCTTGGAATTCCTCACACAACGGCATTCAAGAAAGTGGCTATAGATTTAGGAGGGGGAAGGAAGCCTCCCAACCCTGTGGATTTTTGGGGCCCATGAGGAATGGTACCTCCCCCTCCCCAATACATGGACAAAGGAGCTACCTCCACATGGCTCACCTCCCTCTGGCAGTGTAGTTCCTCCAGGAGCCTTGGTAGTAGCCTCCAGCTGTATTCACTCCTTGTCTGCTTTCTATTTGGCAATCAGATGAGCCTTTGGGGACGATGCACCAGAGAGGGGCTCCTCCCCCTCGAATCTCCACCAAGCCCTTTGGTTACAGAGCAGCTGGGGAAGTGCGTCGGCGAGCTCACAGAGACGGGCTCGTTGCCATGGAGGTGTCCCTGAAAAATGAAGTGTGTGTGGGTGGCTAGTCAGGCATTGAGCTGCAGCCTGGAGGTGAACAGTTTCAACTCAGGCCCTAAATGTAAATCCACCTCCAAATATTCTTCAGTGAAGTTTTAATTAGATGTAACTTTCTCCTTGCAGGCCCAAATCCAACAGCACTACGTGCTCAAAGCTTGAGTAACTGGGGCCTTGCATTATGTGTGCACTTTTGCCAGTATGAGCATCCATTAAGAACTAACCTGAGACCATCAACACATTTCAAATACAGGCCAGTAGGTAGAGAGTCACTTCTTTGAATGATTCATACATCCCTCAGGCATGGAGAGACTCCCTTTTATTACTGTAGTAGCATTCACACACAAAATGGCATTCACACACAAGAATATCAGTAAAGTGTTACTAACACCCAATAGGGCCTGATACTCCTCTACCATAATCTGAGCAGAGGAAAGCCAGGTCCGGCACATCCACGCCAGGGAATGCTAAAGGAGAGTTATCCGATCCTGTTGCCCTTTCCTGCCAAACCCACTGAAATGGCCATGCTCCATCATCGAGGATTTGCTGGGGCTGTGGCCTGGGGTGAGAGGAGGCACTCCAGACTCCACAGATGTGGGAATTAATGCTTCATCAAGCAGCAGGAACTCACTGACAGTCTCCTTTGCACATGGCACTGCACAGCTGCGTCTGCGGAAGGAAGCTATGCCGCAAGAGGTGCAAGAAAGGGGCATCCTGCAGATGGTTGCAGAAGGGCAGGCCCTCCATGACGGCTTCTGAGACCCATCAGTTGGAGAGCACAGATCCCTTGCCTCTGCAAGTACAGTGTCCCTGCTCCCCTCGCCCCTGTAGTGCCTAAAACTGCTCATCCCATTGCAGGCTATTTATGAAAGAAACCCAGTGCCAAGTGCACCTCAGTTTGCTAGGCCTTTCTTGTGGGTGTTTCCTACCGATGAGTACAACATGGCCCCAATAAGCACCCAGAAATCTGCAGTGCAGTGTACAGCGATGCTAATAAGGATATTTAGTACTTTTACCAGTGCCCCTTAAAATCAACTGTTATCCATTTATTGAGTGGCTGCTGGGAAACATTTCCAACTCTCCAGACACGCAAATCTCATGTCAGGCTTTATCCAGGCCTGGATGAGCAAGAATAGGAGCCAGGCATAGTAACATAGCTCTCTAGGGTGGCCAGTTTTCAACCAGAAAGTCTAGTCAGAAAAGGGACCTGACAACATCCAGTCAGATCTACTGACCGCACACCAGAAGTCTGGTTACAGGAGGCTGGGAGGTGCCAGTCATTACCCATCCCAGCCCCTTCTCAGCTGGGGTTGTCTCTGACCTGTCTCAGGCTGTTGCAGCTCCCAGCCCCAGCTCCACAGGTGAGTCCCTCCTGACCTAGGCAGGACAGGGGGAGGAAGAAGGGAAGAGCAGTGAGCAAGAGGGGCAGGGCTTTGGAGAGAAGAGGCAGGGCAGGAGCGGGGCCTTTTCAGGGGAGGCAGTGGGGCTGGGGGAGGTTTCTGCACTTCTGCTGGAGTGTCTGTTTTTTTAAATATTACAGAGTTGGCAACCCTACCCAGCAGGGGGTAGGACGACAACTTGCCCACCTTTTCATTTCCTCAGAAGGGGCCAAGAGAGTTTAAAGCTACCTTTCATCTCTGAGAGAGGAGAACATTGCTAAATTGTCACCTCGTCACCGTGTTGGGTGGGAGATGGGAGCAATCTCCAGAGAGGGGCACTTTTCAAGCTGCCCCCAAAATGCCACTTTGCTTTTCACTTGCTTATTTCATCAGCACAGGACCAGCCCTATCATCTGTGAGACCCTCTGCACAGTATCATGTGCAGGGTCCCCTCTAGTCTCTTTTCAGCTAGGACTATCTCCCCCATGATCCCTTTGTATAACCTCTCTTTTCTGAACGAGCTAATTGAGATATTGGCCAAAAAAACCCAAAAAAGTCTCCAGTGCCGCCTATTAACTGGCAGCGTCCAGAAATCAGCTCTGGGGCCAATTTTGTTCAACATCTTCATTAATGATCTGGAGTGTGGATTGCACCATCAGCAAGTTTGCAGATGCCACTAAGCTGGGGGGAATGGTAGTGACCCGAGAGGGTAGGGATAGGATACAAAGTGATTTAGACAGACTGGAGTATTTCTGTCCCACCTCTTCAAAGCTGCAGAGGTGAATGGAAATACCCTCAGGTCCTTTCTCTCAGACCTAACCCAGATAGTCATTATAGACAATTTCTCCTTCACCATCAAAGTTTTCACAAACACACTCCTACATGACTCAATTCTCTACCACATCAGCATCTACCTATAAATGAAGCCACTGGAAGTGCCAATGATACAACACAGGCTGAAAAGCCAGCAGCATTCAGATGACAGACCCAGCTCTGCATCTCCTTTATATCACACAATCACCATCTCCCAGATTCCTCAATGCTTAGCCAAATTCAGTACCTGGCTCTTGCCTAAGCTCTTAAGGTCTGTGTTTGATACTACAAAATAGCCAGTTCATATAAAGATTCCAGATATAGCTGCCCATAAACAGACCGAGGAGCAACTTCAAGATTGTCCGAGGAGCTCACATCTCCTTTCAGGGTATGTCTTCACTGATGGCAAAAAATTCACCACCATCAGATCAATTTATCCGGATCGATTGAGCGGAAGCGAAGACCCGTTCGATTGATCCAGAAGTCGATTTAGTAAAACCACCTCCCCAAAAAGCCTAGGGCTGCATTAACAGGTACGCATTTCCCATCAGTGCAGCGTAGTGGAGGCGGCGCGCAGAACAGATGTTAGGAAGTCAACGTAAGTTATGCAAGCTCCTTAACATAGTTTGCGTAACTCCCATTGACTGCTGCCAAATTTGCCGGTAGACCAGGCCTCAGAGAATAAATTAAAAATATAACTGCTACAGACTCAGGGGAAAGAAACTGCAAGCTAAATAATTCAGAAACAACTATTAGGTCAATGAATTTCTTGTCAGTTTGTCAATATGGACTTCTTCAATTAGACAACTTTATTACAATGATGAATACCTTGGGCACAATTTAGTAACTGCTTTTTTCTGAATTACAGTGGTTTAGCCAAACAATCCATATCTATTACTGAATGAAGTTGATGGCCATCACTTATAGCAGATGAATGGAGCACTTTGGGCAGACTACGTTTTGGGCAACGCTTGTATTTAGTACTGAAGCGTCTCTCTTCATTTTGTTCCGCATCATCCCCTTTTTATTAGTCTCCATGGGAAACCCGAAGTGTGGTGGGAGGTTGTAGAACAGCTGCCCCCAAGGTCGTTATGCTCATTGCACTTCTGGGATCCCTTTGTTCATGCACTGGTTTCCCCAATCACTCTGCTGCTGAGGCTCTGAGTTACAGTCACTATCAATGCAGCCCAAGAGCACTGTGGGGCCCCATCGACACTGTTCTTTCCCCTCTGCATGCCACTGCTGCTTCTGGGCTATAGCAGAATCACAGACATGCCAGCTAATGTGTGTCATGCCCTGTGTGCTGTATATCTGCAATACTCCTTGCTTACAGCCTGGGCAATCTCTTGCCATCACTCACCCCACTAGAGAGCTGGCATGCTGTGACCACTGATAACACTACTAGTAGTTATCTTACTGCCACCTTTCTGGTATCTACTTGTGGACTCTCAACTTACAGCGTAAGCTGCTGGGGGCTGGAAATGACTTCTTGCTATGTGCTTCTACAGCACCTAGAACAGTGGCATCTTGCTCCCTCAATGGGGCCCTCAAGCACTACCACCAGGCAAATAATAAATACTCATTTTCTTCAGAAAACAATTTTGATATTGCAGTGCAAGTCCTCTGAGGGCTGCATACCACTTTGCTTTTCCCTTAATATTGCCTTCTCTCTTTTTGAATGGTCTTGCATTGTTGCTATTTTCCTTGCTTACCTAGTCTTCCTATTATAGCTGGACAGGTAGGAGAGTGGGTGTTGTTAAAGTTTAATAGCTTGAACATCTCTACATGCATTGGAGCCACACATATAGCAATCATTTGTGACGGTGGAAGTTTATTTTGTTTGAAATTATATCATGATTAAGTACTAAAGAACATTTTTCAATAAGAAAAATATACATTGTGGACCAAGCTCCAACGAGGGTACAGAAATAGACAGGGTACATTCTCAAGTGGCTCCATATATAGGGCTAGATCCTCAGTTGGTGTAAACCAAGGTAACTCTGTTAATATCAGTGAACCTCTGCTGATGTATATGAGCTGAGAATGTGGTCCATACCCAGTCACAGCCACGTGAATGTATACCTTCATCCTGGCTGAGATCAAGCCCAGAAAGAGTTCCCCTTCTGTGATGTGATCCTAATAGTAGGAATAATTTGCCTGGGGAACTGTGGATAGTTTCCAGTCGGGTACATTTCATAAATGAAGACCTCTGCTGTAGAGCCATAGCATTTCAGAGGGGCCAGAAATTAGGTGGCTAACTTCTGCCCCAGGCTCTTGGGCTGAGCAGAGGCTTTCTGGCACATGCCCATGAGAGAGAGAATGTGGCCCTGTGCATTTCATCCCTGATGCCAGCTATGATTTCATTTAGAATGTGCTTGAGTGTTACAGACTCAACGCTGCAAATGCTCAGCGCCAATCTCTGAGAGGGGCAGCGACTCTATAAATAGAGCAGGCTGAGCGAGCTGCTAGAGGCCACTTTTGGTCTGCTTGAGTTCCTTGTTTAGCAAGCCAATAGGGGGTGGAAATTTGATCAGGAGATACCAGGCTGTGTCTGCACTAACAGCAACTCCTCTCCATTCCAGCCAGTAAGTAACTTTTTAAATAGGCGAGAAAAGCCATCCAGGAACCCTTAAAAAAATATCATCGTGTTGTGCTTCACCCATGCCTGTGGCGAATTTTGTCCATGAGGAGCATTCCTTATCTCCAGAGGGCTCTTACGAGTGACTCCCCTGAAAATAATCTAAAATCAGACAAAATGTTAAGGACGAAGAAGAAAGGCAAGTTCTTGTCCCCATGAAGCCCAGGAAGTTTATGGAAGAGTCTAGTGCTCAGTTGCAAATGTTAAAATTTACCAGCTCTTGCTCTAATTACAATTGTCATAACCCGAATTTGGAAGAGGCTTTGCCTAAAGTTGATTGTATTGTTCTTAAAGTCTTGTCTTTGATGCAGGAGGCCGCATACATGAAAACACAACCAACAGCTAGTCCAGGAGAAAAATAAACCAGCTCACTGTAACTCACCTTGTTAATTTTTTCATGTATCTCTGCTCTGAGTTGTTTCACAAAACGTGCCTAATTGATACAAAGCATTTCACATTAGAAATCGATCCAATTTCCACTGGCAAAGTCCTTTGTGCTACTTTTTCAATTATTACATTTCACTTATGATCAAATGTTATGAGTATTCATCTTTCTAAAAGCAGATTTTAGAATCAGAGTAGCTTGTTTTGTTTAAACTTCACAATCAGCTTTAATAGCAGGGTTGCAGCCAGGATTTACTAGTAGAAGGAAGTCCCCAAATACATTTATGTGAGGGGATGCATCCTGAGGTGGGAGACATCTAAAATGACTAAAGGGCATGTACTCTTGTTATATTGCCTGTGGAAGTGGAAGGGATTATTTGGGTCTAAAAGACATGAAATGCTAAATATTATCCTTGCAAGAAAATCTTTCAAACCTTAGGAAGATAGTTGGCTCTCATTAGCCTTTACTTTCTCCCAATGTTTGGTTTGCATACATTGAAGAAGCACTTACATGACTATATGCATCCATTATGTGCTACACCAGTGGTTTTTGACCTATGGTCCGCGAATCCCTGGGGGTCCTCAGACTATGTCTGAGAGGTCTGCAAAAGGTAACTATAAAAGTAAAGGTTCAGATCCCAGAAAAGGCATTCTGTTTTTCTGATCAAGCAAAAGTATGTAACTATTCCTTCCTACAGGTCAAACCTGGAAGTGTTGTCATCACCACAGAAGCCCACAGTTTAGCACCCTTTCTCATGCTGCATGAAATGCTGTGCCTAGCATGTGAAACATTTTTAGTTTAATTCTGTTAAGTCAATTTTCAGTCTAAGACTTGTATGGTAGGGGTCCATGGACTAGAGGTTGAATTTCCAAAGGGGTCCGCACCTCCATTCGAAATTTTTCAGGGGTCTGCAAATGAAAAAAGGTTGAAAACCATTGTGCTACACTATAACTAGAGTGAAATCACTGGACCTGCCCTTGTGGTTAGCAGTGCACGTTTTATATCTAGAGACACACCTCTCTTGATTTCAGCCTTTGATTTTTAATAAACTTTTAAATGCTTGATTCTAACTTAGAAATAATAGTCTGTGAATACATCCGTCCTTTATGACTGTCACTAAAAAACATTGTCCTGCATAAATATCTGCAGTGCACATGCTTCTCCACCAGGGGACAGGGCAGTCCAGGGTCTTCAGACGCAACCAACATGCAAACAGCAAGCTTTCTAATTGTAAAGTCACAAGGGAATTCTCCATCATGAGGAGAGGATTTGCATGAGTAAAACCTGCAGTTGCCCTACCAGAAGTAAAATTCTGTTACAGTTCCAGGTAAATTGCTTCATTATTTACAGCTATTAAATTTATTTGTACTGCTATTACCCTCATTAGTCATCCTGTGACAAGCACCGACACAAAAATATACATAATGGTTTTGAACCCAAAGAAGTTCTCCTGAATTTCTGTATTAATGCAGACATATAAATGATTATGATATACAAAATACAGGCTGTATTTGCTAAGCACCAGAGTACTAAATATATTTTGCTTACTCCTTTCCTTTTGCTTGGTCACATGTTTAATGTGACCCTAGTTATAGTCTGACAACACATTGGCAGCTCCACAGCACCTTCCATCAGAGCCCCTCAAAGTGCTTTACAAACACTAACGAATTTAGCCTTGAACACTGCTGCTAGGTAGGTAGCATTATCCCCAGAAAAGGGAACTGAGGCACGAGGAGGTTATGGACACATTTTCAGAAGTAATCTGTAACCTGGGGTGCCTCAACTGTATGTGCCCAATTTTAGACACCTACAGTGTGATTTTTCAGAGGGGTTGAAAATGTTCAGCTCCTACTGGACTGGAGGTGTAGGCACTTTGTACTTCTGAAAAAGTCAAATTTGGGGGATCTAACATTGGGCACCAAAAATGGGGGCAGCAAAAAAGTAAAGGAGTTTGTACCTTTGGCCCAAGGTCACAACGAAAAGCTGTGCCAGCCCTGGGGGAGGGATCCAGGCCTTCTGGCTCTACGAGGTAAAAATAGCATCGAGCAGGTCTGTGATTCCAGTTTTGCAGTGGCTTCTGGATCAAATGTACTCACTTTACAAGTAAAAAGGTTTTTCTCTAACCACCAACCCATTCATAATAAATGGTACATCCCTGTAGCACAAGCCTCCTTCCCCTCAGGCTCTCTCTGCATGGATGAGAGAGAGGGATTACTCACAAATAAAGCTATTTGTTATTGCATAGAACTGGAAAAACCCTGGCTTTGCCTTGCAAAAATGAGTCAGCTTTCCATTCAGAATCCAGTTAAGTAATAACACTTTTTGAAATACGGTAGGAAGGGTTTATTTTCCCATTTTTAAACAGTACCTAAAACGTTAAGAGCATTCAGAAAGGGTTAGTCCATAATCCACGCATAGGGCCTGATTTTCCTCTCACTCCAGCAAAACTCCATTGACTTTACAGAGATGAGGAGAGTCAGGCCCACAGAATGTCAACAAAATTCTTGATGCTAGATCTTGTTTTGAGAAAGCATGTTAAACAATCCTGGGCTTATGTGGTAATTGCAGACCTCCTGTCATCACTCAACGCATTTATATAATGAAAAAGAACACTGCAGAAACACCGTAGTTGGTGCCAAAGAACTACTTAAGCAATACAAAAAAGGTCTGGGGATGTATTACAGAGCTTTTGCTGTAACAGGCCTAGGCTGATGCAAGTCAGCTCAGGTAGGATATGTATGGAAGGTACAGACAGCTCTCTGTTGCTGTGTTAGCCACAAACTTTGGTATGCAGTCAAAAGTCTCTCCCAGTGCAGAAGTTTTTACTTTCTGAGTGCTGCTGAAGTTCAGTATCTGACCTGGGAGTAGACTTCCGCCATTGGCTGCACTTGAACTTCCCTCTCTGTAAAATGGGGACACTTACCTATGTAATAGGACTGGAATTCCATTTGCAAAGTGCCTTGAGATTCTCTGCAAGTAAGCACCAGAGAAGGGCAAAGTATTATCAGCATAGTGTTTAGAATCCATTCAAAAAGCCAGTCACCATCAGGCAGAAATAGCCAAGACATTAACAGTGCTCTGTCAAATCTCTCCTCAAACTCATTCCTTTCAACTGGCCTTTATCACTCATGCTTAGTGCAGTGCCCTGTAATCCCATTCCTGCAACTAATCTTTAAAATACAGTTGGAAAAATGTTTTCCTTTTACATTATTCTCTTTGTTCTCTGCAGGCCCAGAGGTAGTTGTACATCTTCTCTCTTGTCATTCATAAGGCATTTGGGATTAGGCTCACAGGTTCTGCCAGTCAGTGTAGTTTAAAAGAGTTTCTATCATGTACATATTTCAACACTGTATCCAAAAAAACTATGGTAGCCTATATCTGCACTGTGTAGTGGAATACGCCTAGTTGTAGAACATCATTCTTTGACAGAATAGCTAGTTTGGTAGATTAGAGGAATGTGGTGGACATAATATACCTGGACTTCAGCAAGACTTTTGCCACAATCCCCCATTACATTCTAAGTAAGCTGGAGATATGCAGTCGCGGCAGAGCTACCACTAAGTGGATACATATTTGGTCAAACAACCACAAACAGAGTAACTATTAATGAAATGATGTCAGATTGGAAAGAGGCCTCAAGTGGGATTGCACAAGGATCTCTTCTGGGTCTGATGCTAACATCTATATTAATGATCTGCATGTAGGAATATACAGCATACTGATCAAATCTGCATATGACACAAAGCTGGAGGGTGGGGGATTGCAAACACTTTGGAGGATAAAGCTAAAATTCAGAGGGATCTTGATAAATTGGAGAACTGGGATATAGACAATAAAATCCAACAAAGGCAAATGTAAGGTGCTGCACGTACGGAAGGAAAAAAAATGCACAAATACAGAATGGGGGATAACTGGCTTGGCAGCAGCATTGCTGAGAAGGCTCTGGGTGCTGTGGTAGATCACAACCTCAACACGAGTCAGCAATGCGATGCTATTGCAAAAAAAAAAAAAAAGGCAAAACAATTTTAGGTTCCATTAATAGCCTGCAAGTCACAGGAGTTGATAGTAGCTTTACTGAGCACTGGTTAGGCCTCAGCTGGAGACTGTGTCCAATTTTGGTCACCAATGTATAGAAAGGATGTACAGAAACTGGAAAGAATCCGGAGGCAAGCAACAAAGATGATCAAAGGGATGGATGAATACAAGTTATGTGAGCAAAGGCTGAAGGAACTGGGTATGTTTCGTTTGGAAAAAAGGAGATGGGGGAGGAGGAGGGCGTGATAGCGGTCTTCAAATACATGAAAGGCTGCCATAAAAAAGATGGAGAAAGGTTGTTCTCTTTTGCCACAGAGGCAGGACAAGAGGCAAAGGGTTCAAACTACAACATAGCAGATTTCGATTAAATCTTGAGAAAATCTTCTTAACTGTAAGAATAGTGGGACAATGGAACAGACTGCTGTGGGAGGTTGTGGAAGCTCGATTCACTGGAGGTTTTCAGAAGGAGGCTGGATACCCATCTGTCTTGGATGGCTTAGCTACAACAAATCCTGCATCTTGGCAAGGGGTTAGACTAGATGACCCTTGTGGTCCTTCTAACCCTATGATTCTATCACTCATTGCTGAGTAGTCTCACTGTTTGATGCTAAGTCTAGTCTTACTTCTTTTGTCCTGGTGGGTTTCTTTTAAATCACTAATGGCCTAAAATGCTTCTTAAATATACCTTAACATTTGAAGGCATGAAAAATGAATTACTTTAGTTTCTAACTGTAGACAATTCCTATAGTGACGAAAGGGACTTTTCCATTGCTTTAGTTAATCCATCTCTCTGACAGGTGATAGCTATGTCGCATCTACACTTGGGGTTAAGCTTGGCTTAATTACAGTGCACAGGGGTGTGATTTTTCACACTCCTGCATGATATAGCTAGATTGATCTAAATGCTAAATATAGACCAGGCCTTAGCAGAATACTGAGGTTACAAAGTAAAGAACTCAAAAGATAGGAAGCGAGAGAATTCAGCCTGTTTGTACAACCTTAATTTGGCTCCCTTGTGTGTATGTGTTATGATAATTTTTAATTACATGATCACATACTATTTTTTTCCACCAGAACCCTGCCTCATTCAGACAATGAACAGTTATTAATTATTTCTTTTTATCCTCAACATTCAATATGTGGCCCCAAATGTTCTTTATGGTACACCATCCGAACCCTGCACTGAATACAGAATAACTTTCCTGTTTCCTCCGAGGTGCTGGAGCACTTTCTATGGCATCTGAGTGTTTGTGACCAGGAGCCTCTTGATGCCAACTCCCAGCACACGTAAGAGTTACAGGAATCCCTTGGGTTTGGTATTTACCAAAAAGAGGCATGTGAGGGCTCTCCTAAAAGCCTGTGCCACACTGGCCATCAATATCACTGCAAAATATATGTTTGGATGTTGTGTAAGGAGAGGTACGTACAGACTGAAAATTGCATTCGTACGTCTGGGTCTAGGGACAGGTCACCAGCAAAGGTGAAAAACAGGCAGGAAATATCTGCTTACATGTAAATTAAGTATTGTATGGTTCACACTAGACCTCCACTCACCAGTCTGAATGAAATGCTAAAGAAGGATTTTGGAATCTTCAGGAAGAGGTAAACAGCAGGAAAGAAGGGGAACACCCTATCTTAAAGTACATGTCAGAGGTCTGGGCTGATATGTTTAGGGGTGCAAAGAGACACTTCAACCTCTTTCACCTAGGCAGTAGACAGCAAGTTTGCTGAAGGTGTCATCAAGCACATGGACAAGGGTGATCCAGTACATATGGTGTATTTGGACTTTCAGGAAGTCTTTAACAAGGCTCTTAATCAAAGTAAGCAGTCATCGGATAAGAGGGAAGGTCCTCACATGGATCGGTAAGGATTAAAAGACAAGAAACAAAGGGTGGAAATAAATAGTCAGTTTTCACAGTAGGGAGAGATAAGTAGTGGGGTACGCCAAGAATCTGTGCTAGGATCTGGGCTGTCAACTTATTCATAAATGATCTGGAAAAATGGGTAAACAGGGAGGTGGCAAAGTTTGCAGACAATAAAAAATTACTCAAGATTGTTGTCAGCTTTAGGCTTAACTAAGTGTTACAAACAGATCACAAAACTGGGGAACAAAATGGCAGATAAAATTCAGTGTTGATAAATGCAACATATAATGTACATTGGAAAATATAATCCCAACTTTACATACAAAATGAAGGAATCTAAATTAGCTGTTACCACTCAAAAAGGAGATCTTGGAGTCATTGTGGGGAGTTCTCTGAAAACACCAACTCAGTGTGTAGCAGCAGTCAGAAAGGCTAACAGAATGTTAGGAGCCGTTAGGAAAGGAATAGTTAATAAGACAGAAAATATATCATCACTATATAAATCATAGTATGTTCACAGCTTGAATACTGTGTGCAGTTCTGGTTGCTCCATCTCAAAAAGAGATTAGAATTAAAAAAAAGTACAAAGGGCAACAAGAATGATTAGGGGGTCTGGAACAGCTTCCATACGAGGAGAGACTAAAAAGACTGTTCACCTTAGAAAGGAGGGACAAGGGGGGGGAGAAGTAACCAAAAATCTATAAAATCATGAATGGTGTAGAGAAAGCATTATTTATTCCTTCACATAAAACAAGAACCAGGGGTCACCCAATGAAATTAATAGGCAGCAAATTTAAAAAAAACAAAAGGAAGTACTTCTTCACACAATGCACAAGCAACACACAGAACTCGTTGCCAACAGATGTGAAGGCCAAAAATATGCCTAAGTTAAAAAATTAATTAGGTAAGTTCTGGAAGAATAGGTCCATCAATGGCCAAGACAGTCAGGGATGTAACCCTATGCTCTGCATGTCCCTAAACCTCTGCCAGAAGTTGGGACTGAATAACAGGGGATAGATCACACAATAATTGCCCATTTCTGTTCATGCCTCTGAAGCATCTGGCACTGGCCATTGTGGGAAGACAGGATACTGGGCTAGATGAACAATCCATTATGGCCATTCATGGAAATTCAGGCTTGGCTGAAAACACTGGAGATAATTTTGGGTGAGATAAATATCTTTAGACAGGAGGATAACCAATTAAGTTTAGTCTGTAAAAATCATGCTATGATTTTGTTTACATGTAACCATTTGTTTCCAATATTCTTACTCACTCTCTCTTGAATCTTTGTTCTTTGAAAATAAATGTGTTGTTTTCACTATAAATATATCTAAATGCTGTGCATTCAGCAGAACTGTATTCCCTTTGGGAACAGTAGGACTGGTAATTCTGAGAGCGTTTAGTGGTTAAGGGGCTGGGGACAGTACTGGGAGCAGTCAGAGGCTGGTGTGTGATTTTCACTAACCTGTACAGAGAAAGCGAGGCCTGGAAGGTAGTGTTGTCTTTCTAGAAGCTCGTGGTTTCAGGGAGCTGATCCACAGCTGGCACACACAAGATTCCTCACACTTGAGGCAGGTGCCTCATAACTCTGGGTACTCCCGGGAAGCATCAGTGCTTCAAAAATATTAATGAATTTATCTTCACACCACCACTGTAAAAACTGTTTGTATTATCCCCATTTTACAGCTAGTGAAGTGAGTCACAGAGAGATTAAGGCCAAAACTGTCAAGTGGCCACTAACTGTAGATGCCCATCTTGAAATATGTAAGCATCAATATTCCAGAATTCATAGTATTTTTAGAGCTCTTTACATATTCAAAGCACAGCTTCCATTGACTTCAGTTGTAGTTGTGAACATTCAGCACTTCTCCCAATCTGACCTCCAGTGTCTCATGTTGGGTACTCAAAAATGAGGAAAACACAATTAGTGGCTGTGATATTTTAGACTATGAAACATCTGGTTTAAATGACTTGTCCAGTATCATATAGGAACTCTGTGGCAGAGACATGTATAGAATCCATTTCTTTAGCAGGGCATTCAACTGCCTTTAAAAAAAAAAAAAAACCAAACCCCCATCCCTTCTCTTCACATAGCCCCCTGCCTCATTCACTACACACCTTCCCACTTCTGCAACAAATGAGGCTGGGGTCCTACAGACAATAGTATCATTCATTGCACAATCCTGACTCATTTCCAAAGCACCATCCATCCTACACACTGAATAAGTTTGGGGTCCTGTGGAAATAATACTGTGTGATCACGTAATTAAAGACTGTCTCATTACGCATATACACAAGAGGTCTGAATTAAGATTACACAGGCAGGGGCTTCTCTGGCACCAACCACAAGAACTGAGGGCAGGGAGACTCTCTCCTGTGTTCTTAATACCCCCCTGCTGGCAGCCAGGCATCATGGAAGAGGATGAAGCAGTCACATTGGGGAAAGGTACAAATACAGGGAAAGTCCTTCTTAGTATGGCAAAAGGCACATTCCTGACACCAGTGCAATCTCCTTGCCAAAATTTAAATCCTTGCTCCAAAGCAAGGAAGTAACTGAGCTTCTCACCGGAAGAGTTAAGAATATTTTTTTTTAACATGAGCAAAAAATGTTTTTTTTCCTCTAATCTCTTTTTTCAGAAATGGCTGAATGGTTTTAAAACTTTCCAAAACAAATTGTGATGCTACCAGCTCCACCTATAACTTCCATATGGCCAATTTTCAAATGTAAATGTCATCAGACCACTGTACTGTTTTACAGTACATTGGAACCTTAGATCTTACAGAAGAAATTACACTGACATAAATCCATCTTCTGTAGTATGCTGTGATCTTTGGAATCCACTAGAAGTGCAAGCTTACATGGAATCACAAGTGGGTCAAATTTATTACAGCTGCATATTTCCAAGTAATGGGAACACAGGATGCAGTTCACTGTCAAAACATCTTGTTTTTTGAAAGTTTAGGGTAAAAAGGACACCCACCACCCACTTCTGTGAAACTGTTGTACTTGCTGTAATTAGTAACATCTAAAATATTACTATACATGCACATGTATACATAATGCGGTCTTATCCCCAGTTTTTTCACTCTGCCTGCATTGCGTATATTCATGTTTCACTGCTTCCCCTATATAGTCAGTTTCACCTAGTATTCTGTGCTGCTTTCAGACAACATAAGGGGAGAAAAACAATTAAAAAGAAGGAAAAATTGGCAGAGAAACTCAGACAAGACAGTATCTAAAATGACAAATTTTTTTGAATTTTGAATAGATTTCTATTTGATGGTAGCCCCTTTCTTTTTTAAAATTTGATTTTATGGATATTATGGTGAATTTCATCAAAAAAATCTCACTATTTTGGCTGTTGAACAAAGCTTTTCAAGGTGAAAACAACAAAAATGAAGAAACCAGGCAGAAATCCATCATCATGCAGCAAAACCAGTTTTGCAAACCTAATTAAATATATTCCTCCCACACATCTCTGTTTCTTGGGTAATATATTTCACATTACAACAACACACTAAACATTTTTATTTGTAGGATACTGTGTAACAAACTGATTATATTAAGAATGAATAGAGGAACATAAAATAATCCATAACAAAAACTGCTAATTTTGCTGAACAACTTAATTAGAATACCATCTCCAAGAAAAGAGTCATTCATTAAACGAATGTTTGAAATCTTAATTTTCCTCAGTTTTTAAATAAGTGTTTAAATGTATTGAAAGAGTTGAGCAGCTTAGTGCTACTGAAGAAAAAAGAAATTACATTGAGAAGATAGTTTAAAATACCTGCAAGTTCAGAAGTTATTTTAAACACACTAAACAGAAGGCATATTTATTTTAAAGATAAATTTACATTTCAAGAAGGTAAAAAAGTTATGCCTAGGCAACTTTTTCCAAGTCACAGCAGCATAGCATGTAGTCAAACAACAGTAACTCAACGTACCTGAACTTTCAATAGAAAGATCTGTTTTTTTTAATTCTTTAAACAATCTTTGCTAAGGGAGACATTCAAGTGGTAAATAAGAACGTCTCCCATACACACCTCAGACTATGTCGCTTTCCCCCTGAAGATCAGTTTTTCTGTCAAACTTTGTTGAGCTTTGTAACGATCAGTACCCTCAGAGTCTGGTCAAAAGCACTGCAGACACATAGACCCCTTTTGTCAGGGCTCCAATCAAGGCTAGAAATGGGCTGTGTTGACAAAGTCACATTCTGTAAGAGACTGACTGAACCTGCAACCCCCATCTTAGCTCCTTCAGAATCCTTTGAGCGCTGAGCAGGGTACTCACTGCCAATAGAAAAAAACAAGAACCAAAACAAGCCTGATTTTAGAATATGTATCACAGACAAATACCAAATGAAATATCATTTGTTTGTTTGTTTTTCACAAGTCCAATTAGAAGGTGACTCCTGTTTCCTAGAGAGACTGAAAATACTGAATCACAGTTAATCCAGGTAAGTTGATTTATGTGAATACAGGATAAAATGCATGCTACAATGGGATGAAATTCACCCCTGTTCAGGGAATCCATATAAGGCCTTCTGCACCATTTGAACTCTGTGTTAAGGAATGAATTTAGACCCAACATCCAAGTCCCAATAACTAAGCCAGGCATCTCTCACTTCCAGGCTATGGAGCCACTCCATCTGAAGTAGGCGCCATTGATGCTTACATAGGCCACCCGCAGGAGTAAGAGAGGATGGCCGGGGGATGAAACTGGAGGATCCGTTGGCTCTGCCCGCTCTGTGCTACCATGCAAAGTGTTAACAAAAAACAGTGCTCTATGCCATGTAGGGAATATACACCCAAAGTACAGTCTTCTGGATCCAGCTCACTCTGGACAGAGGAACTGACTGGGGATCCTCAATAAACTCCCTTTGACTCTCAGGATTAGACTCTAAATGTAAAAAGCATTGGCTAGTGGACTGAGCATGAAGCAGTGAGACACGTGCACCCAAATGCTAACATCCCCTTTGTTACTTGCTAGCTGTTTAGTTTTTAGCTTTGGGCAAGCAATTTAACTTGTGTGTCTCAGCTTTCCATATATAACTATAAGGATAATATTAACCTACTTTCATGGAGTTGCTATGGTGACTAACTTATGTTTGCACAGAACTTCAAATACATAAAATGCTAAGTTTTATGAGGATTATATTAGGTTAAAGATCAAGAGCCAAATTCATCCTTGCAGTAAACCCACAGTGCCAATCATGTTACAGTAGGGACTTTTTCAGTCTCTATTATCAAGTCCTGTCATAGTGTCAGAAATGGCCTATTGTTTGTAACTTAAGAAATTCAAATACATCTTTGATTTGAAAGTGGGACCTCATTTAGAGTGGATAGTGAACACTTACTATTTCCAGAGATGAAGGCTCCCAGCTCCTCCACTAGTCATAAAGATATCTCTGTTCTGTGGCAGGTGCCGAACTTGCCACATGGTAGATTTGTGAGCCTAATAAATACCAAAGTTAGACAAAAATTAGTTACAGATTAGTCTCATAAGTAAGGACTTAAGCCCTGATAAGTATATCTGTGAGTAATTACAGTAACTATAAGCACGTTAGTTAATAGTTGCCTTCGCAGGAGAATTCACCTTCAGTATGATTAATAATGTGAGTAAAGCTAAGCATGTGCAGATATGTTTGCAAGGCCACAATCAGGTATGAGAAGGTAATTATTAATAGACTCATAGACTCATAGGTCAGAAGGGACCAATATGATCATCTAGTCTGACCTCCTGCACAAGGCAGGCCACAAAACCCTACCCATAATCCTCAAAAGTGAGATTTGAAGACCTCAGCTAAACCCCGAGCATG
>ML675614.1:14531001-14552071 GCA_007922155.1 Mesoclemmys tuberculata | reverse complement strand
AAGGAGATCAGGTTGGTTTGGCACGATCTACCTTTAGTAAATCCATTAAATTAATGCTACCTATGACTCTTTTTAATAATGATCAGAATTTGCTATGAAACATATTACAAAAGCCATGCAAAAATGAGTAAATATAAAATTCAAATTTAAATCATGTAAGTAGAGCATGTAGCAAGATGCAGAACAAACCAAAAAATGCCTCAATTATAAATTTCACCTAGTAAACAAATTTCTGCATGTGTCCCAAAAGGAATTGTTTAATATAACACAAATTATGATAGAATTTTTGTTTTGATTACTATGAACACAAACTCAGTTAATATTTTGAAGTGTTAAAGGCCAACCTAGTACTCTCATTAATGCATTTAATCTATTACAAGCTTTGATGATGTCAAAAAGAAGCAAATTGAAGATAATATATTGACATTGACCTTTTTCTTATTTATAGCAGTTACATGAGCAATTTTATCATTAAAATGCATAGCTCTTGCCAATGAATTTTACTCATTGTCAGACTGTTACTCATACAGGATCATATAACATGGTGGGTAAGAGATATTGAGGGCAGGATGGGAGATGCCACAAGGAAAAGGATTCTCTATTGTTTGCATTCTGTAGACTACTGTACAGAAGATCTTCTCCCTGGACTTGCTTCCACTCCCTATATTCCCAGTCACAAATTGCTTGGTTCTTAGAAAGTTTCATTCTGGGAGCCACCAAGTGCAAACAGATAAACACTATTGCACCAGGCTCAGAATAACTCATTTTATCTTGAGATACAATTAAGATTAAAATCTAATTTTCCAACAGGTCCCACCATTTTAGATTGCAATCACTTTTACATTAACCTTCCAGGGTACCCGCTTACAACATTCACAAATTTGCTCCCTGGCCCCCAAGCAGTGGACATCCTCTACATATCTTGTCTCTCTGCTTGTACATCCTCCTCAATGTCTCATGTTGTGGTGAACATCCTTCTGGCCAAGTCCACCCAAAACCCCTTGGCCTTAAATGGACAAAAGGAAACGCTGCTGAATGAAAACACTCCCTCCTCCTCAATGAGTAGATCAAGTGCTGAAGCTAAGCCTGAATCTCCCACAGAGCAGTGTACAGAACAGGCAGCCTGCCCTCCTTTCCACACCTTGAAGTGATGTATGTTACATTTCATATAGTTGTTTCATGTTTTGTGATGTTAAGGTCAGATGCTAACAGGTACTGAGCACCCACAAATCCACTGAAGTCAGTGGACGATCGGGGGGGGGGAGACACGGACGCACGGGGGGGTCATTACATCACATGACTGCCAATGAACACTCAGTCTGCTCCTCCTCACACCATATATGTAATAACTAAGTTTGCAGTGTTTCCAGAGTAGCTTTGGAAGAGTAAGAAAGAAATTTCTCCCTAACAAGAACAGCCTTCCCTTATATCATACCTTCTCTGAAATGGATGCAAAACCTTTGGTTGGATGCTGAGTTCTCATATCAAAAACATGAAACTTCCCTTCGAGCGATGTGGCCACTAATTTATTCATATTTATATCTTTCCTGTCAAACTCCACACTGCAAACCTGAAATATAAAACACACACATTCACTCTGAAATTCAGCTTATCATCGAAGTGTTCATTTTAGATTTGTAAAATATGGGCCAATAAATCTCTAGGTACATTTATAATGGTAATAAGAATGCAACTGACTTAAGACAACCAGATTCAATAAGATCATCTAATAAACCCTGAACCCACTCAAACAACATGCTATCAAAATACCTGAATAAACTGGTAGGACTTGCTGCACACTCTGAAAACAAACAAAATAGGACAATGGTTCTCAACTTCTTCATACTGTGAGCCCAAGTTACAAAAGAAAAATGTTTCAGGATTATGTCCATCTAGCCATAAAGAAAAGAATAATCCACAACCTAAGAACTTATGAACTAGGATTTGTTGGCCCAAGGAAAAAAAATTCCTCCATAGATTCAATTTTAGTGAGAATCTGAGTAAGTTTCAAACAGTGTACCTTTAATTCTTCCACATTACAAATTTAAATTAAAACATGTCTTTATGACACATTACCCCATTCTTAATGTTGGTCTCCCATCGCAATGACATGTTTTTTAGGTCAAATAATTTAATGTCACCATTGTCATAACCAGCACACACAACACGCTCTTCTTGATTGTAGGCATTACCTGGAAATAGAGAGACAACTATTTAGATGTATACAAAATTATCCCCATCACACTGTAAAACGGTCATGAACTAAAGTCTGCTATTTTAACCTGCATTTATGCCAGAAAATCAGTAGTTGGAATGTTGTACTTAATGTTTTAGGTGAAGGCTCTGTTTTTTAAAACAAAATGATCAAACTGCTCATCCCCGATTCCTGCCTAAATTGCACACATGATCTCATACAGATATGCATCCCCTCCAGAAATGGTTGTGTCTGCTTACTGATGCATTCCTGGGACTAATAACCAATTTATGCATATCAATTCAAATAAACTTTGGTGCCTGGAAAACTAGACAACTTTTCATTGCTCCTATAGGATGAATTTTCAGAAAAATATTCTAATATATTTAATTTCTACAATTTAAAAATACAATATTCTCTAAACAACAGATTACGTGCTTGATCCTGATACTCCTACTTACATAACTAATCCAAAAGCATGAAGTATCTGACTGTACTCTGAAACATTCACAGGCTTTGCTTTACAGCATGGCATAGAGACAGCTTTAGTAGTCTTCTTTGCAATCTTCAACACATTCCGTCACAGAGCACTGGTGACCTGCTTACAAGACCTAGCTGTAGCAGATGGTGAAACACTATAATGAATCATTCCTCTCAAAAAAAGACCCAAGGGATAATGACAGAAAGCTGCTTATCTCAAAGAGCCCTCACACGTGGTATTCCACAGAGATCAAAACTGTCTCTCTCATCTTCAGTATCTGTAGGCAACTTCTTGGAAACGATCTGAGATTTACAGGAGCTGCTGCCAAAAATATATTGACGACACCCAGCTCCGTAACTCCTTCTCAGTTGATATCACATATGCATCACTGTCTAAAAGAAACTAGCAGCAGGATGAAGAGCAGATGGCTCAGACTGAACTCAGGCAAGAGTTAAACAATGCTGAAGGTAATGGGAAACAATGAGAAGCTAGTGAAGGCACATCATTTGTCAAGCTGGTACACTGCCTCTGGGTCTTAGCCCTGGTGTGACTATGACAGAGCCACCCAGGGATAATGCTCTGGATGCCTCTCGACATAGCCAGACAGGACTCTAGTGCATTGGAGTCTGCCACCCTGGATCTCCACACACCAGTGCAGCCGTCTCCTACATCTGGCCTCAGAGGGTTCAGCACCTTGGCTCTGCCCAAACTGCTCTTATGAACCCCCTTTGCTGGGACTCTAGGGAGCCCTATTCCCCCCAAGGGGCCATGCACCCTGCCTTCGCAGTCAGAAGCGATTCACAGTCAGAATGGACGTCAGAAGGGTTTATTAGTTCTCAGGATTACAGCCTAGGACTTTGATAGCAACTTAATTAGAAATTACAGTAGCAACTACCTGGAAAGCCCCATTCCTGGGGCTCTCTCCCTTCTGGCCCCTCACAGGGGACTTTCCTCTTCCCCACCAGCTACCCCGAGACCTGTCCTCTAGCCCCTCCTCAGTCCTTTGTCTCCTTCCCAAGGTGCCCACTCCTCTTGGTCTTCACCTGCCACAACCTGTTCCAGCTGGCTGCCTCAGGAGAGCACAGGGATCTGGCCATCGGAGGTGTGGCTGGAGAAGGCCCTTCCACCCTCCAGTGGCCTCTGCAATGATCTCCAGGTCCCATAACCAGAAAACATGAGTAACTTGGGAAAACTGAGGCATGCACACAGCACTCAGAGGAAACCCAAAAAATACCTCCACTTTGTCACAGTGACATACAGCACCCCAATGTGCACCCTTATGGTGTGCTTGTCTATCATTAATGCTCACCCTTATAGTGTAATTGTGTACTGTTTAATAGAAAGTATGCCATGTAAGATGATCTGGAATGCTCATGATGTGCTGAACGTTATGGTTACAGTAGTACGTTTGATGCAGTGTCATGTGTATGGTTATGAGGCTTCGCTTTGTCATCTTCTCAAATGTATGTCTCATGGCTTCAGGCAGATCTAGGCAAAAAACTCCATAGAGCTGGAGGGCCATTCACACCTCACTAGAACTTGTATAGAATAACCCAGCTCAGCATTCCACGAACAAAGGATCAGTTCAGATATCAACAAGCAAATCCACAACGAACCACAGTATCTCAGGATGTGGAGAAAACCATGCACAGATACTGTTTTTCACCTGACCCTGAGAGGCCCCCAAGTGAGGGTGAAGGAACATGTTTAAAAGGGGGACATTTTAGCTGTTAGCTCTCTTTCACTCCCATCTACAACCAATATCAAGTAACTGAAGTGTTGATCACAGGGGGAGGGCCTGGTTGGACGCAAACCAGCCAGCCTGGTGTGAGAATCATCTAAGACTGTAAATTCCAGTAAGCTCCAAACTGGGTCTGAACAGGGACTTGGAATGGTTCTCTCATTACAAGAAGTAATTGTCACTGTTCACACATTATCACCTTCTAGTCAATGGTTGTGAATAGGCCTCATCTACTCCAACTGAATAGAATTTGCTAACACCTACTCTCCCCATTGTTGTTCCTTACCCTTGGATGTATACATATACCCTCTATCTGATTTCCATTTCTTGCAAGTGACAAAGCTTTCTTGCATTTCTTCCATTTCTTGCAGCCCACAAAAGCTTATGCCTGCAGAAATTTGTTAGTCTTTAAAGTGCTACAGGACTCTCGTTGTTAAGACTGTAAGGATGCTCAAAGTGTTATGCTTAGTTTAGAATAAAAACAAGAGTCCTGTAGCACCTTAAAGACTAACAAATTTCTGTGGGCACAGTTTAGAATGAGATTTGCCTTTTATTTTCTTTTGATCAAATCTAACCTGCTTTCCTTTGATTTACAATTACTTAAAATCTTTCTGTTCTTAATAAATGTATTTGTTTTATCTAAAACTGTGCATTTGGTTCAAGGTGTGTTAGAGACACACAGTGACAAAACTGATGCATATCAATTTCTTTGTTAAAATGACAAACTAATTATGAGCTTGCAGTGTTCAGTGGGCATTGGGATCAGGCGTTTTTGCTGGGGTCATTCTATTACATAATCCCATGACTGGCTGGCCCGACATACAGGCTCACTGAGTTGGGAGTAGTTTGCTTGGCAAGAGGCTGTGCATGAACTGCCCAGGAGGGGTTCACATACAGCAGAGCGAGATGGGCTCCAAGAGTGAGGGGAACAGCAGTACAATAGTCCAGATCGCAGAGGGAACATCACATCTGGTCTACACTACATACTTACGTTGGAATAATTATGTAGCTCAGTAATGTGGAAAATCCACACCCCCGAGTGACACAGTTATACCAACCTAACTTCCAGCATAGACAGCAATATGTCGATGGAAGGGCTTCTCCTGTTAGCATGGCTAATGTAGGTATCGCCTCTCGGGGAGATGGAGTACCTACACCAAAAGGAGAAGCTCTCTCGTCTGTTAAGTAGCATATTGACTAAGCGCCACAGGACTAAGCGCCACAGAGGTGCAGCTGCACCAGTGCAGCTTAGTGGAGTCATCATTAATTCTGAACACTTAGATAGCAACAGCAATAAGCAATGCCTTCCACTATCTTGCCCCACAACTACATCTTATACTATGGATTTTACAACAGTAATCCAAGCATTTAAATCACCAGGCTGATCAATTTAACTCACTGAATCTGGGGTTAATGATGGGAGGAACCCAAAAATACCATCTTGAACAGAACACAGCAACTGGCTCTCAATCCACTGAGTCAACGAAATTCTTATTGGATAATGCAGCTATAAATCCTAGGATTAACCTTTCCAGAGTCGAAGACAAGACCTTCACTGCTGGAGGCCATTTTCTGTGGACTGACTTAAAGAAAGACAAACCTGATTGCTTTCAGAGTATGTATCAAGACTTGTCTTTAGTGGTTGTGGGAAAGTTTTTGCAAAAAGGCAATGAATAACTAAGCTACATACTAAGCAAAAGCTAACGGACACTAGAGCAATGAAAAGCAGCATGTGCAATGGAGATCTCTATACAAAACTTAATTACTGTATGAACTACTAAGATACTTACATAATCACATAAACTCATGTGAGTTATCCCATTGAAGTCAATTGGACTATTGCATGTATAAAGATTATTCACATCAGGAAAGGCAAAAGGATCAGGCTATTTCTGAATTAAAACGCACAACTAAAAGGGAAAGATGCACTATATGCCTTTAGTGTAAAGCTCAGTTTGTTTCCCACAAAGAGCTGAACACAGAAGAGCCATCTGAGAGGAAGGAAAAGTAGTAATTGGCCATTTGCCATAACAAAAAGACAGTGCAAGAATGGCATGGGTTAAAAAGTACAGAAAGTAGTTTAATTTGGACATTACAATATTTCCTCCCTCAGAAAGTTTAACAGAAATAGTCATGATTTGTTTGTTTTGAGTGTCTTGATTATCACCTCCCTGCTTCCAGGGCAGACTGGATGGATGGATATTTTGTTACTTGGGAATTACAGATTGAAAAGCTTATCAATTTACCAAATGCTACTGTCCAGCAGTCTCTCTTGCTCTCGCCTTGTACTGGTTCCATATTAGCTACAGGAGTATCTTTTTGTCTTGGGTCCCACACCTTCACGGTTCCTGTAATAAATAATTACACTAGATTTTAGATTACTGATATAGTAGCATGCTACACATTCTCCCAATGCAAGCCACGGCTCTTCAACTTGCTTTAGGAAAGACATTCCAAACATTTGCATGTTTTTGATATCTACCAAAGCAGACTGCATTTATGGAAAGAAAAAAAGAGCAGAAATGAGAAAAGAGGTTTGTATTAATACTTTAAAAGTTCACTGATAGACAGTCCGTACAATTTCAGCTAAGGAATGGTATGATTCACATTGCTAAACAGAATTGTATGCAATCTGCTTTAAGTTCTAGCTGTCTTCTTTCTTTTTTTCTTTCTTTCTTTCTGTCTAACATTATCATCATTCCATGGAAATGGTGTGTTCATTTGCTCTGCAGCTCATTTGCCATAGTTTGTATTTTTCTTGCTTTATATTCTTCCCCTCCCACCCTCTGCTATGTTCGTGTCTTTCTTTTGGCTACAGCCTCTAAATGAACTATGAAAACTTTATCCCATGTTGGACTCAAAATAGAACAAACAGCATATATAGATCTGGTTGCAATATACTTGTAACCATATCAGATGGCAGCCAGGGTTCCCACAACTGAAAAGATCAACCTTCGCATCACCAAATTCACTAGGCTAAGAGAAATAACCACCAAGGTGTGGTAATGAATTGGACCAATCAATAACTCTGTCAATCAATGAAACTCTAAGGAGCAAACCAGCTTTCCCACTGGCACTCAGAACTGTAAACTGTCCTCTCCTTCCCACCCTCACATTTAATTGCATTAGTTTCCAAAAATATGACTATTTCAAAACAAAAAGTTCAGTCCTCATTGGGCCATTTTCATTATGACATAGGGCTAAGTAGCAGGGCCACCTGTAGATATAGAAGCTTCCTCTGTAATAGCTATCAGCAGCTGCTTAAAAAAAATAGTTGTAACTGGCTTTAAAACATTCTACCTTATACATGAACACAAAAAGGCATGACAATGTGTAACAGGTGATCTATCTATCCCCTTTAAGGATAGTTGTGGCCTTCCTTGAGTCAGACAGCTTTGTTCCAAGGCTTGGCCCCTTTAAGAAGTGGCCTTCTGGGACTTCTGGAAGGACAAGCCAAGCTAAAGTAAGAAAGCAGCTGTTGACAGTCATCTGGCTACAGTATAGGCGATACTAAAGAGAGTAAAGTAAAGTAAAGAGAGACACACCTGTAGAAGGCTAAGCCTGCTGAGCATGGGATGCGTCAGATAGGAGGGTCTATAAGAAGGGTCAGCCTGGAGACCCTGGATCTAAAGGAACAGTCAAGAAGAGTGTGGGAGGAATTGAAAAGACTGAAGTCTTGGAGAGGGCTAGAAGACTTGCTTTGAGTTGAATTATTATTTACGTTGATAAACTAGACCTCACAAGGAGAGAGTTAGTTCAAAAGCACCAATGATTTGGCATTTTGATTGGCAGGGAAGAAGGTAAATTAAGGCAATGGACACGACTAACAGGGTAAGCTGCTGCTAACCAATTACTTCCAGGCCCCACATTATCTGCCTAAACTGTATGTTATATTGTTTTGCTACAACCAAATTCACAATAGGTTTAGCCAAGTTTTAAAGTTTTACTGTAAAATCAATGTGGACTGGGCCCATAAACTCCAATCAGATCTTGCAAACAGTATTTTCTTGGTAAAGATTAAAGAACATTAAGGCATGCTAACTCACCATCTCGGCTCCCAGTCACAATTTCTGGTGCTCCTTCTCCAATCCCTAAGCCTCCTATGCCATCTATGCTATTTATGATTTCTTTATGGCCCTTCACAGAGTACACTGGGATCTCTGGAGCTTCCAAGTTCCTAGACAACAGAAAAGAAAAGACAGCATATTGTATGTGTGTTCCATGATGCTCTACTTTACCATACAAAAGGGAGGGAATGCTGTATCCGTATGTGGGCTACAAATGCAACGTGATGGTTCAAACTTTAGCTGAGAGCAAAACGCCAAAAGCAAAGTTACAACCATGAGGCTTTCTTCTAGAAAGGTCTGAAATGGAAAAGAGTGAAACTGTTTCCCCACTCATATGTATGATTTCATCTACTTCTGAGGCTGTTCAGAACTTCATTAACTGAGAAAAAATGTATGGATGTCTAATAGTTATCTGACTCACTGTTCCCATGCAAATGAATCTGCACTGGCGACAATGTCTACCTGGTCAATCATTTAAAATCAGCCAGTCTCAGTCAGTCTGGCACAGGGCCTCCATTATGAATCACTAGTCAGAATGACCAAGAAAAATAATTTCCATCAATTAGGAATCAGAATGCAACTAAAGCTGGCTAAATTCTGTGAAGCACAAATTTCTCTGGGAGACTATTACATCTACGTACTGAATGTCATTTATGAAAAAGCATGCTGAAGCCAAGCATCTGGAAGCTTACAACAATACAAGTTGACAGGGAACAGTGCATACAGATTTTGATCCACCCACAAACAGGAAGAGTCACGTAACATGCTATTGAGGACATCTGCTATGCAGTAAATATACTGTTCAATTAATTTTGTTTAGCATAAACTCCTGTCTTATAAATTGCATGACATTGTATTACTCAGATTTATATTTGGTATCAAAATCTTAGCATAGTATTTTAGTCTAGGGCAACACTAAAAAAAAAAAAAAAAAAAAATCAGATTCCTCATATTCCCAAACTTTTAACGTGGTTTAGTAGGATGGACTGAGGGTCAAAATTTTGTAGTTAAATCCCCACTGAAAACAAAGTTAACATGACCCTTTTGATCCATCTTAACCAATTCTATGCCTGCAGCTCTTCATCTTTAAAGGAAAGTTCATCTTTGTGCTTTATTTATTAATACTCTTCTGCTTGGAATCCACCCAGGTTCTTATTTTTCTTCTGATTTTCCAATTCTGCGTTGTCTCTTTTCAATTCCTTGTCACTTAAAGAGCCACCATGCAAACTAACAGTCACTCACTATCAGTACCTTTCCTAATATTCAGTGAAATGGAATCTGTCGCTAGTCTGTTGGTGGAATGCTAATAGATCGTATCAGATAAATAATATCTATGTTGAAAGTCTGTAAAGGTTGCCTTTTATATGTTCAAAAAAATTACCTATTCTTATTAATCTGAATATGTTGATGACAATATCCAAAACATTAAGAAAAAAAGTGGTGATAATCTAAACGGTAAATTGAATGTTAAAAATAAACTTCATGTTAGAAACTGTCAGAATACATTTGACTGTTATTTTTTACTCAAAAGCTCCTTTTCCACACAAGGAATCTTTTGGAATAGTAACAGATTTCTGCTACCTGGAGACAGAAGATTTAAATGAATTTAAAAAATTTTGTATTGTCTTAATTTGTTTAATAGTTTTACTTAGGATGTAAACACTTCAAGAAGGAACTGTCTCTGTTTGAGTATATGTGCAATGGCTAGCACTCAAGGAGATCTGATCCATGACTGGGGTCCATTCATAGGCGCAACTATAGTAAAGATAACACCACACAAAAATAGACCAAATAAAGTAGGACATAAATGTGAGTTCAAGTGTATCATGCACAGAAAGGGTTTTCTTGAGAAGTCCTAGTATTCTTACCATATATTAAGATTTCCACCAAAGTCCCCAGTAGCTAGATATCTTTGCTGTAGAGATGTAGCACCAAAAGTTCCACATTTAATAGGCTTGGCCTTTTCAATCTAAAAAGGGTAAATTCTTTGTCAGCATATCAAAAATCTCAACAAAACCACACAATGGATAAGCAGCTGCTTGGAAGTCAGACTAGTAGTAGGCTTCAGTGAACTTTCAATAAGATATTCAATATGAAATGCAAATGAAATATTCTGTAGGAAAGGTATAACCACATTTTAGCTTATACTATGATTTTAAAATGTCATACCACTGCAAAGTAAAAGGGATTTCATTGTAATGAGCTTTTAAGAAAAATACTCAGTCATTTTCCTTCTCTCTACCTATCTAATTAATGATACACAACAAAGGCTGTTGTCTCTAATGATTTGCAAATATAAAGCAGAGGGAATTTTAGCTCTTCTCAGAGAAGATGCTAGCATGAACATACAAGATAATTAAGACATTCTTTCTATTAGTCTGGAGCAACACTGTTTATGTGCCTTCTATGTTGCATCTCTACAGAAACTTATAAATTGAGAACACTCATGTACTATTGTCCCTGTAGATCTTAAACCTCTTTATACAACTGAAGCACTATTGTTGTTACTGCAGATAAGTAAAGCCTCAAAGGTTACTACATGCTGCTTCATGTAGTAGTTTTGAACCTAAAAAAGCCACCATGCTACCTAAAATTGACACAACCTTGTACAGCTGTTATCTATGATGTTGCATACACTCTTAAGGCATGTAGCTATTGACTGAATACCTACAACCACTCAATGTGGTGAGGGAGCATGCAACTGTGATGATGAATAATTAAAATGTGACCATACGTAACATTGTTGCTACCACTGTTCTATAATTGCAACTAATCTTGTACAAAGTATGTTATGTCAATAGAAACATTATGATCTGCTGAATATGAGTTTATATGCATATATCATACCATTTTTGCATCTGAAGTTATAGATATTGACTATGTACTGGCATCCTACATATATGCTGTATTCCTGAGTAACGCCCACCAGGTAAAATCTGTATTAAAGCAAGACAGCACATCTTGAATGGACCATGCAAGTTAATGATCCATTAAAGGACACTTAGCTCTCACAATAAACCATAGAGGAAGCCGGCCTCGCCTGATGGGCCTTCTTGTTGACATTTTAGCCAGAATATGGGTAATGGCTACTTCTTTGACTCATCAAAGCATGAAAGGGCATGTGAGACTAACTGCACTCTATATTGGGTTTGTAATTTTCCATAAACTTGAGATTGAAAGCATCCATCCACATGGAAGAAGGTATTCATATAAAGCCCTGGAAACATCTCCATTTTGTCTTCATTTTCTGTTTCATTTCTTTGGACCGGATTCCTAACAAAGCCTATTTGAGCTGATTTTAGGAAACATATTAGCAGCCAGCACTACTGCAAGGTGCCTACTAATATCCTTCAGATCCCCAAATGAAACAAGGTACTATTTTAATTACAGCAAAAACAAAAACAAAAAACCAACCCCACATTTAGCCTGGGGGGAAAGGGGAAAGGAGAGGTAGACAGAAGATTTCTGCCATCCTGAGTTGAACAGTAAGAAGTCAGACCAATCTTTTTAAAATTAAAACGTTCCTTTCACATTTCTAATGGAGGGGGAGGGTGAAGAGAATTCTAGATTAACTAAGTAGGATCTTAAAATGCCACTGAAGTTGTTTAAAAGCAAAATTTTGAGCGTTTTTAAAAAGCACTTCAGTGGAGGCGTTCCTTGGCCCTCTCCCCCTGTGGCCTGTACGCTGTTGTGGGGGCAGCACAAAGTGAGACATGAAGCTAAGCCCATCACTAGGAAAGGTCAGTGTCACCGAAGTAGACGCATTTTAAACATGCCCTTCAACGTTTTTCTTAAATTATGTTCTGCTTCGCTTCTGGTGGCCGGAAAGATGGTTGTTTCCATTCTTCGCCCCGGCGATAGCCTCCCGCCTCCCCCGGCCCCACGCAGAAGCACCCCCGGGTGCAAGCCGACGGCCAGCCTCCGCTCTCCAGCGCTGCCGGCCCTGCACCGCACACCTCCTGCCAGCGGACCTGGGCTCCCGCGAGACGAGCGGGTCCTTCAAACGCAGACCAGGCAGTGCAGCGCCCCGACCAGGGTCACGGACCCGGCTGATGGCGGCCGGGCCGATGGTCTCACCACTGGCGGGACGTGTGAGGAAACACGGGGCCCTTCTCGGCAGCTCTCCCGTGTCCCCGCTTACGGCCTACAACCCGGGGCCACGTCCGAGAGGATGGGGGGGGGTCGATTCGTGCTGCCACGCGCCGGGCGGGCGGAGCTGTCCGCCCCGTTGCCAAGGCCGCTCGGTTGGGCCGGGGCATGCCCGGCCTGGGCCCCAGCGTTGCCATAGCAACCAGCCCTCAGGCAGCGGCGCGTACGGGGGGGGCAGGAGGGTGCTGCGGCCTGGGCCCGCCCCGCAGGAACACACCACCGCTCGTGGGGGAGGGGGGGGACCCGGGAAAACCAGAGAGAGGGGCGGCGGTTACCGGGGGCCGCGCCCAGGGGAGGCGAGGGGGCTCGCGCCGCTCGCTCACTGACGCACCTCGCGCAGCAGGCTGAGGCGGCCGCTCTGCAGCTCGTAGAGCTGGATGACGCCGGTGCCGCGCGGGAGGCTGCCGAGGCAGAGGAGGCGCGCGCTGCAGGGCACCCACTTGCAGTCGAACGCGGTGTAGTTGAGCGACTGCTGCACGTGCGCGATCACCTGCGGCTTCTCCAGCAGCCCCGCGCCCGACATGCTGCGCGCCCGCCGCGGCCCGTGGCGACCCGTAGTTTACACATGCGAGCGGGGGCGGCGCAGCGCCCAACGGTCACATCCGGGTCCAGCCCGCCCTCCGGCTGCCGGGCCGGCTGAGGCACTGGAGGGGAGGTCTCCCTGCGGACGGAAGTGACGTCTCCGGACCGTGCGCCGCGCACACGCGCACGTGCCCGAGCGTTGCGGCGCTAAGCATGGAGGAGCCGGCGCAGGCAGGGGCTGAGGCGAGCTCGAGCGCTGAGGCGGCCGGCGGCTTCACCAGGGTCCGCCAGCGGAAGCGGCGGGCGGCCGAGCGGGAGGGCGGGAGCCGCATGGACACGGGGCGGCCCCAGCCCAGCAAGAGGCCCAGCTTCCCGCCGGTCTCCGGGGACGCCTTCAGGGTGAGCCGCGACCCCCCCCCTCCGCGGGCCTTGGCCTGGTCTCCGCGGGCTGCTCGGCGCCTCCGCCCGGCCGCGGCGGGGCCAGGCCCTGCCCGCGCTGCTGTCACCGTCACCCCGTCCCCGTCCGGGCTCCGCCGGCCGGGCGCTGAGGGGACGGAGCTTCCCCGCTGTCCCGGCCTCCGTGCCCCGGCCGCTTGGCGCGAGGCCGCCTGAGCTCCGGCCCGGCCTCCCCAGCCAGCCGTGTGGCCGCGCAGCCGCCGGCGGGGTCCGAGCCCAGCCGCCGCGAACCAGACTAAAGCACAGGCTTTATCCTCCCTCAGCCAAAGTAACGTCAGGTCCCCTGGAAACTCCCCCTGCTGCTAAAACGGGTCTAGGGTCCGTTAGCCAAACAGCAGCGTGACTGTTCTGTAACCATCTCCACAGACACGCGTTTCCTCCCGTGACGGCGCTCGGCATCTTGGAGCTGAAGAGAAGTGTTGTGACGCTCGGGGCTAGTCACGCTTAACCCTTACAGTGGCACAGCTGTACCGGTGTAGCTGTGCCACTGTCAGCGCCTGTGTGTCCGCCTTCTGTCGCCGGAGAGCGTCTGCCACTGACGGGGCACTGTCCACGCAAACACGTATGCCGGCAAAACGTATGTTGCTCCAGCGTGGGTGCTTTTTTCCCGTACCCCAGAGCGACAGAAGTTTTGCTGGCATAAGTGCTAGTATAGACAAGGCCGAAGCAAGAGTAGATGGAAAAAACATTTGCAGGAAGAGGTTTTGGCTTTTTAAAGTACTCGATGGCAACTTTCCAGTTCCTTGGTGCTGCCTGTTCCTGGTAAATATTCGTACTTAATCTCATCCATCTTAAGTAAAGTGCTGGAGTCTCTGATACTTTTTTCTATCTTTTTGTATTTCATTGGTGCAGTGACTTCAGGGCAAAAGAATGTGATGATTGAGCGCTCTGATAGGCTGTATTTTGGCAAGAACGTTCATAATGGTAGTAATGCTACATAACTTCCTTGTCTTTCTAGAATGGAAAAGATGAAATGAGGAAAATTCCTGTACCAGCAAACAGATACACCCCTTTGAAAGAGAACTGGATGAAAATATTCACACCTATTGTAGAACACTTGCAACTTCAAATCAGATTTAATTTAAAAACAAGAAATGTTGAAATCAAGGTAAGAAGAAAACTCTTTCCCTGCATTTTCATGCAGCATCTCAGTTCAGCTGAGTGATGAAATATAATTTAGGAATAAGGAAAACTTATCTTTCATATCTCTTGTATTTGTAGCACAAAAACATGTTAATTAGCTAGATCCCAGTTATTGCCTATACAAAACTAAAGTAGAGCCCTGTGAAACAAATGGGATCAAAATAAAACAAGTGTTGTCAGCTACTTTCCTCATAAAGCAATAAGTAAAACTTATGGAAAGGAATTCACTCCTGGCAATGCTCACTTGCAAAGGCTGTTTTTCTTTCTAATCTAACATCACTGTAAGGGAGGAAAAAAATCAGTTTTGGAACAGGAACAATCTTGGATGTGATCAACCACTTATTGCAGAATGCAAGGCTTTGTAAATAGTTATAGTTACATAACACGTACCTGTTTTGAGTTAGCAAGTTGCTTTTTGCGCTGCCAAATCCCATCATGTCAGACACGCCATCATAGTTTCTTAGCTCATGTGTTCCTTCTGTCTAATGGACTGCACTCCAGTCACTTGGGATATAGAAAGTGATAGTTGGAGCCATCACTAACATTCTTATTGACTGCCTAGACAGATTAACAACTTTTAACAGCTTGTTCAAAGCTTGTTAAGCCTCTGACACATGGGTAGCTATATTTATAGCATGTTGTAATACCTTTATCAAGCTGTGTTCCAGATTAATATTTAAAAGCCCTATTTTCAAATTTAAGGGTTGAAATGCGGAATGCACTGGTAACTTCCTTCCCTTATCAGTAAATCTTATTCTGAATAAGATGGTCACTACAACAGTTAAAGTAGGAAAGCCTGCAAAAAATGTCTTCATTATACAATGTCTTGGTTTTTTGACAGTTGTGACCTGGTCATAGATCTTATGTATACATACTAGTTACATCTAATTAGGAAAATTGGAGACCTATAAATTGATACTTTGTGGAACTAAAGAATGTGTTTGAACAGTTAGACGAAGGCATTACTTACTTTTTTTTGCTCTAAACTCCTAAGGATAACAGTATTAAAATGTTATACAAAATGTACAGTCAGTTTTCCTTTTGAAAAAAATTGGATGTCTCCCACCATCAAAGGAAACTGATAAAATCGAGGATGAACGCCTCCATCAGCCCCAGCACATTCTGCTTCTCACTGAGACTTGGAGCTTGCTTTCCTCCTCCACCTGCTCCAGTAACCACAGCCCTTTTTTGTCCCTGAACCTCTCCCCCTCCCCCCAGTACATATTTTAGTTCTTTCCATGGTCAGTACAAGCATGATTTGGTCTTCCTAATCTTAAAACATAAATAGGAAAAAAGAAGCCCACTTTGATCCCATATCACTTTGATTATTGTTGAATCTCTCTTTCCCGCTACCTCTCTGAACTCATATTCCCTTGCAGCCACTGTGTGAGGTTCTCTTCTTCCAGTTCCGTCCTAGACCCTCTCCCCCAGTCTTGCTTCTGCCCACTACACTCTGACAGAAATCATAGTGTTTAAGACCAGGAAGGACCACCAGATCATCTAGTCCGGCCTGTGTATCACCAACCACCAACACCTCCCAGCATCTGAACACTGACCCCAACAATTGAAGTTAGATCAAAATATTACAGCCCAGAGCTGCCTAGACTGCTAGTGCCACAGAGAGAGTGATGCATCTCAGTCCCTCCTAATGTCTGGGCTGCCTACGACAGCGGGGAAACAATTGACTGAGATGCCCAGGTAATCCTGGCAAGTGACCTGCACCCACATGCTGTAGAGAAAGGTGGAAAAATCCACAAGGTCATTGCCAGTCTCACCTGGGGGAGAATTCCTTCATACAGTGAACAGTTAGACCCTGATCAAATCAGGATGAACCACCTAGCTAAGTACCACAGAGAGGGAGTGTTCAGTGCACCTCAGAGCACTGGCCCACTCTGTCCAGTGTCCCATCTCCAGCTATAAATCATCCCTGATACTTCAGAAGGACGAGATGAAAAAATGCCCCCAGAATACAGAGCTGCCACTGTCACCAGATTCTTTAACGATGCACTTAAAGCCATGACATTTGTCAAGGTTCTCCCCACTCGTCTTCCTCGACTATTTGGCTATCTTAATTGCTCTTGACATTTCATTTGCTTTTGGCTTTTGTGGTTATCATCCTGCGTTGCTCTGCCTCTAGTGTTTCATTTGGAGGGTCTTCCTCTTAGTCTCCTTTTCAGATTTTGATGGAGGTTACACAAGGCTCCCTTATTGGTCACCTTTTTTTCCTTAGATGTTTTCATGACTTTGACTATCACCTTTATGCTGATGACTCACAAAACTGCCTTTCTACTCTTGACCTACTTCCTTGTCCAGACTTGCATTTCTGTATGTCATTCTTAGATCTCATAAATTTATAGATAAGGCCCCAAGGAATCACTGTGATTCTAGACTGACTCCTGGATGACATACTTAGCAACTTTTCTATCCAGCTCATAAAGTCTGTTGATCTAGGGCATATCTTTAGAAAGATACCCAGTTTGATCTAAGGGCTTCAAATGATGGAAAATCCACCACATCCCTAGGTAAAAGTGTCATGGATATCCAGTCATTAACTTTAAACTCAACCTGGCCAAAATTGGGGGTCCCCCGCACACAGCATCCTTGTTAGGTGTTGCCAGGAGTCCCAGTGCATGCATCCCTGTGTTGGAAGGAGATGATAGCGAGGATTCCATTAATTCAAGTTCTCTAATATACTCTGATAGACAAGTGGTGGTCATCAAACAAACTGTGTAATGCCTCCCTGCTTCTCATTTTGCTGCTTTGTTTTGAAATGGCCTGGGGTTTGTTCCAGAAGGAAAACCTCAGTCCCTCACCATTCTGGCACAGGCTCTTGTTGGGCATGAACTGACTGGGTGGGGAGAGAGGGTGCCCAGCACTGATTGCAACATAAATTCTCATGGTGGAGTGCCAGTATTAATTGAAGGCAGTGTTAATGTAGCAGAATTACAGGGTCTTTGGACCCAAGCAGTAAATCAGACAGAAGGTGGAATGGCTTGGTGGCACTGTTGTATTTTAGCCTGATGAGTAGACTTAGTTCTTGGGCTAGTAGATGTTAGGTGAGTTTCTCAAGTTCTGATCTCTCTCTCTCACATGCACAACTTCATTTATCTATCTTGTAGACTTGTAAAGAGACAAAAGATCTAAGTGCTCTGACGAAAGCAGCTGACTTTGTGAAAGCATTTATTCTTGGATTTCAAGTTGAGGTGAGTCTTCAGCAGCCAGATGGCCCTGGTCACCTAGCCTAAATTGTGGTGTAAGCCGGGATAATAGAAACCTGCTTGCTTAAAATCCTTGGCTTCTGTGTAGGCTTCCTACAGGGATGTTGGTTATGGGACACAGGTTTTATCTAGTTGCTCAACACCATGGTACAGCAAACTTGCCTTTGTAAAGCTTAAGAGAGGTGTGCGTCGTGTAAACATTTTATTTCAAAACCACCCCAAAGGGATTGAATTTCTGCTGGGTTTTTTTTTTTTTTTTGGTCATAGATATGTTTGACTTTGCTGTTTTGCTTATATCTTTTCTTTGCATGCATAGTCCAGTGGGAGGTGGGTATACTGGGTTTAGAGAGAGAGTGATAGGTAATTAAAGCTCCTGCAGAGTTCCTTATACGGGAACATAGGCTGAACATAGGCTGTAATTTTTCAGTGAATTAGTCTGATGCTGTTGCTGTTTGATACATTCACGTGAGGCCGGTCTGTGAATCTGTTCCATTATTTACATGTCTTAAACAAAAAACGGTTTATGATACAGACCCTTAAACATGTTTGTTGTCTGTGTTCTGCAGTGTTATAACCTAATTTTTTTAATATTTTAGGACGCTCTTGCTCTTGTCAGGTTAGATGACCTTTTTCTAGAATCTTTTGAAGTTACAGACGGTAAGTGTCTTCTGTTGCAATACTTATATTAGTGCATTAGGTGCCATTGTGTTCTTTGCCCAAAAGAAAATGCCTTTGAATATTCAGTAGAACTTGAGATCAATTCTGAATTGTTTTATAACTTAGTATATAAGCAAACAGCATATATCAAGGAGACACTGTACAGTAGTAAATAACTAAATTGAAGTATTTATGATGATACACTATTATAATGTATTTTGCAAAAGCAGTAGTCTGAGTAATGAGACCTCACTACAGCACTGCCTGTTACATCTTAGCTTAAAAGTGGGGTCATTCTAGTGTGTCATGAGGATTATTGGGCTCATGTCGCATTTGAGCAGTGGCACTGTGCCTGGTGCTGTACAAAATAAAATAGACTTGTCTCAAGGAGCTCAGGGCCTAAATAGCAATATGAGAATTTGCAAACGTGTGCTGCAATTTTTTAAACATTGTCTGTGTGGTAATAGACATCTGGTATGAAGGTATTTAGTGAAAATAAGCAGCATTGCAAAGCTGATTCTGAATTTAAAGGCAAGTGACACCTTTCATTTCAATTTAGGACAGGTAAACATAAAATTATTTAGTGGAAACATTACTTCCTGTAGCATGTGGTTCATTGCTGTGGGAAGTCAGTGTTGCTGTATCCGGTTTTTTGGGTGTTTTTTGAAGGGCTGGATAACATGATCAGTAACACTTTTTACGCAATATTGAAAAAGCAAGTAATTCTCCTCAGGGGTATAAATTGCTCACCCTGTGGGTCAGGAAAGAACTTTTACTCCTATATACAGCAATACAAGATTGGCTAGGTGCATGATGGTAGCATAGTTGCCTTTTTCCTAAAACAACAACAAATTTTGTTCAATGTTACAAACAGTATATCAGATTTGTCAGGTTAATTCTCATCTGGTTTATGAAAGCCTGTATTTCTAATCTCTGCGGTTTATTTCTGTCAATTAATGTTGTAGCTACCCTTCCCCTTGATGAAAGTAGAGTGGAGGAAATGTGTAGTGAATTTGAAAATTGGCATTATGCGTTTTTTAGTGAATACATACTGAGGTGGTAATGATGTTTTGGCCTTATCAAATGCTGAGTGGAGCAGCAAACAAACAACAAAATAAACCCTGTCACTACAAAACACTGTGCTGCAACTGTATTGTTCTCCCCCTGGGGAGAGGAAACAAACCACAACTGACATATTAGTTACATTGCTTAATGCACTAATGGAACTTGCTCAGGTACTAAAGAATAAAGGTAGTATAAGAACCTAGATACTTCTAATTTCAGTTCTGTTCTACACAAGCATGTTAATTTTACACCCTCTTGTTTTGATCCTCCCCCAACTCACTCAGGAATTGGTCCTTGTTTCCCAATCACTTGAGGAGTGATTCCTGTTACATTCTTACTTAGGGATCGCTATATTCACCTCTGAAACACAGCTACCTCTGGGATGAGTTGCTGTCCCACTGTATTGAGTAAAATAATCCCTGTGTAGTGTTTCCCTATCTCCATAGAGGTATTTTGAAACTTATTCATGTTCATAAAGTGATTTGAAAGACCCTGAAAGCTGCTATAGAAAGTCATATGTCTATTTGCAAATGAAACAATTTTTTCCCTTCTGCTTTAGTCAAGCCTTTGAAAGGAGACCACCTTTCTAGAGCAATAGGAAGAATAGCGGGAAAAGGTGGAAAAACCAAATTCACTATAGAAAATGTAACCAGGACACGAATAGTTCTTGCTGACTCGTAAGTAGACTTTCCTCACATTTAACTTTTAGGCAATGTGCAATTCCTAAAACTTGTATTTGATCCTTCATAAGATTCCTCCCCTCTGCACAATAACCCAGAATGTCATGTTGGGCATGTAAATGTAGGGACAGTTCTACATGAATAATAGAATGTAATTCTTCACACGTGTGCGTACACCCTATTCCAAACAATACATTGTAGTCTGTTCTGTTGCCTCATCATGTATGAGCTTTGATGGGGACCATTAAAGATTCTTGCTCCCCAAACCAATGAATGCTAGCAGCTTCAAAGTGATTGACCTGAATTTTTGGCCTACATGGTAATGGAAAGTGAATGTTCCTTAAGGGCCAAGAGTAGGATCAACATCTGAGGCAACATCACTGGAAGCTGAATGTGTAGGGAAGAGCTATTCTGATGGTAGCTGAAAGATGTCCCCAAGAATTATAGCAGGGCTCGACAAATTTGCTTCAGTCAGGAGCCAGCCCAAAAACGAAGGAGCCAGACAATCTGGGCCCAGCAGCATGGTGCCCTGGCTGGAGAACAGCAGCTGCTCTCCCCTCCTGGCCCCCCCCCCCCCCCCCCCCCCGCAGCATAGGCTCAGCGGTGGGGCGCCCTGGCTGGAGCGCAGCAGCCCTTCTCCCTGGCTGGAGCGCAGCAGCCCTTCTCCCTGGCTGGAGCGCAGCAGCCCTTCTCCCTG
>ML675614.1:14513659-14530991 GCA_007922155.1 Mesoclemmys tuberculata | reverse complement strand
CGCAGCAGCCCTTCTCCCTGGCTGGAGCGCAGCAGCCCTTCTCCCTGCCCGTCCCCGTCCCTCACCACAACGTGGGCTGAGAGGTGGGGCGCCCTAGCTAGAGAGCGCGGCAGCCCCAGCACTCCCCCCTCCCAGCCACATGGGCATAGTGGCGCCCTGGCTGGAGTGTGGTGGCTGGATCCCATGGAGAAATACTAGGTGCCAGATTTAAATTTCTAGGTGCCATGGCGACCTGCCGCCTGGGGTTTGTCAAGCCCTGAATTATAGGCTTCCTAAATTGCAGGAAAACTAAACAATAACAGTGAAGGTAAATATTAAATTTGAAAGATAATGTACACATGACGGGTAGCCCTATTCTGGTTATAAAGATGGAAGGTGCTTAAAATATGTTTAAAGTGAAGCACAAATTAGCCTCACTAAATCTGCAGTACCCAATGGCATGATCTGGTGAAGAGAAATAGATGAGGCCGGAGGATGATAGGGGTTTGTTCTAATGCTTCCATGTTTGAGAAGATTTTAAAGGATAAGCTTCCAGAGGGAGTGCAGCCCAGCCTCTTCCCTCTTTTGTAGATGCAAGTCGTACCCGCTAAATGAACTGCAGGTGAAGGTCTGAGTATTAAGATGCAGCTTCATATGATAACTGGAAGTGCAGATGCATAGTTTACAACTGCAAATGTGAACATGCACAAGTTTCATTCAAAAGGGTAGAGGGTAGCATTCAGTTGTTTGGGATGCTTACTGTCTTTTAATGGGAAGTGAGCTCTTGGCCTTCCAGGTCAGTTTCTCCTCTAGTTACTGCTTTTAAATCTGGTTACATATGCTTTCATCACAGAACAAGTCAAACTTGGCACCATCATCATATGAGCCAACCCTAACATTTATTGGAAATTATGTATCAGCAAATATGGGACAGAAATGCCATCCGTTGCTGGTAGCATAAAGTGAAAAGAAAACACTAGCTCAGTTGTGCTTGTTACAAGTGTTGTAATTAATGATGCAAGACTGGCAGCAAAGTACAAGTGGATTCTAAGGATCTATTGAGTTTAGCCCTTGAATCTCAAATTCACTTGAATAACATCATAATAAGTTAACTACAGGCTTAAAGGGAAAACCTTTCCCCAATAACCCTGTTTTGGTTGCTTTTACAGGAAAGTTCATATTCTAGGATCTTTTCAGAATATTAAGATGGCACGAACAGCAATTTGCAATCTCATTTTAGGTAAGCTGTGTTAACTAACCTCAGACCATTGTGTGAAGACACTGATTTGTTGTAAGATCTGTATTTAAGGGGAAACTGCAACCATTGCTGCTTTAAGTAGGGCTTCATTTTTTAGAGGGTTATTCTAAATCTGAACTCCTTTGACATTATTTACTCACCTAGTTCTTGACTGCTGTTGGGAGAGAGATTCTGCCCTTAGGTACTCTATTTGGTGCAGAGCAGATAGCAGGATTGCCCCGCGTGTGTACTTCCCAACTTTGTGCTTTAAGCAGAACAGGGAATGGAGTGTTGAATGTCCATACAGTCTGCACTCATTAGTGGCACTTCCTATTTCTGGCTTCCATTGTATAGAACTAGCTAAAACAGATGAGTTGAAACTCTTACAATACCAGGTAAATTGAAAAATTAGCACGATCTTCGTGTCTGATATCTAATTTGCCAGTCTGATAACTGTTGTTAATCTCCAGCTAGGAATGATATGTTGAAAAATCACTTGTAAACAGCAAGTCTGTATTTTCTTACAACTATTTGCACAGCTTCACCAAAACATAGCTGCTTTCTTATATTGGAATCTGACACCTTTGAGGTGTCAATCTTTGAGGTTTCAAAAGTAGCCTCAATCTTAACCATAAGCACAAACTCTGCTTTATCTGTCAATACCATTTTATAATGATGTTTGTCTTCTCTACAGGAAGTCCTCCATCAAAAGTTTATGGCAATATTAGGGCTGTGGCAAGCAGAGCAGCTGAAAGATTCTAAGACCTGGGACTCTAATTAAAGACTGTGTATCCTAATATACATAAATTGTGGCTGAAGATCTTAATACACAGCTAATGTGTATGGAAATAAGTTCTGCATGAAGTATACAGGTGCTCAGCCTCCTTTAACTTGATTGGGAAGCTTAGAAGAAAAGAGGGCTGCTTTTGTGGTCTGCTTTCATTCAGGCATAATGTCTGATCTTTTGACACAATATTTAAGTAATTTAATTTAAACCCTTGTGTATATTCATTAAAGGTTACATGCTTTACAACTAATCAAAAGGATGATTAATTTGAATCTTACCCTTACAGTAAGTATAGTAAGGAGCAGGGCTGTTTCTTGGTTTCTGAAGAAAGTGACTAGTTAGGAAGCATCGTAAACTCATGCTTTCAGATTTCTTAATTTGTGTAAACTTTGTTAGTCAGACTCATTTGGTTGTATATCACCTTCATTGATTGGATTATGAAATTCCTAGAGGAGGGAGAAGCAGGGCCTGGTACGTATCTGAGCTGCATATGTTTTTCACAGAACCCCTTGCTCATTCATTGCACAGGACTGATGGTTCTGACTTACTAGCAGTTCAATATTTTGTTTCCTCATTGTTCGCTGTAGGACCCTCCAGCCTTATTTCCTGCATGCTACCCAAACCTAGCTCCAAAGAATTTCCTCCTGGCCTTTTTTGTGGTGCTTATGTCTACAGAATGCATACTTCACCAACAACTTACTTTCATAATGCCTTGGTGAGGTGGGCATTATCCTCATATTACACATGCAGGACTGGGGCAGAGAGATGATAGACCCTCATGATGATAAACTTTGGGTGCTTGGTTGAAGAGGTGGGGGGCAACTTGAGTTGCTACAGTGAGGCAAGGGGTTAAAATAGGGCACAGTCAGGCCCACACCAGCACAGGAAAGACACCCACCCCCCTCACAGGGACTACTAAGACCTATGTGGTGGCAAGCTTAACTATTGAATTTTCTATCCTGAGTGCTGGGCTTTAATGTAATTGAAGGTTTTTTTAAAAGCAAACTTGAATTTTTCTAGGGTTGGTACATTAACTCCCACACCAGGCCCTCAGGAGCATTGGAACCTTTAGGTCAATCACCAATCCCACTCCCACTCCCTGCCCTAGCTTCTCATTCCAGTCTACTCCTTTCCATCCCCCAGGCTGACTCTTGTCCCTTTGGTATTTGCTTCCTGAACCGCAGCAGGGGCATCACTGAGATCATAGGGGAGAGGGGCTCCCTCTTCTCCCTTCTATTCCCTAGCTCAGGGGTTCTTAAATTAGGGGACATGAGGTTATTACATGGGGGTCATGAGTATGTGTACAACACAAAGCAAGTGCTATAAAATACAACTTATCTAGTGTTTGAGAATTGTCACAATGTACTATATTTACTTCAAAAAAGCATTGTAAGTATAATGCAGCAATCATTGTTCTTAGATATTTGCATTAACACCACTTTAAGGAAATCGGACTCGGGGGAGTATATCATGCATGTAGGTTTGTTTTGACTAAAGGTGGAACTGAAGAGAGGGACCTGAGTGTTCAGTAGCTGAAGAATTGCATTAAACTACAGACGTATCCAAACAGTGAGATCAGCAAAACAAAAGTTAATTGTTACCCTCCCAGCACAAAGGTCAAATATGACACAGAAGTAAGGGTGGCATGGTATGGCATTGCCACCCTTCTGCCATTGTGCTGCAGCATTGCTTTTAAAACTGTCTGGCAAGCAGTAGTGCAGAAGCAAGTAGCAATAGGGTGCTAGTAAATCTGCTGTGAACAGTGATATTAAAGTTTCTTTATGCCCTCTCCCAGTATTAAACTTACTTTAGAAATACAACATTTTTGCTTAACAATTCAACATTATCTTAATTTTAAATGGTCATGACAAAGTAAATTCATTTTAAAGAGGGTTATTTAAAATAGTGTTAAATATAAAAAATGTTTAATGTAGAAGGGGGGGAGGAAATCAGTCAGGCTTGTTTGTTTGAAAAGGGTCACTGCTACAGAGAGTTTGAGGACCACTGCCTGACCTCAATGGCAGCCCTCAGCTGCCAGAAGTGGCTTCCCCACTAGGCAGCAGTAAGAATGAGGGGAATAGAACATGCTTGGTGCAGATAAAAATTTTAGCTGCTTCATTCTGAATGTGAAAATTGAGATTTTGTTGAGGCTTATAACTTGGTCAAATTGCAGTTCCATTCTCAAAGTATAGGGGTGCAAGGGCTTCTCAATGAAATTCTAACCTTGTTCTCAAAACAACCAGCTGAAGCCTTTTGCATGAAACCTTCCAAAATAACTACAGGTGAGGTTTATTCCCTGGCGCTGGAATTTTCTGCCCAACAGCTAAGGTTTGGCAAAGATAGACAACTGAAGGAAGGGTCGTATATGGGGAAGCGTCAAGCAACCTTCAAATAAAGAACTTACAATTTTATAACAACAGAAAACCAGCCAAATACCTAATTAAGCAGACTAATACTTCCCCCTTGTGAACAGGTCACCTTTGTTATGGTAGACTATTCAGAAGGGAGATTTCTATTTACATCTTAATTTTTTTCCATGTTCAAATGTACACTTTCAAATGGGATTTCAGGCCAGTATGATCCATCTGAATGTACAAACAGAGGGAGGACTGTACCTGCCTGAGCCTTATGTATGTGAAAGCCGTACTACTGAACTACAGTGGAACACCAAAGTTATGAACTGACCAGTCAACCACATACCTCATTTGGAACCAGAAGTATATCATCAGGCAGTCAGATAAAGAAAAAATGGCAAGTACAGTACTGTTAAACTACTCAAAACAAAGGGAAAAGCATTTTTCTGCAAAGAAGGGTTTCAAAACTATTTAGTTAAGGGTCAGTTGTAAACTTTTGAAAGAGCCACCATAACGTTCAGTTACGAACAATCTTCGTTCCCGAGGTGTTTAACTGAGGCTTTACTGGAGCTCAATTTTTAAGTCAATTTAAATAGTGACCCTACCCACTGGACAAGGTTCTAGTTCAATAAATGCTTCCTGCAGTGGTGAGTGTATGCAGCAGAGTTGCTGGTGCTCAGCATCTCACCAGCAATACAGCAGCAGAGTTCCCCTCAAAAATTCAGTCCTGTGAAGCCCTCAGTGCTGGGGCTGTTAATACTGCTGGGTAATCACAACTGAACAGCTGTAACCTGTTGGGTAGTTTAGTAGCATATCTATGCACTTAAGACTTTTGCACTTCAAGCAACTGCTACCATTTATCAGGTACCCAAAACCCTACCAAGCCTGTGCTAAGGCTTTCCTCCCCTCTCCATAATAATTTGAATATGTAGGTGAGTTGGGATTGAAAGTTGCAGTTGGAAGACTGGCTTCTGTGGCCAGACTTCACCCCACGCCTCTGTTCTGCAACTTTATCTTTTATATACACATTAGTACTGCTCTTTTGGAGAGAGCTCAGACATCCTTGCCCCAAGCCAAGGAGGGCTGGTTAAGTGTTATACTTGACTAATTGCGCCTTAAAAGGCTACTCCTGTATTGTAGTAGAAAGAAGAGCTATGGTGCCACTGGAGTTTTCCTGAGGTAAGCATGCACTGACTGGAAGTTATGGTAAAGCTAGCATTGGTTGCTACAGTGAAGACACAGTATGCTCCTTTTGGGGGCTAGCCCAGTGCAAAAGGAGGATTCTTCTGAAGTGGCACACCAAAGGCAGTGAAATAAACAGGCTACCATTGATGTAAAAGGGCTTCCAGAGTAAGGGTTTTTTTTCAGTAGTGAAGTCAGACAATTGTCTGGTTTCCTTTGCTTTCAGAGGAGGGGAGGGGATAGTGCACTTGCCTCTGAGGACAAAGATCATTCCAAAATGCCTGTCATCCTTGCATTTAAGTTAGAGCTTCCTTTTACCACCAAAAAACATTTGAGGTAGTTGAGCTGTCTCCATGCATGTAGGTGGGACTTAGGAAAAGCTCTGTGTGGCTCAAAAGCTTGTCTCTTCCCCCCATCAGAAGTTGGTCCAATAAAAGGTATTACCTCATCCACCTTGTCTCTCTGTCCTCTGGATTGGCAGATGAACAGAGGAGAAAATAACCTTTATAAAGTCACGTGCCCCAGTAAAAAAGCAGGTGGCTTTGAAACACTGCAAATGGAAGACTGGCAATGTTCCCATTTACAGCTTGCATCTTCTAACACAGCTTTCCACAGGAATTTCCTTAGACTAACAGCAAATATGGAATCCTTCGTTCTGCAATATTAATTTTTTAAAATGTAAAGTTAAGGCACCTGACATGAAGTTCAAGAAAAACATTTAGAACACTGTCAAGGTTCAAATATTTTATTTTTTTATTCGTATAATATGAAGGTTCCTATAGTTCCCACAATATATGATGTAGCATGCAGAGGAAAAACTAAACATTCAACATAAACCAGTTTCCCCACACAAACTAAAAAAACTCATCCCCCCCAGAAGGAAGTAACATTAGCACTATTTTCTATAACGCCAGCCAAGATATGCACAAGCAAGAGAAACTGAAAGCATTTGCTAAAATGTTTGTAACAAATACTTATGTACAAAAAATTCACAAAAGACTAGTTCCCCCTTGAAGCAGAGCACATGGCAGTTGACAATGGAACAGATACAACCACTGGCTGGGATTATAAGCCACGTACTGATCCAGAGGAAGAAAGTTACATGTAGTGGAGATTTTCGGTTTGAACGTTAACATTTACCAAAGTTTGGCAACATTATCTTTTTAAATTATGCAAATTATGTAAACAAGAGGAACATTTCAATTCAATCTACATGCAAAACCTCATGTCATGCAAGGACACCAAGCACCTGGATTTCTCTCTCACAGACAGAGCCTATGATGTGCAGCACTCAGTTGAAGGAACAGCTATGGCAGACAGGTGCTCCATTGAAGTAGGTTCATACAACCTGCCCTTTCTACTGCTCATTATAAAACATTAATAGAAAAACTGCTATCCAGGAAAGATGTACTATCCTAAAAATCTAGTAAATGTGTTTTTTCTTCCAGCCAATAGTACCATTGCAGAAAAGGGAAGGGATGATATAAAGTTGTAAAACATGGCTTGCTACTTTTATATCACACACATATATCAAGTTACCATCCATTAGAAATCATGATATGGACAAATATAGAAAAGAAAAAAAATTCTCCAAGTGAAGGACTGGAGAAGAGGAAGAGGTATAAATTTAGATAATATGAAGTTTTCCTCCTCTATGGCATAGGTTAACAAGATTTTCCCCCTGTATGAATCCTATATACATATATATATATAGAGATATAGATATATATATAAAATATTACCAGTTATTTATGCTACCTGTAGTACTTTTTTTAAATGAAGACGGGAAACTATTATGGTTGAAACAAATTTAGTGGCAAGAAACATTTTATAATCTCACTAAGCAATGTATAAAGTAAATGGAAATCCTGCACAATTATATCAGTCCTAAATTTCATTAAGCTAAGCACAAGAGAAATCATGAATGCATCAAACATCTCCAGCTGTTGTATCTGAAATGCATCTCACAGCTGATTTATGTATCCCGAGGGCTATTCAATAGATGCAACTGCTCCCCATTAGTAGGTGACAGAATGAAGTGACCATATAAGCATTGTGCAGTTACTACATGCACACAAGGACTAGTTCTTGGCATTAGCATTACACTATATTTTCTCATACTATTAAGCACAGTTGTACTACAAGTTATTTAGCAAAGAGACACAGTCCCTGGTAATATATTAACAGGTATAAATAAACTTAGTCTCCTGTGTTACAAAAATGTAATTAAGGTAAATTAACAGGAAGCAATGCTTTGTCAGCCAGTCAATATATAGAAACATCTGAACAGTCACAGGAAAAGGAAAACAGTTGATCTAACACCCCGTTAAATTTTTACATTCTTCTACTATATATATATAAAACTGTGTGAAATAAAAGTAAGGATGTATATCCATATATTGAACTGTTGATGTTCTGCTTGGCACTTTGTACTCTAGTTTTGTTTCTGAATCAAGTATATTAAATTAAAGCCCATCTAACTACTACATATAGAAAGCTACATATATATCTATATATAAATAGACACACATATATATATAGATAGATATTTCCTTGTTATAAAAGAAGAAAAATAAATTAAAAAGCCAACCCCTTCCCTTTCTCCACCACACTGATATGCTCTTTCCATCTTGCTGTCCTTCAGACTTTAAAGTGCTACACTGAGTTATTGAGAGAATAAAGTTCAATAACACTTAGTTGGCTTCATGAGGCTCATGTTGGAAAATGTGGCTTCACAGAGAAAAATACTTCCATTTAAATACACAGAGAGCGTTGCTGGACATCTTGAGCAGATCTTCAGAGATGGAGAAGAAAGCAGAAGTGTTGGGTGGTGCCCTAAAAAGAGTCACACATCTACCACCATCTTTTTGTGGATATCTAGGCCCCCTACAACCTGAAACAGGAATGAAAAACATTTAATGTTAAGAGAACTAAAAATTCATAAATTATATTAACAGAACACCACATAAACAAGATTCAAACAGATGTATGTTTAACACCATCCCACCTCCAATCAGTTGCTTTTTCTGCTGCAACTATATTTCCTAGCCTTTCCACACCAGCGTATATTCCTATAGACTAAGTAGGCTAAATTCACAAACAACATACAAAGGGGTGTAACTTATGGCAAGTAGGTTAAGTTTAAGAGAATCTATGTTACTGCCTTTCACACAGCAAGAGAGCCAGAAGAAAGAATTAATCATACCAGCCTATGCTCTCTTGGATCATTTATATTGGCCTGTGAATTAATTTGTCAGCCATGATTTTCAGACACACAAGCCTCCCTAAATAGGAAAACTGTCATGAACTGAAAACTAAACTTGCGGAAGTCAACATGAGGAACCAGGAGTTCAGGGAAGCCCACTGGCATCCTTGGTAAAAGAAAGGGCATGCACAAAATATATGGGGAGCATCCAAAAAGTGTGTGGGAAGTTCCAAAAACAGCAGGATACATGTGTGCAGAAAACTAAGGGAAAATGCAAAAGTGAGAGTGGCAGGTGAGCAGCTGAAATGGGTGTGCAAAGGAAAAGTGGGGAAAGCTGTGCAGCTGAAACAAGGGAAAGATTCAAAGAAAAACGTTTGTAGAGGTAGAGGACACATCAAAATTAACAAACGTGAGAGAAAAGCAATGAGGGGAAAACAAAGAACAAGGCTATGAAGGGAGGCAAAGATGGAGAGGTGGAATGAAAGGAATGGGTGAGGTATGGAACAGGACAAAACTGGGAAAAAACCAAACGTGGAGGAAACCCACACTAGCTGGAAACTCAAGAAAGGAGCGAACACAAGCAGCAGAGGGGAAATGGACAGGAAACGCTGTAAAAGAAATGCTGAGGCCAATGTAGATATACAATGGGGGAATAGAGAACAAGAGAATAAAAATGTGAAAAAGGTAAAGGGAACAAAGACATCACCCATTTAAATATGTATTGGCAGCACTGCTGTAGTTATGTTTGAGGAGAACACTAATTTTAAGCTCTTGCTTACTAATGCATATAAATGACTGGAAAATTGACTTGTATTTCTAATGCTGGTCTTAGTCCAGAATACAATCATTTTATATGTTAAGTTTCGTAAAATTCCTTGTGACCATTGTTTAATTAAAGGAGCATGAAAAACAGATTTTCATCCTTTAAGAAAGTTTCTAAGTGCTATAAGAGAAAAGGTGGTGTTTTCAAAGTCTGCAATCGGCACATACACCATACTTAATGAAAATGAATTATTTGTATTTGAACTGAAGATATAACCTCATATAAAGAGCATACATGTGCACAATACTTTTTCACTGTATATCAAGCTATCCAAATTTACATTCCTCCATACACATATCAACTTAAAAATAATAAAATCCAGACACACACATATTTACATATGTGTGGGTATTTGAGTTTTTCCTCAGTATGATATTGTAAAAACCACTTGTATTTCAATGTATAATTTACTACTTTCCTTTAAAAGAAAAATATAAATTCTTAAGCTAATTCATTCTTACAGTTGAGCATGTTATATGCATAAAAATCCCCAATTACAAAGATATGATTATCAGACACATGATCATTCAAATACACTGCAGCTTTATATTAGATACATTTTAAAATTCTGACTTCAGTTCATTAATTTTCCTTGCATAACTCTTTGGTTAAATTAATCACTTTTTAGGACCAGTACTTAGAATAGTTTATTGGTCCCGAGTGCATTTATACTGGTCCACTAAAGTAAACAGATAGCACCACCAGTTCTTGCAGGGCATGAAGTATCTATCCCACAAAATCACGTCGTTCTGATTATTATTTCCATCCACCCCTTCAATTGTGACATTTTTGGCAAAGGATCTTTTTACCAAGCACATGTGTTATACTGCACTGAGATGGCATAAAGCAGTGATACTCAGACACAGGAGCCATGAGTGGCTCTTTAATGCATCTCGTGCAACTCTTTGCAGCACATAATATTAAAGTACTGTGATTTAATTAACAACCAATCTAAGTTATTAACCAATCAGGATGCTTTTACTATGTTATTAACCAACTTTAGAATACTTGGTCAGTCATTTGCTGTGAGAATAAAAAAAAATAGTAAATGAAACCATGAATTTACAGTACACTGAGACACTTTTGGGTAATGCTGATTGCTAATTTGACTCCTGAATCACTCAGGTGTGAGAGTATCACTGGCATAAAGCATTTGTTTCTGGCTCTAACAGCTGTCCACGCTTCCTCAGGGAAGTACAGTATTACCTTCATTTTACAGATGGGAAAACTAAGACAGAGATAGTACACAGTAGAGCCAGAAATAACCAGAGTTCTGGGTCTCAGGATTATGCTTTATTCATTCAATAGACCACAGTGCCACTCCACATTACATCTGAGTAGAGAAAGACTCTAATCAAAGCCATTTTAGTGCTTGCTGTGCCACCACTTACCAGCAATACAAACTAGTACTTTTTGCAGTTTTCTCATGGAAGGGGAAGGGAGAGTCACCCACAGGATAACTATGAGTCACCAAAGTGATGTGGCTTTGAAAAAGGCAAGTGCGATCTTAGGATGTAGTTGGAGAGGCACTTCCAGTAGAAATAGACGAATGTTAAATGTCAGTGTACAAGGCAGTGGTAAGACCTCATTTGGAATACTGTGTACAATTCTGGTCACCCATGTTCAAGGATGATGAATTTAAACTAGAACACGTGCAGAGAAAAGCTATTGGAATGCTCAAGGATTGTACGAGAGGAGATGAAGAGCGTGACTTGTTTAGTTGAGCAAAAAGAAGGCTGAAGGGATGACTGCTCTCTGTATTGCGCGGGGGAGGAATATCAGGAGGGTGAGGAGCTATTTAAGCTGAAGGACAATGGCAGCAGAAGAACAAATGGAATTAAACTGGCCATGAACAATTCAGGCTGGAAATCAGAAGTAAGTTTCTGACCATGGGAGCTGTGAGGTTCTGAAAGCCTCCCAATAGGAGCTGTGGGGGCAAACAAGTTTGAGAGACCTGGACAAATCTATGAGTGAGATTGCATGATGGGATTGCTTTTGAATGTAGGGGGCAGAGCTAGCAGCCCTGGGGCTCACTTCAGTTTCTCTCTTATGTTCCTAAAGTTCACGCTTTAGGGTTGCAGCTGGCCAATGGCACAAGTCAGGAAGAGATTCACCACTTCCAACCCCAATGTATTCTAGGAGGGGTGGGGGTTTTTTGTTTTTGTTTTTTTAAAATCTCCTTCCTCTAAAGCATTAGAGATGCGACATTGGTAAAGACAGGCCAAGGCTCTGAAGTGGCACCAAGCACTGTCTTGATTCTTGTTCACATGCTCAGGGTCTAACTGACCATCATATGTGGGGATATGAAGGAATTTCACACCAAGTCCAATTGGCAATAACATCATGGGTTTTTCATCTTCCTTTGCAGGATATGGGTGTGAATCACTTGGCAGGATTATCTGGTTATATTATCTCACTTGATCATTTCCCTGCCATTGTGGGAGCCTTGAGTAATGGTGCGTCTTGGTCCCTCCTATTCTCTGCCAGTGGCACATAATACTATAGTCTCCTGGGGGTTGTAACACTTTGATCTCATTTTGGTGGTTGTGTTTAATATGTGGGTGTTGGGTAATTCTTCAAATTTAAAAAAGAATTGGAAGAACAGCTAGCCAAAACTCAAAAATTAACAGCAAAAAATGTTTAAGTACATCAGAAGCAAGAAGCCTGCTACACAACCAGTGGGACCACTGGACAATCAAGATGCTAAAGGAGCACTCAAGGAAGATACGGTTATTGTGGAGAAACTAAAATTAATTCTTAACATCGATCTTCACAGCAGAGGATGTGAGGGCGATTCCCAAATCTGAGCCTCTCTTTTTAGGTGACAAATCTGAGGAACTGTCCCAGATTGAGGAGTGAGGGGAGATTTTGGAATAAATTGATAAACTAAACAGTAATAAGTCACCAGAGGGTACCCATCCAAGAGTTCTGAAGGAACTCAAATGTGAAATTGCAAAACTACTAACTGTAGTATGTAATCCTTCATTTAAATCAGCTTCTGTACCAGATGACTGAAGAATAGCGAACGTGGTGCCAATTTTTAAAAAAGGCTCCAGAGGTAATCCCAGCCCGTAAAACTAATTTCAGTACCAAGCAAATTGATTGAAACTATAGTAAAGAACAGAATTATCAGACATACAGATGACTATGATTTGTTGGGGAAGAGTCAATATGGTTTTTGTAAAGACAAATCATGCCTCATCAATCTACTAGAATTCTTTGAGGGGGTCAACAAGCATGTGGACAAGGGCGATCCAGTGATATAGTGTACTCGGATTTTCAGAAAGCCTTTGACAAGGTCACCAAAGGCACTTAAGCAAAGTAAGCAGTCATGAGGTAAGAGGGAAGGTCCTCTCTTGGATCAGTAACTAGTTAAAAGATAGGAAACAAAGGGTCAGTTTTCAGAATGGAGCGAGGCACATTCCCAACAGTGGTGTCTCCCAGAGGTCTGTACTGGGACCAGTACTGTTCAACATAGTCATAAATGATGTGGGAAAAGGTGTAAACAGTGAGATGGCAATATCTGCAGATGATAAACTACTCAAGATAGTTACAAAGGGATCTCACAAAACTGGGTGACTGGGCAACAAAATGGCAGATGAAATTCAATGTTGATAAATGGAAAGTAATACACACTGGAAAACATCCCAACTATACATATAAAATGATGCGGTCTAAGTTAGCTGTTACCGCTCAAGAAAGATCTTGGGAGTCACTGTGGATAGTTCTCTGAAAACATCCACTCAATGTGCAGTGACAGTCAAAAAAAGCTAACAGAATACTGGGAATCATTAGGAAAGGGACAGATAAGACAGAAAATATCATCTTGCCGCTTTATAAATCCCTGGGATACCCACATCTTGAATACTTCATGCAGATCTGGTCACCCCATCTCAAAAAAGATGGAAATGGAAAAGCAAACCGTGAAGGGAAACAAAAATGTTTAGGGGTATGGAAAAGCATCCATATGAGGAGATGATAATATGACAGGGACTTTCCATCTTAAAAAAGAGACAATTAAGGGGGTATATTACAGAGACCTATAACACCATGACTGCTGTAGAGAAAGTAAATAAGGAAGTGTTATTTACTCTCTCATAACACAAAATTAGTGGCCACCGAATGAAATTAATAGGCAGCAGATTTAAACTGAACAAAAGGAAGTATATTTTCACACAATTCACACTCAACCTGTGGAACTCCTTGCCAGCAGACGTCGTGAAGACCAAGACTGTAACAGGGTTTAAAAAGAACTAAGTAAGTTCATGGAGGATAGGTCCATCAATGGCTGTTAGCCAGAGTAGGCAGGAATTGCTGTTTGCCACAAGCTGGTAATGGCTGACAGAATGGATCACTTGATTACCTGTTCTATTCATTCCCTCTGAAGCACCACTGTCAGAAGACAGGATACTGGGCTAGATGGACCATTGGTTTGACCCAGTATGGCCATTCTTATGTTATGTTCTTATGTAGTGGTGATGGCCTGTGATACACAGGAGGACAAACTAGATCATCTGGTGGCACATTCTGGCCTTGAACTATATGACTTTGTGAATCTCTTTCAGACAACCTCTTCCATATTTTTGTACAGAGCGCCTTCCCGTCCTTGATCACAAATTGTGCCTGTGGCTACTGCAATAGCTTCTTAGATGAAAAGGCAATAATAAAAAAACCCCAATACTTTTCTATCTACTTTTAACAAATTTTGCTGCTGGAAACAAGGACAGCCAACTATCCATGGTCTACAAACATGGTTTTGGAACCACTATTTTCTACCATTTGAAAACCTGGAATCCAAGGCACCTACCTCTGGTTCCTCAATCTAGAAGGTCACTTTTGCCCTACAGCAATACCCAGGCCAGGGTAGTTTTCAATCAGTTTTTATACATCTCAACAGAAAGGATGCAAAAATTATTCCACTGTATTTGTAGCACAATATTTTGATAATTTTTTCTATAGACAGATTTGAATCAAATGGAAAAGTATGCATCCTGAATAATGCAGTCAACTATTTTAAGATGAATTTTACTTACTGTCAGACAACAGCAATGGTTTTTTATTAAATGTAATTGGAAAAACCAGTCTCTTTAGGTCAAACTAGATTTCCTAAAATTGTATCTAAAACACAAATATCAATATCTTTCCCTAGAGAATACTTACAGCACAGAATTCTTCAAAGGATATTCTTCCATCACCATCCTTATCTGCATTAATTATGGTTTTGTCTACTATCTGTTGTAACTGAGTGTCTTTGAGATTGTTCCCAACCATCATCTTCAGCACCTGAAAGAGCTCCCCATTGGAGATGTATCCATCTTTGTCCATATCATAAATCCGGAAAGCAACTGCAGAAAATGAGTTAAAGGAAAAATCAATAGTAACTACGAGCTGCCTACTAAATAATTTCCATTAGATTGAACACTTATCAGAAGGCAGATACATAACTTTATATTTTATATGCACAACTGAGAAAAAAAGATTTTGCATTGTTTTCAGTAGAGTCACATTGATTTTTAAGTCTTGAGTTTATAAATACTGGGAGACAACGATCTCACTAGGTCAAACACAGTACAGTGAACAGTTCTAGTATAATTTATTTAACCCTTTGGTATGAGAGATTTTTAGCACTCAGGCCTGATCTATATTAGAAAATTAGATTGGTTTAACTACATTGGTCATGGCCACACCCCTGATCGGTGGTGTTAATATGACCTAAGACCCCATGTAGACAATACTAGGTCAACAGAAAAATTCTTCCATTGGCCTACCTATTGCCTCTTGGGGAGATGAATTACCTAGACCAACGGGAGAGTCCCTCCCACCAGGGTAGACAGTGTCTACACTGAAGGGCTACAGCAGCAGAGCTGCACCGCGGTAGTATTTTAAGTGTAGACAAACCCTGAGTGGAGAAGTATTCCATTAACACTGACAAAATTAAGCAACAAAAAATTCAGCCAACAAGTAATACATGATATGCAGGAACACTCAGAGACAAAACCATGGCCTTCTGTGGCATGGCTGAACAACACCCCAATTAGTCAGTTTACAGCAAACTATTTGGACGTGATCTAATCTGGGGGCAGCGAAGGGAGGACGATAAAGGGGAATGTTTAATATTTCACAGGAACAATTTTAATTTCTACATCCATATTACATCTTGGCATTATTATAATAAGGATCGAAAGGGAAAAGCAAAGTTTGACCACATTATGCTTCTGAAAGATACGTTGTCAAAATTGTGCAGGAACGGTTTAGTAGTTCTTTGTTTTATCGGATAAGCAAAAATAAAATTGGATTTCCATACTGTAAAACAAAACCATGTGCATTGCTCATAATTCCTTTAAACTAAAAAGCATGTGGCCTTTGTTTTGCTCATTCCATAGGAAATGCAACAATGCTGCATAGGCAGCATGCTCAGCCCTTTTCATGAAGGTGCCAGTGACGTCCTCAACTGTTAGGAGTCAACTCCTTCAAGATTGTCTCCAACCTGTCCTGTCTGATGTAACCTTCTGTCAAAGAACATGCACCCCAGAAGGAAAAAGTGATTTTCGATTGTTTTGTTAAAAACAAACTACATTTGAAAAGTATCAGAAAATCTGTCATAAAATCAAAGTACTTACACCTCAACTTCTGTTCCTTATCCCCTTTGACACTGAACTGGGAGACTCCTTCTATAAATTCTGAAGAATACAGGGCAGGAAAAGCATTTACAAATCAGTAGTGTGCGTGTGTACATATATATATATATATATATTTAAAGCCCTGTTTATTGCAAAGAGAAACCAGAATATTCAGAAATTTTAAAACACAGTTTTTTACAAGTCTACATTGGGAATGTTCTTAGAACACAGCTTACCTTGAGAAGGACTAGTCCACATCCTTAGGAAGACATTTCTAGCTCCTTTCAGCAGGAAGCATCTCAAGCCAAACACTGTGCCCACAGTACTAATACGTATCAACAGTTACTTAAAATAATCAAAAGCTTGGACTTTCAGGGATATACAATTTACATAAATAAGGACTTTAAACACCGACTGTTATTGACTTCAACTGGAGTTGTGGTGTGTTCAGTTAATTGAGTCAAGTCATAAATTTCATTTTAAACTATGTTAATGTGACCGCATTTTTAATAAAACAGACACACAAAGTATTTTAGAAGAGTGTTATGAATAAATATGAATATTAACAAAATGACACTTTCTATTAAATTATACAAACTCCAAGGCCACAGAATCATAGAATTGTAAGACTGGAAGGGACCCCAGGAGGTTGTCTAGTCCAGTTCCCTGCACTTATGGAAGGAGCAAGCATTATCTAGAACCATCTCTGACAGGCGTGTTTAACCTGCTCTTAAAAATCTCCAATGATGGCGATTCCACAAACTCCCCAGGCAATTTATTGCAGTGCTTAACTACCTTGACAGTTAGGAAGTTTTTCCTAATGTCCAACCTAAACCATCCCTCCTCCTTGTAACAACCTTTTATGTACTTGAAAACTTATGTCCTTCCTCAGTTTTCTCTTCCCCAGACTGAACAAACCCAGTTTGCTCAATCTTCCCTCATAGGTCATGTTTTCTAGACTTTTCATCATTTTTGTTGCTTTTCTGTGGACTTTCTCCAATTTGTCCGTATCTTTCCTGAAATGTAGCACCCAGAACTGGACACAATACTCCAGTGAGGCCCAATCAACATGGAACAGGGAGGAAGAATTACTGTTTGTGTCTTGCTTATAAGACCCTGCTAATGCATCCCAAAATGATGTTCGC
>ML675614.1:14399693-14513559 GCA_007922155.1 Mesoclemmys tuberculata | reverse complement strand
GGGGGGCAACAGTGTTACACAGTTGACTCACATTTAGCTTGTGATTCACTATGACCCCTAGATCCCTTTCTGCTGTACTCTTTCCTAGGGAGTCATTTCCCATTTTGTATGTGTACAACTGACTGTTCCTTCCTAAGGATACGGCTAGTCGCTCCCTGGACTGTATCAAGGAGGACTATGTCAGACTGGGGAAGACGCTCAAGGAAATCCAAGCTCAGGTGATCTTTAGTGGAATTTTGCCGGTTCCTAGAGCGGGGCAGCAAAGGAGCGACAAGATTATGATGATTAACAGATGGCTCAGGCAGTGGTGCTATAAGGAGGGCTTTGGGATGTACGGTCATTGGGAAGCGTTTACGAACAGACGACTGTTCACTCGGGATGGACTTTATCTAAGCAGGGAGGGAACTGGACTTCTAGGATGGAGGTTTGCCGACCTCATTAGGAGAGCTTTAAACTAGGAAGTTGGGGGAGATGGTTGGGAGATGTTCAGGAGATCTCCACGCCGGAACTTAACCTGGAGAGGGAAGCAAGCAAAGTGAGAGGGGATATCCTAGTGGACCGAAGAATTGACCAAAGGGGGAAAAGCGGAGTTGCAACTAGCCAGACGGGTGATGATGGTGGTAGAAGGTCTGTGCGTGACGAGGGAAAGAATGTCATTGACGCCAAACGTCAAAAATTAAAATGTCTGTACACTAATGCGAGGAGCCTAGGAAACAAGATGGAGGAACTGGAGCTACTGGTGCAGGAAGTGAAACCGGATATTATAGGGATAACAGAAACCTGGTGGAATAGTACTCATGACTGGAATACGGGTATTGAAGGTTATGTGCTGTTTAGAAAAGACAGGAAGAAAGGTAGAGGTGGTGGAGTAGCTTTGTACGTCAGTGATGAGGTGAATTGTAATGAAATGAGAAGTGATGGAATGGATAAGACGGAGTCTGTCTGGGTAAAAATCATACTGGGTAAAAAAGCTACTAGAGCTTCCCCTGAGATAGTGCTTGGGGTGTGCTACAGACCGCCGGGGTCTGACTTGGATATGGATAGAGACCTCTTTAATGTTTTTAACGAAGTAAACACTAAGGGGAAATGTGTGATTATGGGAGATTTCAACTTCCCGGATATAGACTGGAGGACGAGTGCTTGCAAGAATAATAGGGGTCAGATGTTTCTGGATGTGATAGCGGATGGATTTCTTCATCAAGTAGTTGAAGTACCTACGAGAGGGGATGCCATCTTAGATTTGGTTTTGGTGAGTAGTGAGGACCTCGTAGAAGAAATGGTGGTAGGGGACAATCTTGGTTCGAGTGATCATGAGTTGATTCAATTAAAATTAGATGGAAGGATAAACAAACGTAGATCTGGGATTAGGGTTTTCGACTTCTCAAGGGCTAATTTCAAAGAGTTACAGAAATTAGTTAGGGAAGTGGATTGGACGAAGGAACTTGGGGATTTAAATGCGGAGGAGGCCTGGAATTACTTTAAGTCACGGCTGCGGAAATTGTCGGAAGCCTGCATCCCAAGAAAGGGGAAAAAAACCATGGGCGGGAGTAGCAGGCCAAGCTGGATGAGCAAGCAACTCAGAGAGGGGATTAGGAAAAAGCAGAAAGCTTACAGGGAGTGGAAGAAAGGCGGGATTAGTAAGGGAAGCTACCTTAGTGAGGTCAGAACGTGTAGGGATAAAGTGAGGAAGGCTAAAAGCCGTGTAGAACTGGACCTTGCGAAGGGAATCAAAATCAATAGTAAAAGGTTCTACAGTCACATAAATAAGAAGAAAACAAAGAAAGAAGAAGTGGGGCCGCTATACGCTGAGGATGGAACAGAGGTTAAGGATAACCTAGGCATGGCCCAATATCTAAATAAGTACTTTGCCTCGGTCTTTAATAAGACTAGTGAGGAGTTTAGGGATGATGGAGGGATGACGAACGGGAATCTGGATGTGGTGGTGGATATTACCGTATCTGAGGTAGAGGCCAAACTTGAACAGCTTGATGGGACAAAATCGGAGGGACCGGACAATCTCCACCCGAGGATATTAAAGGAGCTGGCGCGTGAAATTGCGAGCCCGTTAGCGAGATTTTTTAAGCAATCGGTAAACTCGGGGGTTGTGCCGTACGACTGGAGAATTGCTAACGTAGTTCCTATTTTTAAGAAAGGGAATAAAAGTGATCCAGGTAATTATAGGCCTGTTAGCTTGACGTCTGTCGTGTGTAAGGTCTTGGAAAAAATTTTAAGGGAGAAAGTAGTTAAGGACATGGAGGTCAATGGTAATTGGGACAAATTGCAACATGGATTTACTAAAGGTAGATCGTGCCAAACCAACCTGATCTCCTTCTTTGAGAAGGTGACGGATTACTTAGACAGAGGCAATGCGGTAGATCTAATTTACCTCGATTTCAGTAAGGCGTTTGACACGGTTCCGCATGGGGAACTGTTAGTTAAATTGGAAAAGATGGGAATGAATGTGAAAGTTGTAAGGTGGATAAGGAACTGGTTAAAGGGGAGATTACAGCGGGTCGTGCTGAAGGGTGAACTGTCAGGCTGGAAGGAGGTTACTAGCGGAGTCCCTCAAGGATCGGTTCTTGGACCGACCTTATTTAATCTTTTTATAACTGACCTTGGCACAAAGAGTGGGAATGTGTTAATAAAGTTTGCGGATGACACGAAGCTGGGGGGAATTGCTAACACGGAGAAGGACCGGGATACTATTCAGGAAGATCTGGACCACCTTGTACACTGGAGTAATAGTAATAGGATGAAATATAATAGTGAAAAGTGCAAGGTCATGCACTTAGGGATTAATAATAAGAATTTTAAATATACGTTGGGGACGCATCAGTTGGAAACGTCAGAGGAGGAGAAGGACCTTGGGGTATTGGTTGATAGCAGGATGACTATGAGCCGCCAATGTGATATGGCTGTTAAAAAAGCAAATGCGGTTTTAGGTTGCATCAGGCGAGGTATTTCCAGTAGGGAGAAGGAGGTGTTAGTGCCGTTATATACGGCGCTGGTGAGACCCCACCTGGAATATTGTGTGCAGTTCTGGTGTCCCATGTTTAAGAAGGATGAATTCAAACTGGAACAGGTTCAGAGACGGGCTACTAGGATGATTCGAGGAATGGAAAATCTGCCTTATGAAAGGAGACTCAAAGAGCTTGGCTTGTTTAGCCTGGCCAAAAGAAGGCTCCGGGGGGATATGCTTGCTCTATATAAATATATCAGGGGGATTAACGTTAGGGAGGGAGAGGAATTATTTAAGTTTAGTACTATTATAGGCACGAGGACGAATGGGTACAAACTGGATATTAGGAAATTTAGACTTGAAATTAGACGAAGGTTTCTAACCATTAGGGGAGTGAAGTTCTGGAACAGCCTTCCAAGGGAAGTAGTGGGGGCAAATGACTTATCTGGCTTTAAGACTAAGCTTGATAAGTATATGGAGGGGATGTTATGATGGGATAGTTTAATTTGAGCAATTGATTTTGGATTATCGGCAGATAAGTCTGCTCAATGGTCTGTGGGAATGCTGGATGGGATGGGAATTGAGTTACTGCAGAGAAATCTTTTTTGGGTGCTGGCTGGTGAGTCTTGCCCACATGCTCAGGGTTTAGCTGATCGCCATATTTGGGGTCGGGAAGGAATTTTCCTCCGGGGCGGATTGGCAGGGGCCACGGAGGTTTTTCGCCTTCCTCTGCAGCATGGGGCATGAGTCGCTTTCTGGTGGATTCCCTGCAGCTTGAGGTCTTCAAATCTCACTTTTGAGGATTTCAATAACTCAGTCATGGGTTCGGGGTTGTTATAAATGTGTATGGGTAGGGTTTTGTGGCCTGCCTTGTGCGGGAGGTCAGACTAGATGATCATATTGGTCCCTTCTGACCTATGAGTCTATGAGTAAGTAGAGTACTTTGCATGTGTCCTTATTAAATTTCTTCCTATTTCAGACCGTTTCTCCAGTTTGTCCAGATCATTCTGAATTCTAATCCTATCCTCCACAGCTCTTGCAACCCCTCCCAGCTTGGTATCATCCTCAAACTTTACTCTTTATACCATTATCTAAATCACTGATGAAGATATTGAACAGAACTGGACCCAAACTGATCCCCAAGGGACTCCACTCGTTATGCCCTTCCAACTTGACTGTGAATGATTACTCTCTGGGAATGGCTTTCCAACCAGTTATGCACCCACCTTATAGTAGGTCCATCTAGGTTGTGTTTCTCTAGTTGGTTTATAAGAAGATCATGCAAGACAGTATCAAAAGCCTTACTAAAGTCAAGATATACCACATCTACCACTTCCCTCTATCCACAAGGCTTGTTACTCTGTCAAAGAAAGCTATCAGGTTGGTTTGACACGATTTGGTCTTCACAAATCCATGCTGACTGTTACTTATCACCTTATTATCTTCTAGGTGTTTGCAAATTGATTGCTTAATTATTTGTGCCATTATCTTTCTGGGTACTGAAGTTAAAAAAACTGGACTGAGACCGCCATTCATTTACATAAGTCACCAAACATTGCCAGATGGCAACAGCAGAATTCACTACCACAAGACACATTATGACTGCATCATTTATGATACAAAATCAGACATAATAGTGATAAATCCTCTGTTACACCTTTTGGTAACCATATTATCAGAGTTCATAATCTCATGAACACTATAGTAACCCTCCAATGCAATGTTGTTTTAACAAGTGTATCTTCACAGTCATTACGTGCCATGTTTATATAGGTCTTGGAGGATGACATTGAGGAAAACAGTCTTAAAATTCAAACATTCCAATTTACAATTTGTTTTGCTTTGGGTGTTTTTTTGTTTTTGTTTGTTTTTTAAACTGTTTTGTAGTAACAGCTTGATCGTACTTCATGTTTACTATTTTCTTCAAATTATTTCATTGATCAAATATCTATATAATTGAAATCTGGTAAATTCTAATCAGATAAAGTCTTTTCTAACTTTTTCCTAAATCTAATCCTGAAAATAGCTACATTAATTTCAATGGGAGTTAAAGAAAACTTGCCACTCTGAGGATCTGACTCTAAATTAAAGAAATATTAAATTTGATAATTTGGCATTGAAATAACTCAGTTTCTGACCCTCTGCTAAATGAGAAACAATATTTTAAATAATGTACTTCTCTAATCTCTTACTTTAGAACTGATTTGAAACTTATTTTGCTTTTGCTGATATCAGCACTCTTTCTTTTTTGTTTGAGAAAATGGCAAATTATAATTACAGGTAAAAAAGACTTAACTAGAAATACAATAATTCTATAATTTCTGTAATTTATAGAGAAAAACAATTTTCAATCTAAAGTAACTATCATAGAAGAATATCACAAACAAGATATTTTAGTCACAGAAGTTATGTTGTGTGCAACATAAAAAGTGTTGCAAATTATCCTGGAAAGATTCCACACCCGTCTAAGAAATTTGGTCTAGTATTGATGTAATCTGGACACATTTATTTCTGCTGTTTTCTGATTAGGTAATTGTGTAATAACTTGAACTTTAGGAAATATTCCAAGAAAAAATCCTCTCTTTTATGAGGGTATATAAAACGAACTTATTTCTCATTTAAATCCAAATATTTATAGAATCATAGAAATGAATGTAGGGCTGGAAGGGACCTTGAGAAGTCATCAAATCCACCCACCTGCACTGAGCCAGAACCAAGTAAACCTTAGCCATCCATGACAAGTGTTTGTCCAAACTGTTCTTAAAAACCTCAAATGATGGATTCCACAGCCTCCATTGGAAGCCTATTCCAGAGCCTAACTACCGTTATAGTTAGAAAGTTTCCTAATATCTAACCTAAACCTCCTTTGCTGCAGATTTTAGCCATTACTTCTTGTCCTACCTTCAATGGACAAAAGAACAACTGATCACTATCCTCTTAAAAACAGCCCTTAATATAGTTAAAGACTTATCAGGCCCCTCCCTCTGTCTTCTTTTCTCAAGATTCAATGTCCCCAGTTTTGTAACCTTTCTTCATAGGTCGTTTTCTAAGCCTGATCATTTCTGATGTTCTCCTCTGGACTCTGTCCAATTTTCCCACATTTTTCCTGAAGTGTGGAGCCCAGAACTGGCCCTGTATTCCAGTAGAGGCCTCACCAGTACTGAATAGATTAGAACAATGACCTCCCATGTCTTACATACAACACTCCTGTTAATACACCCCAGAATGATATTAACCCTTTTTTGCAACTGCATCACACTGACGACTCATTCAATTTGTGATGCACTATAACCCCCATGTCCTTTTCAGCAGTACTATCACCTAGCCAGTTATTTCCCATTTTTGTAGATGTGCATTTGATTTTTCCTTCCTAAGTGAACTACTTTGAACTTTATTGAATTTTGTTGAATTCAAACCAATTCTCCAACTTGTCAAGGTCTTTCTGAATTCCACTGCACTCCTCCAAAAGTGCTTGCAACTCCTCCCAGGTTGGTGACATCTGAAAGTTTTATAAGTATACTCTCCACTCCATTTCCCAAGTTATTAATGAAAATATTGAACAGTACCAGATCCAGGAGTGACCCCCTTCAGAACCCCACTAGATACCACCCCCCCATTTGAAAGTAAACCATTGATAACTACTTGTTGAGTATCATTTTTTTCAGCCAGCTGTGTGCCCACCTTTTTGTTCCAGTCTCTTTCTAAGTACTGAAGTTAGGCAAACTGGTCTATAATTGCCCAAGTCCTTTTTGTTCTCCTTTTTAAAGGCAGATACTATGTTTGCCCTTCTCCAGTCCTCTGGGAACTCACCTATCTTCCATGACTCTTACTAATGGTTCCAAGAATGCTACAGCTAGTTCCAGGTTTCTCTTTAAAGTTTAGTGAAGTAAAACTGAACCTGCACATTTGTAATTCTCTCCCTCCCATCATGTTGTTTTTATTTTAATGATGAAAATAGTTTTTTAGAATGCCAAGATAAATATTGTTACACTAACATACACTAAAATGAGCATCAAGGATGAAAGCACAGTTAGAGAGTAAAAAAATATGAACAAGAAAGATTACTGAACAAAATAGTTAAACCAACAGAAACTATGTTATGGGTTATGCATTAGGGAATAAATACATTTAAGTCCATTTTATATACACATTCACAGGAATTGGTGCTATCTATTTCTAATATATAAAAGTATCAAACTTCAATGAGGATTTCACCCATTTTGTTATTTTGTGCTTACAATTTTTTTTTTTAACATCAAAGCAAAAAATTAACTGTTTGCAAGAGTCAGATCTTCTAAGAAAATGCTAACATCATGTATTATAGAGCACTGTATCTTACCTTTGAAGTCCACTTCTCCATTCCCATCTGTGTCAAATATATCTATTACTCGCTGTACTAACGGATTCTGTTGTAACTCAGGCAAAGACATGAACTCTTCCACACTCAAAGAACCAGAGTTGTCTAAATCAAGCTTCTTAAATCTCTTTCCTAGCCGTTTAATCTCATCTGCGTCAACTAAAGGAGAAAAAAAACTTTTCAGAATTTCACAAATTACATAAATTTGCTACTTAATTATAATCTGTTTGCTCTGATATATTGAATTCAATTTCTTTTCCAGTATTCCAATTGTTACACATCTCTGCAAAAGTTATATACTACAGCCATAATCTCAAACACTTTTTATATTGAAAAGCTTTATGATAAACCGTGTTTTCTATCAAATCCACTTACCAATTTTCTCCCTTGCACCAGCCATTGCACACTTAATCTTGTGACTCACTGTAACTACGGTATGCTGACTCAAGATTTTAAAGGATTGATAATGTTAAGCTAATTCTTATTTATGGTCACATGGCTCCTACATTATAGAGAAGCCAAATTAGTCACTGGTTCCATCTGAAAGCAGAGCAATTTCATTTATAGTTAATCCTATCAAGGCTTAACTGAAAAAAAATTGTTAATGATTTTTTTAAAAAAAACAAGTAGTAGTAAACTCAGACTTATTTAAAGAAAGGAAATTATGGTTTTATTAGTTTATGTAAAACAAAAAGCAGCAGTGTTACTTTGTCATGCCAAATACACTCTTCCTTTACTACCATACTGGAAATCTGTTGGATATTTTCACCGTTCAAAGTTAAAAAGATAGATGGCTGCAGCAAAGCCACTGGAATTTTGCCCCTAAAATCTTGCACTAGGCTTTAGAAGACTGAGGGCAAACTTTCTTTATCAAACTCAAAAACAGAACCTCTTCTTCCTATCCACCTATCCAGCAGCCTGTCAGTGGAAGAACAGAGTAAAGTACATAGGTAAAGAGCCCACTTTATCACAATCATATTCAAATTTAAAGCAATGTTATTAGAGTGAGACGACTTTGATAACAACTCTTCAAATAGCATGGTGATTGTTACAGAAATTGCTCTAATAAAATAAATAAAACCAACAGACCTTCTGCAAGTATGCACAAATATTTCCTTTCATTAAATTATCTGTAGCCAAAATTTAGAACCACACTTTATACAATATTTGACATTTGATGCAAACAGATTTTTCAACGATATATTTTGCATATTCTTCACAAGAGTTGTCAATCTGAACAAATGTTTTTTAAAAATGCCATCATGTTACTATAACAGGAACAGTTATCTGTGCTTCTCTTAAAAGTGAGTTTATTGGAAATACCACTAAGTGCTCTGCTCGTTGTGCAGTGTGTTGACTGAGAATTACTGTGACCAATTGCACCCCTGTATTCACACTCTACACACTATTGTAATAATCTTTGTACAACATATGCATTGAGAAGTATCATTTGAAAATGAATAATTCTCTGGTCAATAATATCATGATAAAATATGTGTAGCAACCTTGAATGTAAAGTTATAAATTCCTCCTGAATGATGTTGGTAGCATATGTTCAAACCCATATAGCCCAGATTACGCAGGACTGGTCAAGCAGGTCTTATAAGAATGTGTTTTTACCTCAATTTAAATATAAGTAGCAAAGTCCTTGAGATAGCAAGAGGGAGACAAGGCAAATCTGCATTTTAGCAAACTACATCACGAAACCTCTTTCACAATGACTGTCTCCATGCTTACAATGGGAATGAAATTTATCGAGGGGTAACCCTAAAAAAATACAAATTCAAAGGGGATGATGACAATACAATTGCTTGAGACTGACAGAAAATTGGTGTTGACTTTGGGAATAAAAGATTGATTCATGATCAATGTTGCTTTGTTGTAGAAAATGTAAAACTGTGGTTTCAATTCTACGATCGTACAGTCACCACTTTTTAAAATGGGAAAAAAGACTAATCTTCCTTCAGTAGTTCATAAAAATATGGCAAACAAAAGTGACCAGAAGATAATTAAGGTCTTCATGGAAGTGCCCTATGCATCAAAGCTGAATGCATCAGTGATTCTGTCCTTAATCTTTTTTACATCTTGATGCCTTGAGATCATATTCTACCAAGTTGATCCTAGGATAGTGGCATGGCTGATATTTTTTTCTTAAAGTGATTACTTTTATACCAATGATGATATCTCAAAGGTTGTATCGGCTCTATTTGGTAGCGCCTGCATGTGGCTTTGTTATGTTGCCCCGTCTCAGGAACAACTGGTTTCTCAGCCAGTAGGAGGAGCCCCTAGGGATATCCCTCCCTTCTTTGGACAAGAGTGGGAATGGAGGAAAAGCACACAGAAGGGTCTTTAGCACAGATTTATCATCAACAGCATACCTTATCTCTTGGCAGAGAGCTGAAGGACCTCACAGTTTTGTCAATGCACTGACCACTACTGACTGGAACCTGAATATGGAAGTTTTCTGCATGATTGCATGAACCATTCTGCCAAAACTATCTAGCTACCTTACTGAGCTCCCTCTCTCTCTTTTTTCTTTTTTAAATGCAGAGTTTTGAGATATATGGTTTCTCTTTCCCCAAGTCAGGCACATATGCCTGTCTGTAGAATAGGCACAACTCCCAAACTACCTGTTTGCCTTGTCAGTGGCTCAATAAGTATGGCTCTTTGTCCCATCTAGAGGCTGGACCACGTAAAGGACTTTGAGTCTGCTAATTTCTGGTATCCCTTAGCACAAGCTGCATAGGCTCACGCTTTTAGACTGAGGTCCTGGATATAATCTATGAAGACAATCAAACAAGCAGTGGGGAATCTGAACTGCTGTGCATGTATGAAATGCCAAACAAGCTTTCCTGGCCAGAAGGAGAGTGTACCACACACTATACACATTGTAGCTATGTGTTCCTTTATGGGGACCCAGGTGTAGAGGTCTGAGTCTACTACTACCTCCAAGCCAAGAGATATGGTCCTTTTGCAGTAGAGGCAGTAGAGACCCATACTCTCCAGAAATCCCAGTTTCAGTCTTCACAGACAACCCTACCAGGGGCATCACTACATAAGCAGCAAGACAAGTGCTGGAAAAGGAAAGTAGCAGCTGGGGTAGGCACAGCCCCAGTACCTCTGAGCAAGGAGGGAGAAAAGAACAAGGTCTAGACAGGCAACCTGGGGTCCCCACCAACCTGGCCAGATCAGAGTTTTACCAAAGTTGTTTTTGTTTAACAGTTTATCTTAAGGTTCCGCAGCAGTAAGTCTGGATAACTGCTTGCAACTATGGAGGCAGAAAAAGATGACAGGCTCTTCTAGAATTGAATTTTTCCCCTACTGCCAATTAGTGACAGGTCGGATTCTGCTTCCAGGGCTGCAAAAGCATGCTAAACAGCCACTGTACAATCTGTAGACTTGTCTATGCTGAATTGCTTCCTCAGCTGTCAGCACATGGAACTGGAAAGAGATAGAAGGTAAATAAAGCAGCTCTGAGCACCAGTTCATTTACTTAGGCTTTGGATTGTTAACATGCTGCATTTCCCCTGCCCATGATCTTCTGCTTAGAATGAACACTATCTAGGGTGTATGCCTGTACAGCATAGCACCTCTCGATAGTGCCAAGACCATGCTGTTCATCAGCTCTATAGTGCAAACAATGCTGGCAGAGCTGCACAGAAACCACTCTGGACCTCACAAATAGCTTGGATCACTTTATACTAACGCTTATGCAGAAAGGCTTAACAGATTAGGAAGGGGAAGCAAAGTACTCCTGGCAATTGGCCAAATTACTGAAAACAGTTCCTCTGATAAAATCTATAGATATGGTATAACTATGTTCCCACTCTGTATCACTGTATCAAAAAATTTTGTTCACTAACTTTTTGCTTCTAGCCGAGCTCTTGCTGCTAGGTTTTCAGAAAAAATAATGAAAACTATGTTGTATATAGTGCCATTATATCCATTATTTGGAATAGAAGTCACTAGTTGAGTTCAGGGGCAGCCAGCAATATATATTTTATTTAGCTCCTGCCCATAGTTCCACCCCCCTCACCACCATCTATGGGCAATAAAATGTTATAAGAACTAGCACAGTTTAAATAGAAGCCTTCTTGGGGGAGGGAATGTATCTTGGGAACTCACTGACCAACTGACCCCAAATTTGCACCACTAACCCTATCCCAGGACTTCAACTGGCATAGCAATTTTCAGGCCATGTATTTAGAATGTGTTTTGAGCACTTTGAAAAATTGATTCCAAATTGATTCGGGCACAACCTTATCTGCAAGGGCCGCCCCCCAATGAAAAATAAATGAGGGAAAGAACATTCATTTAAACATTTTACACAAATTGGGTCATAACAAGAAATACATGAGCACACAAGTGCATACCCTATTCCTGATTCAAACTGTAAAATTCTTCAAAGCCAACAAAATATTTGAAAAAGCACAATCAAGCACTCCATAAGAAACCACTGCATGGGAAGACTGGCAGCATTAAAACATACTGAGCTACAGGTAAAAAGGCTAAATACAAGAACTGGGATTTTAAAACAATGAAAAAAGAAACAGTAGAAAATATAAATGCAACCCTGAAATTCCAGAACAAATACACAGACAGAAGGGGCGATAAGAAATTAAAAATTAAAAAGGATATTTGAAGAACAAGAAAAGCTAAAGAAAGAATGATGGAGAAACAACTGTCTTAACTTGCTTTAAGAAAGTTTATCTAAAGTGACAGAGGTTCGGCACAGGTTTTAGGGGGGAGGAATAGGTGGCAGTAAAGCAGTTGTATTATAAAAGTCTATTTGAAGGTTGGAAGAAAGTGTGCAAAGAAATACTTAATCTATCTGATAACATCGACGTCCATGCTTTCTTAAAATTCTTGCAGACATAAGAATCTCCCTCCACAAACATATACACTGTAAGTATCTAACCATGGTAACATCAAGATAGACTCTCTAAGACCCAGTGAGGAAAACTATTTTAAAAGTAGAAAATCATCATTCATGCTAGGTTATATGACGTTTCAAAATTTCTTAACAGAGAAGATTATCATGGAGCTTTTATAAGGAAAAATGGGCAATGCAACACTGAAATACAATATACTGTACTTCAGCAAAAGAGAAATTCAGATTTTTAGAGCCAAAAGGGTCCATAATGATTAACTAATCTGACCTCCCGTATAACATAACTTAGAAAGTACAGTCAAGGGAGAAGTAGTAATTATTTGAATATAATTGCTTGCCAGAGTTGTAAGTATTAATAAATCCTCATGCTTAAATCCATGCTCCCAGTCTAAGTCAAGCCAGAACTCTCCAAGGTTTACAGAGTTTTCCAAGCTACCAGGAAGTGGCATTTCACCCCTAAAGAAGGGATGCAACAACTTCTAGGACCACTGATTTTCAGTTCCTTTTTTAACTGAAAACTGGAAAGCATTAACAAATATACACATTACCCAAACTCTGAAAGATGGGACAGTGTGGATCTACTGCAACCTGTACCTTGAGAGAAGTTTCTTTCTAGAGAAAAGGTAATTATTTATCTGTAATAGTTACAATAAATCTCCATTCTTGGGACATTAAATGCTTGAATGAGTTCTCCTTAGAAGAGCAAGTCTGAGACAGAAGTGAAAAAAGCAAGAGACTACTAAGCCAGGCTGCAAATAACAAATTGGTGTGTGAGCATCAGTGAACCAACCACCACAAGCAGCAATCATTACAATAGCATAATCATTTTATAATTGCAGGAAAATACCAAATGCAAAACATCTAGCTGGAGTCATATCCCATGCTCCCTAAAATATATACTGTAGTTCAACAGTTCCCAACCTAGAGTGGGGGACCCGCAAAAATTACAGGGAGACCATGAAGCTTAAGTAATATTGAGGTCATTTAGCCCCTGAGCTCCATGCTGGGCACAACAGCCTTAAGCTCTGTACCAGCCAGAGCAGAGGAGCAGGCCCCTTAACTTCATGGCAACTGGGCGCAGACCTCCTGGGTTCAATGCTGACCGGAGTGAAGCAGCAGCCCCCCCAAGCTTCACTCTGGCCAGAGCACGGGGAGTAGCCCCGCAACAGGGAGGCGCCCGGCTGGAGAGGAGCAGCCCTGCATCAATGGGGGCCTGACGCAGTCCTGGCCAACCCGCCAGGGCCCGCCACCATTACCCTCAGTCCATGAGGGTCAGTAAGAGGTGGGGCCACGTGTGGTGTGCAGTGGTGGTTGTGCCAGAGAAGGCTTAGCTTCCTACTCGGGTAAGATTTATTTATTATGATGATGAATGTAATTTAGTGTTATCATCATCATCATCAATATGTGTTTAAAGGGCTTATGTGTGCTCATGGTCAGCGAGGGAGTGGATAAGGAGATGGGGGGAGCATGTATTTAACCTAGTGTTAACTGGTAGGGCTTTCACTCAAAAAGGTTGGGAACCACTGGCTTAGGATAAAAGGTTAGAAAGTTAATTGGTTGGTTCATGTGAAAAGATGAGGGCACTTTAGGAATAAACTTTTGGTGTGACCTGAGAGTGCCGTTGTTAAAAAATACTGTAAAGGGGAGGTGCGACATAAGTGCCACTCTTTTCCCTATTCTCGCTGAGCTGATGACCACTCAAAATGCTATCTTCATTGACAGGTGTGTAAGCAAATAAGCAGCCATGGGTTCAAAGGGTGGTCTAGTCAGGCTCTTTAAAACTAGATTTAGGCTCCAACATTGGAGAGAGGCAACTGGAATGGGGAAAGAGGTTCGTTATGTCCTTGAAGAATCTCTTTGTATTTGGTTGTGAGAAAACTGAGTATCCCTCTACTTGTTGATGGAAAGTCACTTTGGACAGAGGGTGTACTTTAGGTAAACTCAAAGATAGCCTTCCCTGTCTTCTTAAGAGACAGTATGTAATCTAATACCACAGGGAGAGTAGCAGATGTCGGGATAACATGCCTGGAATTGCACCAATCCTGAAACCCGGTCCACTTTTGTAGGTAAGTAGAATGGGTCTCTGATTTCCTGCTGTGTAGTAACACTTCCTGGATCTCCTCAGAGCAGGTGCTCTCTATGCACTGGAACCATGAAGTAGCCAAGCCTTCAAGTGGAGTATCTGAAGGCTGGGATGGAGAGTGTGTCCTCCATTCTGCTAGAGGAGATAAGGAGTGGGCTGAAGAGGGATTGGTGGACACACTGCCAGCTGTGACAGGGCGGGTCTCATATCTATCTCAGCTAGGTGGGAACAATCAGTATAATGTTTGCTCTCTCTCTTTTTATTTTAACAGGACTTTCAAGAACAAAGGGAATGAGGGAAAGGTGTCAAGAAGGCTTTTGTCCCATGGAAGAAGGGGAGTATTACCTAATAAGTTCTGTCTGCGGCCAGCCCTGGAACAGTAGTGTCGGCATATCCTGTTCAGGTAAATAGCAAACAAGTCTATTGTTGGTGTCCACCACTGACTGAATATGCTGCCAAGTACTGCTGGATTCAGTTCCAACTCATGGTTGTGGGAGAGCTTGCGACTGAGACTGTCCGCTGTTGTGTTCTGCGCTTCTGGTAGGTAGGCTGCTGATATTAGAACATTTTGGTAAATGCACCAGCTCCAGAGCTTTAGCGTTTCTTGTGCAAGGTGACAATCTGGCACCTCTTTGACAATTTATGTAGTACATGGACATGATGTTGTCTGTCATGACCTTCCTGTGTGTATCTCTTAGCAGTGGGAGGAAGTGAGCGCAAGCGTTCCTGATGACCCTGAGTTTCAGGAGGTTGATGTGGAGAGTTACTTCTATGGGCAACCATTTGCCAAGCTGTGAGGTTTAGAGACGTTCATCCCAACACATGAGGGAGGTGTCCATAGTGAGAAATGTTGAGGGAGAGATCTTTCCACCAATGTCTGACCCTGAAAGGCATCAAGAGAGGTTTGTCTAACGTGTCTTTGTTTGGCCTGTAAACCTAGCTGAACCATGTCTACAGACACTTCATATGAAGTCTGGCATGAGATATTACAAACATACCAACCGCCATGTGCCCCAGAAGCTGGAGGCAATATCTGGCCGACGTTTGAGAGCTGGCTTGAACTGTCTCTAAGTGTGGACAAGCTGTGAAATCTGTGTTGTAGAAGGAGCGCCCTTGCATACAGTGAGGTGAAGTCAGCTCCTATAAGCACCAAACATTCCAGAGCTAAGGTTGATTTATGGACATTGATTTGCAGACCCAGATTTGTGAATATACCCACAGCTCTGTGGGTGACCTGGAGGGCTTCTTCAAAGGAGCAGGCCCTGAGAAGATAGTTGTTCAAGTATGGGTAGATTATAATCCCCTGGGTATGTAGGTGAGCTACCACTATGAGTGGGCCTTGGAGAACACTCTGGGGACCAAAAAAGGGCAAAGGAGAGTACTCTGTACTGGTAATGGTCCTGACCCAGAGTAAATCTGAGGAATTGTTTGTGGGATGATAGGATCAATACGTGAAAATACATGTCCAAGAGGTTGAGGGCCGAGAACCAATCACTGTTCCAGAGAGGGAATAATCGCTGTTAGTGTGACCATCCTGAATTTTCAGGTATTGACATATTTGTTCAGTACTCTGAGGTCCAGTATGGGTCCTTTTTCCTGAGGATCAGGAAATATCGAGAGTAAAAACCTTTGCTACAGAGATGCAAAGTGACAAGTTGTATGATTCCTAGGAAGAGGAGGTGATATATCTCGGGTCACAACAGTCTCTTGTGAGAAAGGTCCCTGAAGAGGGATAGGGAAGCAGGTTGTGGGGTGGAGGTAGACTGAATACCCATCGGAGATAAATTTCCAAAACTCATCTGTCGGAAGTTGTGTGTTCCCAGTTGTGGCAGAGCAAGGCGGTGTCCAAAAGCACCTCTTTGATGGGAAGGGCTATCCTGGAGGAGGAGGATGTATGTAAAATGTCCAGCAGCTTATGGTGAGTGTCTTTTACCTCCTTAAGAGGAATTTATAAGGTATCTACCACCCTCTGAGTCAGTTCTTGGAAAAGTTTAAGGGACGTGAAGATACAGGAAATGGCAGCTGATATCAAAAGGGAGTAGTCTCTCGGGGCCTCAACCAAGATATCAAAACCGATATTTTGAAGGGTAGGTTGAAATGTTGAAGAATGGGGGGCCTGATGATTAGCACCTCTGGAATTTGGATTTCTTTTTCTGTGACTCATGGTAGCATTGTGGTGGGAACTCTGGTGTATACAGTCTGTAAGACGACTGAGGACTAAATTTTCTCTTTTGTGCAGGCATACAGATCCGCAGTGACCAAAGTATGGCTCTTGAGCGTTTGAGTGTGTGGAGTGACACGTCGGTCTTCCCAGCAAGCAACTTAGGATCTTCAAAGGGGAGGTTCTTGACAGTTGTTTGCACCTCCTTTGGAAGCCAAAAAGATGCAACTAGGAAGCTCGCTGCATCATAACGGCTGTTGAGATGGACCGGACCACTGTATCAGCTACATCAAGCACTGTCTGGAGTGCTGTTTTAACCACTAACTGCCCTTCATTGATCACGGCTCAAAATTGTTCCTGTTGTGATTCTTGGGGATGATCAATAAAGGGATGAAGTTTGGCATAGTTCATGTAGTCATATTTTCCTATTAAGGCCTTGTAGTTTGCAATGCTGAATTTCAAAGTAGCACAAGAGTAGTCCTTTAGTTCAAATATATCAAGACGCCTACAATCCCTGTAAATGGCGGACTTGGAATGATGTTGCTGGCCATGGGAATTCAATAGATCTATCACGATGGAATTAGGCAGAGGATGGGAAAAAAGAAATTCCATATCTCTGGGAGGTACATAACACTTTTTAATCGGCCTGTTTGCATGTCATTGTAGCCAATTCTGGCATTTACCATATATGCGTAGCTGGGTCCAGGGTTGGTCGTGGGAGGAAGCATAATGAGAGTGTCAGTAGATGACCTCCTACTCTTGGTCACTATCCAACTCTCCTTTGGAAAACAGCGGAGACAATACGGAGACCGGAGGTGCATGGACTGATGCCAGTGGTGATTCTGGGGCTCAAGATGTGCCCAGTACTGGAGCCTCCGTACTGACTTCATTCTTATAAAAAATGGTAATATAAGATGACCAGTATTAAATCAACCAGTCTTGATCTGCAGTTACCCACACTGACAATGAATTTTCTAAGAACATACTGGGGCAATGTTGACTAGAAAGAAGGGGCAAATTTCCAAAGAAGAAAAGTTCACATTCCAATGTCATGGTAAGATTATGGACAATGGAAGCGAGAAGGAGAGGAGATGGAGTGGAATTTGAGAATATTACTTTGGTTTTAGACATTTAGCTGAAACACAGAAAACAAAGCCATCAGTCAGAAGGTACCTGACACCACAAAACAGTGGTCAGACAAACCATCTGAACTCTCCACTTTCAAATAGATAGGTGCTCCTCCCATATGGCCACTATTTACCAGCTTCAGCTTTGAACCGGAAATCTAGAAGCAAAGGGCTCTCAACCCCCATTTCTAATACCAGGAGTCCTGTTAATTATTTTAATAGAAAAAGTCTCAGCCTAGAGTAATGCAGTATTTCACAGGACTTTAAAAAAAGAAGTTTTTAAAAACTGAAAGTAGGAAAAACATATTTGACATTTGTGTGGCTAAACAAGGAGAGACAACCCCTTAAAACCATTTCCTTTTCCATACGAGTTAGTTGATTGTATGGTAAATTTCAGTTCATCTGGGATTTGGGTTAAATTACACATGCTGAATAGAGCTTGTACTAGAAATAGTTACTAAATCTCAGTTCCAAAACAATTATCTTGAAGTTCTGAAGCAAAGGTTTTATAACCTAAATTAAAAAACTTTTCAAGCTATATTTTGAAACTTTGATTAATTGCATTATGAGAACCAGACTAGTGTTCAATCTAGGTTGGCATCAGCTTATATCGAATTCTTCAGAGGAAAGCATGGAGAAGACAACGTACTTCTTCCTGGCAACTGGGCAATACTAAGCCATGAGAATGGAGAAATGTCTTCATTATCCTAACTGTTGATCGGCCTACGCCCTCAAGCATAACACTCTTATAATTGCCATTCCCAGTTAGCGTAACTACATATGCTATTCTTGTTCATATAAGTGTCTAATCATTTTAATTACTAAGCATACCCTGCAGCAAGTTTATAGGTTAATTATACACTGCATGTCTTAGGAAGAGTTTTTTTTTTTTTTAAATAAACATTCTTTTCTACATGCTCAAATTTAACAAACAAAAATTCTTAAACTGCCAGAAAATTCAAAGGTTGGGTGAGATAATATCTTTTATTGGACCAACTTCTGTTGATGAGAGAGACAAGCTTTCGAGTTTACACAGAGCTCTTCTTCAGGTCTGGGAAATGTACTCAGAGTTTCACCAGCTAAACAGAAGGTGGAACAGATTGTTAGCATAAGTAGCTAATACGTTTCAGGGGACCATTCAAGGTGAAGTGGCCTATTAATACCTCTCCAGCTGTAGGTGGGGGAAGGGGAAACCAAGGGTGGGAGGGTTAGTAGGTTATAGGTTGTTGTAATAAATAAGGTTAAGATTCTGTCATGACTATTTTAAGTAAAAGTTAGGGACAGGTCATGGAAATAAACAAATTCACAGAAGTCCACAACCTGTCCCTGACTTTTACTAAAAATACAAAGGAGGACAAAGAGATCATTGCCGGGGCTGCTGCAGTTGCTGCTCCATCTCCATCGCTGCTCCTGCAGCAGGGGCTGCTGCAGGTGCTCCAGCCCCAAGGGGGCTGACCCAACCCCACCCCTGGGGCCCAGGGTCCCTAGGGCATAGCCCCTGATGAGCTGTTCAGGGCCGGGCTTGGCTGTCCGTCAACTATTCCAGCAGCCTCTATTCTGGCAGCCCCAGACTGACAGCTCCTCCAGCCCTGCCCGAGAAGACTTCATGGAGGTCCTGGAAAATCATGGAATCTGTGACCTCCATGACAGAATTATATCCTTAGTGATAAGCCATAAATCCAGAGTATTTTCACCCCCACATCCCAAAAACGACTGGAGATATGTTAACACACATTGCAAGGGACCATTCATATTTCAAGTGGCCCATTAACTACTTATGCTAAATAACCTGTATTTAGCTGAGACACTGAGGCCTGGTCTACACTAGGAAATTAGATGTGAAAAATCCACACCTGAGCAATGCAATTTAAACTGAGCTAACCCACAGTGGAGACAAACCTCTGGGGGAGGAGTATCACCTATGGCAATGTGAGAATCCCTCCTGTTCATGTAGGTAGCATCTTCACTGAAGTGCTACAGCAGTGCAGCTGCTGCTGCTGCATTTTAATTGTAGATAAGCCCTTAGTACATTTCCCAGAATGGAAAAAGAGCTCTTTGTAACCTCGAAAGCTTGCGGTCTCTCACCAAAATAAGTTGGACAAAAAAAAAAATACTACCTCACCCCCCTTGTCTCTCTAATATCCTGGGACCAACATAGATACAACACCACTGCATACAAAAAATTCAAAAACAGTGTTCTAAACATTAGGATGGAAAATTCCAATGGTATCTTTAACATTTAATCATGATTGTCTGGGAAATGCTTTCACATTCTAAAAAATATTTTTAAGGAAAGCCTCAAAGAAATAAGGGTAAAAAAATGCAGCATGTAAGACTAGTTCTAGGTTCTAAGTATGCTTTTGTCTATTTTCCATCTTTCTATCTTTAATTCTCAGTGCCATCTACTTGTTACAGTATTATCTGCCCAATAGTTTACCATTACTGCATGGCAAGCTAGCGTGCTGTAGATTCACAGCCTGGCTTTTCATGCAGTAACTTGCCATGTAGACTTGCTCTAACACCATGGTGAGGAGAGGAAAATTAAAAACTTCATGGGTCGAAGTACTGAAGATGCAATTTTGTTGCTGGCATGCAAATCAGTGCCGAGATATTACAGTGCTAGGCACTTCAGAAATACGCAGACACACAAAGAACTTTATATCTGTGTATTTTTAAAAATAAAGTCTATCAAAAAATATATTAATATTTTGCTAGTCACCAACAGTCACTAGTAATTACATGGCCATTGTTCCATAAATGGTAAGGTCAGTGTTAAAAAAGTGTGACTTAAAGTTAGATTCTTAAGGCCTTGATCCAAACTTGATTGAAATCAACAGAAAGACTTCCACTAACTTTAATGAGCTTTGGATCAGGCCTTAAGTCTTTACATAGGCACTTTAAATGAGAGTCTGGATTTTCAAACATGTTAAACATCCTGTCTCTCTTCACTGAAGAGTACCGCACACACACTTTGGAAAATCCAGACATTTAAGATGACTAAATAAGGATTTAGAAGCCTATATTTCAGGTACTCTTAAATATCAGCATAAAGATAATGACAATAAATGGTCTATAAAGTGGCAGTTTTGCAGAAAATCTTAATCTCTGTAGTCTTCAATCTTTCAGCATGGACATGGATTTTACTAAAATATTGCTAGAGGATAACCTTGATGAGAACAAAATTAAAATGAATCTCAAGGCATAAAGTAAGCTATTTAAGATAAATATTGCAGAGATCTCAAAATAAAGGAGATCTTCAGCCAAAGCTCCCACCTCTACAGAATCTTGTATGATACACATATATAATGTTCAGAAAAAGCAACCAAGACAGCCTCTATTGGTCAAATGTCAAAAAGATAATGCCCTTGAGAATGCATTCAACCACTTGTTCTGCATATGCTTACACACAGCTGGTTTAATCCTTTTCATGGTTTCAGGTTGTCATTTACAATTTCTTAAATACAGAAAATGTTAGTTTCAGATACTGAAATAAAATGTACTATAAAATTTAGGTTTTCTTCATTACTTTTTGCAGTGATAAAACTTCCATATTGATATCCTGATATAACCTGATTCAAATAAAATTTTCAGAGTATAAGCCAGTGTTAGTGTTAGTAGCTTCTTCTCAGGCAGAAGATTTCAATTTTGAATAAATGCCAAATATTAGGAGCCTGGTTACATCCCAGGCTCATTTACCAACTAAAAATACCAGTATTTCAAAATGGAAGATGGAATTAAATGAATCCTTCTTGACCAGTTAATGCCTGCCATCCTTTGACCTAAACCCTAGAAATATGAGCTGGATTTTTGTTGTAATTATTTTTCATACATTCTGTTATGCTGAGATGTAGTGGTGACTGCCTGAATCACAGATGTCTGAGATTGAGTGTGAACGCACCCTTCAATTAACATAACTGTCAGGATGAGTTAATCAGAAGTCCCCCATCTAAGACAAAAAGGGATTGGAACACCTGCCCAGGAGCTTTGGCTGAGTGTTGTCGTCTGTGCTTTCTGTGGGGGTAGAATGGGAAGGAAACACAAAGAACACACAAGAACAGAGAGGTGATGTCAAAAACTAAGAAAGCCAAGCAGGAGCCCTCTGAGCACAGTGTGACTGTCAGAAAAGCTAGAGAGCACTTCTGTGTTTGGTGTTGCTAAAGATGCTTGGGGCTGCAAGCTCCTTAGAAACTGCATCTTCTGTTCCTAGTTCCTCCTGTTTTGGAAAAGAACTTTGTACCTGTGTTGACTATAACAGATTGCTTCAGAGAGAATACAGGACTCCATCCCTTTCTACTTCCAAGTGGAACTGCTCCAGGGACCCAAAAATTGACTAACTGCTCAGGATCAAAAGGGCCAACACTGGTGTTGGAACTGGATCCTATTCCCAAGGACAGATTGTGAACTCATATTCTTGATGACCCAAGGTGGAACAAATAATGGAGGAGCTTGCAGCAAACAAAAATGGCCAGGTAGATTTAAAACGAGACCTGAAACAGGAGCTGGAAGTTTCACAAAAGGAATTCCAGCATTACCTGGTCATTTGTCAGAAAGGGGTCAGAGATGACTGGCAGGTGGAGGTGAAAAATCTACACCCAAGCAACAGTTATAACCTTAACCCCCATGTAGACAGTGCTATGTTGATGGGAGAGCTTCTCCCGCTGACATGGCTACGACCTCTCAGGGAAGTGGATTAACTATGCTGATGAGAGAAGCTTGCCTGTTCGCAGAGGAGTGTCTTCACTAAGGCACTACAGCTGCTGTGCCACTGTAGTGCTGTACATGAAGACACGCCCTCACCTACAGAAGTTGGTCCAATGTAAGATATTACCTCACCCTCCTTGTCTCACTAATATCCTGGGACTGACAAGGCTACAATTACACTATATGATAACTGGTTTTGTGCAAAAAAGGGCACATACGCCATGCCTCCTGGTACTGCTAGGCAAAGTTCTTCAGCTTCAGTGCACTGGGGGCTCACACACCTGAGCATAATATGCACCTGCACCCACATCTCAAAGAATAGTGCAGAAGCCAACTCACTAACTTGCCCTGGTATGTAAAGACATGAATTCCTCTTCTTCTGAGACACGCTGCTACTACAGTCATGCACTTGGTAAATACCCAGAGGACAGCCATGCATTTGGTAAATAGTGATGAACAGGGCAAAGGGAAGCACTGCATACTGATACAGTGACCTGCCACCACAAATCTCAGAAACATCCTGTGCCTTAAGACAATCGCTACATGGAAGTGAGCATCCTAAAGACCAATAGTAGCAAACCAGTCACTGTGATTCAATGCAGGGAGACCGGTAGCTAGGGCAGTGATAGGGACTGAACTCACAAGCTGCAAGTGGCTCTTCAATGTGCCTCCTGCAGCTCATTGCAGCACATGATATTAAAACACTGATTTAATTATTAACCAATCAAAGTTATTAGTTAATCAGGATGCTTTTGCTCCATTAGTGCAAGTTGATAACTTAATTGGTTAATAAGTTATTAATTTATTTGCTGTGAGAATAATATAGCACTATAGTAAACATAATAATGAATTCACACTACTGTGGCTACTGAACACTAATTTGGCTCCTAAAGCACTGAGGGCTGAGTATCACTGATCTAGGGTAAACATGCAGAATCTCGTGTTTTGATGTACTTGTTAAGATGGTGGAGATCGAGGATAGGTCTCACCCTTCCCTTGGGCTTGAGGATGAGAAAGTACCAAATTCTGAAAAGGATCCTCCTTATGGCTCCCAAAGCCCAGACAGCCTGAACTTGCTGTAGGTACAGAGAATCATGAGAGGAGATGCTGGAAAGGGAGAGGGTAGGAACAGGGACTGAACAGGAACTGATTGGCATAACCCAGTCCAACAGTGATTAAGATCCACTTGTCTGTCCTGAATGATTCCAAGCCCTGTAGAAGTCTCTCTGAAACAGGAGAGAAATAACTTGAACCGTGATGAGCGGAATGTCGACCTTGGAGAGAATGTCAAATTGACTGCTTGAATGACAATAAAGAAGGACAGACTGACTGGCTGGAAGTGGGACCAGAAGACCTTCTCTACATGACGTGTCTCCCTTTCTGGGGAAATTCTGTTTAGAGGGATAATTCCACCTAACGAGCTGCTGAGGGTGATATTGCTGCTGTTGCCCCATAAAGTGACACCTTTTTATTGCCAGGGTAAAACCCCCCAGTGAACTCAACGCAGCTCAGGAGTCTGTAGAGGAACGTAACTACTTGTAAGTTTGGTCCAAAACCAAAAATCTACCATCAATGAGTAAGACAGACCTCAACCATCTGTTGCACTCAGAAGCTATATCAGAATTCTGCAACCATGAAGCCCTTCTCATTGTTACAGCAGAGGCCATAACTCTAGAAGTGTCCACCATGGCCAGACTTAACTGTTGTGATGTCTTCACCACTAGATAGCCTTCTGCAACAAAACCTTAAGCTCTTCCTTGGAGGATTCTTGCAAATGAACTGTAATTTTTGCCATAGCTTCCCAATTTATAAAGTCATATTTCAGCAATGCACATTTGTAAGAATGAGATAGAATACATTTTCCTCCTCAACAGGTCTGTCTATTTATTTACAGTCCTTGTCCTTTAGTATCCATTTGTATTTCCCGTCTTAACCTCTCATATGCTGCTGTTCTGGCAAAACGTTAAGCATTGGATGCAAGAATAAGCACTCAAAACAGTGCATAGGCAGACAGTATGTCTTATCAGTATGCCTCACTGTAGGTGGTAAGGATGCTGGCTGTTCAACAGAGTCTTGGCAGGTTCCATGAACACTTCATTTATGGAGAGAACCATTCTCCCTGGAGCTAAGGATGGGAGAATAACCAGCAACTTCTAAGTGTTCTGAACAACCACCCTATATACACCTAAGGCTGAAGCCATGCACTTTAGGAGGTCCTGATGCCATTTAAAATCCTCAGGTACAGGGAAGGAAGAAATCTAGCACTGAAGAGTTGTCTGGTGATAAAGAGAAGGAAGGAAGCTGAGCCAATGGAATCTCTTGTGGTTCCTGTAACAATGATTCAGCTGAACCAGTGCAGCAGGAGTGACAACCCCCATCCGTGGCTGCAATGTTTGAAATTCAGAAGGAGAGGCCATCAGCAGAATAGATGACCTCACTCTGGACTGAGCAGATGATCAGGACTTCACCCTATTGCACATATCCCATGGGTTCCAAAAAGGCCCTTAGGGATAGGGGCAAAGCATTGCTGGCCAGCAGAAACTGGGCCACTGAACACTATCCCTGCTATGGGAGTAGTGTTGATCTCAGTACCTGTGGTGATCACTACAAGATCTTGATACCTTTCAAGAATGATACCGAGAAGGTCAGGAAGATAAGGAAGACATCTCTGAGCTCAACCCTGAGAAACCTTCCAAGTAGTCCACAGGTAATGAAGAAGCCACCCCCTGGGAGAGGCCAGTAAGCATCCAGCCTCATCTGAAGTCCAGAACACAAGGATACATCAATACAAAGGTAAACCATTCAGTGCTTTAAGTACTGATGGGGGCCTTGAACTCACACTGGGTAACAGATGTAGGTACTGAAATCAAAGCCAGCATCAGTCCCACAGATGGAGTATGTACCCGAGTCATCTCAGTACCTAAGACAGCACCTGCACTGCAAGCCCCTCAGTACCAAAAAGACAAGAGATATCAGCTCTTCACCCTGGATTGGAACAAGCGCAGAAGATGGTGCCAACAGCAGCAAGTCTGCAACAAGCCTGGAACACAGGGGAAGCCACCACATCTGATCGTTCTGGAATTAGTGGAGAGTCAGGAACAGAAGACAGGGAAGCAAGTCCAATGCTATCTGATATACCACTTGCATGGAAACAGTCAGTTCCACATCAATGTTGTCGGTGCCCACACAGGAATCTATCCCAGCTCTGGAATGGCTCCAGTTCATCGTAGGAGACCTTTTTACTAGAAGGACCAAAAGAAAGAGAATGGTTTCCCTTTCTCCTAGGAGAGAAATCCAAAACTGGCCAACCACGCTTGCCGGCCACTAATGGGGATAGCTATTACACATAATGGACAGTGTTTTATACACTAGTAAGGGCATCACACCAGGCAAATCCTATCTATTTCACTAAACCTAAGGGTACTACTAACAACTCTACCCCCCCCCCCCAAAATCAGAGACTACACTATGAAACACAGCGTGACATAAAAACCACACTGAGCACTCCAACTTAATCCCTGGGCAATGAGAAGGATCTGCCCTTAAATAAGCAGGGGAATGGCTAAGAGGCCAGAGAGTCTGAACACAGTCCCTATGGGTACTGTTAGGTTGGGTGCACACACAGCTGTGTGGAATACACGTATACTACCACTTGAAAAGAATTTCCTGTAACATGTTAAAGGCACTAGCCCAGAGGCCTTATTTTAAAGTCATTTTTCACTTAGTGCGAAATGAGTTGGAAAATGATCTCTCTCTGCTTGGTTATCTTGAACAGCCAAATTATTATTATTATTTAGCATGTGTATTATGGGGAGGACAGGTGTTCTATTATGACAGGAATTGTACAATCACAGAGTAAAGACTGTACCAGCCCTGAAGAACTTACAATCTAGTTTGAGGCTATGTCTAAACTGCCAGCGGCACCGCCAGTAGTGCAGGCTCAATACTGCAGGTTTGACAGAGCAGCAGTGAAGACTCGCTCAATCGAACCTGTAAGTTACCTTTGTAAATCCACCCCGGCAAGAAGCGTAGCGCTGCATCGACAGGAGGGCATTTCCCATCCGTGCAGTGGAGACACCGCAGTAAGTAGACGTTAAGAAGTCAACGGGAGATACGCAAGTTGCCGTATGTAGCTTACGTATCTCCCGCCGACTTCCACCTAAATCCACAGCCAGCGTAGACCAGGCCTAAGACAAAATGTGAGCGAACAATAAAGAATCAGGAGGAAAGTTTTTAATCAAGCTTTCCACACCAGGGAAAAATCAGTCTGTCAGTCAAGATGGGTGAGGTAATATCTTTTATTGGACCAAATTCTGTTGGTAAGAGAGAGAGAGAGAGAGAGCATAAAAGATATTACCCTTCCTCCCCCCGTCTCTTTAATATCCTGGAACTGACATAACTACACTGCAGTCAGTCACTCTCTCTTTCACACACACATTAGCAGCTGAATCAATATAACAAAAAAGAATGGACTTACAGTGCGAGCACATTTCCAAAGGATAACTTGCCTCATTTCCCTGAAAAAAAACAGAAGTTTTATTAGTGACAAAGCAAGCTCAGAAGAACTAATTTTAACCATGTTAAAGTTTATATAAAGGCTATAAACATTATAGTGTGTTTTGGTTTGTTTTTTTAAAATACAGATTACTGTCAGTGTACATAATTCTACATTATCAACAGATACAAAAGTAAAGTTTAACCAGTTATCATGAAGCAGAGAAGAACATCTAACAGTCAGGGACAGCAATAGTATTTCCAGGAAAATATCAATCAAGAGGTTTATAGCGGCTAGTAAAACCCCAAGCCTATATCCTAAACATTAAGTCGCATTTTACATGCTATTTGTGAAAGTGCTTTTGACAGGTTATATTAAAATAAATTAAAATGATTCAAACTTCACACAAAAGGTGCTTTATAGTTTTATTTTAGATTCACAAAAAGGAATACATGTCCTTATAATGTATTAACATGGAGAACCTTACATTGCTCAACTGTGGAATAGTATTAGAACAGGCCCCATCCACATTCTCCACATGCACACAAAAAAGCCATTCATAGGGGAAATGAAGCCCCCTCCATCCCATTCCTGCCAGGAGCTGGAATTTTCCTCCGGGGCGGATTGGCAGAGGCCCTGGAGGTTTTTCGCCTTCCTCCGCAGCGTGGGGCATGGGTCGCTTGCTGATGGATTCCCTGCAGTTTGAGGTCTTCAAATCTCACTTTTGAGGATTTCAAAAACTCAGTCATGGGTTCGGGGTTGTTATAAATGTGTATGGGTAGGGTTTTGTGGCCTGCCTTGTGCAGGAGGTCAGACTAGATGATCATGTTGGTCCCTTCTGACCTATGAGTCTATGAAGCTGCCCGGGGCTTCTTCCCTCCCAGTTCCTTGCCAGGAGCTGGGGTCCAGCTGCCCAGGCTTCTCACCAAAGGTCCAGCTGCTCAGCTCTCCAGATGAGCAGGAGTAGCTGGGCACTGGCTGCCCAGCTTTCTTGTCCATTTCACGAGGCCAGCAGAACTGTGAACTTGACAAGACTGACAGCCAACAGCCAGCGTCTGCACTGGCACTGCATTGCCTTAACTACACTGACATAAGCCATACACCTCTCATTGAGGTGGCTTTGTTATGTCAGCATAGCAGGGGATTACACCAGTGGAAGGAGTATTTCAGCATGTACACTTCTACTGTCTTGTAGACAAAAGCTGACTTTGGTAGACAAAACTTTGTAGTTAGACCAGTCCTAAAGTGAATTACAGACCTGATGCTCTTAGTCCATGGATGGAGGGTATAAGCTCTCTCTACCTCTAACAATCACTGCTGTGACTATTTTCCAAGTGTGATGGTGTTGGCATCAGGCAAGACCCACTCATAGTAGGAATGAGATACTAGACTATTGAGCATCTTTGACAAGAGTAAAATTAGATTAATGTAGAATTTTTTCACACGATATTCTATACTTTCTTCTTAAGGGAACAGTTTCTTTGGAATCTTGCTAATCTGCACACTGCATACTTTGTATACAGAAATGGCACTCTCTCTGCATGTCAAAGAGAGAACGGCAGATGCTAAAGTAGGATTTAATATTACTAAAACTTCTATTTCTTTTAGAAAATATACTACACAACTAGTATATTCTGAACTATAAAATCTAAATAAAACATGCAGTAAACATTCTTTTCTTCATTTGCTAATTCACAAGTTTATAATTCTAATGGGCATCCATGTGCCTTGTGCAAATTTGCTAAATCTACTTTTAATGCCGGATATTTTAACAGTCAAATCAGAAATTCACACGGTCCAATGTTCTTAATAGTTAACTTGTTATTGTTAAAAATATAAGTTTATACAATTTAATGCACAATTGCTAAACAATTGCTAAATGCTAAAACTACCATCACATAAATGTGTAATATTTGGACACCTGTCCAGTAGGAGCTGGACCACCAACTTATTTCACATCAGCAAATGTCCCCTATTGTTGAAATCAAACTAAGAGATAGAGGTTTGAAATTCTTTGCCATTTTCTCAAGTTATTTAGTACCCTAACATGTGGTGGTGCTTCTACATTATTTCCCAGTTAGCCATCCAAAATCAGGTATCTGGAAGTGGTTACTTAAAGTGGTGATAATTAAAATGATGCAAAATGGGCACGTAGGTATCAGGCAAGCTTCCTCTGATAGCTCTATTAATACACTTCATTTATTTCATGCACACTTCTACATACACTGGGAGATTTTACCACAGTCATGTGCCATCAAGTACAGGGGACAGTACCCAAAAAGCAAGATTTCCAGTTTTTCAAAAGTGTGAAGATTTAGCTTAAAATGGGTCCCATCTACATTAGAACCATGTTTTGTGTAACTGAGTTCTAATGTGCCAGCTTAACTGACAGATCTCTATATCCCCCCAGGTGCAACTGTTTATCCAACTGCTTGAGTTCCAACAGGTGGCAAATCTATGAACCACAAATTACAGCTTGAAACTTCTCAGAAAAAGAATTGGACAGTCCAGTTTTATAAAAAATGTAAAACAAATTCATATATGGACAATCCACAGCTGTGAATACAGTAAGAATGTTGTCTTGTTCATCAGGTATAATTAAGAGGGAGAGTACAAGCAGCACAGAAAGTGTAAAGAAAGCACGAAAGAAGTAGACAAACTGGGAGAATATGTTTTGATGAACCAAGGCTTTGTAAACCATGGCTAAAATGGTAAAGAATCAATTACAACATCACATGCAATCTCTGATCCCCTCTGTCCCCTCTGCAGCTGGGCCTCTCACCCCCCATAGAGGACATTCAATCATCCCACTTATTCTTCCTCTTGTGCACCTTATCTACAAAAACCTATTTGATTTTTTTCCGTTCCTCAGGCAGTTGTTTATAGTTAGCACCAGAAATTCTCTCTTTTTGGAAATGATTTGCCACATGCTGCTCAAAGGCAAATTAGTTATGGATGACTTGTCAGAAAGACTCCACCCATACAGCAAGAGAAGCAAAGATAGTTTGATATTTGTAAAAAAATAAAAAAAAAAAAATTAAACTTTACAGCTGGCAGGTACAATGGGAAAAATAAGCAAACTCCCAAGCCAATAGGCAGTTATATAGTCTCCTAACTAGGAAAGGTTACCTCAAAATGTTGTGTATCATATATCTTTCAAGGGAACACACACTAAAAATTTTCTAAATATATTTTATTGCATCCTACTTTGCTGTACTGTGTGAACCATCAAGTTTCTGTCTAAACTATTCAGAGGCTTGAACAAAGCATTGAAAAATACAATCCATTAACTAGTTTTCTTCTTTTATAAACACTTTCATGAAAGGTATTCTGACCTCAATGCCTTTTATTGCAGACGAACCAACCAAGTTTTATGGCTGCCCCCCTCCCAAATTTCTCTGTCCCCAAAACGATGTTATGTATGAGAGAGAGATTATTTGTACACCTTGACACCCTACTAACTGCTTTGATAACTGTTAATGCCCAAAGCCTGATGGGCCAGAATAATGAATGATCTCAACCAGTAACAAGCAGGCTTTTAATATTAGTTTGGTGCATGAACTAAAGAGTAGGTGTCTGAGATTCAGTATGGTCTCTGAAATAGCTTAAAGGTTGATCCAAAGCAAGATAAAAACTCATCTTTATTTGACCAAGCAGCAAATGGCCTCAGTATTACTGACTTCTCCAATATAGCAGTGTGGGCTGCTATTTTTATACATTGAAGCTACTCAGATAAATAAAATATATTACTATTGATGTTTGTACTTTTTTCACTTGTGGCATTTGGATGCTATAATGGGTCAATGTCAACATAGAGAACGTAATACTTCCTGCATGTGTCTCCACACCTCCCAAAGGCAGCACTGGCAAGTGCATCAAATCAGTGAGGTAGGCAATCAGGTCAATGTCACTGTCTGGGGGATCAGGACTGGGGATCTTGTTTTACAATATTAGCAGGGTTGTAGTTCCAGGTCCACACGAAAGGTGTCTGACATCACCCATCACCACTGCCAGTATAACAACGGCAGTGACAAGTGTTTCATGGAGAATGGAGGTTGACAACTCAGTATCAACGAGTCCTGCAGGCAAGCCATCTTCAATGGTCATACCATCAAACACAAAATCCAGCACAAAATAACTGTTTCCCCCCCATCCCCGTTTTATTTCCTGAACTCCTTCCCACAGCATCAAATTAAAGATTAAACATATTACCTGCCATGGCCAAAGTCCTCTTTCTTCTCCTCTTCCATATGTTGTAGTTGTCACAAAGCATTCAACTACGAAGTGGAGCAAAATGCCATTCTGGTGCAGTGAAACTTGTACATTTTTCACAAAAGCAGCAGGTGATCCAAGCAATACAGAACTCTGGTTGTCTTGCACATGGCAATACCAGATTTTGACTGCCACCATTTTTCTTTGGCAATGGTTGATATTGATCCAGGTCACACTGACACTTGCACATTTTGATTTATCAAGTCAAGATCTGCTTGGATAATCTTCATTTGCTCGTGATTTCTCCATTTCAGATAAGTAGGCTAGTAATAAGTAGCACAAGATTTCTACTCTCCAGCAAAGTAGCACAAGATTTCTACTCTCTACACTCTTGCACTGAGTGGCAAAATGAGACTTGTCATGGTTAACCAGGAAGTGGCAGATTTGTTTTAAAAACCTGGTACTTGGTTACTGCTGTGAAGACACTATTGCTCAGAAAACGCTTGGTAAAACATTCATACTTGAGCTTTGCTCACAAGCCAAGTCAAACATCTGTATAGTTAGGAACCATAAGTTTACCATGGTGTGTGAATGTAAGAGTGGAGAGAACCATGTCACAACTTGAATCAAAATTTGGTAAACTTTAAAACTTATTAATAACCAAACTGTAGTGAACTATCCAGAAGTGAACTAAATACCAGTGAAAGTTACAGCAGCATCTACAAAAGCCATATTGATTAACAATAGGTAACCTTGTAATAATTAGTACCCAGTAGTTAAAAACATCAAATATTCTGAAGTTCCATCCACAGTAATTTGCCCACACATTCATGTGGGTTAATGGAGCACTTAAAACAGGGGGGAGGGGAGGAGGGAGACACGACGACACGACATTGTAATTCACACAAAAGTGAAAAGAGAAAAGGAGAAAGTGTGCCAGACATCTAAAATCATTCTAGAAGGTACACAATGAATTTGGCTCACCAGATAAAAAGATATTTGTACTTAAGAGGTTGCAGGAAGAAGGAAATAAAAGTCTTTAGGCAACATTTCTGCTCACCCAAACCAGAAATAGCATAGTTAAATCTGATCATATGGTTTCCAACATCTACAAACTGTTCAGTACAGAGAAGTCACATCCTGAACTGAGAGGAGTCTGGAAACACAGTATCAATATGAATATCAATAAGTCAGACTAATACAATTCCTAGAAATATCCATACTTCCAGTGATCTGAGATCTATTATTCCTAATACAAAACATACAAAAGACTTCTAGGATACTAATATGGTTTATACCATGAAACGCCATACTTGTACTAGAGATGGGATGACTGGGATGCTAATGCGTTTTGTACAGGGAAAGCCCAATGCAACATTTTTTATATTACCAACCCCAAGTATTCAAAAACGATGAGACTTCTCAAAAATAATATGGTTGCATTTTATTTGTCCCCTTGTTTCCATGCCTTAGGGTTGCATATCAAGCTTTCCACTGCAGCCTTAAGGGCTAGAAACTTAACTTCTTTAAAATGGGCTGAGATTCTCACCCTAATCACTGGATTCCAGGAGCTGGGACTTCCCAAACAAACATTTCTGGAATGAGCTGATAACCAAGACTTAGAATCAGAGACAAAAGTTTAACTGTACATTGTTAGTTTTATTTGATGATGAGTTTTAGCAGAGTATCTATACTTTCCAAGAAAAAGGGCTATAAATACATGCTGCACATAAGAGTGTTCTAAACGTAAGGAAGAATGAATCTGCCTTAAATGCTCTCCCCTCCTGGAATTGGCAAGATGAGTTTTTTCTGCATTTTCTCTGAGAACAATTAAAGGAAGGCTGACAAACCCATTTGATTTATGCAGAGACATTCCCTATTCCTTATCACTTATTATAAAAGCTATATTCTAGTGTTTACTGTTGGTGAATCAGTGCGAGTATAGTTTCTATAATTTGGGGAGGAACAGGCAGTGTATAAGGCATTTTCTTCCCTCCCCATCCACTCACTGGTTTGTCTGTCATCTCAGTTTTTGCACTGAATATTACTAAACTAGTCAGCATGACCTATTCTGGGTTTTTCCATTTTAATATATACCAGACTCAAGGTTTTCTTTTCCATTTTGATAACTGTACCATATTTATAGCTGATAAAGAGTTATGATTCAACATATATTAGGCAATATTGCCCTGCACTAGTTAGATTTATAGATATTTATTTGTATCATTGAAGTCCCCCCAGCTGAGTGCCAATAACAAATTCCTGCTACTCTATCTTGTATACACCACATATTTTACAGAAGGATTTTACAGAAGTGTGAGGGGTTTATTTTTTAAATCAATATTATTTTTGATATCCTCTAAGGCAGAATGACTTAAGGCAGAATGACTATTACCACAATTCCAACTGTCAATCAAAAACACTGAAAATATATTTGTATACTACTCTGAAAAAGTCTTATCACTTTGTGGTTTTGAAGGACTTTAATAAGACATTGCTCTTTCCTTTTCTATCAGTTTTGAAGAAGGAATACAAGATCATCCTTGGAGTAAGATTGTATCCCATTTCCTGTTCAGTATTACGTAACCATCTTAGTGAATGTACTCTATATTCTAACACAGTATTTTCCAGTCTACATGAGAACTCAGTGCACAGAAAGCTGGGGTGTAAAATATAGAGCATCCAGCATGACACACACAGTGTCCATGGGGACCCTACAACTGCTGTGCACCTAAGCCAACCAACACTTCCACACTGCACGCATTACTATAACAGTACATCAGTAAGTGCTTTTAGTGCACAGCAGCAGGGTCTACATGGAGTGAGTGCAAAGCATGCTACAGTGTTCTTGGTTTACTCCCTAGCTTGCTGTGCAATAAGTCCTTGAGTAGCCATTTCCTCTGTGGTAGACTCTAGAAGTGAGTGAACATGATGATGTCATGAGGGCATAAAACGCAAGTCTGAGGCTGAAAACAGGCAATCTTCCATCTATAGTGCTGACTGTCTCGACAGGCATGCTCTTGGAATCAGCTTTCAGAGCAAGTCAATAGAAATCAGATCAAGATGGCAAAACTCCTGGTAAGGATCAATTTTGGAATTACCCCAGTAAAATCTGCTAAGGCTGTAAATGAAACAGACGACCAGATTAAAATTTGAACCAAAACTCTTCACTTTTCGGTGAAGCATAACTGGCAGCAGCCCGTTTGCTCTACAACACACGCCTACTATATGCAAACAGAGACCACCACAAAAGACTGCAACATCCATAAACTGAAATAATGGGTACCTCAAACTGTCTATTAATGTTGAGATCTTTAGATGGAAACAGTAATACAAGGACAAAATATAAATTGTGAGCTAAGGGCCCCTGCTGAATGTGTACAACATTTTATTTAAATTCTCTAGCATGTTAAGTCCAGTTTCCCTACCATCCTTTCTATTTCCAGAAAGATATGTCATGACTACACTACAAGCTTAATTAAATTACTAGACTCAGGTAACTAAGGGACTGTTAACACTGCAATGTAAGCCCAGGGTTAGTGGGACTGGAGTCAGCTGACCTGTGTTAGGGAACTCTGGACCTGAGCACCTACATTTTATTTTAAACACTTGATTAAGAATTTTCTGACCCACGCTCAGGTGTCTGACCCACCTAGGGCTCTGGTGTCCACAGAGTCAAAGTAACCAGACCTCAGAGTCTCTGGAGTTCTCCCCCTCTCCCGCCCTCCTGAAATGTGGCTGCTCTAAGCCTAGGACTGTGGTGCACTGTAAGAAAACTTTACTGCCCACCCTGCACATTACCAGGAAGCAGCTCACTTTGCAGGGGCCTGATCAGTTCACTCTCCATCGCAAACCCAAGAGGCTCTCTGATAGCATTTTGCAGATTGGTGATCAGAACTGAATAGGTTAACACTGACCTGAGCTGTTGCCATTTGCAAAGGGGCCATGGCTTCCATTTTCAACTGAGTGAATTACAGACTGTTGGCACAGAGAGGACTAAGGAAGCTGTCTCATGGAATTATAGGATACTTCCTGATGATTGCACAGACCTGAGTCAGGCAGGGCTACAGCTATACTTCAGAGTAAAAGGGCTCTAACCCGTGCCTGCTGGACTCGAGCTCAGACCCTTCTGGGTCCTGGGTTTGAGTCTCTAGTTAGTACAATTGCAGTGCAGATGCAAGGGGGGTTAGCCCCCAGTGCAAACACAAGGAGAGCTAGCCCCAGGCTTACATTGCAGTCTAGATGCACCGTAAGAGAACAAAGTGCAAAAATAGTAATAGTATTACTAAAATCTTTACCAGTACGTTCTCTCTTTTACTGTTAAGTGTTATAGAAGAGTTACTTTGCTGGCTGGGTCACTGTGTGGCACATTCATAGATAGCTCCTAAAGGATGTGGCTCCTCCCAGAGTGGATGGACTCCTGACCCAGGAAACAACCCTGAGGGTAAGGAGGGGGAAGACAGTGTGCTTCTTGCTGGGGAAGGCAAAGTCAGAAGCAAGGGGAGAGATGCATCTGCATCTTCTGACAATAAAAATTATCTTCCATAGTTACTGAGCTCACACCAGTGTCATCATTCCAGGGACTCTGTCTGATTGAACTACCACACAAGGCGGAGACCAGAAGGTCACACAACAATAGTTATACTGGGGTAGGTCCCCCTTTTTCTAGAAGATGGGGGTCTGATTTCCAAATAGAGGAGGAAGGTCTCTGCCCTGAGGAGTGTACAATCTCTGCTGTTACATTTCAGTGAGCTATTTAATCAAAAGATTTGAAATAGGGTTCTTCACAAATTGCTTATTACAATCTAATCAAGCAATGAGTGAAATTACAGACAAAAAGCACTGAGATTAAAACTAAGTTTTATTGGTGGCCAAAGCCTACCTTTTTCAGTAATCCAACTGACAACCCTCAGGACAATTCTATCCAGCCCCGAATGCATCTGTTCTCCCCTCTCCTCCCGTAGACCTGCTCTACAAAATGGCATCCTATATGTGAGATGAGACCACACGGAGGACTCTATTTTGTAGAGCAAAGGGCATTATTCGCACAAGCATGACCTTGCATGCACTGTACGTGCAAGATGACACTGCATGCAGGATGCCATTTCTGTATGTAGCTCGTGGAGGGTGCCACACAACAAGTATCTGGTTCACAGCACTGAAAAGTTACAACCACAAATCAATCATGGCCACACTATCTTCCCTTCACACTAGAGTTTAGTTTTCAGACTCATGGCTTCAGAACACCACTTGAGAGGTTTTCACCGAGGCTGCAGGTAGGGCAGACTGGCTGCTGGCAGTGCACCAGCTTTGCTCTAAGAGCAGTAGAAGCACAACTTAAGTCAGGAGACCTGTGCTCTATTTCCAACTTTGTAACTCATTTCCTGTGTGACACAGGCAAGTCGTTATTACATACCTGATTATTCTCATCAATAAAAGACAACTATACTTCCCTATTTCACAGAGGAGTTGTGGGAATACATTGTTTTTGTAAAGAGCTCAAGACATCCTAGATTTTCCTTCCATCTGCTATCTTGAAGCGGAATCCTGAGAACCTTTTAGAGAATAGCAAAGCCCTCCCTATTATCTCAAGGAGGATCGAGCTTCAGTGCCCCCCTTCCTGAAAATGTAGTATTATAATCACAGGGAAAGAGGCGTTTCAGATTGTCTGGACTATCTAGTGCTTTATATTTATACAAAATAACTTAAAATCTATTCAGAAGCTCTCAGGTAACCAACACAGATATCAGAAAATGGATGTCATTTGCTCTCTACATTATTCCGTCTACCACGCACCTTCTGGACCTGTTATATCTTCTAAACCTACATGATGTAGTTCCAAGTACAGGATGTCAAAATAATCTAATGTCGAAGTCCCAAAGGCACAGATTATGGTAGCAAGAGCTGCATTCACAGATAGGCTGTATCCTTCTAGACAGGCACAGATGGTAAAATACCTTCTCTACTATGGCTGCTACCTGACCTCCTAAAGGCAGCAGTTGGTCTAGTCAGACCCTCCAAGGTATAAAATTGGATTATCAATAGCAGCTGAATGTAATCAATCTTAGCAGCAAATACAAACTCTGCCAAATTTTCTGGGTTTTTTTTTTCCAGTTTACCAAATTCATCTGTTTTGCCTGGATTAAGCTTCAGACAGCACCCAATCAATCTCTATCGGACAGTGGGTTAGACTTTCAGCTGCTCTTGCTGCGTCAGTCAAGATGGTGACAAAGCAGAGCTCAACATACTGAAAGCACTGCAGCCCAAATTTTCATCACTAAACCCTGCCCCCATGCCTCATAAATACTTCAAACAAGACGGACAATAAACTGGAATCCTGCAGTACCCCACAAGATCAATATTTATGAGCAATGGCCCTATAGAATTTTTTCGGACTATTCAGCTATTAAAAAAAAAAAGCAAAACCATTCCAAACCAGCTCCATCCATTCTTTCCTACGACCACAAATAAGTAAGCAACACTCTGTAATCAACAGTACTGAAGGCAATTACCAGATCTAGTAATATCAGAATGGACACTTGTTTCCTGGTCATCACTAGGAGATTATCAACTAATACAACAAGGACAGTCTTTTTACCAGACCAAGTTTGTGCCCAGGAAAAACAATGGTCAAGGATGTCCAAAGCAGCTGGATACTGTGAGAATTTAATTGCCATTAACGTTTTTCATCTTGCTTCCTTCTAGAATCCAGATGTGATTACAGCCAAACTGTGAAGGGAACTGGTGCTTGCTTAGCCAGTTCCCCATCCTCTTTGTTCCTTGTGTAGCTGTAATTTCCAAAGGACAATACATGTCCTTGGAGAAAACAGAAAGGAGAATCAGTGGTACTTGGAACTCCACCGGAGTGTAAACTGGATATTTTCTTCATTGGGGGTAGAAGGATGAAGTTTAACATAATAAAATGTTATCTATTCAGCAACCATGTCACTAGCTTAAACATTCACTAAGGTTCTTTCCTCTATTTCCTCTTTCAGTTGAGACCCAAGACGCTGCTTATCATTTTTTTTTTTTTTTTTAAGGAGCTGGGGGGAAAGGGACAGTTTTTTTTTTTTTAACAATTCACAAACCAAACTATGTTAGTAAAATTTTATTCAGTTAAGATGTATGGCTGTCCAACCTATTTACAGTGCATTTCAACAGAGCTACAGGGTGCTTTTGGTGCTCTCTGGCCAGCCAGGGCTTTCTAAAAGATGAAATAGACTAGCATGGCATACCCAAGGCTCTTAACCTCTTCTCTCACCACATCCAAAATTTGAATATGCACCCAAGACAGACTGCAATGTCAGCTTGCCCACAGGCACCCACAGAACTTTTGATAGCAGACACCATTCTGGGGCACAGAAAAGCAAGAACATGTAGACTCCTCAATGCTTGCACAGAGCTGATGAAGATTTGACCCTATATTCTTTTTTACCACAGTAACATTTTCTGTAATATTCATAAATTTAGTTTCCCTTGAGTTTCTTCTTAGTGTATCCAAATCTAAATGGTTAAGCTGTCTTCTCATTCCTTGAATAGATTTTATCTATAATCTTATCTCAAAACTGCAAACTAACAACTAAAATATTACAAGGAATGGGTTAAAATAAAGTATTCCATATAAACACTTGCTTCTTCCCTTTTTTGGAGACTTCACATATTTTTCAAGGTTCTTTCACATGGGAATGTGGACCTCAGCTATTAGTACTAAAACAACAGCAAAAAAGTCAAGGAAGCTTACAAAACATTTTAGGAAATAAAGGAAACCTTTGTAAGGAAAGACAAGCTTGTTTTTAACTTATCCTTAGTAGTAAAAGATTTCAGTTGTAAAAGGGTTACCATCCTCAGAGTAGCCTAAATTTGTTCATTATGTTCTCTATAAATGAAACATCTAATAGTGACCTTCAGTACTGAAAGAATTCAACTAAAGATTAATACCTCTTGAACAGAGCATTTAAACTGCAGACATCAGAGATAATGAACCAAAGCAAAGGGGATTGCAGGATTTAGGATTACAGTCAGGATCAAGCCAGGTTAAAGCTGTTACAGCATTCTGGTATTGTTGCTCTTCGCAAGTACACTAAAAAGTATTTCAGCTGTTTTTAGTCTTGTTCTATGAAATGTGCTATCTGCTTCCTCCACTAGACTATTAGCTTTAACATATCTATTAGAGTGATTGTCATGTGCCAAAACAGTTGACCGTTCTGATAAGTATTAATAGGTATTCTAGATGCCTATCAGAATACCTATTAAGCTCTAGAGGGTTTCCTCACTCCTAAAGACATTACTTGTTCCTCTTGTGTAACATTTTTCCAAAAATACAGGCTCCAGGTCTCTCTCTTGTCATTATCCATAGTTCACTCATGGCTGTGCTCAGGCTTTGGCAGCCAACTTAAGGGAAGCTGCAAGTCCCACCGGCTGCCGGCTGGCCAGTAGCCTCTGCTGTGCTCTATTTACATCCCACACTGCTCAGGGGTTTCTTCCACCACCAAATGACTTGTACACACAAGTGAAATTTGAATGGCTTTGGGTCATCTGAGCCAAGTAGCTATTCTAAGAAGCCATAAGGAAACCCCAAAGCAGCAGAGTATGACCTGACTCCAACTTAGAGGTAATCATTTCTGCTGGATCCTCAACCTTCAGAATTAGAGAGAGGAGGAGGAGGAAGAAGTTACTGGAGTGTTAAGACAGTGTTTGTACAGAACTAAAATACTCAAATGAAAAGTGATATAAAAATGCTGATTAATGATCTGAACAGATCCTAACAACAGTTCTGGTTTTGAATGATTGGAGAAAGTTGGGTAGTGTTTTAAAATATTGCGTGGGCTAGTTTTTCCATCCTTAGTCTACATACAGTACCCAATTCTTTGCAGTACACAAGATCACAGAATAGTTATTTGCTACATTTCTTTATCCCAATCCAAAAAAAAAGTGCTATAATTGCCAAACAGAAGGTGGAGGTAGAAAAAGAGTTATGCTAAAAGAACTAATTTAAGTGCAAGCAACTGCTGCCTTCTCAAAAAAACATTCAAGGTTTCTATTGAACTCCATGGCGTAACTCACTAAGTTTGAGCAGGGACCTGACAAGTTTCTCTATTACTCTCAGTGGGCAACATGAATTTTGTTTATGGAGGCAAGTGTACTACTATTCAGACTAGCACTTCAGCTCAGTTTATAACAAATAGTTGTATCTGACAGAATGACAGCACATTCTGGCCATGACAGTTTGCAAGTTATAGGAATGAGTTCAGTTAGAGTAACCATGCTATCCTAGAATCTTTGGGCCAGATTTTCAAAAGTGCTCAGCACCAACTAGCTCAATAAGGACTACCAGGTGCTGAGTACTTTTAAAAACATGGCCACTTCATTTACTGCATAAATTGGATCTTAGCTCTCCTAATAATCCGACTCCAATTATGGGTGCTGAGCACCTATGAAAATATAGAACTTGACCTCAGAACAAATGGAAACGTATGGTGATTAGGTAGGAACCCAGGCAAAGAATTCTCTTGTGTGAACTTGCAGGCAAGCTTTATGGAACGATGCAATCTCACAAGGAGCATTCTGGCAGTGCTGAAGACAAATGTAGGATAGATGAAGCAGAGACAAGTCTCTGGTAAGTGTATTACTATCCCCTTGGAGTGACACCAATCTGTTGGCAGTATAAAAAGGCAAGAGGAAGTTAAACAATGATGGTGGAGGGTAAAACCTCTAGTGGCAAGAGTCTGTTCAAACAGTAAACTTCACTGCAAATACAGAACTCCTGGGGGGGAGAGGGGAAATGGAAAACTGTTTCATAGGGGAAACAAATATTTTGCAAAGGGTCCCAACAGAGAGCAAGAGAGAATATGTTCTCCTCAATGAAAACAGATACAGAGGGAGGATGTGGTATATTCTGCAAACATAAAAGCAGAAGTAACTTTCAATTTCAAAAGGAAAAAACTCTCCTCCACTCCTCTAGATCAGATAGGAATTCTGATGAATTACAGTTTTTGTTCACAGTAGTGGATCCAATGTAGCAGAAATGGTATTGTAAAGAAAGACACTTTCATTAAATAAAACGTTGATTTTTTTTTCTGTATAATAATCTGGAATTGTTCCAAGAAATGGTAACAAGAAGTTACTCACCTCGTGCAGTAACGATAATTTTTTGAGATGTGTGTCCTTATGGGTGCTCAATTCTAGGTTTGCTTGCATTCCTACACTGTTGATCGGAGAACTTCGGCAGCAGCGTCCATTAGGCCTGAACATGCACCGTCTCTCCTTATTCCACGCCACAAGGCCAGCCAACACGCGTGAGCTAACCCCCCTCAGTTCCTTCTCTAATGCAGAGTCATTGATTAGAACTCTGAAGTAGAGTGGAGGAGGGTGGGTTGTGGGGCAGTATCCCCACTGGAGGACTGGGGCTTCGGAGTCGAGTCAGTTACAGATGACAATGCTGAAAAGCTGAAGATGGCATCAGAGAGGGAGTCCTCCGTGATCGCATAATGTTCTGTGAAAGTGTGGACTGATGCCCTGGTTGCCCATTCTACAGGTTTCTGAAACAGGACCTTTGTTGAAGGTGACAGATGAAGAGTTCAACCTTGTGAAGTGTGCGCAAATGCTGTCTGGTGGGTTCATGTCGAGGATCTGATAACATTTTCTAATGCAGTTCGAGACCCACTAGGAGAGTCTCTGGGCTGATATTGCTGAGCCCCTAGATCTTTCCACAATAGAGAGAAAAGGTTTAGGAGACTTCAGGAGAGCCCTAGCTTTCATGACATCCAGTGTGTGTAATATAGCCTCCCTGTTTTCACGGTGAAGCTTGGGATAGAAAATTGGAAGGTGAATGTATTGATTCATGTAGAATGGGAAGGTTACTTCAGGAATAAATTTTGGATGTGGCCTGAGCATAACCTTGTCCAGGAAGAAAACTGGGTAGCGGGGATGTGCCATCAAAGCCGCTATTTCCCCCAACCAAGGTGACTGCTATCAGGAAAGCTGTCTTCATCGAAAGATGTGTAAGCGAGCAGATGGCCAAAGGGTGGTGTAGTCAGGCTTTTCAATACAAAGTTCTGGTCCCATAAGGGAGTAGGATGTCAGGGTTGTGGGAAAAGTTTTCCTATAACCTATAGGAATCGTTTTGTGGCCAGGTGCGATAGCACTGAGCAGCCCTGTTTGGTGGAGAAAGGGTGCTATAGCCATTAGGTGAACCTTGAGTGAACTGAGAGAGAGCCCTGATTTTCTGAGACACGGTACATAGTCTAGGACCACTGGGAGAGAAGCAAGCATCAGCGAAGTTTGTTGGGAATCACACCTAATCTGAAACCTGGACTACTTTTGCAGGTAAGTATGACATGTAGTAGATTTTCTACTGTGCAGTAACACTTCCTGTACCTCCTGAGAACAGGATCTTTCTATGAGTTGGAACCATGAAGGAGCCAGGCCTTAAGGTGGAGTATCGGCAAGTTGGGATCTTCATTCTAGGATAGGAAGTATGGAGTGGGATGGAGAGAGATCGATGAGCATGCCGCCAGTTGTGCCAGGTAAGCGTACTATGTCACCAGGTAGCAGCTGGCAGACTACATTTGCTCTCTCTCTCTCTCTTTTTTACCTTTAACAGGACTTTCAATAGCAGAAAGAATGGGGGAAAGGCATAAATAAGATCCACGCACACCCCACAGATGAAGGAGCGTGTCACCCAAGGAGTGTTGCCCTGTGCCTGCTCTGGAGCAGTTGTGTGGCCATTTCTTGTTCAGTTAAGCAGCGAACAGGTCTGTGGTCAGCGTCTCCAGGTCATGAAGTACTGCTAAATTTAACTCCAATTAGTGGTCGTGTGGGAACTTATGACTGAGACTGTCCACTATCGAATTTTGCTGCTAGTGTGGCCATCCTGAATTTTAGAGCTATGACGAATTTGTTCAGAGCCCTGAGGTCCCAGATTAAGGTGCCTTAAAGACCCTGAGGTCTTTAAGGTGCCACAGGACTCTCGCTGTTTTAATATAATCAATGTATTTAAAAAACTGGATAGTTGGTAAATACTAGGGAAATTAATCAAATATATGAAATTTGATCTTTCTGCTAAGTGATAAGCTCTAGTAGTTACATTTTTTTTTAAAAAGTGTATTAAATCAGTTGATTGGCAAGGTATTAAATATTATACACAACTTATATCCCTTTAAATCGCAAAGGTTGGGGCTTCCGTGGGTATGGAAGCACAGATATTTTCCAATGTGTCTCACAGACCCTAAATAGCACCACTGAGAGAAAAAGAAATGAAATTGATGCAGTCCTATTACATACAACTGTCAAGCAATAATCTAAAGCAAATATGATTTTTCCCCCTCCTAAAGGCGTTTGAGTCAAGTGCTTACTGTTGCCAGTTCACATAAGCTGTTTCCCAGGATTCAAAAGACAATTAAGATTCAGGAATACATTTCAATGCACAGTAGTTAAAACAATGAAAGCATTATAAGAACGGTTATACTGGGTCAGACCAATGGCCCATTTAGCTCAGTGTCCTGTCTTCAGACTGTGGCCAATGCCAGGTACTTCAGTGGGAATAAGCAGAACAAGTGATCCATCCCCTGTTGCCCATTCCCAGCTTCTGGCAAGCACAGGCTAGGGACACTTCAGAGCATCATTTTGCATCCCCGCCCATCCTGGCTAATAGCCATTGATGGACCTATCCTCCATGAACTTGACCTATCCTCCATGAACTTATCTAGTTTCTTTTTTAACCCTGTTATAATTTTGGCCTTCACAACATCCTCTGGCAAAGAGTTCCACATGTTGACTGCATTGTGTGAGAAAATACTTCCTTTCATTCATTTTAAAACTGCTGCCTATTAATTTCATGTGGTGACCCTAGTTTGTGTTGTGAGTAAATAACACTTCCTTATTTACTTTATCCACACCCATCATGATTTTATAGACCTCCATCATTTCCCCTTAGTCATCTCTTTTCCAAGATGAAAAGTCCATTTTATTAATCTCTCCTCATATAGAAGCTGTTCCACACCCCTAATCATTTGTTTTGCCTTTTTCTGTACCTTTTCCAATTAGAAGAGGACGAAAGGAGGTGAGGATAACTATAAGAGATTAAAGGGCTGATAATGACAAGTGCCTATGTAAGGAAATGATTAATTGCTTACTAACATTGGGCAGAGAAAAAGTGGGTTTTGAGCTCTGTTTGAAAGGGGGAGCTCTATAGACTCTTGTGTTTGCAAAGGATTGACTGCCAACTGGAAGTTAGAAAATGGATACAGGAATAGGCCAGAAAAGGCCGATCACAAAAAATAACAGAGGGTTATATAAAGAGAAGATCAGTGAGGTTGTTGAGAAACACTGGCACTTAGGCCCTGTAGAGCATGGCAAAGAATTTTGTAAAGGGTAACTATGTGGACAGGAAGCCAGCAGAGGTCTGTCATGACAGAGAGAAGATATCTGGTATCGACAAGTTCAAGAAAGAGACTTTGGGAGGTCACAGGAGTAGAGATGAACAAGATTTGAATTAGCAAATCAGAAAGAATAAATGGGTTATTCTAAAGAGAGGCTGACATGCACAGTGAAGCTATGTAACATGCCAGGGAGAGTTTGAGTGTGTATTCTAACATTTATTTATTTAATCTTAAAGCTCTCCATCCCAAACAGCTAACATGGATCTTTAATACTCAGGGTATGTCTAGATTAGACAAGAGACACAGCTGCAGCTATGCTGGTAAAGCGCAAGCACTTACTACAGTGACAGAGAGTTTTTCAATTGCTGTAGTACATTCATTCCCTCGAAAGGCAGTAGCTAGGTTGACAGAAGACCCCTGTCAACCTAGCTACATCTACAGTAGGGATAAGGTCATAGCCCAAGGTATGAAATTGTTCACAGCCCTGAGTGATGTAGGTAGCTCAACCCAAGTTTTAGGTGTAGACCACGCCTTAGTTTTTTTCTGCAAAGAGAAAATAAATTCACCAGAACTAAAACTGTCAGTCAACTGAGTTATTCTAACAAATTGTGGATTAGTTAATGGTTAATGCTGCTTGAAGATGTAAGAAGAATTAAATCTGTGAAGGGTAAGAATAAAAGGCTGGGGAGGATGGACTTCCTTTTCCCTGGCAAGGAGCAGCCAGGGCTGGGGCCAAGTCAGACCCAACCTCAGAAACTTCCCCTGGCTGCAGGAAGCTCCATAGTCTTGCCCCCTCCTTCCTCCTACTCCCTCCCTCTCCCCCCGCTTCTTGCCATCATCACTCCTCAGCCAAGGGGGGGGACGGGAATACAGGTGGCTGCTACCCCACCTACCCAACCCCCATGCAGCCAGATCCCCCCCATACCCAGACTCCCCCCACTGCACCTCACTACCCTGAATCCGGACCTCTACCCCAGCACCCAGAGCACTCCCCGCTGAACCCCCCCACACACTCAAACCCCCATCCCAACAAGCCCCACTCTCCCTGCACCCGAACTACCCCACAAGCCCCCAGCACCCAGACCCACATCCCGTCAAGCCCCACTCCCTCAGCACTCGGACACCCCTGCTGAGCCAACCACTTTCACCTAGATCTCCCTACAGAGTCCTATTGCATCTATTGCCCCTGCACCTAGAACAAAGCCCCCCACAAATCCCTGTGCTTCCAGATACCCCCCACACCCAGAGTCCTCACTGAATTGCCTGTACCCAGATTGCCCCACACAGAAACATCTCACCCCACACCTGGATCCCCCACATACATAAAGTCCCCCCATACTTGGATCCTGCTGGGCTGAGCCTGCCTGTCCACACCTGTTTAATACCCTAACTTTTGCTGTATTAATATATGTCTACACTGGGGGGCTCCACAGCAATTGATGCAGCAAGACCGATTGAACGTGTCGTGCAGACCCGCTCAATCAATTCGACGCCAGTAATCCACCTCTAAGAAAGGCTGTGTTGATGGCAGGGTGTCTGCCACTGACGCAGCATTGTGAAGACAACGCAAGTACATTGACGGGATATACACAAGCTACATTACGTAGCTTGCATATCTCCTTTCGACGGCAGTGTAGACCAGACCTTAGAAAGACAACTCCTGCATTGGTGCTGCTGTTCCTATCTTTGCTGACCATAAAAAACACAACTGACTAGACTCAATCAGTTTCAGTACTGCTATTCAGAATCCTGAAGTCACCAGTGAAACTCTCAAGAGTTGTGTCAGTCTTTTGCTGCCAAAGCAATCTGAATAGGCCATGAGACACATCAGTGGTGCACAGTGGAGTTATTCATTGGGAAGTGGGGAGAATGGAAAGTGAATACAGTAGCAGAAGTCTGTCCCACTCACAGCAGCTAGGAAGTTCTGGAAGCAGGGAGAAGAGATAAAGGTGAGGGGGTGAAAGTGGACTTTCAAATGTAAAAAAGATACTCATACCTAACCGAAAGCAAAGGTAAAAGATGAACCTCCCTCATCTGGGTCACTGAGTTCCAAAACTATATTCTGGTAGAAATCCCAGTAAAATGTCCTTTTCCAGTAGTTGGGCTTTTCAGCAGGACATTTGCCCATGGACCTTGCTGGTGGGCCTTTCACCCTTGTATTTTATCTAACTCTTATTCTGTGGCAGTGGCTTACCTTACAGTAATTGGACTTTTTCAATTCCTGATTTATGTATCTGACACAATGCTATAATGCTTACATGTGTCAAATCTTCCAATTGACCTTGCCAAATATTTTGCAAATGGTCATAATGCCTACTTAACTTGGGTTTTTAGTCTCTGGCTGTTTAGCTACACTTAATATTTTGCTTAAAATGACCATCAGCAAAAAATACTTCACAAATTTGAATTTACTAAGTAGTATAACCTGTTTGCAGCCTGGGAGCCAAGATTTTTGTTGGCTATTAAGAAGCACTACTGACCTGTTATCCAAGGCATTCAAGATTTCTTTAACAGATCTATGGAATATTATTGAAAGTTATCAGTTACTGAATTATTTAAAACTGTGAGGATTCTTCTCTACTCATGAAACAGAGCCTTAACTAACCACAAAAATCAAACAATTGTCAAATCATTGGTAAGTCAGAAATAGCCCTCCCTAACCTGTACTTAAGTTAGCCACGTTAACACACAGCACTGCCTTCCTTAGCTGCATAGTATAGAAGTGCATTTAAAAGTCCAGGGCAAACTCTATTGTGCATCCCTGGTCTGAAATTTTCAATGTGTTATAACTGTCAAATGAAAATCAACAATTATCTTTGTTGAGAAATGCATGAACACCAAAAATTAGCTTTCTACCTCCAATCATTTTGACTGTCCAGCTGTTAAAAAAACTGATCATTGTAAGTGGGAGGAGTATTTTTTCCATTCTTACTCAAAAACAGATGAACCATTTTTATTAAACTTTGCACACAAACAACACACTAAGAACAGAAAAAATGAGCCATAAAGGTCAATGTTTTAGAAAATAAGTGGCTGAAAATGAGATTCAGGAGAGAGAACTAACACTTATGCTATGCATATCTGAATTTCCAGATCAGTTAAGGACAGAGTGGTAACAATTTAAAAATTTCTTGTCTGAAGGAAGATGAGCTGTGTGAAGTAAGTTGATATAAGAAAATGCTATGGAGTCAAACTGGAGAAAAAGATGTACTACTGGATAGGAGAATTTCTAAGATCTTAAAGGTAGCATGAATGAAAGGGGAAAACTGTAGTATCTCAAATCTGCAAATATTTTTTTCTCTTCTCTTATGCATAAAGTTTAAGTTCGCTTGTTTTGATTTTTCTTCAACTTAGACACTTTGCAGCTAGTACTTTTAAAGTATTTTAATTCACTAATATTGAGGTGCATGGATATTTTCCTTTTTTTCCCCCCTTGTAGCTTGTTTCATTTTTATGAGCTGTATTTTAGCCCTATTTCTTCATCAAGAACAACCAGAAAACCCATGTCTAGAATGTAACATTGATCTATTCATGAAGACACTTTTGGCTGTAATCTAGAAAAATGCTTGTTTTCACCTCATTGAACAGAATACTGTAAATTAAGCCCAATTAGGAAATTATGTATGTTAAACTGTGGTAAAAACAAAGGTACAATATTTGCACTTTAACTAATAAAAATGAATATGAGTTGAACTTGCCTTGATATCCAGTATTTCTATTGCCATCATCCATAACAATTTCTTCTGGTGACCAAAATAATCCACAAATTTTCCATGATATATGGTGTGACCTAGTGGTCCAAGTACAAGACCGGAAGCCATGAAATCGTGAATTCTAATCCTGCTATGACAGAAAACTTAAATTCTCTAATCATTCGTTGTTCCAGGTCCACAACAGTAAAGGTCACCGGTCCAACTGAAGCATGCATAGCTATGACAGGTCACAAGACATCAGACCTTAAATTTACAAATTTTGATTTGCATCTAGCTCTGCTCTTCCCCACTTCAATTAGGGATGTAAAAGCCTAAACGTTTAAACAGCAATCAGCAGTTTAAATGGTAATCAGCTGTTTAAAACATTTCAACTGGAGGAGGGAGTGGCAGCAGGGTGGCTCTCGGGGAGGCAGGGAGCCCAGCACAGCTCTCCCCGAATGTGCAGAGCTGGGGCAGGTGGGGGGAGGGGAAGCCGCAGCTGGGTTTGGCTCAGCTCCTCAAGAGGGAGAGCTGTCCAGCTAAGGCTCTGCACACAAGGCAGGGGAGATGCAGCTAGGAAGAGCTGGCTCGGCAGTAAGGAGCTGAGCTCAGCACTACTCTCCCCACCCCCAAGCATTTAACCATTTAAATGTTCTATTTTTAGAATGTTTAAAAGGATTCTTTATCAAACTAACTTTTACAGCCCTAACTTCAATAAAGATTTTATTTTAAACAGATCTCAAACTGCTGAAGTTATCATTTCTTTAGGCTATTGACAACTTGGATACAAAATTGCTTTCACACGTGAGACACTAGTTTCTACATCTCATCTTTCAAGAAAGCAGCCACTTTACATGGCAGCCATGTTGGATGTAAAATGAAAAAAGCAAGATGGTAGTATGAATTATATGATTTTAAAGTTTATAGTCTCACAGCCTGTCACATGCTTTATGCCACTGGACAATAGAGAACAACAGCTTTCCAATGGTACAAAAGTTGCATTTTTAGCCCTAATTATTCGCAAATTCTGAGACCTCAAATTCTTACTGGGCCATTTGGTTTAGCTTTGCTATCTTTTCCCCAGAGACAGGAATGCATCTCAATACCAGGATCACATACCAATGTTAACATCTAAATCAGAGAAGTTATTTCTATGTACTTGGACAACTCATTTAGCCTCTCTGCCTCAGTTTCCTCATTTTATAAAATAAGGACAATTCTTACCAAACTGAGAGAAGTGTTATAAGATTAGCTTGTATGGTATGTGGAAGAGAAATAGAGCTGTTAAGTCTAGGGCCCGGTCTACACCTACCTTGGCGATTCGCCAGCAGTCAATGGAGATACGCAAGTGACGTAAATCACTTGCGTATCTCCCGTCGACTTTGCAGCGTCTCCTCCGCGCGGCGTCCATACTGCGCTGGGTCGAAGGGAACAGCGTTCCCTTCGACGCAGCCCTACTCCACTTACGGGGGTGGTTTTCCTGTGTCGCCTACTGGATCGACTGAGCACATCTATACAGACCACTCAGTTGATCCAGAGCAATCGATGTGATGGCGGTGCCGTCACTGTAGACCCAGCCACGGGCATTAGATCTTTCAAATTCCATAGGTATAAATACCAAAACTTTTTGAGAGACAAGATAGGTGAAGTAATCTCTCTCTAATATCCTGGGATAGACACGGCTACAACTACACTGCATAACAATCTTTTTGTGATATCTACTAAAATACTTATTTTCCTTCCTTTCACCTTTATCATCAAGAATCCGCAATTAATAGTCCATTTATTTCATCAAAAAGTTTTGCTTCAACTATTTCAACAATACATCCAATGAGCAGCAACATTTGTTTCCCTCCCTCCTTTTGGTTAATGTAAAGATATCTGCCTCGGTGTACCCCACAGCCTTCATTTCAATCTTCTCTTCCACCCCCAGAACTCCTCCAGAAGCAAAGTAGTTTGATTATGGCTGTGCTTCAAAAACAGTAGTACTTTCCCTGTTCCTGCTGATGCTTCTGAGAAAAGATTAGTGTGTAGGAAGCAAAGCACAATCAACCACCTCTGCTTTTGGGGTCTTTCTGTGGAGAGAGCTAATGCACAGAAATAAATAGGTGTGGGGGGAAAGAAATGCACATAAACCAACAGGAGGAAAAGTAGAAAAAATAGGGAACATACCACTAAGTGAACTGGTTGCTAACCAACACAGAACAGCGTGATCATAGAGAACAATTATGCTAATTCTCCAACATGAGAAATTCACAAAATGGGATCTCAAGGATTGAAAAGAGGTCAGGAGAATCAAGAACTCCAGGCTCCCTGAACCTGAAATTAGAACTGTGGTCAGTGCTCAAACATTTTTTTTTAAATATTTAACTATGGATAAAAGTTTTGCTCTATTTCACTGGAAAGGAAATCTGGAAGCACTTTAATTAATGGATCAAAAGCTTGCCCATCACCTACACTTAATATTTGTATTCTCCCAGAAAATTTTATTGTTTTCTTTAGCAACACTCAACAAATCATAGGAGGTAATCATAGAAAAAAATTCTCTTACGAATATTGAAGCATACTAAAGCTACAAATCCTGTTCTTCATGGATTCTAGCAACCATAATACAAATAAGACCTCGAACAAAAAGTGTTTCTCGGACATCCAATCAACTTCTGAAGTTAGATGGCAGCTACAAAATTTTCAACTTTACAATTTAGTTCTTCTTAAAATTTGCACTACATGAACTGAAAGTGATCTGCAAAGGATTTTTAAACAACAGGACATGCAGTAGTGCCGTGCAAATATCAAGGAGCTGAGGCGGGTGTACCAGAAGATAGGAGACCAGCAGTTGCTCTGATGAGGTGTCAAAGACATCCCGTTTCTAGAGGTGTCACACCCTCCTTGATGGTGACCCCAACTCCACAAACCCCATGGATACTTCAGAGGGGGTGGCAGGAACAGGGGGTTTTGGAAACAGTGACCAGTGTAGTGAACCCAGAGATGTGGTAACTTTCTGCCTTTTTAATCAGGATAGAATAGGGATTGAAATAACGAACATAGGTAAAGTTTATATCTGCTTCTCATTCCCTTGTGCAGGTAGGCAGAAATGGCCCTGTGGAAAAGTTTGTTTATGCTCACAAGGCTGTCCATCATTGAGATGTCTAGGAAGCTTTCCTGGAAGTAAACTCTAATCCTCTGCCGAAGGTTACTTGGGAGGGCTACCTTGTTTCTTCCCCTGTGGTAGGAAAGTCTGCAGCACCAATCGGCAATTACTTCTGCAAGCATCATAGCAGCACATACGTGAGCTGCATACAGACCTGGTCTGTAACCACATGCACGCAGGAATTGCACCCTTGCATCCTTATTACCTTCAGGAGCGAGATATCAGCTGCTATCACCCCCATATGTGGAAAATTGTGCTAGTATTCAGAATAGCCACCCTAAGTGTGTATAGTGATACCCCACTGAAACCCCCCGAACCTTTGTCCCATCTTTCTCCTTCCTCCCCAGGCCAAACGCACCATGGCTGGGGCTCCCACCATGTTGTATGCCTGCCAAGGGAAAGTGAGGAAGTCATGTTTCCAACTTGTTTGGATCAAGGGTGTGAGCGCACTCACAAGAGTGCTTCTATTTTTTCTTTAACATCTGCAAACGTGCCCCTGAGGATCTCCTTCTGCACACCAGCTGAGCAACTCAATCTGATAAGGAGACTAATCAAGAGGAGCAAGGAAGACATGTTCTGGTACTGCAATTCTCTGGTACTTCAGATTGTGAGCAGAGAGCATGGAGAGACAGGTTATCAATGACGCACTGTGGATGGATAGTCAAGATAGGAAACGGGCAGGAGCAGATGATAAACCTGCTCAGGGAACAAACAGACATGTTGACATCCCTGACGGAACTTCGGACAGGACAAATCCGAGCTTGCCTCCCCCTGCAGCCCATACAGAACTGCCTTTCAGACCCTTCCCACACTCCCCCCCCCCAACATTCCTCACATGTTCCAAAACTGTTGCAGTCCCTCAAGCAGTCCACCCCGAGGGAGATGTTTCACAATGACAGCTGGACATACACCCAGCTGAGAGAGCCTCACTGGCATATGTGCTCATGATTTTCAAGTTCCTTCCAGAAGATAGAAATGTTTGCATAGGTGTTGAATAAAAATGTATTATAGAAAGTGAATTCATAGACCATGCCAATTGGTGTATTTGCACTGTTACATCATTGCACACAGAGCAATCATTACAAGGTTCATACTACAGTGCAAGAAACAATACGTGGCTCAATGCATTACAAAAGCACACATTACTGTGGCTCATTGTCAAAATGCTCCTTTGAAGCCTCCCTGATTCAAATAGCTCCCTGTGAGCCCCTCTAACAGCCCTGGTATTTAGCACAACCAGCTGATCCACCTCAACGATCCACCCTTGCAGAAACTTCTCACCCAGTGTCATAAATGTTACTTAGAGCACAGCAGGCTGCTCTGACCATGGGATTATTTTCCTCATTGAGGTCTAACCTGCCAATGAGGCAGCAACAGTGCCCCTTTAAGCAGCCAAAGGCACATTCAATTCATTCTGTCAAGGTTGCCAGTGTAAAGCTTCATGAGCCACAGGAATAAGCAATAGGCTGGGTCTCTCAGGATCACAACTGGCATTTCTACATCCCCAACTGAAATCTTCTGGCCTGGAATGAAAGTCCCTGCTTGCAGTTTTCTGTACAGTCCGGTGCTCCTGAAGATGTATGTGTCCATGCACCTTCCCTGATGATCCACCAGCACTTGCAATATCATAGAAAAGTAGCCCTTTCAGTTGATGTTCTCCATCATAAGGCAGTCTGGGGCCAAAATGAGGATGTGTGCGCCATCTATCACCCCACCACGGTTAGAGAATCCCATTACCACAAAACTGTCCAGTATTTTACACACATTGTCCAGAGACTCCTACTATGAAGGACTGTGATGATTAATGGCCATGCACACTTGCATTACTGCAATCCCCCCTCCAAACTGATTTGCAACTGATCTGTAGCAGTCAGGCATTGCCTGCTTCCACACAGTGATTACCATTGGCTTCTCCAGAAGTAGGGCAGCTCTCATTTTGGTGTCCTGTGCCGGAGGGCAGAGGTGAGCGCCACACAGTTCCAGGAAGGTGGCTTTGCACATCCAAAAGTTCTGCAGCTAGCCACTGCTCATCATCCCATACCTGCAGAACACCCAGCGGCAGATGTTTACAAATTGCACAGTGGGGTAGCTACCCATGGAGCACTGCTCTTTCTGTCAATGCAAGAGCACCAACAGTGGATGCACTCTGTCATCACCAGGAGCGTTGTGTGGACATGCAACAGCAGTTTAATTACAGCGTTGGATGAACATCAACGTAGCTTAAGCTGACAACTTTGTAGTGTAGACATGTCTATAAAATTCATAAACAGTGCCAAGAGGTGCATTTACATTGCATTACTTTACTACACACAGAGCAATCATTACAAGATTCATACTACAGTGCAAGAAAACAACGCCTGGCTCAACGTATTACAGAAACACACATTACTATGGCTCATTGTCAGAATGCTCCTTTAAAGCCTCTCTGAATCAAATAGCCCCCCACTGAAACTTAAAAATATCCGGAGTGTTAAGTCTGTCCTTCCCAAATTTTGCTGCAGAACCTATGGGAAGTCTGATGTTTACCGTGCCTGCTAACACCTTAACTGAAGGAGGGGTTTGAATCACAAAGATTTCCTTTATCCAAAATGTTAATCAGCCATTGAAGTTAAATAAAGTGTTAAAAGTTAACAGTTTCAAACGCTGACTAAAAAATCCCATCCCCTCCACTGTTCAGCTTTTACTCTCTTGAGTTTTGGGATGTTGTTTTGTTAGCTCTACAGTCATTAAAATGTTCCAATCTAGATAGGACCTATATTTCTCATATAAAAACAAGCTGACTTTTTTATTTTCTTTTAAAGTCAAGCCTTCATACATTCTTTGGACATCATGATGTAAAGGGCATAATCCTCATTTTCTTTCCTTTGTAAAATTGACTTTCTAGTCAGAAAACTCAGAAAATATGCCCTTTAAAGGTAACCTTCAAAGTAAGAATCCTTTAATAAAAGGTGCAAAAGCCTTCACCCAAGAAGTTTAACAGGTAATTTTGCTTAATTTAAGCTTACAGTTTTTCTCTATGTGAACTCTAGACCCCCTTCATGACAGATTCTCTTCTATGGCTAGCCAGCATTTTCAAGTAATGGTCTATGGTAGACACATCACCAGCAAGGCAGGCATAACCTCTGGGTAGACAATCACGAGGTTCAGATTTTACAGAAAGCAAGAGTTAAATGAATCATCAGCCACAACACCCTGAATTATTTTTTGTTAAAAGCATGTGTATATACTGTTATATCCAGTTGGAAGACTTCAGTATCATTCTTACATTTCCTGTTCTCCAGCTATAAAGCTCAAAAAAGTAGCTAGAAAAAAACATCCCTGTGGCAAGAACCATCAAGTATAACTTGTCTTAACAACATGTTTGCCCAAAACCAACATACTTTACTTTTATAGAACTCCCCAGTACTGTTTCCCTCTGATTAAAGCAATTTTCCCCTCAGACCATGTTGTCTGGAACTCTGATAAATATAGGTGTGTACACTGCCTCAAGCAATCTGTAATACACCCAACACCTTATTATTTAGATGCCTGTGAGAAAAATATTTAAATTGCTATACCAACAAGTTCAATGTACCTCAGAATTGTGGTTCTATTTTCACTCTCACTAATGTTTACACTCAGAATACATCTCAAATCACAAGTGGATTTTTTTCTAAAAGATATATGCTAGTTCAAAAATGAATTAATTGAGGGAAGTCCTATGGTCTGTGTTATGAAGGAGATCAGACCAGATTATCAGTAAGGCCAGAAGGCACTCCTGTATCTATGAAATCTTAGAATAAAGCTACCTATCATGCACACTACAATACATTCACCTCAGCTTGTTCACTATAACTGCCAGTACTTTGGTCCTGCAGGAAAACAAGAGAAAGGTTACTTCAAACTCTGAAAACCATCATCCTATTATTATTAAAAAAAAAAAAAAGTAAAAGTTAGAACTGAAAAATAAAATATGAACTAAGGTTATATAAATTAAGACTTTGGTCTCTTGCAGTGAAAGCATCCAAATCACCACAAAGTATATTCATTTTTTCCCCTAAAAATGAAAGGCAGTTTAAATTATGCTGATCTTGCTGTCTCAAATTAATCTATTCTTAAATTTTATCCAGATTTCATTTTTAAAGGTCAAGTCTACACAAGAAAAGGTTTTCAGGGACTGCTAGTGTAGATTCTGCTTACCCTTGCAAAAAATATATATTTAAAAGTGCTTTTGCCCAGTATAGCTTATTATACTAGTCCCCCACCACAAAATAAACTATACTAGCAAAGCATTTTTTAAAACAGCATAACGTTGTATACACTAAGGCTTTTACTAGTATAGAAATGTCATAAAAAAGCCACCCTCACCCAACATTACTATGCTGGCAAAAGTTTCTAGCACAGACCTAATCTAAGATAGCACTATCAAGGCAGTGAAAGTTAGGTGCACATGAAGACCTTTCATAGGCATACTAACATTCATTCATGAACACTTTCTCGCAATTTGTGCATATTAATAAGCAACGGTGAAACCTTCAAGAACATTCTTCTCATACAACCTTTGCTAACGACTGCATTAATATAACTGTAATGTAACGAAAGCTACATATTGTTCAGTTATGGAAGTAATGCAGTGGTAACATGGCTTCAAGTAGTAAAGGCTTGTTTTGTTTTTAAGTCCTGATTTCACTATTGTTTTTCAGAACAAGACAAGGATAACCATTTGATAGCCTTAGTGTTGCCCATACATTTCAAATGTTCAGCAGCTTTCTAGTTTTAAACCACAATTCAAAATAAAGCAACCCACTAAACATTTCAAAGTGTTTTGCTAACAAAATATTTCTAACAGAAGGTAAAGGCACAATTACAAGATCAGTCTAAACATGCAGCATCATTTTCTACTACAGCTCTGCTGTATAAAGGAAAGTTGGAAATTCTTGGGTTTTAAAACTAAAAACAAAAAGGAAATCCATTTTTGATTCACACACACTGCTAGATTTAACATGCAGTCCTGATAAACAGCTGGCTTTCCACATAACCACAGAAGAGCTGGGAATAAAAAGCTCAAATTGCATGAATTTCCCCAATTCCAAAACTGAAACATTGAGGGAGGTCACCCTGCAGCCAGGAGTATCGGATAAGTTAGGATAAAATAAATGTTTATTAAAAAGGGCGTTGATTTCTTGGCACCAGTGGTAAGCAGGAGACACCCCTAGCGTCGACGTAAAATACTACAGCACTGGATACCATATCCCTGGATTAATTTTATGGCAGTAAAGGGGAAATTTAAATCGCCATGATTTTAAAAAGACAACCCTCTTCATGCACACCATGATATTCGGTATTGTGAGCCTTCTTACAGCGTCCAAACATAGACACACAGATCACAGTTCCTGCACGATTTTCAACCCTGAGCCATCAAGTCTGTATTATCTAGCATGTCTCCTGCCACGGGCAACGTACATTGCAGCCTTCCGGTCTGCACACGAAGAGCAAACGCTGCTGCACCAAAGTGCAAAAAAAAAAAAAAAAAAAAAACCCTGCAAGACTGCAAAACCACCACCGCCAAACAGCACCGCCGAGCAACTGCACAGAAACGCGGGGCTAAGCCTGGGAAACGGAGGCGCCGCCGTCCGGCTTTCACTCCTGTCCCCGAGGCGGCTGAGGCGGGGGGCACCGAGGGCAGAGGCGTGTGGACACGGGCGCACGACGAGGGGGGGAAGGGGAGTGTTGGGGGAGGGGCCGGGGGCGCCGTTCCTGACAAGGTGGCAGGAGAAGGCTGCGGGGGAGGAGAGCGGCGGTTTGGGGGGGGCAGAGGGCAGGGGATACCGCGGAGGCGGCCGGGACGGGAGGGATCCCCTGGGCACGGGGAGGACGGCGGCTCGCCGGAGGCGACACGAGGGCGGGGAGAGGGCCGGGAGGGAGATCCGGAGCGTGGGGGGAGGGGCGGGGGGTAACCTGGAGGCGGCCCGGCTAAGGGAGAGAAGCGGGCGGAGAGGGGTGAGGGGCGCCCCGGGGTCTCTGGAGACGGCCCGGGCACAGAGCGGGGGAGGGGGCGGGGAGAAACGGCGAGAAAGGGCCCGGTCCCGCGGGAAGCGGGGCGGAGGCGGCTCCGGAGGGCCGTGGCGGTCCGGGCCCCCTCTGGACGGCGGCGGGACGAGGCCGGGTCTGGATTTTTCCTCCGGGCCCGGTGCAGGGGGCCCGGCCGGCGAGGGGGGGCCGCTCACCATGGTGGCGGGTGGGTGTCGGGAGCCTCCCCGCAGCTGCTGGATCCGCCGAGTGCCGGCCTCAGTCAGTGGCCCGCGCGCGCCGCGCCCGCTCAGTCCGGCCGCGCCGACGGTTTCGCCGCAGTGGCCCGCGCGCGCTGAGCCGCAACGCTCGCCGAGCGGGAGGGAAGAAGGCAGCGAGCGAGCTGCGATCGCCAGCGTAGGGCGGAGCAGCCAACATCCGGGCACCCCCTCCGCCACTCAGGCTAATTTGCATACGCGGGGGGGGGAGACTGCGCCTGACGGCGCGTGGTTCGGCCGGAGGGGGCGGTCACGTGGGGGGTGTCTAAAATGGAGGCTGGGGGGGGGCGGCTGAGGCGGCCCGGCCGAGCCCCCTCCCCCAGGCTTTGGTCCCTGCGGGGGGTTGGTTCTCTCGCTCCTTTCCCCCCTGGGCCTCTTGCCTCAGTTTCCCTCAGCCCCCCCCATTCATTTCATCTCGGGGGGAGCCAGGCCCGCCTGCGGGGCTGTGCTGCTGTCCCGCCCCTTCTCTCTCCTGGCCTCTGCTCTGCCCAAAACGTCTGCCCGGATCCCTTAGAGAAACGGGGGGGCTCAAGCTGCTGGCCTGTCTCCTCTCTCAGGCTGGCTGGGGGGGTAATCTCTGGACCCCACGGACTGATGGTCTCCACAGCCATCGCCGCCCCCCCTTGGTGGTTTATCTGGCGTCCTTGCTCTGGGGAGGCCGGGGACCAAGGGTGGGGGCCGAGGTCGTTACTCAGCTGCCGCCCACTTCTGTACACCTGGGGGGGTGGGAGTGTGGCGGGTACCTTCCTAGTGTGGCTTCAGGAAGGCTGAGCTAAGCCTGTTATGTGGCTGCCCCTGTCACGGGAACACTTCAGTAGCTTCTTCCTGCTGAAATGCACCCAAAGAGTATTTTGCCTGTGTTGTTTCTAGCCAGCTGCTTTCAGGGTGTCTTTGGTATTTAATGCAATTCATTATGCAAAGCTAATGTTATTGAGGTACTGGATAACTGGTGGCATTATGCCTAAAAGCGCTTCTATAGAGCTCCCATTTATATGGCGTTTTACAAAGTGACATTCCTTGCCCTGAAGAACTTACAAATTAGTTACAGTGAGTGGTGCCATAGAAATGTGAAATAATATAGGAAATGCAGTCTTAATAACCCTTTCAGGGCCAGCTTTTGGGACAGACTGCTTGCCTGCGGAAGACTGGCCCTCAGGAAATGACCTATTTATACTGGAAGGTGGTAAGTAGGCCAGCTGATGCTTTTTTAGATAAGACTTTATGAAGGGTGAAGTGAAATATTAAGTAAAAATGGCTTTACTTTGCATTCCTTTAGCTGCTGCAGGTTACAGCTGCCACCTTATGGCATTTGTTCTGCGGAACAAAACGTTTTGCATTGCCTATCAGTACAATATGACACGGCTCTGATAAATGAGGTAGAGATATGAAATAAGGGACATCAACATAGTAATATATTATACTTAAGCATAATCATGCAGACACAGTTACACTGATGTCATTTTGCAGATGTTTGATTTTTTTTTTATGATATCTGACTTTCAGATCAGTGCATATGTCCTGCAGGGAGAATACAAATCAATCCTACCAAATTCAGGATGACAGCTTGTTTTTTTAAGGGATCATGTAATTTAGGGCTAAACTAATAATTTGCAGGATTATAACTGTGAGCAAGGTCCCCAAACTGGACTGTAAATTTTTTCCCCAGCTGGCCTGTTATCAAAAGAGTGAATTGTCCCCCAGTGTTGTCTTGCCGTTTGAGTGGGAGACTGAGCTGGTTTATGATTGGGGCCCACTGTTCCTGCATTGAATCATTAAGTGTTCACTCTTACTGCTTAGGCCTGAGGCCAATTTGTCAACGCTCCAAGAAGTAACTAGAATCTTGAAATCAGGTGTTGGTGAGCAAATGCAGTAAAAGAGGAACTAAGGGTCAGCTATCCCTTGCAAGGGGCTGTTAACATTTTTGAGGAAACTAGATCACTTGGGGAGACATGAAGTTTTATCATGGATTAGACACTTTTGGCTAAAAAGACTAAATTGACAGTCTTCCACATGGCAGAAGACGGGGGTACTGTAGGTTCCATAGTAGGAGTGATGTTTAACGTTTGTTAATGTTCTGAGAAAGATGGTGAACCGTGTGGTGGAAAATGTAGATGACTCAGTTTGGAGGTTTGTCTAAACCTGAGCTGACTGTGGGGAAATTGACAAGGACCTAACAAAGATAGGTGAATGGGTAGTATGGTGACAAACAAAATTCAGTGTTGACAAATGCAAGTTAATGCATGATGGAAGAAACAATTTTTAAAACTCACCCATTTCTAGATTCTGAAAGCAAACAATCAAGAAATACCTGGATGACTAAAGAATGTTGGCACTGCCACTGTCAAAGATCGGTACAAGACTAGACGAACCGCTGGCCTGATCTGGTATGAGAGTTACTATGTTCATATTTTGTCACACACTGATTGTCATGAATAGTAGAGGCTGTATGCTTGTATAACTGTGGTTTTGTAAGCTAATCCAAATTCTATTACATAGATAATAATAAAACTGTCTTAAATTTTACTAGTAATGCTATTACTCAAAATACAGTTTGACGTGGCAATGCTGCCCCTGAGTAATTTAGGCCCCAAACTTGTTTTACAAAACAGAAGATCAATAGAAATGTTTCAATGGCTCTTTTAAAATTCCAAAGAAAAAATAAGCTTCAACTTAAAATTCTGTTGTGTTTGCACCTTAAAAGCTGCAACTCTACCTCCGATATGAATATCAGGAAATGAAATTGACTAGATGCTGACTGTAATTGAAGATAAATCTGGCTAGTCTAAGACCTTGTCTATGCTACCAAGGTAAGTCAACCGATGTTAGGTTGACTTACAGCCACTGCATTAATTACTGTGGTGGTTGATGTCCATGCTACCCCTCTTGGGTTGGAGGTGCATGTCCTCACCAGCAGTGCTTCCACTGATCTAAGAGGGGCAGTGTGGGGAAGTCTCTCAGCTTTGCTGGCAGCTCCCTGCCAGAGCCTGGCTGCCACCCAGGCTGCTCCTGATGGGCTGCCCTGTTCCCAGCCAGGGGAAGCTGCATGGGGCTTCTCCATTTCCTGCTGGGAACTGGGGGAAGCCATCTGAGGCTTCTCACCCCCAAGGAGCAGGGTCCAGCTGACTGGGCTTCTTGCCCCACCCTCCCCAGTCTGCTCCCACATTAAATTGACGTGGCTGCCCAGACTCTTAACAGGGAGTGAAAGCCACCTGGGCTTCTCCCCTTCTTGTTCTTTGCCAGGAACTGGGAAAAGTGACCCAGGGCTTCTTGCCTGGTTCCCAGCTGAGTGGAGATCCAGCAGCTTAGTTCTCCAGGGGAGCAGCTGAGCTCTAGCTGCCTGGCTGGAAATTGAGAAGAATGACAGGCAACAGCTAATGTAAGAAAGAGTGTCTGCACCGACACTGCATTGCCCTAACTACACCAATATCAGCCCTACACCTCTGACTGAGATGGTTTTATTATGTCAGCATAGCAGGGGAGTTACAGTGGTGGGGAAAGCATTTCACTGTGTGCACCTCCACTGTTTTGTTGACAAAAGCTGACTTTTGTCCAAAAAATTCTGTCGTGTGGTCTAGCCCTAATGTTATTGCCCAAACTGAATGAAATGAGAGAAGCAAATGGGGTAAATGAGGAGTACACTAACTTTAAAATTCTTAACTTTAGTTATGTAAGGTTAACAAAACAGTTCAACTCTTTTTTTTAACAAATATCATTTAATCCTGTAGTACAGCTCTCATAGCTAATAGTTCACAAGCTCTTCAACACAAAGACAAATGGGAGGGCACACTAAAATGAACTAATTGTGAAGTATCTTTTTTTGTTTTGCTATTGTGTGTTGAGCCACACGGGCTATTTTTATCTGCTTATCATTTGTTCTTTCCTATAGTTCTTTTCTTCGTCTAGTGGTTTGCTTTTCTATAGTGTATTTACTGCTCTTTTATAAGATGTTAAAAATACATCAGTGTTTACTTGTGATGCAGGTGCTTGTAACACTGTGTACTTGAGTTGTACTCATTAATAGTTTTCACTGTATTGTTCCTTTGTGCCTGCATGTCACTCTAGGGTAGTATTTTTGCAAATGTATTTTAAAATCTTTTTTAAAACAAGCTACAAAGAATTCCATTGCTTACCACTTTCTGCTTGGCTCTGAGTATGTTTCCTTTGCAGCATAATTATGGTTCAAAGTAGAATAAGTATGTATTTTATCCTCTAACCAAAATGTCCATCCACAGAGATAAAACAAAAGTTAACTCTGTGCTTATTGGGGATCTTCAACAACATTAATATAAAGATGCGGTTTGCAGAAAAGTTGCCTACTAAACTTAATAAATTATACAACAGAAAAACAAGGATATTCATTTTAATTAAAGCTACCCTATACATCTTCCTGACTCCTTATCTAGAATCTAGCTCTACTTTTTCCTTACATAACTGAATTATTTCCTTAATTAACTTACTGTGGAGTATATTATCAGTATTTAGATTTTGAACTTTTTTGAATAAAGTCCATTATCTATACTGGTCCATCTGTTCTGATCAGATCCATTTTATGCTGGGCTTTTATGTTTGTTTCATTTTTGGGAGCGGGTTATATTTTAGCAATTTTTGAGTTTTATGTAGAAATAAAAAATCAGGGTTTTTTTATCTCTTTCTTTGTAGTGTATATATGCTGCTATAATGAGCAATATTTGTAATATTCTCTAGTGTGCATTAATCTAGCACTACATTAAAGCGCACTTGGGAACGTTTAGTTTGCACCAGCGGAGTCTACACAGGACAATTAATGTGCAACATGTTAGTGCGCTTTAGAAATCACACCCCAAAGTGTGCATTATTGGTCTGTAGACAAGCAGTAAACAAATAAGTAAATATTTTCAGTGTTTTTGTGGTGGTAAACAACGATTTCTAATTTATTTATTTATTTCATTGTGGTGTGGGTGGTTTTACTGATTGTCAGTTAAACCAAAATTCAGGATAAAAATAGGGCTTCTCTCTTACCCTGTATCTCATCTCTTCATACCTCATTCACAACTGCCATTAACTGCCTCTCATGGAGCATTCACTTGTCAGCTAATCCAGGGCTTGGGACTCCATCTAATTAAATAATTTTCTCTTCTGACCCTTAAAGGGCCATAAACAGCTTTTCCCAGCAAAGCAGGTGAACTCTTGAGTCATTGCAGTTATGTTCTAAAATGTCAGTCATTTTTAAGAATACACAAATTCTCAGTAACTGGCTTTTAAAGCTTTTTATAGTTATTTTTAGTAAGCATTACTGTTCACCTTTACCATTGTATAAGAAACAGTTAGTCATCTTTCTGCATACTGCTTTGAAGGAAATTGTTCTTTATCTACCAGTTAAAATACAAGGCAGCATTTTTCCAGGGATAGAGCATAAGTGAAGTGAGAAATGTCAGCAGTGTTAAAGTATATATATTGGTGCTGTCCTATTAGCCACAGCTCAGTGCACTTAGGAGGTAGCTTCCATGCATTCAGGAATGACAGGCCATTTTTGTACAAATCCAATTCAGATAAATGAAATTAATAGATTTTAAAACACATCAATATATACAATATAAAAATGCTGATGGGAATAAATCCACAAATGGACTTGAAAATAAAAGGTAGCTCAAACTTATCTCAAATAGCAGCTTTATTTTCTGGTTTTTGGCAGAAAGAAATAAAAACCTAGTCGGTCCTAATATTTTTCTGATTGCTCTGTGAATGTATTTGGGGGGTGTCCATTCCCTGGAATGGAAAGATGAGATGACCATAATCTACAACAAGATGCCTTCTAGTAAAGTCTTGGTACACATCCCAGTTTTGTTGTCAGGGCCATTGTTAATATGGCTTTTTTTTAAAAAAATGGGGAAAATCTAGTTCCTTTTCAGATTCATTTAACCGTGGTAGGGACTGGGGCTATAGTGTTCCACATATAGGTTGGTATTTACAAAACTATTATTTGGCTTGGCTTTGTTGGATTTTCACTAAATCCATCCTGCTGCCCCCACTTCCTCTTTTTCCTGTCCTAAGTCTTTAAAATCTTTATTTAGAACCTTTAACCAGTTTCTAATTCCAGTATCTAACCTAAACACAGCTTCAACATTGCCTAAAAGCAACTGAGGGAGAAAAGTCATCCTCCCACCCTCCACTCCTGTTCCCAAAGCTGGCTGTGGATGTAGCATGTCAAGATACATAGCTGGTTCCACAGAACAAACAAGTGGAAACAATCCTTTGGAGAAACCATTGATTTTTTTTTTAATGGAACTCAAGACTGGGTTGTTGGTGGCATAATGCTTATTGTGACCACTTCAATTGCCTGTCAGCTTATAATAGTAGGTGATTGATTGCACATCTTTGGTGAGAAGCCAGTTATAATTTGCTGATTTTCAAAAAGCACTTGTTTTGGAGACCGGTGCCAAGAACTGTGGGAGTCTCTCAATTCCATGGTACTACCGCAGAGGAAGGGAACACAAGCATTTTTCTAAAATTGATAGAACAAATGTTGCAGTCAGTAGTTCACTCTTTGTCCTGTCACCAATGCACTTGGCTAGTGTAGCCAGACTCATACATGTTACCTGCAGAGACTCATCTTATTTTGTTGTGTTTGGCCTCTGTTTGTGATAAACCATTTATCTTGGGTTTAAGTCACAAGGTGCTAAATCTTAGCCTACAATAACACAGCAGAGGGAGGTCACTTGCACTGCAAACCACTAGTGGCCTTTCAATATATGCGCCTCACCAGTATTGTGCAATCTTGTTTCTGAGGGTGTGGCCACTGCTACTTGTATCAGCTGACTGATTCAGGTTCCAGACAGTCCCAAGTTTGGAAGAGACAGTGAGAGAAATATCAACCATTTAGTTTTTGGTTTATTGTGAAATACAATGGAAGATGAGTTGAAGCTATTCCAAAATAGGAAAATTAAGACTGCAAACCAACTTGAAAACCTTTCTTTTGCTTTCTAGGGAATGGAGGAGAGGTTGGAAAATGTTTGAAGTGGAATAATGCAGTGTGATCAGTTGCTGAACGCAGTGAATAGACAGTCTCACAAAGATGCTTCTAAATATAAAATAGAGATGAAGCAGTTGCCGATGATGCCCAGAATAGCAGTTGATTAGTACTGATTCAAAGTAATGGAAATTAGTAAAAAATAAATTAAGTTGACTTCAATAAAGATACACCGACAGATAATTTAATTGGAAATCCATGAAAAATAAGTTGACTTAAATAGAGAAATATTAAAAGGCATTTTGGTTTATATGAAATTAACTAGGTGTAATATAGTAGCAATTCTTGTTAGGAAAACTGAAATATATTAGAATGCCCATTAACGAATGCCATCTGTTATATAGTATAGTAAATATCCTGGATTTGCATGCCTGTTTTGAGAATCTAAGATAGCGTTCCATTTGTCCATAACTTTGATTGCTATGGCCTCAACACTCATATCGTTTTCAAGTCTCCATTCATTGTGCCAGCATTCTCATTTTTACCATTTAAAAAAATGCAGTATTTCACTTTACTTTCATTTCACTTTCTTTGAAAGCATTATGAGAACAATGAAGTCACAACATGATCATGTTTATTTCTGTAATAAGCATGCAAATTTTCAATATTCCTAAGTTCTGTGGTAGTTTCTCTAATTCATTAAACATTTACATGGACTAGTTTTTCTGGCTGTGCTCTAAAGCCAATCTTTTGGGCAAGAAATCCTACTCCTCAGATGCCATCCAGGATAAACTTACTCCTTTGTCGGACCAGTTGGCTGAAGAGGCTAAGGCCAAGCTTTGGGCAGCGCAAGTGACACTGACTTAAAGCCTCTGCAGTTAATATATAGTTCATGTGATGCATACTTGGCTGTTTGTATTGGTGCTTTGCATACTCACCAGGAGTGCCTGGTTTGATGCAGAGTGCAGCCTACCCTTTGCTCCCCTGACTCATGAAGCTCTACACTGGACATCTTGAGAGCGCCAAGGAAATATTCAGCTACCAGCTCAGCAGATAGAGAATGACGGTTGAATGTGCTTTTGGTAGATTGAAGGGATTCTGGCAATGTGTACTCACTAAATTTAGATCTCACTAAGGAAAAATATTCCAGTGGTTACAGCCTTTTGTGTCCTGCGTAATATCTGTGAGGAAAAGGGGGGAAAGTTGCTGCTGAGGTGGATCAGCCATTTGCTGCCTTTGAACAGCCAGCCGCAAGGGCCATTAGAAGAGCTCAGTGTGGAGTTATGCGGCTGACGGGCCTCATGAGAGAACTTTAATAGTCACCCACAGTAATTTACTGTGTTGAACAGTGCTCCACCTGGCCCTGAAGTTTTGAGGGTTAAAGGTATGGAGCACTTGATGTACGTCTATGAATATAACAGTCTTTTAATGAACCTATGCATTATGCAGTGCTTACTGTACATTTAAACGTATTACTGGTTTTCACAGAACCTAGGAGTCGTGTGGTCCAGTTCTATTACAAGTAAGGTGTGCTTTGAGTAGGGCTAGGCGTTCTGTAGTATGATATGATGTAACAAAACTGAATTTATTTCCAAAAAGCTGTGGCTCCTCCCCTGGGGCTGCCAGCTGGGGTTGGGTCCTCCCGCCTCCTGGAGCCACAAACACTGGAGGAGCAGACACCTGGTGTGAGGTTACCCTCTTTCCTGGGGGCAGTAGCGCTTGGACTTTCAACTTCCGTCCTGGGGTGACAGGCAGCAGGCTCCAGCTATGGGGTTTCATGCCCCCTGCCCTGGGCTCACAATATGCCCCATCACCTCTGGCCCCTGCTGCCAGCTCTGAGCATCAGGCTTTGGGCTCCAGCACTGGGCTTTGGCTGCACAGCAGTGGACTCCATCCTGTGGTAACAGGGATTTGGGCTCTGGCTACAGGGCCGTGGGATCAGGCTGCAGGGATTTGTGCCCCAGCCCTGGCCCCCCTCATGAGTTGGCCCCAGACTCACCACCTCTCCCCATCACCCCTGGCTGCTGCTGCCTTCTCTGGCCCCAGACGTTAGCCATGCAGTGGCAGGACCTTAGGATCCAGCTTGGGAGCTTCAGACTCCGGCTCTGGTCCTCAACCCTGTGGTGGTAGTAGCCAGCCCTAGGCTCACCCCCACCCACATCACTCCCGGCCCCAACTGCTTCCTCCAGCTCTGGACTTCAGCTGCGTAGGTGCAGGTTCCAGTCTCCAGTCACAGGGCTTTGGGTGCTAGCCTCAGGCTCCAGCCCTGGGTTTACCTTCCCCTCCCCCCCATCATCCCTAGCCCCTCTGCCTCCCACAACCCCTCACCCTCCCTCGGGTCTCTCACCCCCTGGCTTCTGCTGTCTTCTGCAGCCCCCATCCATAGCCCCCGGCCCGCTACTGCCTCTCGGGACTTACTTGGCCATGATAAGCCAGGGGACAAAGTAAGTCTGCTGCAAAAAGTGATATCAACAAACATACAAATATCACTTTTCATAGCAGACTGACAAGCTAGCAAGTCTTTAAAAAAAGCAAGCAAAAAACAACAAAAAGACAAAAGCATACAAATCACTTTGTGTTTCTGTTCTGTTTAGGTCCAGTAAAGGATAGAGACAACTGTACATTATTTTTGAGTCTGCAAAAATCCCTACGTAAATAACAATGATTTGGACAGATGTGCATATGTATTTAGTTTTCCAAAAACTAATTAAGAATTTTAAGAAAATTGTCAGAGCAGCCGGTACCAGCAAGAGTTGGTGGCTGCACTGGGGGGCTGCCCAAAAATGTCTTGTGAGAACCCCTGGCTTAGCCACAACGAATCCTGCATTTGACAGGGAGTTTGACGACATGACCTTGTGGTCCCTTCTAATCCTAGGGTTCCTTGCCATCCGTTGGAGTGGAGTGGTCGGGATGGAACCCACACTGCCCCGGAAACGGTGGGGATTGTAGGGAGCTGCTGAAATGGAGTTTTCCATTGACTGCAAAGGGAGGTGAGACAGCAACTGCTGGACGTGTAGGTCAACAACAGTCTGAAGCATTTGTGTTTGGTGCCTGAGGAGCCCTAGTACATTCTGGTGCATTGCCACCTCATTTCCCTGCTGAGACTCCTATGCCTTTCTTCTGTCTGCGCCGTCCTTCTCCAGGCTGTCTGCTATATTTATCCTCCAGGCTTTCTGTTCATGGTCAGATGCAACACCAGGGTCAGGTTTCTGCAGGTCAGGAGGGGTCTACGACAGCAGCAGCTACAACTAAAGCAGCCAGATGTATTTACAGCCACAATGGAAAGTGAAAGATAAATTTCAGATTTACCTTATTTCCAGCAATTTACCTTATTTCCAGCAATTTACCTTATTACCTCAGCTTTGGAGCACTTCTCCATGGCACCGCTCTCCAGCCACAGCCATAGTGAGCATGGCCTGCCGAGGGGCAGGGAACTGAAGGAATTGTTCGGTTGCATAAAACAAATACAATTTAGGACCCTGTTTCCCTGGTTATGAGTACAATGCAATAGCACTGAGGACTGGCACTATTTTCCAGAGGGGGTCGTGGTTTTAGCCGACATCTCCCTCCTGAGGGTTACAAAGGCACAGAGAACACAACGGCAGCTGGTGTCCTAAAGCCACCCAAGCCATTAGCCTGTTGGCAGCAATTGTGCCTGCCAAAGTCATTGTGGAGGGGCATGTGAAAGTGCCCTACTGTGGACGAAGAAATAAGGCAGCCATCCCTAGAAACTTGTGCGAGAGGATTACTCCCGTGAAGATTTCATCAAGATCTCTCCGGAAGATACAAGGGACATCCCTGTGTACATAAATTGCTCACAGGGCCCCTCCTGCCTAATCCTACAGGGAAATGAAAAGCACGTAACTCTACCTTTGTTTGTTGGACCACTACCTCTTCTCCCATGAGCAAAACAATGAAAAGTAGATGCTTGTATTTGCTAACTTGAGTTTGGCTGGGCACCATCTTTACACTTACACATTGTAAGGGAGAATGCAGCACACACCCGAGGTTCCTTCCCCTGGATTGGGCTTGTCTCTGCTCAGTGGTCTCAATAACATCCTACCTTGTGGCACAGCTGGACCCTCACTAGCACATGTCCCTCCTCCTCCTTGCTGTTCACAGCAAGGGTCTGTGTCTTGGGTTCCTGAGAGGTATCCACAGTGGCCTGCGGGATGCTGGTGGGGTCTCCACCAAGTATGGCATGCAGCTCATTGTGAAAACAGCCGGTCTGCGGGACAGCACCACATCGACTGTTGGCCTCCTTGCTCTTCTGACATGCCTGCTACTGTTCCTTTGCTTTCACATGGCAGTGCTGCTGATCCCTGTCATTCCCCTTCGCCTGCATCCCCTGTGTAATCTTTTTATAGCTGTTCACATTTCTATGACTGATCCATAGCTGTGCTTGAGCAGTCTCTTCCCCCTACTACAGGAGATCCACCACCTCCTGCCTGCTCCAGGCAGGCATGCATCTAGAGCACACAGCTGGAGCAGTCGGTTGGGTAGCTGCATGCAACAAGGGAGAAAGCTGCTTGGTGTGGTTTGCCAAACTGGACAATCAGTAAAAAGCTTTTCAAAAATATGCAGGGGCTTAAAATGGGGTGGTGGCTTCTAGTCTGTGTAACCCTCGAGCAGTATTCACCCAAGAATTCTGAAGGAACTCAGATATAAAATTACAGAACTACTAATTATGGTATGTAACTGATCATTTAAATCAGCTTCTTTACCAGATGACTGGAAGATATCTAATGTGACACCAAATTTTAAAAAAAATGCTCCAGAGGTGATCCTGGCAATTACAGGCTGGTAAACCTAACTCAGTACCAGGCAAATTGGTTGAAACTATTGCAAAGAACAGAATTATCAGACACACAGATGAACACAATTTGTTGGGGAAAAGTCCCTGGTTTTGGAAAGGGAAATCATGCTTCACCAATCTAATAGAATTCTTTGAGGGGATCAGCAACCATGTGAACAAGGTGATCCAGCACATATAGTGGACTTTCAGAAAGCCTTTGACAAGGTCCCTCACCAAAGACTGTGAAGCAAATAAGCAGTCATGGGATAAGAGGGAAGGATCCCTCAAGGATCAGTAACTGGTTAAAAGAAAATAAAGGGTAGGGATAAATGGTCAGTTTTCAGAATGGAGAGAGGTAAATAATGGCGTCCCCCACAGATTACTCGAGTTAGTTAAATCCAAATCAGACTATGAAAAGTTGCAAAGGGATCTCACAAAACTGGGCCACAAAATGGCAGATAAAATTCAATGTTGATAAATGCAAACTAATGCATGTTGGGAAATATAATCTCAACTATATATACAAAATGATGGGGTCTATCTTAGCTGTTATCGCTCTAGAAAGAGATTTTGGAGTCATCCTGGATAGTTCTCTGAAAACATCTGGTCAATGTGCAGCAGCAGTCAAAAAAGCTAACAGAATGTTAGGCACCATTAGGAAAGGGGTCGATAATAAGACGGAAAGTACCATAATGCCACTATATAAATCCATGGTATGTTCACACCTTGAATACTGTATGAAGTTCTGGTCACCCCATCTCAAAAAAGACATGTTAGAATTGGAAAAGGTGCAGAGAAGGGTAACAAAAATGATAAAGGGTATGGAACAGCTTCTTTATGGGGAGATTAAAAAGACTGGGACCGTTCAGAAAAAAGATGACTAGGGATATGATAGAGGTGTATAAAATTGTGATTGCTGTGGAGAAAGTGAATAAGATTGTGTTATTTACTCCTTCAAATAACACAAGAACCAGGGGTCACACAGTGAAATTACAAGGTAGCATGTTTAAAACAAACAAAAGGAAGTACTTCTTCACACAATGCACGGTCAACTGTGGAACTCATTGTCAGGTGATGTGAAGGCCAAAACTATAACAGGGTTCAAAAAAGAATTGGATAAATTCAGGGAGGATAGGTCCATCAATGGCTATTAGCCAAGGTAGTCAGGGATGCAAGCCCATACTCTGTGTGTCCCTAGCTCTGATAGCCAGAAGCTGGGAGTGGACAATGGGATGGATCACTTGATGATTGCCTGTTCTGTTCATTCCGTTTGAAGCACCTAGCCTTGGCCACTGTTAAGACAGGGTACTGAGCTATATGGATCATTGGTCTGACCCAGTATGGCCATTCTTATGTCCTTTTGATGTATCGTGACCATAATTCCTTCCCTATGTCCACTGAATTTCTTTGTGGCTTTGGACTTGAAGGATGCATATTTCCATATTGCAATCTGTCTTGCTTATTGGAAATACCATCAGGGTTTGTGCCATAAATCATCACTATCTGTGTGGGGTTGTGCTGTTTTGACTTGCCTAAGAGTATTTCACCAATAGCTTTGCGATGGGGCTGTTCACTTGTGAAGATTAGGTTTTTGTGTGTACCTGTGTCTCTTGCTGATAAAACTGCTTGCCTCAGAGAATGAATGTGGCTCTTGTCTCAAAGACAGTCTGCCAGCTGTTCCAGTTACTAAGCAACTAACATCAAAAAAGCCTAAAAATTAACATAAAAAAATCTACTTTTGTCCTAACACGTAGTGGAGTTGAGGGGCTGTACTAGATTCCAGATCTTCAACAGGAAATGTCCTGGAAAGACAGACTCCAAACTGTGATTAAGATGATCTTTAAGCTCAGGTCAAAAACCTCAAACAACCATGAAAACTGTCTGATTATGAGGCCTCACCTACCTATATGATTGTTAACTAGACTGCATTCTGGGATTTGTGCCTAGTGGCACACTTAAGCTACTGTACTGTGGACAAGTACACAGTAGTAATGGTAGAAATACGGCTTGTTTAACTGGTTACTGATTAAACTGGTTGTACTTCAACCACTTATTTATATGGCCCTAGCTGTTGCGTGGAGGGGACCTGAGTAGCAAGTAATTTGGGACTTTCATTCCACTTCATTAGGTGGAGTTCCTCTATAGCTGAGTTAACTGTAAATAGGTTTCATTGTAATTCATCCAAAGCTTGAAATGCGAGGACCTCTCCCCCCTTCATTTGTCCCTGGCTACACAGTTCTGGGTGGACTGTGACTGGCTTTAACCATGCCATTCTGGCTGAGAGGAATAAGCCAGTTTTAACTGAATTTTCTATTGGAGCTGCTCTCGTCTCCATCTGGGCTGCTTTCTGCTAACACTTTCCAAGCTCTTTGAGTATAGTCCAAAACTGCTTGTATGGAACTAATGTTGGCAGCCAGAGCCATTGAAATGGACCTGGCTCCACTGCAGAGAATAATAAGCATTTAAAAATTCTCCCAGATCACTGAGCTGCATCATTTTCAAAGCCTCCCAGTTCCTGCACAGATCTGAGTGGCCATGGGAACAGCTGAAATGTGATTGAAGAGGAAATGCTACTTAGCAGATCAAGCTGCCTGAAAAAGTGCTAGAGAGCAATAAAGGATATTAACAGGAGAAGAGCCAGGACTGAAAGCTACCCAAGTGAGGTATTAAAATAAAACTCTTGTCATCAGAACAGCAGTTCTTGGAGTCTTTCATAACTATGTTTAAAGCGCTTCTATGCTGCTGCAATACCAATAATAAATCCATAAGTTAGAGCAATAACCCATCCCAGCATATATAGCCATCACCCACCGTGCGCCCTTGTATTCTGAAGGCCTGCACAGGAGTCTTTATTTTGACTGATGAATACAAAATTTTGCATGTGTTACTGCTTATGTCACAGATTCTGTCCCCTGTTGTAGGATATAATAGGAATTTAAAATGGTCAGTGCACAACTCAAACTGGGCAAATCACTGATTTTTCAGTTTGCTGGCAATTCTAAAAAATGGAGGAGGGGAAACTTGGTTGGGCTAAAAAAAATGCAATTTTTTTTTTGGCAAACTGAAAAAAAAATCAAAACTTTGTTTTGGGTCGAACAAAATGAAAAATTGAAGCACCCAAAAATGTGTAGACATTCTGATTGTCCTGATACTGCCATTCTTATTCTTACCGAGCAGTGCTTTACTTCTGCGTAGAAACTAGGCCTACTTGACATGAAAGCTACTATTCAACTTGAGTAATGGCTCACCAGAACGTGGCCCTGTAGAAACGCTGACACTTAAAAGCATTTGATAGATTGTTGTAGAATTTCACAATTACATTCCACTTCTTGGTGCAAAATTGTACAACTGGATCTTTATTATTACCTGTTCTATACTGGCAGTGCATTCCGTGCTACACAAGACACAGAAGATAGTGTCTTTGCCTTCAGGAATGCATGGTTTTCATACTAAGCATGAAATCCTAGCCCCATGGACTTCAATGGGTACATTCACCTTAAATCTTTACCAGTGAATCCATTCGTGGTTTGTTTACATACATAGTTACATACATTGTTTACATAGGGTAAACAATGCGTAAGTGAAAGATTTTAGAAACCAGGGCTAAATCTGGCCTCAGGTGAACTCCTACATGCTAGCAAAAAATAAAGTTGGGGCAGAACACTGCCCAGGAGACATCACGATGGAATGAAATGAGGCAGTCCATCAGCTGGCAATATTTGGGCTTTATTTTGTAATGTATATGTCTCTGATGTTGCTTAAAAGACATTAGTTTAGTGTTATTGGATAAGACTTCTGTCACTGCAGTTCCTATCTGCAGCCATTCATCCCATGAAATCATTTCTGTGTCTAATCTTAATTTAACATTTCCCTAAACTAAAGCATTTCTAGATAGTTCTGGTGGATATTCGCCTGGGTTCAGATTGTCCTGTTTTCAAACTGGATTTACTTGTATTTTTGTAAAAAATAAATACATTCAGCCAAACCAATCCATGCACAAATACCATGGTGAAGGGCATGGTAGAAAAACCGAAAGAGAAGAAAATATTCACCAGGTACAAGTTTATGGACAGATGGTTCGCTTAGTAAACGAGAGTTTCTTGTACTATAATTATTGACCCATTAGTAGTTGGGGGGGAAAAATGAGTTTGTGGGCCAGATCTTCAGTTGGTGTATATTGACATAGTTTGATTGAAATCAGTGGGGCTACACCAATATACATCAGCTGAGAATCTGGCCTCAGCTCTTTGGAAAATCTCTCCCTAAATCATTAAAGAGCTTAAAGGATTAAGTCCCATTGACTCTCTAACTCCCTTAGGGTTCCTGGAGAATCTCCTCTTTAGTATATGCATGAGTTTACAATTACAAAATATTTGGCTTGTGTTTTACAAATAATGATAATCTACAATTGAGAGACTGCATAGACAAAAGAGTGTAATGCTTTTATTTGTATCAGAATTTATTTTAGCTTTTATAGAAACCTTGTTAAACAACAAAATATAAACAGCATAAATGTCAACATAGTTTCAGTAATCTCTTGCACACGTTCTTTTAGGGCAACATTTTTAAAATGGATGCATAAAGCCATGCATCTCAATTCATATTTGGAGACCTATATAAATGGTTCAATTTTCATTTTAGGTGTCTAACTTTACAAACCCATGTTTGGCCTTAGGTTTTAGTGAGTTTATTTAATGTACTAATGGGTAATAGAGTGAAGATCTTTCATAATTTTAAAAGGAGTAACAAGTTTTTGACATTTACAGAGGTAAAAATGTGAATAACATCTGCCTGCAATAGGGACGACTCCTTTCCTGAAGAGAGAATCTAGCTCAGCACCATAGTAAATGAGACCCCAAGTCAGCATGCTTTGCTGAACACTTAAACATGTTCTTTGGTGAATAAAGGTGCCTATCCGAGTGCCTATCTGAACTGATCATTTAGGGCCTGACTTTACACCTATCAAAATCTATGGAAAAATCCCCACTGACTTCAGTGGGCATTAGATCAGATATTTAGTCAGTTTCAGAATTAGAAGATGATCATAACAGGTTAATTTCATAGTGTTAGTTTCTGTGACTGCAGAATATTTATTCCTGAGCTGTATAACTTCACTAGTTAGTCTGAAATCTTGTTGTTGAGAAAGGAATACTTTTTTAATAGTACAATCAACTGATGTTCCTTCTCAAGCTCTGATCTAGCTTCTGTTGATATAAAGTGAAATATAGCCAGATCGTATTTAATTAGGACAGTACTTTCAAACGATTGGTTTTTTTTGCTTCACTCAGTTCATTAGTCATTGCTACTCTCTGTGTGTTTTTATGTACTTGTACCCACAAAATACTTGCTTTCAAAGAAGCCTTGAATGTAGCTTGCCTTTATAAGAAGGCCACTTGCAGTATTTAATTATTTCTGTAACATGTTTGTAAGCAAGTCATAGGTTTAGACTTCTGTGAGCTACTATATGAGATTGAGTATAACACTACATAATACTTTATAATATCGGACATTATTTAACTGAGTTATAACTACATTGTACTGAACAAAACTCTACAGATTAAGTTTGTAAAACATACTTATCCTCAGGATAAGTAACAGGAAGGGCTTAATTTTATCTCCTACAAAATTATGATACAGTGTTAGTTTTAGGCACAATTTAGATCATTTCAAAATCAAAGCCCGTTGTCCTGCAAAGATTTATAGCTGTGCTTAAGTATGAGCACTGTGAGTAGCTCCATTTATTTATGGGCCTGTTTTCCCTGTACCAGTACATGAGTTAGGAGCACAGTCAGGTGCTTAGACATCTAAATTACCTACATAACATCTGCCTAACATTGCCAATGCACACTGCTTCTACAATTATTCACACCCACAAATTGCTGTCCCAAATCACCATGTCCAGTGTGAGTTTTAAAACAGATGTCATTCTCATTGCTGTTGGCTATGAAGCTTTTGTGAGTGTTGCAGATTACATTTGCAATAGAGTTGTTGCCAAACTTCCACTCATTGCTGGGGTTATGTGTACTACTGCATGACTGAACTTTAAAACTCTTGATGAAGCGCTATACAGAAACCTGGTAGAGAGAGTGGAGGATGGGCCGAAACACTGCAGGGTCACGATCGGATCAGAGTGTTTGTTGGCAGCAGTTATATTTCACGGTTTCATTAGAGCAGCCACCAAGGTCAGATAACTGAAAAAAGAACACTTCCTACCTGCAGAACCCTATTTTGGTAACAAACTTAGCTGTCAGGAAATATTAGCAGTGAGACCGATACAGGGAATGGATCTCTTACAGATCTTTTTTCATATCGGAAGCAAGTAGTGTCTGTGAGTTTTTTGTGGTAGCCCATATGAAATGAGTTGGTTGTCTCAGTCCAGCTCCAGCAGGCAGTCTTTATATCACAAACAATTGGCACCCATGACAAACAAGAATCATGCTATGGATAGACAGTTCCAGTCTCAAATGCTATCATAGCCTCACCCATTATGAGCCTTAATATACTTTAAAAAGGAGGGGAAAGAATCACCCATTGGCACAGTAATAAGACTATCTTCAATCCTTCATGCACGAAAGAAGAAAAAAACCTGTGGTGTGGTTAGAACATGCCTGATTTCTGCCATGTTACAGTGAGGGGGTTAACACACTGAGCACTTTTTGATTTTAAGAGATAATAGAAGTTAAGGCCTGTTCCTGTAAGATACCTACTGAGCACTCTCAAATCCCAGAGGGCTCAATGAGATTTCAAGCTATTCATCAATACTGGACATGGCCCTTTTTCATTACCAAATGTCTGTGTGGCTGTTTTTTTGTTTCAATATTGTTCTTCAGAGGGTTGATTCAAAGCCTATAGATGTTATTGGAAAGACTCCCATGGGCTTTTGCAAACTTTGGGTCAGGCCACGTGTGTGTGCATGGGCGAGGGTCTTCTTGGGGAGAAAACAGACAGAGAAAAAAAATTTCTGACCTCTCTTCTGTAAGATTGTTAACATAATTTTCAAGTTTATTCAATAGCCTACCAAGAACCTAAAAGCATTCCATTCATTTTTTAAAATTGTATTTTTCTTTGTTAATTCTACCTGTATTTTAAGTGTCTTCTATTTGTAGAGCTGCTTACTTGTAAGTTTCTTTCTAGTCCATGCAGTCTTTTCTGTCTTCTGTTTATATGTAAATGTTACATTTTAAAGTACAGTAATTACAGAATAATTTAGCTCTACACTGACATTTCACAGATGCAAATTGACTAGGGATGGCAGTAGATCAAACAGAGTGTAGTATAAACTTTCTTTTACCATGTTGGTCAAATACTGTAAATAATGTTGCACTGGGTTATAAAACCACTAGACAGTTTAAATGGTTGGAGAGTTTCAAAATATAAGAAGCACTGCAAAGCATCATAAATGTTGTAATAATGTTAAAGCATAATGTGAGTGTTATGTATAAAAGTGAACAAATCTCTATGTTCTGAGGAAGTCTATATGCTGACTTTCATTTCTCCATATCCTCAAGTTTACTTTGAATTTAATTAAATTAACCTGATTTTTTGGGGTTATTTCCCCTCTTCAAAATCCCTCCTCCTATCCAGCTGTCCTCCTCAGAGCCAGTGAGTCCTGTTTGGTGCAGGACTGAAGTTGGGGAATTGAGGGTCAGGGAGGAGACAGAAGTAGGTGTATACCACCTTCCTTCCCTCCCTCTCCCTCCGCTCTTAGGGACTGGTTAAATCATTATGCCATTTGGGGTTACAGTACCACTCTAACATACCCTCTTCCGTGAACCTCTTATCTAGAATAGCAGAAAGGTTCTGTACTGGAGCAAAGGAACTTGTTCTACACATTTAAAGAAATACATTTGTATTCTGGGTCATTTGTGAGGAACAGATTTGTTTAGGAATAGTTTGTTTGTTTAGGGTCCTGCCAGCAACCAGTTTTGCAGATGTGGAATATGGAGAAGGGTAAAAGGCAGGAAAAGAGAGTTTTTCAAAGAAGCCAAAAGGAGTTTTTATGTTTTTAAAATTGTATACAGTGAAAAAAAGATACTTCAGAATTATACAGCACTTTTCTTCAAAGGACTTCATAGCATTAATCAGCTATCTCTAGGGCACCCTAGCAATCTGGAACAGCTCTTAGATATCAAGTTGATAGACATTAGAGCTTGTCTGATTTTTTTCTGAATCATTTTTTTAAATGAAAAATGACTTTTTGACCAAAATACATTTTTTTTGCTGAAAATTTGCAAAGGGTTGCCCTTTTTTATTGAAAAATCAGAAACCAAAACATTTCCAGTAAAAGATTCTGTTTTTTGTTTTAACAGTTTCATGTTTTGATTTGGTTTTCAGTAAAAATGTTGTGTTTTGGTCTTAAAAAACCAAAATTATTTACTGAGAACAATGTTTGAAAACTGATTTTTTAATTATGGATTTATTTATTTGGGGGTTTTGTTTCAATTTTTAGTCTGAAACATTTTCAGGAGAAATTTTGAATTTTTCCCCCTAAATTTCTTGTGAAAAATAAATTATGATTTTTCAACCATGTGTAATAGATATCTTAGAAATACCTTATATATAAAAAGAGAAAAAAAGAATCATCTCCACTGTGTAGGTGGGGAAATTGATGTAGCGAGTTTAAAACTGCAATTTTCTAATTTGGATTCCTAAGCCCTAGTCTACACTACAAACTTAGGTCAACAGAAGCCGCCTTATGATAACTTAATAATATAGGTGTCTACACTACTGTGTAACTAACTTATAATATAGGTGTCCCTTCTGCTGATCTTACTCGCCTGTAATGTTGACTTAATTACTCCACCTGTAGAGGCATAGCACTTAAATCCATGTGGATGGGTCAACAGAGAGGCAATGTAGACGCAGCATTGTGTAAAGTCTTATCTACACTGTAAAAAGGCCCAGGAACTTTTGAATTCCCATTTCCTGTTTGATCAGTGTGGAGGGCTCACCTACCCAGCTGATCATGGCGACTCAACACCCCAAACGCACTCCAACCTGGAGCGGTAGATCTTATTGGTCTGTGGGGAGAAGAGTCTGTGCAGACACAGCTCCGAGCCACCTGAAGAAGCGAAGACATCTATAAAAAGATCCTGTGGGGCATGGGCTGCCCCAGGGACATGCAGCAGTGCCATGTGAAAATCAGAGAACTTTGGCAGGAGTATTAGAAGAAAAGGCAGGCAAACATTTGTTCTGTTTCTGCACCACAGATGTGCCGCTTCCCCACTGAGCTGTGTGTGCTTCTCGGCAGTGGCCCCACTACGGCTCCCAAATGCAGTGTGGATACCTCCCAGCACTCAGAGTCCTGGGCCAAATCAGATAACAATGAGGACATTCTGGACATTCTGGACAAGGAGGAGGAGGAGGAAGGCAGGTGAGCGGGGTATCAATTCTCCTGAAAGTCAGGAGCAGTCCAGCCTGTCACAGGACAGCATGGTGGCCAAGCCTGATGATGGGGAAGGCATCTCTGATGAGTATGCAATTCCAGTCAAACTGTAGGGGTTACAAGCTCTTATGTTTTATGTGTAATGTGAAGAAAAATGGAAACGTTTTGGGTGCCCGCTTCCCTGTAGCTGCTCCAGCTATGTAGAGGGTGCCCCCCAGAAAAAACTGTGGACGGGCACAGGGATGGCCCAGGAATCCTCCATGGAGATCTCTAGAAAACTTCCATGGAGGTACTATGGGGAGGCCTGCATTATTTCTTCCATCCCAGTAGGACACTTTCCCACACCAGACCAGTATTAACTGTTTTGGTATCATTGCAGTACACAGCTAAGCAGCATAAGGACCAGGTCTCTACCAGGTCTGTATCCAGATGCTTGCAGCATTTGCTTGTGGCCTTCCTGTGTTCTCTCGTGGCCACAACCGCCCCCTGAGGCACCTCAGACAAAGATTGCAATTTGGGAGGCTGAAGATGTGCACCATCTGGTCCTTGGTCTCAAAGCAATGTCGATGTTGCTAAGTGGGTGGGGTATGTGGGTTTCCCACAAGCTGCAGCACAAGGCTCATCGCCCATACCACTGGGCCATACTCATCCTGGCTGGAACAGCAAACCAGTTCACAGAATAGCCAGGGATATTGATTAATTTTTGGAGTGCACTTGAGTCTAACTAGGAGAGTGATTTTTTAAATAGCAACCTTGCACTAGAACCAGGGTGTGCACTGATAATGGTTGCCTTGTGCTTTGCATGCCTTATAGTGGAAAGCTTGGTCTTCAGCACATCCCCCACACTGGCAGAGAGGCTTTTGCACGTTAGAAGGTGGGAAAAAAGAAAATGTGATGACATGCTCAATGAGATAATGAATGCCTCTGGGAGAGCTGACATGGACCTAAGAGCCTGGAGGATTTCATTGTCCAAAAAACTGGACATGGAGAGAGAGATCATGAGCATGCCATGTAGGATGAGATGCTGCGGATTATGAAGGACCAATCAGACACATTGAGGCATCTGGTTGATCTTCAAGAAAAACAGCTTCAGGCTAGACTTCCTCTATAGCCCCTGCAGAATGGCCTGCAAACTTTGCTTTATTCTCAATTTCCTCCTCCAAACGTTCCAAGAGATGGTAAGGGGAAGGTGCAGTGTCCTTTCTACTTTACACCAGAGGAGGATACTAAGAACAAAAGGTGACCATTCAAAGACCTTTGATGAACAAGACTTCTGTGCTTTCACAGACAAGCTGCTTTAGAATCACAGAATATTAGAGTTGGAAGGGACCTCAGGAGGTCATCTAGTCCAACCCTGTGCCCAAAGTAGGACCCAACCCCCAACTAAATCATTTCAGCCAGGGCTTTGTCAAGCCGCACCTTAAAGACCTCTAAGGATGGAGATTCCACCACCTCCCTAGGTAATGCATTCCAGTGCTTCACCACTCTTCTAGTGAAAACATTTTTCCTAATGTCCAACCTTGACCTCCCACACTGCAATGTGAGACCATTGCTCCTTGTTCTGTCATCTGCCACCACTGAAAACAGCCTAATTTCATCCTCCCTGGAGCCCCCTTCAGGTAGTTGAAGGCTGCCATCAAATCCCCCCTCATTCTTCTCTTCTGCAGACTAAATAAGCCCAGGTCCCTCAGCCTGTCCTCATAAGTCTGTGCCCCAGCCCCCTAATCATTTTTGTTGCTCTCAACTGGACTTTTTCTAATTTGTCCACCTCCTCCCTGTAGTGGAGGTCCCAAAACTAGACATAATACTCCAAATGCGGCCTCACCAATGCCGAATAGAGGGGAATAATCATTTCCCTTGATCTGCTGGCAATGTTCCTACTTACTAGTCATGGTCAGGTGCTGTGCGACTGCCCGCAGCAACTGGGAATAGTTTCGTTCTATGGCTTGCAGCAGGGATGCTTGAATGACATTGCACTGTTCCGTGTGGCGGCTTCTGTCTCAGCCCTGGAAATACTGCAGGATAAGACACGCGGTGTTTGTAATGCTCACAACAGGAGTGCACAGCAGAGTGGGATCCATGCTTTCCAGGCGATGGTGTACGCACGGCTAAGCCAAGCTTTCGAAAAAAGGCGCAAAAAGGGTTGTTTGTCGTTGATATTGGGTGAGAGAGGGGGAAACTGCAGCATGGAAGGTCACAGTAATGTTCCCTTCCCCCCCTGCAACAATGTTTTGGTCCTATGAGACATTGCAAGCCCTTCCCAAAACCCCCCTGCGGCTAGTTGCCCTGTGAGATAGCTAACGGTGCACTGCCTTGTGCATCAATGCAAGCGCTGGTAGGAAGGACGCACTCCACTGACACAATGAGCATAGTGTGGACACGCCTGACTGACTTAATTACTGGGGCAGCTGGATGTCAACTTAAATTAAACTGACTTAACGTTTTAGTGTAGACATGCCCTAAGTATGTAGCTTGAGTTTCACAGGCACGAAATACCTGCAGTTCCTATTCAAGTCAATGGTAGCTGCAGAAACTCAGCACCTCAAGAAGTCAGGCTATATATTTAGGTACCTTACTTTAGGCAACAATTCTGAACATTATGTCCTAATTGACTTGCCCAGTCAATATTAGAGCTGGGATTACACCAAAGAATTCTCAGATCTCAGTCCTGGGGTTACATCATGCCTCAGCCATGCGTTTTTTTCTATTTTGTGGTTAATATCTACTCAAGTATTTGTAGTTTTAGACTGAGATTTTCAAAGCCACCTAAGATATTTTGGCAGTTTTGAAAATCCTAGTTTTTGTTTTTCAAGTAGGGAAAAAGATTGGTTTGGCTAGTTTCTGTCTTCTGAACCAACTATAACAGGGCTCAAGTGGTTCAACTACAAGGGCTGGCAAAACAAGCTCTTTGCCAATCAGAAGCCAAAATGGATAGCTTTATGTTAAGTTGATTTTTTTTTAAAGTCCTTGTACTCAGTCAATGCAAACAGATTTAAAAAACAATTAGTATTCTTCACAAAATGGACTTGACTTGGCATCATTTCACACTTCATCTAGGGGCTCAGCTGCATGCCAGAATCCCACAAATGAAGATGAATTTTTTTATGCTTACTATGTGTAAGGTTTATCAATAATCATATTGAAGCTTCTGTTGCCACTCTGGACATTTCAATTTATGAAATACCAGGAACTGATGTAATTACAGAGAGAAAAATTTGGATAACCAAGACAGCTTTACACAGCTGTCCTTTTCCCACTGGGACCTATTAAGAGCTATACAAACAACGCAGTCTTGCTTTGGTGCTTAGCATCATATGATGGGCTCACAGTCTTGTTTGGAACGATACTGTCTGCTCTTTGTCTGGTTTTTCATATCCTTTTAACATGCCACAGTTTAAATTCGTTTTACATAATGACAATTTTGCAACATTAATCATCAGAGATTAGGGAAGGCTGCTCTCGAGTTCTGTGTTTTCTAAATTACATGGGACATTAAACAACCGTTCTACTCTGAAAAATGATTTTGAATATGGTATTGGGAGATTCCATGTTTCATATGTCTCAATAATATATGAAATTTATTCAGTTTACCAGCACTTTTTAATTGCTAGTCGTTGCAAACTCAACCTGAGATCTGAAAGTCAAACTGTTCTCTTAGTTGCATGTATCAACATTCGGTTTCAGCAGACCAAATTCTGCCCTTAGTTGCATCTTTGCGATTGTATTGACTTCAAATCCAGCCTTCAGTTACACAGGTGTAAATAAAGATAGCATTTGACCTACTGTTGAAACTAAGGCCATGTTTACACTTACAAGCTTACAGTGGCACAGCTGTACTGGTACAGCTGTAAGAGCACTCGTTTAACCACATTATGCTGATGGGAGAGAGCTTTCCCATCGACATAATAAAACCAGCTCAAGGAGCAGCGGTAGCTATGTCAGTGGGAGAGCGTCTCTCGCCGACAGTGCCTGGCACACGAGCGTTTATGTTGGCAAAACTTAACGTTGCTCAGGAGTGTGTTTTTTCACACCCCGAAGTGACAAAAGTTTTGCCAACATAAGTGCTAGTATAGACATGGCCCAAATTAGCAATTCTGTTGATGATACATACTACATAATAAAAATCCAGCTCTTTCTCATAGCTTTTTGGTTCAGAAGTAATAAGAAGAAAAAGCAGTAAAAAGCCTTTCATTTTTGAAATTATTACTTTGAGCGCATACAAGGAGCAGCTGTGTTGTGTAGGAAGGTGCTATTTTTACATGACTTGTAATAAATCAAGATTGTAAGATCTTTGGAGCAGGGACTGTCTTTTTTACTTCATGTCTGTACAGCACTTAGCACAATTGGGCCTTGATCCCTGACTGGGGATATATAAATAATGAACAACAACAACATAGTTGCTATTCAGAATAGCGCCAGACTAAATTCTTACAAAACTGAAAACTATGGGTTCTGGCAGTTTGAATTCAAACTGTGTTATAAATACTGAAACACATGATGAATTCATAAACAACATGGGAACCTAGTGCCTTGGCATACTCAACATCACATACAAAATATGTTTACTCTGATATTTTGAAATTACTACTACAGCAAATCTCAGGGGGTATATTCTTCCCTCTGCGTGCATGTGTTATTCCCATTAGTGACCGTGAGGATTAGTCACATTAGAGAAGAATATACCCATTAGAATAGAACCTAGACCAAAGGGAATGTAAAACCCCTTAGCTGATAGATGCTGGGAACAGTACAGCTTAAGCCTTATTCCCTCTAGACTTGGCTTATCTGAATGTTGAGATGTAAAGAGAGATTCACCAAGGGACAGCAGTGGAAGGAGCTATTATGAAAACGAATACAATAGCTGATTACTGTACCGTCAAAGTATTTCACGCTGTGTTTGATCCTACTTAAAGCTGAGCATCAATGGGGGTTTGATTGGTGATTAGTTATCCGAGAGAGCTCTCTTTTTATTCCATTTCAAATATATTTCCAGTTCAGACATTAATTCTTTGCATAATTACTTCTCTAGGCTTCTCAGTTACAAATGAAAATGAAGTCCTTGAAATTGAATTACTCCTCAGGGCATGCATTCAGATTTAGCATTTTAAGAGAAAAAAAAATTAGCCAGCTATCTGGATTGTGGATAGATTAAATTTGATTCAAGTGACTAAGCTGAAAGTGTTAAATTTGTCTGGATCTGGACTGTGGTGTCAGTGCTGAAATTCCAGAAGCTTCTCTCCTACATAACAAATTATGTCATAAAAATATATGATCACAACATTAAAGGAGTAGCATAAAGACATGCATGAAAGAAGACAGAGTTAAGGCTTCATGTTCAATCTCACCTTTCATATTTCTTGAGTTTTGAGTATTTAGCTTCTATATAAGGTTATATAGTTATCAAATCGCCGGTTAGATAAATGCACTGGAGAAAGCAATCTGTTAACAATTTCATAAGCAGAGAGGGCTTTGCATAGAAATTCCACATTTTGGCCCAGATGCAGCCAAACATTAAGTATGTGCTTAATGTTGTTGGATCAGGGCCTTTGTTTTTTTAAAAAGAAAGAAAAAGAGTCACCAGTGTCTCTTGTAAATTGCTTGATACAGAGCTCTTTAGTTTCATGCTTCCCAAATCGCAGGCGTCACCCATATCACCCAGGCTGTAACGAATAGAGACTCTGAGCGATTTGCAGCTCTTAGACCATTTCCAAAATAAGACCATCACCAAGCAGTCTAAAAATGTTTGGACTCTCTCAAATTTTCAGCCATTTTTGCAATGGAAAAGCTCCCTCCTGTGGAAGACACAACCTCTGCAGTATGTTGAGGCAATGTAAGTCTAACTCTGGGGCAGCTACACAGCAGTTAAAAACTTGGGCTCACGGGGCAGTGCAGGGCAGATGTTTGGGCTTGGGCTGGATCTTGGGCTCTAGGACCCTGTGAGATCAGAGGGTCCCAGAGCTCAGGCTCCAGCCTGAGCCTAAACATCTACACTGCAATTAAAGAGTCTCTTAGCCGGGCCCCCACGGGTCTGAATCAGCTGGCACAGCCCAACCACAGGTGTCTAATTGCTGTATAGACATACCCTCTGTGGCTTTAGAGCATCTGGAAAATACTCTTTTTGTGCATCTCAAAATTCAAAGTAGAAACATACTCTGTGTGGAAAATTTTCCACATCCAGCACGCAGATTTCAGCACTGAAAGCTTTCTAAAAAGATATTAGATGTGGTACTAACATAGCCCCAGTTAGTATGTGGGTAGAATGCTTATCCAATGCTTACTTTATAGTCTATTTTCTTTGTAAATAATGAAAGGGGCTATGCAATAGACGAACACTATCCAACCTGAAAATCTCACCCATAAAATGTCAGATCTTTGAGTTGTGTAAGCAAAATATTTTTAAAAAGTTTCTATGAACTTTAGTCTTCTATAGTGCCTTCCCTCCCAGGGATCTCAAAGCATCCTTAAAGCATTAATGAATTAAGCTTCACTAAATCCCTTTCAGGTTGGGAAGTACCATTCCTCACTTCACAGATGGGGAAGTTCAGAAAATATAGGTTACATGACTTGCTCAGGCCATAGAAAAAAGTCTGTGTCACGGCTGAGAATAGAATTCAAATTTTTTGACTCCCAAACCCTGTACTTCATTGACAAGATTACATCTTGTGTAGATTCAAAAAGTCATCTCAATTAAATGAAAGCAGATGTAGGGTAACAATATTGCCAAACCCAAAAGTTAAAAAAAAGACCCATAATACCATAAGCTTAGCCCCAAAATTATGATTTTTAGAGGACAGTTTAAATTGTCTTTGAATTTTCAATTGAATTTTTAAACTTCCCATCACTGTATGTCAATGTGACAATTACAGTGTTGTTAAATCTTGGAAATCTATAATCAAGGTGCTTTTGGTCCCAACTGCAGAAGTTCTTGTAAGAGGATGCTGCTGAGATCAAGACTCCATTGTGCTAGTCACTGTACAAAACATATTAAGAGACAGTCCCGGCCCTACAGAGCTTCTAGTGGAGCACAAAGCACCGTGGAAAATGAGTGATGTGGGAGCTAGAACTGGAACTCATCTCATGGATGTGTGATAGAGTCCATACTAGACAGGAACAACCTGTAATCCCTCCTCAATTGAACAGGATCACGGCCTACAACAGAACCAGTCTTCAGGTAACTTAACCAACACAGCTGGCAGTAGAAGGCAGCCTAGTTGGCTATATTGCCTCATTGGCTGGAAGAAGCACCAGACCGGCAGCAGGTCAGCAGCTGCTCAAGGCATTTGCCTCTGCATCGTTCCAGGTAACCTGGTTCAAACTGTTGGCACTCTTTTCTGGCCTCTGACTTTGGCTCTTACATTTGACTCTGCTTATGATCTGGGCACTGACCCCTGATCCAACCACTAGACCTGACTGCCCGCGTCCCAGTCACTGATGAGCTATAGGTGAAAGGCTGTATGGCTCATTAGCAATATCCTGAGACATTTAGTCCTGTAAATACTAACATTGCACCTTTGAGAATGAGGCTTGCCTTCTGGAAAGACAAGTTTATTAAATCAAGTTTTGATCTTTTGGGAACTTACCGAGGCAGGGTTTTCCACGCTGGAAATGGCAAAATCTCCTGCTTATTGCTCTCAAACTCAAACATACTTTCATCCTGTGGCCCCCTGGTTTTAGAGATACAGCTCCCATTAATCAAAAGTACAAACACTAACAATGCAAAGATATAGTAGATACTAAAAACAATACTCAACTTCACTTCTAAATATGATATTTTGCAATACAGAATTTTCCAGCAACTACAGCAGGGTCCTTACCCTAGATTTTCTCCCTGTATGTGTATTTTTTCACCCCATATGGATTATTAGCTGGGTTAGAACTCACACCAGCAGATCAAGAGCCCAGATCCCTCCCAGCTCAGCTATAGGAATAATCTTGAGGGAAATAGAAAGCAGGGTGTTTTTTCTCTCTGTGCACTAACTCATGCAAGGAGACACAACACACATAATGCCAGTTATTTTGGAGAAGTGACGTTACATACACATGGTATAGAATGATGCATTACACAGGTAGTTGTGAGACAACAATGGAATGCTGGCTATCAGAATTCTTAGTTTCTCTTTCTAGCTCTGAGAGCAAATAACAGTCCAGGCACAGTCACATATAACGACACCCCTGGTTGGGTCATCAAGCACCTCTGGGTCAATAAACATGAACCACTAGCACCTGAGCAAAGAAGAGAGATCTCGATATCAAAGCAGAGGCAGAAGCACAAATTTCTGTGTACTCGCACTGCTAGAAGGTGACAGAGCCGTACTGTGTGTAGCATATCTGTGAAAGGGGCGAATGATTGCAACTTCCCCTAAAGAAGCAGTCTGAAGTCTTGTTTAATGTTTGTGATGAGAATAGAAATATTAATAGCAGTCAGTAGAAGATCTGGTATCAGAAGTCGTTGCAATTTTAGTGTACCCTCCTCCCATTTTCTTTGAAATCATGTGATAGCTGGAAAATCATGGGAGTTCGTAGCATTGCCTGATAAAGCATTCTGTTAACAAGTTCATCAGTGTGAGTTCTGAATAGGGAGGGCTTTCAGTAATTCATTGGTCCTCAAAATGGTCTGCAGGCTGCTCATGGGCCATGGAGCACTGACTGATGGTCTGGGGAGAGCTGGCTGGTCGCATTGTACTGACTTCTCCTTTCTGGCTGTTCAATTGAATTAAAAGAACCTTTCAAAGACATCAAATACTTTCCTAACGTTATTTTTCCAAGAAAGCAATTACTGTAGTTGGATCAGAGTGGAAGAAGTGACCCCACAATCCTGAATGAGATGGGTGTTCTCTCCATTAATACATGGTCCACACTATGCAAAAGTTTGAAAACCCTGAAGTGATCTACAGGGTTCCTACGGGCTTGAGATCTCTCTCCTTCTATAAGCACCACCTAGTGGTGGCCCAGAATACATTCTGATTTTTGTTGCAATGTTTTGTATTGTTCCTTAGCACACTTCAGTTTAGCACACTTCAGTTGAGATCTGGGTATAACCAAAAGCATAGTCAGATTTCACTTTGTTTTCGGAGTAAAGACAACAGCAGGGACTAGGAAATGGCTGCGGGGTAGAAGAAGATTGCTTCTAGAATCTGTGTAGGAAGTTCTGCTGCCAGAAAAAGTAATGTTTTAAATTGGAGCTAGTGAGAATTGAAACAATAGTGAAAATACAGGAAAAAAGGGGTCATTGGAGATGGAAATTAATATTTCATCTCAGAAATTAGAAGAAAGTCAGTAACTTGTAACCAAAGTTTTGGAGGAAATCTAGTTGTTTGGGAATCGTTACAGCCCACAAAGGATAAATGTACTTTCCTAGTTCCTCCATGGAGAAGTGCTCAGACATCTTTACATATAATTATATTAAAAGCCAGTGTGATGTTCTCCTCAGGACACCCAGAACCATAAGCCACTGTTACTGCTCTGCCTCGGCAAAAGTGAGCTTTGCGGAACTTAAATTGTGCGCCAGCCTCCTGCCACACCAGTCTGTTCACTTCACCAGCACGCTCCGAGACTCCGCCCGTTTTAACTTTGCCTTGCAGGTAAGAATCATTGAATCCCCAGCTTCCGAGTTCCCCAGAGACATCGATCTGCAGCATCCAATCCCTCTCACTGGACAGTCACAGAAATTGTTAAGTTTGCTGCCTCCAAAGAGACAATGCAGTCGAGACTCACTTTTACTTTATTATATAGCACTGAGATGGTTTTGTGTTAAACCTAAGTTCATTCACAAAGAATGGAGATCTAAGCAAAGGAAAGAGAGACAGGTCTGCTTACAAATAAAACATGCTTTGGAATGACTAAAACTTAATTCTCACAAGTTACGTCTTCGCCTAAACAACTCTCTCACTTACAGCAGCTCCAGCTCTTCCTGGTCGGACCAGCCAACAGTCACAGAATGAGAGGGTTCAGTTCCCTTCATTTCATAAGGGATGGATAACTAAAATGTCTTTCCGCTCCCCTTTTATTCTCCAACGTCCATCGTCTTTGCCTCAAGAGCCAGGCTTCTCAGGAGTGCAGATTCTGTCCCCTGCTATGCTCACTAAGCTGTCTCCTCCATTCCTTGTTAACTGGATTGTTTTCTTTACCCTGTATGTAAATATACTTTTTCATTGTCTATGGCTTACAAAGCTTGATCCGGACAGGGAAATCCACATTCCTTTGTCTAAGGCAGGCTTGTTTCTCCACTGCCAGCAAAACATAGTATAAGAACATATTTCCAGGTCACATACATAACTCTTTATAGACAGCCCATACATACATCACATTATGATAATCATGACTAATGTGTCACCAGCTTTCATAAAATACCTTACTTTTATAATACAATAATATTGTATACAACCAGTTGACTCAATTGCTTATTCTTTGGAGTTCAGACTCCCTTTTCTTCTGCTGGAATGTCTGAACCCTGATTGTCGCAAGCAGTCTGGAACTGTAGGATGTGTGTCACGTGAAGGCTTTGTCTGCATTACAGAAATTTGCACCAGACTAACTACACAGACATAAAAAGGAGAAGGATCTATGCAGTAGTTGAATTCATAACTACTAAATTGCTGCTACTAAATTCATAACTAATAAATTGCCTGTTAGGTGAATTTCCTTCAGCATCTTCTTTTGGCTGATGAGATAAACATGCTTTCACCTGCAGCATCAGGGAGCAACTGTGACTTCCCAGGAAAGGTTGGGTTTCATCCTATGCTCTCCCTATGGACACGTCCAGTTATGCTTTCAGAAACTGTTGTTTGTTCAAGTTAACCCTAAAGAAGCTGACTTGTCGCCCCAGGGTTCTTTTGGGCTGGGGAATCTCCAGTCACTTCGCTCCTTAGGAGTTGACACATCTGTTGCTTTTGAAACAGTTTATTTACCACCACTAATGACTTTTTGTTTCCTCTTTTCACATGAACTTCTGCTGCTGAGGCAGAGGAGGAGGAAGGAAGGTGAATGGTATGTAAATTAGATCAGCACAAATCAATGTACATCAAAACCTTCATGCTGGACGCTAGCAACGGTCTCAACAATTGCTGCTATGTAGATAGTCATGGGGATTTCCTGTGCTTTGGCTGGCTCTGTGCTCTGACTGGTGAACCCAAAACAAAAAAGACCATCTTGCCCTGGTGATTTATGACTGTTTAATTTATCAGTTTGTTCCAAAACCTCTTCTATTGACACCTCCATTTGAGAGAGTTCCTCAGATTTGTGACCACGAAGCTTGGGGCCTGCTATACAAACACCCGAGCCTGCTTCCTACCATGGCAAACACCATTAAAAAGCTCGTTAACCAGCAATTTACTGCCCTCACAACCTGTCTCTTTACCTAAGCTCAGGAGTAGCAGGGGGCAGGGAGAAACTGACATGCAGCCTTGAGCCGCTGTTTGCTGAGCCACAAAGCATGAACCACTTTCCTGCAGCCTACAGCATGTGTGTATGTGTATATAAATATATAATTTACATATAATAAAGAGGGGTAATGGATGGTTCCGGGAACTAGTAGTGAGGCAGGGAGCCTTTCGCTTGTAGGCCACCATTTCAAATCCAGCCCAGGCCAGGTCAGGAAAGCTAAGATGTATTGCTGCCTGTTGTCCTGTGCAAAATGAATTGGTGGTTCTTGTGGTGATGTAGACGATGGATATGTTTACACTACAATTAAAAATCTGTGTCTCTCCTGTGCCAGCTGACTCTGGCTTGTGGGGCTTGGACTAAGGGCCCGTGTAGGGGACGGTGTAGAAGTTCAGGCTTGGGCTCCAGCCTTAGCCCAAACATCTACACCACAATTAAACAGACCAGAGTCAGCTGGAATGGGCCAGCTGCAGGTGTCTAATTGCAATGCAGACATACCCACACAGAACTCTAAAAACCGGGCAGAAACCTCCAAAACAGTAGGCCAGTGTGTTGGTGTGTCCTTTTCTTTCAGGCCCCCTAAACTACTGTGTCCCACCTACTGGTATCCCTAGCTACAGACCCTGCTGAATCAGCCATTGACCTGGAGCTTCTGAGGTTCGTTCAACTTCAGAGATGTCTCTTGCTGACATCTGGAAATGAAGTAGCTGAACTTATTTCAGTGCCACACTTCAAAAAGCAGTGGGTAAGTCCTTGCAGACCCACTCCTTGCAACCATTTGGGTTGCATTCTGGCTGTTGAGTAGATTGTGTGGAAACCACATGGTGTGAATGCAGCTCTTTGACAAGTTGTTCTTGCTTTTCCGCTTTTGCACAAGAGTGTAAGATTGAACCACGTTTCTGTAATTTCCTCTTGGTCTCACTACTCTGAGACAGGATGAGAAACCATTGCCACCTTCTTAGCTTGGAAATTAGTACTCAGTAACTTACAGCCATTTACCAATGAGAAAAGCAGACAAGTACTTGTAAATTACTGTGGAAAATAGCTATGATCTTTGTTTCAGAGTCCTATAAAATAGAGTACAGAGAACCACCTAATTCATCCCCTTGCTGCTGCAGAAGTTTCCTTCATGTTTTGTAGTATGTTGTGTTTTAAATGCCCTAAGTGATGGTACTTCTATCACTGCCCTTGGGATTCACTTGGGGCAAAAGTCTTATGTAAAGCCTCCAGGGCTCTCATGGCTGCTGCCCCTAGATTCTTTTCCTTCCCCAAGAGATTGTTCCACATCACAGAACTAGCACCTAGGTTAATGCATGAATCCCTGGGGACTTGAGAATGGTAAGAACTCTCTTCTGGCACATTGCATGCCTGATTCTCAAAGCACAAAGAAACAGAACAGAGGTCTCAGAAAACGCAACTACCCTTTTTCGCACCCCACCAGTTGGGGCATATACTAGAGTTTCATCTCCTTGGTTTATTTCCTTGTTTGTGCACCAGTACTGTTACTGATGGTACCTCAGCTCTGGAAGCATGTGTGTTAGTAAAGCTGGTTGAAATTTTTCAAAGCTTTTAAACAAAACCTTTCCTTAAAAAACAAAACAGAAAAAAACAGAACATTTAAAAAAGTTTTTGGGTTATTTTATTGAATTTTTTCTCTGAATGGCTATTGAGCCTGGTTTTCAGTACAATGAAAATTTGTAAGTTTTGATTAAAAGAAATTGAAAAGTTTTGAAAAACAAGAAAATAAGTTTGTTCAGAACCCTGAGAAATGGAAAAAAAAACCCATCCATTTAAGAAAAGTAAATCGTCTCCAATTATTAGTTAACTGATGCCACCATACCAGTAGGAGATGCATGAAATCCTGTGTTTGGTGGGCTCCAGAAAAAAATGCATAGAACTTTTTTTTTTTTTAATAGGATGGTGGGAAAAAACTGTAGGGAAATTTTGTATGTGATTTCTTTTTGATTTTGTAATTAAAAAGTAAGGAAGCCCAATGGCATTCCTCAGTAGATCACATTGCCTTTGTTTTAAAATTGTTGTGTCTATGTCCCAGGAGTTTTCTTTTAAAAGGGACTGTCATAATCCATATTTTTGCCATGTTAGGGCAAATTCATCCCTTGGACTCCATTCTTTTTAATGGAATTATGCCGGGGTTAATTTGGCATCTTTTCTTGGCTTCTCAAACATCTCTCAAGAGAAGTGAAGCTAAAGTTTAAGCATCGTGCCTACTGAAGCTTAAAAGATCAACTTACTTTATATAGAACAACTTCCTTGTTTCACTGGAGAGAAAAATACCTTGAATGCCCTGAACAGTGTGTGGGAATTGGAGTCTGAGTCCTCTTTAAAAATGAACTGGTCTGAGATCTGTCCCATTAACAAAATGAATTCAAGGCTTTTCCATGTAGTAATTTTTCTGCCATAATATAATTAAATCATGAAAGTGCAGTCTCACAATTTTCACACATCAACAGGAAGAATACAATCACATTTTTCACACATCAAGGCTCCTTTCATCTGCTCTGCTGCCTTGTATCTGGTATTTAGGAAGAGAGGGGTCCTTAGAGCCGCAAGTAGAAATTGAGGCTTAAAAAGTGAATTTAAAAAACATCTTTAATTTTGTTAAAATTTGTGCTAAGGAATTCTCTCCCTGCTGCTGTGAGGACATTTGAAAGGAACTGAGAAAATCCAGATGAATTTCACAGTTCTGGTCAGAAATTAGGCGGTGCCTTGGATGAATCTGACCACGTGGAAACCTATACTGCGTGGGAACGTATTATTATGTGCTAACGGTGATAAGTGCTGCAGAAGTAGTGAGTTCTGTCTTCTTTCCACAGAGGGCTTGGCGAGCCCGCAGGAGAGAGAGTTCAGTAGTTACTGTTAAATGCATGAATACTCAGCTCCGACTCTTGAGAACACCTAGTTCCCGGCTGACATGCTCAGCAGTTTAACACAGCCACGAGCACAGTCGCTCCCATAATGGTGGCATGACATTTAACCTTGCAGTTACTATCCTGAGGTTCCCTGGTAGGTCTCTCTTCTAATCTTAAATGGGACTTTGCCTGCCCATTCCTGCTGCCGTCTCCTCCAGGCTAGGCTATTGTCTCTTCCCGCTAACTGGGCTTCCCTCAGAACTGATCGAGGAGCTATAGCAATTACAGTGGGCTGCTCCCAGGCTGCTTCTTGCGATTTGGGGGAAAGGGAGTTGGTGATATCTGCCGCGATCGTGGGGAAAAAATGGCTCCAGTTCAGCGTCTCTCAGTCGGTGTATAAAACCCTATGTGGGATGGTTAGAACTCTAAGGCTGAGATTTGCCCATGTGTGGAGGACCCATACACGGCCTCCATGTAAGGACCCATACAAGGCCTGCCTGGGAGGGGGGAGCGTGGAGGGGGCTGTACAAATAGGGTAGCGTGGCAATGCCATTTGGGGTGGGCCAGGAAAGGTGATTCTGCAGGTCCACTGATCCAAAACCTACCTCTAGGGAGCAGTGAGGCATCACAGTTGCAATTATTCTTAACCCAGGAATTGGGCCCTGGAGGGTGGTGACTCGACTTTAAGCAGATGGAAGACCATCTCTGGGTTTTCTTCTTAATCCCAAGAAGCTTCCTACAAATTAGGGGTCCATCGGTGAGTTTGAAGGGTCAGAAATCTGAATCGCCATCAACTAATTCTGGCTGTGGGGGGCCCTGAAACAATAAAAGACTTATAATTTCATCCCAGAGTGTATCTTTTCATAACAGTGCGATATATTGGTCCCCTAAACCCCTGGGAGTTGTCACTCGGTCCACAAAGTCTAGCATCCTGGTTTTGTCAGGGTGTGTGGGGGAGGGGGCGAAGGAGGAGGGGGAATCGGTGGGCCAATTGTACAATGTTCTTCAAGAGAGTCACTCAACCATTTTGGCTGCCCTAATCATGTGGAAGCATAAAGCTCTGTTGATTCAATAAGGGAATTCCTGGGAAGCTCCCTGATTTGTAGATTATTGGGCCAAAGGGAATTTCAGGATTAGCCATTTGTTGTATCAGTAATTTGACATGTAATAAAGTGCCAGTAACATTACTTTAATGCAGAGGTAGTCAATTATTTTTTGTCATGGTCCCAATTTTTTGGTCAAGGTGTAGTCAAGGTCCAGACTCCTGAGAAACATTTTTCGCAGCGCAGTAACAATAAAGTAAACAAAAAGAAGTTTTGCAGTCCATTCAAAAGCATCTGGTGGTCCGGATTTGGCCTGCAGTCTGCATAGTGACTACCCCTACCTTAATGTGTGCCAGGAGCCTTAAACAGCCATGTTAATTTTTTTGGTTTGTTTTTTGGCTGCAGTAAACTCCTGCAGAGGCTCTGTACACAAATAACACATACGCTGAAGCTGTTCTCAGGTCTGACTGATGAAGAAGTTCTCTCTGCCCACTTGTGACCCCTGCAATAGACACTGAGGACCTGATTCTCCAGTCAGTCACACCAGTTTTATGGCAGGGAAATCAGAGGCATTGCAGTGGCATAAAACTGGCCTAACCCTTCTCTTTTTGGACCGGTTTTGCTTTCACTTCTCTATTAGAGACGTGAAATATCTGGTTAGGTAACTAAGCACTTCTGCATCTCCAAATACACACCGATTTCCCCCCTGCCTCTCTTTCATGATGATTCTAGTTTTTCCATCGGCTCGCAGTTGGAAGAAAGATCTTACATCTGTCTCTGCTTTCTGTGAGAGATGTCTGACGGAGGAAGGCTGACCAGCTCACGGGTGTTGGGACAGAGGGCCTGTGTCTCTGTTGCACTATCATCTCTACAGCAGCGCCAAGGGGCCATAAAGCTAGTGGGGAAGTTCCTTGGCTCCGGGGAAGTTTTTGCACAGCAAAGTACTGGCATACCAGCTCTGGCTGGTACTGGGAGGCAGCCAGGTAAAATGGGAGATGCTGTTTTCTGGTTATTCTTGCCAGCCACAATGATCCTTCAGGTGGTTGGGGAGCAACCCTGACACTGCTCTTTCCTGCATCGGGGGCTGACGTAGCGCTTGTAATTACATCGCCTTTGTAGCCCCTTTACTTCAGTTTCTGCACTGAACAGGGTTGGATCTTAGCACTCACCATTTCAACCCCGGGCTAAAGTCGTGACCAGAAATGTAACCACCTGACAGAAACGTGGCATCTTGGTTATCAGCTTGTCTGTCTAGGTTCTTACAAGGTGTCCATCGTCCTTACACCACCACATGGTGTTTACAAATAGCAATAATGAATCTGTCTTCTCAGGCTGGAGAAGTAAATAGCTTGATTAGCTTATAGTTTTATTTTGTGTAAATGAGTTGGAGGACTGAGTGTGGTTCCTGATGGAGAAATGGCCGTGTTGGAAGAGCCCCGTTGCGATTTTCACCCATGTTGGGTTTCCAGATCAGCCAAAGACTGACAGACTGAGCAAAGACTTTAGATGAGTATTACAAAGATCGCTGACACATCTTTCTCTGGAACTATGGGGATGTGTGTTATTTACAATTCTAATACACATCCAAGACAGTGAAAATCTGATCTGAAGAAGCCTGGAAAGTGGAGAAGAGCATCCAAGGCTCTGCAAGAGATAGTACTATGTGAAAGGGACACATACTACCTGACAACAGTGGGCGTGCTGAAGGAAAATGTCCATCTCTTCAAGATGCCTTTAGGTAAACTGGTAAGGTGGTGTAACCTGTGTGCTGTGGATGAATTAGATTATAAAAATACCTTCCTTATTGCAAAATGGAGGTTTGAATGTTGTACAGTGGATGGGGACCTGATTTTTGTATAGCTTTTAATTAGGTTTGGAAGAGAGATTTTTTTCATCTGTAAATGTTGGTGAAAGTTGATTTCACCATGCACACATAAACTGACAAAAATATTTTTCAATATTAATCAAAATTTACAGATAGGCAAAGTAAGAAAATGTTGCTTGAGAACTTATTAGAATTTGATTCAAGGATATTTACTCTGTATATTTTGACATGTGATGTTGACAATTTGTGTTTTGAACCTCCACATCTATTGTCATTAAATAATAGAAGGGTAGGGGGCAGTAAGGGCCTCGGTAGGTCTTCTAGTCCAGTCCTTTGCAATGAGGAAAGGACCAAGTATTATCTAAACCATCCCTGACAGGTGTTTGCCCAACCTGTTCTTAAAAACCTCCAGTGACAGAGATTCCACAACCTCCCTAGGTAATTTGCTCCAATGCTTAACTACCCTTACAGTTAGAAAGTTTTTCCTAATATCTAATCTAAATCTTCCTTGCAGCTATTTAATTCCATTACTTCTCATCCTGTCTGCAGTGGTTAAGGAGAGCAATTTACTACCGTCCTCCCTTATAACATCATTTTACATATTTGAAGACTGTTATCATGTTCCCCATCAGTCTTCTCTTCTCCAGATTAAAAAAACCCAGTTTTTTTAATTTTTCCTCATAGGCCATGTTTTCTAGATGTTAATATTTTTTCTTCATCTTCTGTGGACTTTCTCCAATTTGTCCATATCTTTCCCAAAGTGGAGTGCCTGGAGCTGGACATAATATTCCAGTTGAGGCTTTATCATTGCTGAGTAGAGTGGAATAATTACTTCTTGTGACAGGGTGGGCTTACCCCACACTGAAAGAGTTAAACCCACACTATGGGTGGTGGAAATCCTGCCCCCTAGGCTATGCTGGCCATGCTTCAACGGCTATCCCAGCATAAAAGGGAGCAGCCCAGCTCATTCCAGACTGACCATTGAGGAGGAAGGACACTTGGTGGAGGCTTGAAGCAGGGAGCCACTGCAGCCCCCAGCTGAGGGAACCGGAGACGTGAACATAGACCCACTGCCCATGGATGACTTCCCAGAGTCGGGCATCCAGGGAATTACCAGTGCCAGGGAACCTGAAGGCCCTGATGAGACCTGGATGATGGTGTCCAGAGGCATGGTAGGAAGTCACTCAGGGAGGTGAAGTGAGTGGTATCTCCCGCCCGAGATAGGTCAGCATGTTGCGGTGGGATCCCCACTGACCAGGGTGGTGAGCACTCCTGTTGCAGTTTCTCCCCCATGGGGTAACAGCATCCCCCTACCTGAGCCTCAGACAGCAGAGGTGTGCAAACCCCTGCCGTCACGATAAACAGATTACTTACCCCACCCGGCCTGAGGGCCAGCGCTACAGACTGCATACTGCCTTGCACCCCTGGGCAGTGATATTGATTCTGGCTGCTAGGCTGCGCAGCCTTGACCCGAAGGCGGTTACCCTGATTGGGACCCTTGAGACATATGGTTGGGATGGGACCAGCCTGGTAGACTATGCTTGCAGGGATTCCCTACTCCTCCTTTTCCCCCCTGGAGGGGGACGGGATGGGCTTACCTTGCGACACTTCTGATGTCTTGTGTACGACACTCCTGCTAATACATCCTAGAATAGTGTTTGCTTTTTTGACAACAGTATTACATTTTTGTACTTACCTTTAGTTTGTGATCAACTGAAATCCCCACTTCCTTTTCTGCAGTACTTCCTAGGCAGTCATTTCCCATTTTGTATTTATGCAGTTGATTATTCCTTCCTAAGTGTAGTACTTTGCATTTGTCCTTATTGAATTTCATCCTATTTATTTCAGACATTTCTCCAGTTTGTCAAAATCATTTTGAATTCTAATCCTGTCCTCAAAAGTGCTTGCAATACCTCCCAGCTTGGTATCATCCTCAAACTTTATAAATGTACTCTTTATGCCATTGAACAGAACAGAATCCAGGGCAGATCCCTGTAGGACCCCATTTGGTATGCCCTTCCAACTTGGCTGTGAACCACTGATAATTATTCTGCTCACTGTTTTCCAACCAGTTGTGCACCCACCTTATAGTAGGTTTGCCTATGTTATATTTCCTTAGTTTGTTTATGAGAGGGTCATGTGAGAAGCCTTAGTAAAGTCAAGATATATCATATCTACTGCTTTCCCCATCCATAAGGCTTGTTACCCCATCAGAGAAGGATATTAGGTTGGTTTGGCATAATTTGTCAAATCATTATTAACAATTATCATGAACAATTATTATCTGATCCCTCTCTCATAATTTCCTGCAACTGTGAAAACTTAAACTGATAAATATAAAAAATTGCTTAAAAATAAACATTGATATTATTTGTTGAAATTATATGTATTAACCAAGTCTATTTATAACTTTTCCAAATTTTGGTGGCTTTTCATAGAGGCAGCACAATGCACATTTGTGACACAAAGGCCACTTCCACTCAGATTTCAAGTCCCTGCTCCAAAGCATCAGGGCACTGGCTCACGTCAAAGAAAAGGTTGCCAGAATTTTTTAATGTGGCTAAAACGTTGTATTTTTCCTACCCGCATTCTGGGAAATGACTGAACTGTTTTGGCTGACATTTTCATAAAAACCTAAACAAACTCAGCCCGAGGCAGAGAGCTAGTATGGAAAATGTCGGCCCAAATTGTTAAAGTTTGGCATGTTATAAACAACTGAAAACAGGCTCATGTAATGGGATAACATTACACAGGTGATGCTACTAGCCCCACCTATGATCTAATATAGTTACATAGACTTTAGCCTGAGGGGAAGTTTTAGGGGAGGCTTGTGGGAACTCTTTTGGCCAGGGGTATACAGATTCTTCTATTTGACAATGAATCAATTTATATATTATAAAATAAATTAGCACACGTGCTTGTCTTGATATTCTCAATAGGTTCATTTTTGTATCCCCGGTACGACTCGTGCAGGAATGCCTGGAGGTCCCATTTAGATTGGGGCTCCATTGTGCTGGGTCTGTACAGTAAGAGACAGTCCCTGCCTTGAAGATCTTACCCTCTAAAGAAACAAAAGGACTTTAACATTCGATTTTTATTCAAGACACTAAATATCCAGTTCAGCAAAGCCCTTCAGCCTGGGCTTAACTTTAGGTCTCACTGAAGTTTAGAAGATTACTCAAGCACAGGCTGAAATGCTTTGCTGAACTAGGGCCTACATACATATATGCTATCTTGATAAATCTGAAATAATTCCATTTATTCTAATCCCTGCTGAGGTTCATTTTCTTTTCAATTGCGATAGGCTTTTTTCATCAATGCCGTGCTCAGTTAAATCTTACCCCTCCAGTAAAATGGTTGGCACACTTCCTTTTAACTTAACATTAGAACACTGGGTCAGAAACTGTGAATGGCTAAAAGACTCTAGAATCAGCTTTTTTTTTAAACAGCTGGTGAACCAGACTCTCTGATTCTTCTCTGGTGATGTGTTAATCACACCAAAGTGGTGGTGGTGCTGCTATCCTCAAATGTTGCTCTTGCTATCTGCACTAGTTCAGAAAACATAGTACCTGCCTTCATCTGACTGCTTGGATTCTGCAACATAAAAATGCTCTAATGTGTAAGTTAAACTTCATTGGAAAACCCTCTTCCTGCAATATTTTTTCTACATTATATCCAGGAACAGCGCAACTATATATTCTTTCCTAGAGTCTGATTCAAAGAGTAGTCCTGTTTAGATCTCATGTTCTTCTCTGCAACTGTCTTGATTTCATCACAAATCCTCTGTAAAATGTCACTAACCTGGAGTTAATCCTTCTTACCCAAGCCCTGTGTGGAGCTGTTTATCTCCCAACTGCTTTAACAATGGTATCTGCATTAACATTCTAAAGACATTTTTGCTGTCTATTTCATTTCCTTTATTTTCTAGTCTCGTTTCTTGTCAGTTTAGATCCAGATTTTCCAAAGAGCTCAGTACCCTTAGCCTCCCATTGAGATCAGAGTTTCGGATGAGTTCAGCTCCCAGTGAGAGTGACAGAAGAACAGCAGGGGGTGCTGAGCATGTTGCAAACCTGGCCTTGTCGCTTTAAGGGCCTAAATAAAGGCAGAGCTCTCCAGAAAATCCAGCCTCCAGGAGAGGGTCTGAGCACTTTTTGAAAAGTTGACTCTAGTATTTTCAAAATCCTCTACCTACCAAGGTGCGGAGTCTGGAGTGAGCTCACTGAATTAATGGAATTATCCATTTAGCCATATTAATGGAACATCACATACATCCTCCATATGAGCAGATATAAATGGCCATAGCTCCACGGATTTCAAGTGAAGACTCTGAAGTCTATGGAGCTATGGCAATTTATACCAGCTAAGGATCTGCCCCTATGAGTAGTCCCATTGATTTCAAGTCCAGCAAATCATTCAAACCAACCTAATTTCCTTCTTTGACAGGGTTACTGGCCTAGCATTTGGGGAGCAAGATGTAGACATGTATATCTTGATTTTAGTAAGGCTTTTGACACATTCTCTCCTAAAGCAATGGGGGAAATGTGGTCTAGATGAAATTAATGTAAGATGGGTGCACAGCTGGCTGAAAAACCATACTCAAAGAATAGTGATCAACAGTTCATTGTCAGACTGGGAGGATGTATAGTGGGGCCCCACAGGGGTCTGCTTTTGGTTTGGTACTAGTCAATGTTTTCATGAATGACTTGGATAACGGAGTGGAGAGTGTGCTTGTAAAGTTTGCAGATGACACCAGGCTGGGAGCCATTGCAAGCGCTTTGGAGGACAGGATTAGACTTCAAAACAATCTTGATAAAATTGGAGAATTTGTCTTAAATCAGCATGATGAAATTCAGTAAAGACAAGCACAAGGTACTACACTTAAGAAGGAAAAATCAAACGCATAAATACAAAATGAGGAATAATGGGCTAGGCAATATACTGCAGAAAAGGAGCGGGGTTTAGAATGGATCACAAATTGAACATGAGTCAACAATGTAAGGTAGCTGCTAAAAAGGCTAATTTCATTCTGGGGTGTATTCAAAAGAATGTTGTAAATAAAACATGGAAGGTAACTGTCCTGCTGTTCTCGACACTGGTGAGGCCTCAGCTAGAGTAGTACATTCAGTTCTGGGCACCACATTTTAGGAAAGAAGTGGGCAAATTAGAGAGCCAGGAGGAGAACAACAAAAAATGATAGAAGGTTTAGAAAACCTGGCCTTGAGGAAAGATTAAAACAACTGGGTATATTTTAATCTTGAGGAAAGAAGACTGATTGATAAGTTTTCAAATATGTTAAGGTCTGTTGCAAAGAGGACTATGATCAGTTGTTCTCCATGTCCACTGAAGGTAGAAAAAAAAGTAATCAGCTTAATCTACTGTAAGGGAGATTTAGGTTGATGTTAAGAAAACCTTTCTAACTATAAAGATAGTTAATACTGAAATAGGTTACCAAGGAAGGTTGTGGAATCCTCACCACTGGAGACTTTTAAGAACAGATTAAACAAACACCTGTCAAGAATAGTCTCTATCCAGCCTCTGTGTGGGAGGATGGAATAAATGACCTCTTGAGGTCCATTTCAGCACTATATTTCTATGATTCCAAGTGCATAAATGTTCACAAGATCAAGGCCAAGATAGGATTCTAGAAACCGTCATGCTCATTGAAATCCTCAGTGGGAGACATGAGCATTTACAACACTAATGTTCTTCCCTGATTACAGTCCTATAGAGATTATAGAAAATCAAAACCACTTAGCTTTGAACTGTACACAATAGCAGGCATTTCACTGTACTCCACAACAAGCCACACAAATGCCATTAATCAAATGCAATGAGCCCCTTCATGCATGTAAAAATTGGAGCCTCTTGTTCACAGCAAACATTTTAGTTACAATAAAGATATAGTGATTCCTCTTGTTTATCTTCATGTCTTTCAGGGGAGCTGTCTTTGTTATAAAGATGTCTTTCTGCCATTCTGGGGGATTCCAGAATCACTCAGCTTCACTTTGCATTCTGTCATCTTAAAGATGTGTGACTATACGTACCTCAGCTGGTGTAATCAGATTACACTGGGGGCTTCACAGCTGTTGTCTCTTCTTCTGATACCAGTGTCACTCCTTTGCCAAGTGGTATTCATTAGTTGCTCCCTTAAACACTTTGTCAAATTGTCTCAACAGTGACATTTTTCAGATTGGCTCAAATCATAATTATGACCCTTTGTCAGCATGGTCTTGGATGAACTAAATCCATAACCTTGGCGAGGAAGCTGAAGAATTTGTGCACCTTCTTCACCAGCAGCAATTTTTTCCCTTATTAGGCTTTGAGTCATTCTGTATGCGCTCTGCGCCAGCTGCAGTCAGTGCAGCTGTGTTGATTGGTACCCGCTGAGGCTCTGGCCTAAGTCTGTGATGACATAAAGGGACAGCAGGCACTTCATATCTACAGTCATAAACTAGTCCTCCGTTAGACAGAGATGGGGCAAGTTTCTCCATGTGTAAATGGCATCAGCAGAGAGAGACTGAGAGAGAGGACAGTGAACCTACCTGCGCTCTCCCAGCTAGAGCCAACCCTTTCAGCCTATCTGCCCAGAGAAGGTCTGTGGGAGAGGGTCTGTGCAGTCTGAGGGCCTCAGTAGCCTTCAGTACCCCAGAAGCAGATGGGGAGAACATGAGTACCACAGAGGGCTGCTGAAGGGACCAGGAGGTTTATTTGCATGAGCTCCCACCCTCAAAGCAGCTCATACCACTCTCTGGCAGTGTGAGTGGAGGCCATTCCCTGCCTCTTGGTGCATCGTATGGTAGCTGACTATGCCCAGGGTTGGTCAGCCCTGTATTGAGCCAGAAAATATGATGGTAAAGGGCTACTTTACTGCCATGCACTCAGGATTCTGCTGTGGGAGCCCTTCTGGTTATCTAATGGCAACGTACTCCATGGCAACCTGGAGCTAAAGTCTCTGGCCAGTCCTTGGATTCTGTGCCACGAGGGGTGGTAGGCTGAGAATTTGATGGCAGTTGAATTTAAATCAGAGGGGTTTACTGCATGCGTCTCTGTTAACTTGTATATTAAATATATTTAATGCTGTTCTCACACTTCCAATTTTCAGTATATTGCAGATTTTTGTATTGACATAATTGCACCAAATAATAGTTTGGGGTGAGGATGGGGTTAAGATGGAGTCTTTTGCAGCATGGGGAGGGGACAGTTAGGGCTTTTGCTGCGTGGAAATTTAGGATTATGAGGGGCATGTTAGCTGGAGACTTCTGATTAAAAGCTGACCGTGATATCGCCATCTAATATATAGGTTTCATGGTTAACTCACTGAGATGAACAGGACAGTTGGCAGGTCTCAGAGCTGTGGATTGAGGCTCTCTGCAAACTCAGGAAGACACTAAATCGGCAAAAACTCGGATTTTAAATGTATTTCACAACCCAAAGGACTGAAGATTTTTTTAAAAATGCAAACTTAGATTTTGTAGCACAATTTTGTGGCATTGGGTAGGCAGATTCTGTGTTAAATGTCATTGCTGCAGACCAGTGGAACACATGGCGCCTTGACCAAGGGTAGAGGTACAGATCAGTAGCTCAAAATAGCTCGGCAGTCAGATGCTATATTACTGAATAGCTACCGATTTCCTAACAGAACTTCCCTGGAAGAAAGTGTTTTTCTGTGTCTCCTTTGATTTGTCTTTAATCTAGGCTTGCCCAAATTATGCACGGGACATCCCTACAGTCACCCCTTTGGCAGGACTCTGATAAATCTTGTGCAATGTGTGCCTTGTGTGGTATCATTTGAAATCTCAATTTGCTGATCATCGTTGTCCTGGTAGAATATGTGTGGCAACATTGTGTGTACATACTACTGTATGGCATTACTAAGGCATATCCCAAGTCTGGAGAGCAGTCACAATCCAGTTCTTCAGAGACGGGAGGCTAGTCAATGCCTTAACCAGCTGCCAACAAAATCAGATCACCTGGTTAAGTGGCCATTCTTTGGAAGGAAAGAAAGATGTGAGTGAAAACCTACATCTCAGTGAGGAAACAGCTGGGAGTTCCTGTTCACACAGGCTTTATGGCTCCTGAACCTCTGCTGGAGATAGTTCTCTAAGAAGTGAAACAACTATACAAAAGAAAAGCAGATGCCCCACATATTTCCTCCTTTTCTCTCTAGCCACAGCATCGACAACACTTGAAGAACAACGGAAGCAACTTTGGACTGGGGGAGGGAGCCTTAATGAAAGAAATGCAGCCATTAAGACTGCTGAAGGCTGAGGTGAGAGAGACCTTTGCTTTGAATTCACAGTTAGGCATTAGTTGAGTTTTACTTTTATTTTCTTGCAACCAATTCTGACAGTTACACCTCATTACTTGTAGTCACTTAAAATCTATCTTTGGTAGTTAATACATTTGTTTTATCTAACCCAGTCTGTTTGGATTGAAGTGTTTGGGAAACTCCATGTTGGGTAACAGGATTTGTGCATATCATTATCTATTAATAAAATGACAGACTTTATATGAGCTTGTGCTGTCCAGGAGAGAGCTGGGCAGTACAAGACATACATTTCTGAGGGAAAGTCTGGGACTGGGAATTTGCTGGTCTTGCTCGGCAATGTAATTCATGAGTGACTGGCCATAGCACTTAGACAGTAGAACTGAGAATAATTTACATGTTGGAGGCTGTGTGTGAGAAAACCAGGAGTGGTAGCTGTCACAATGAAGCAGTGTAAAAGGAACCCCAGGTTGAAGAATTGAGGGGACGCAGCTGTTCATCAGTCTAGATTGTACCCTTGCTAATGACACAATGTGATGGTGACATATTCTGTCTTTGAATTTCATATATAGTCTGTATCCATGCATACTAGTAGCAGTTTTAACTGTCTGGGTTCCAGCACGTGGGGTCAGAATTTCTCAGTAGTGACTAGTGATTTTTAGCACCCAACCTGAGACCGTTTAAAGGGGCCTGATTTTCAGAAAGTGCTAAGATCAACCCTCTAAGTCAGGCCCTTTATAAAGATGTTTCAAGATAGGTGCCTAAATCACTAGTCACTTCTGAAAATCTTGGCCTTCATCTTCCTATAGTCAACTTTATAGTAAAAAGAAAGAGGAGCCAATTATATAGTGCATGCCCAGAAAAATATAGTTTCCAAGTCCTTTATTACAAAGGTCAAAAGTTGTGATTACAATTTACAGACATGATTTAAAAATTATTCACAAAGAGATACGGGAACAATTGATATGCCAGAGAGAGAACTTAACCCAGCAAAGATTGAAGATGAGACAGTGTAGTAATTTTCTTGCTTTATTTACTGAAAGAAGAGATCTGAATGTATGTTTCTCTTTGCCTCTCAGCTGTAAACATTAGAAATTACATGCTTAGCACCTTAAATCATGATTCTGCAACACTCATGCACAAGTGTGTACTTATACACTTTACTTACAACTTGAATGTCCTGTTGCTGTCACATGTGTGAGCATTTGCAAGATCTAGGCCTTTTTTCAGAGATGAATATTTCTGGTTGATGTGAAAGTCTGGAGGTTTTAGTACACTATAATGATTACACTCCAAAAAAATTCATTTCTTTTGAAAGATTCTACTGGTTTGAGCAATATTCCTATTCTAAAAAATGGAAACTGCCACCGGAACTGATAGTGTCTATGACCTCAGTGAACATTAGGTGTGACCATTATACTTTGTTAGAGCAGTGTATGTGCTCTAAAGAGATGTATCAATAGAGATGCAATTATGCCTTTAAGACGGCAGATTTATTGCTTTTCTGGATGTTTTGTTATGCTAATGGTTCTCATGGTATCTACTGGTTTTAAAAAAAATCACTTCAGAAATATCACAAAAGAGTGACATTTTACCAAATTTCACAAAATAGGAAAACCAGTCACGGCATATTTTACAACATTAACAAAAGGTGGAGACTCAGTACGCCTGAGTATCCCAATATGAAAATGCAATTTCAGCAGTGCAGTAGTAGTCACCATTTATCTACATGTTCAAACAGCCAGAACTTGCACTTCGGCCATCTACCACGACAAGACACAGACAAACCGCACAATGGAGCATGTTTGAGGGACAACACAAATATAAATACAAAAATCACTAATACACTGTTGCATCTGAATCGTACTAATGCAAGGTATTTAACCAAGGGTATTACATCTAGCGATACTGTACAGTGGGTATTTTCCATATCTTGTTGGCATCACAGGGTTTACCTTTACCAAGGTATCTGCAGTATTCCCTACCGCAAGGTTGAAGAATACTGCAAGTGCCATCGTAAGTTTAACTACTGTGAGTAGCAAGTGTCAAGGTTTAAGGGCACCCACTGTATGTATAACTTAGCATGTTTTTTGTACCACGTGGGACAAAACAATTGTACAGTGTGCCTTTGTTAAGGCTTTGTGCTGGTTTAAAAGTAGATTTTTTTTTTTAAAGATTGTCCAGCAGTGTCCACGTCACCCATCTTCAGTGGAACATCTCTTTGTTGATCCACATAAGACTGCGTGTCTCATTGGGTTTGCATTCATACTCAATGCTACCAAAGGCATTTCCCCATTGGCAATGATTTCGTTTGTGGTAGTCATAGAATTTGACTTGCCAGACTGTCTCAAAAGTGCCGATGTCACTAAACTGTGGAGAACAGGGAATAAAGTTGTTAGTAAGGAACTGAATTTTTTCCCCTCTTCCTCCTCCATGCAATGCCCTCCAATTAAACTGCATGTGTGAAACACTGATGTAAGGGTTATTCCCAAACTAGCAAAATCAAAGATCTTTCAAGGTTGCTATGGTATCCTTCACGCAGTCTTTAGTAGTGCCTAAGCATAATTAGTAGTACATACAGGGCCTGATTCTCCCCTGTCGTGCCCCTCTGGCAATCATTGATACGTGTGCAGGATGAGTGAAAATGATACCATTCTGAGCAGGTATCATTTATTACCCACTTTCCATAGGTGTAATTAGCTGCTGTAGGCAAGGCAGCAGAGAATCAGGCTCATAAAGTTCTATCTGATGATCCGGCAACACATGGTGAGGTGATGAAATCAGATGATTCTGCCATATACATAGTCTATGAAACATGTATCACCAACATATGAGACATGGTTTTCCAGTGTTGTACAATATACTGTGCTTGCCATGAGATTGAGGTTAGTGGTTTACCTGTGTACTTTGATACACACACAGAATTAACAGGTATGAACGTCCTCCTTTTTGCTTTGCCTGCAGTCTTGAGCGTTACCTTATTTTTTCCATCTACAGTGCCATTTGGTCTGTAGATTAATGCAAGCTGCTACTACACAAGCTATTACTATGCTATTTGTATATGTCCCTTGGCTTCTTTTCCACCTTTTTATACCAAATAAGAGTGAGAGAGGCTCCCAGTTACATTTTTCTATAATCACTGCTCATTGTACTGGGCTATTGAATCATAATTTATAGACAAATGACAGAAGCTAGTAGATAGCAAAGTATGAGTGATTGTTTAAGTTCCATTACAATGAGCAGGAATGAAGATTTCAAGTTTTATTGGACTTGGTGTTTGTCTATAAACTAACATTACATTGAACAGGTTATTTACAAATAAATGGGGCTACAGTAATGATAACTTGGAATTACAATTGTATGAAACATTTCATTTCCTCCCCCGACTTATTGCAAGACCCCAGTTTAACAGCAGAATACACTCACGTGAGAGGTAGAAGGATAGATTATGGTTTTAATTGTACTGATGTATGTGTGGAATTATCCACTGACTTCAACTGAGGTCCTGCAAATTTACACCAGCGCAACTGACATCAGGACCGTAGGACCCTGGATATTGTCTTTGAAATGCGGGGGTGAGGGTTTGCACACAACACCTCTCGGCTCAGCAGAACGTTATATTGGTGTATGTTCTATTAGCAGAAGACTAACTGCTAATTTCAATGCTACTGCAATGGAATAAGCATTACTGTGTTTTTATCGTTCCTTTTAAAATATTCCTATTGCTCATTTTAATAATGACTCTTCTCCATATGACTGTTTTTGTTGCAATCATATGCTTAGGAGCTGGCCTGTGATCATCCACGTACTGTATTCACCACTGGAAAGTCATCATGTAAATCCCTTTCCAGAGTGACTCTCTCAGCCGGCCTGAAGAAGCAGAAGCTTCGGTGTCTACACCTGACCGATTACAGCTGATTTCCCAGTAGGGTGGTTATTTTGTTTCTGCCTGCAGTGCAGTTAGGAAGCTACCACTGCCTAAGGGACACATTTATTACCTCGCCCACCTTGTTGCTGAGTAAGGGATACCTTATCAAAAGACCTCTGCACCCACCAACTCCCGTTGATAATTTGCATTTAGGCATGACCATAAGGGAAACTGCTGGGTGCAGAGTTCTTTTGAAAGCCAGGCTCCAGTCATGGGTGTAGCCTTAATATCTGCCCCGTTAGAGGAAATCACAGAAAAAACGTTACTGAGGATCTGAAGTTACTGTAGCAGCTCTCCCCAGTGGCTGCATTCATTCCCAAGGAATGGACGTGGTTTCAGCTACCAAGCCTGGTGGCCACTTGTAACCCAAAGCGGTAGAGGCTGAAAGTGCGATGTAAGCACCATGCTTAGCCCTGGGGAAAAGGACTGTCTCTTGCTGCTCAAGGGACCCCTCTTACCAACCCAGGAGTGACATTGCAAATGGAGGAAAGCATCAACATCCTCATCGAAAAGGATGGTTAATCCAACGGGGACCTTGTGTGATGCACTAAAGGAGTTTGCAGGTGTATTTGGGGGAGCAGCGAATATGGGGATTTGTGAACTTGGAGAAAAATCAGTTGCAATACTGTTGATAGTATTAGATGGGATATGCCAGGAAATAAGTGATGGGGTATTGACTTCACAGCAACTGCATAGAAAAGCTGGACGGGGGAGACGTACAGGGAAAAGAATCCTTCCCCCCAGCCCAGACTGTGGAGAGACCATGAATAGTCCCTGTGATCTTAATATGGCCCCCTGTAGGATTCCAGGGGAAGGATGGGCTGTGGATGTTCTAGCCATGCATTGCCCCACTCAATCCCTGAGCGCAGGGAGGTGGCTGAGCAATCTTTACATAGTTCTCCTAAATTCATAGCGCCCTGCAGCAGACTTACACTAAGTCCATCCTCCAGGCCCTCTCCAGGACTGCATGGTTAGTACTGGTAGCTAAAGGAAACTTAGAAGGTTCTTTGCCTCTTTTGCAGGGATGTGCCATAGTTCGTTATGCAATCACCCATCTATTTGCTAATAGGGTTCAGTAGTTAGTTATTCCCTCAGTCCCTCTGAAGTTGGACTCAATGAGGTTTTTGTTTATGGTTATTTGTTGTGGGAGGCTGTAAGCTGACAAGCCACCTGTGTATATTGCATTCCTTAGCTCCTCTCCCTATGGGGTCTGAGCACTGTTTAGTGGTCCCTGCACTCTGAAACCCCCAGTCTCCTTCTGGGTGATTTGAGGACTATGTCCTTCCATAGAGGCCAGTCCCATGCATCTTGGAATGCAATGGAGAAGGAACAGGGATCTATCCCTGGGCATCCAGGAGAGCCTACCAGTTTCTCTCTTGAAGCCACTTGCTTCCATTACCACCTCCTATTAGAACCATTGCTGCTTGAGCATGCAGAGTGTTGGGGTTCCAGTATGAGCATCCTCAGACCTGCCCAGGTGTGTGTTAACAAGTGACCTCCCATAACCCTTTCCATGGTGAAGGCATATGCAGAGCACCCTATGGAACAAACCCTCTGCTCCTCACAGTAACAAGCAGAGGGCTTTTGGTGCCAACAGCTCCCAAGGGTTACTATCATTGTCAAATGGTGAGTGAAAACCTCAGAATCATTCCCTTGGTTCTCTGGGTTCCAGTTCCCTTCCTCATTGCTCTGCCAATGAGAGCTTCCTTAATGGATATCCTACTGAAAACATAGCAGCATGGTAAAATAGCTCAAAGGTCTCCAGGTAATTTGAGTGGTCAAGTACCAGCACAACACTTAAAAAATCCCTTCCTCTGATCCTGAAGATGCTGAAATAAGATTGGTCATACAAAGGTCTAACTAAGCCTTATCCTATTAAAGCAAAAGCAATTTTGGGTTGCATTAACAGGAGGAAAAGCACGAAAGTCACGGGAGGTGATAGCACCGGTCTATTTGGCACTGGTTAGGCCTCAGCTGGAGTACTGTGTCCGCTTTTGGTCACCAATATGTAGAAAGAATGTAGAGAAACTGGAAAGGATCCAGAGGTGAGTGACAAAGATAACCAAAAGGATGGCATGCAAGCCATATCAGCAAAGGCTGAAGGACACACACAGAGAAAGAAGTGCTTTGACCAATTCAGAAGTACCTTGTTCAGATTCTAAAGCCCTGTATATGGTCTCCAGCCCCAAATTCTGCATCTGGAAATTGTTGGCTAGGAGGAAGGCCCGTTTGGGACCAGTGACTAGCCATGGAAGGAAGTTACTGGGCATTGTCAGATCTCCACAGAAGTGCAAACAAAAATATTTAGCAATTAGGCTGGTCGGACCTCAAGGTTTCCCAAAACCTTTAAATGATATCACCTCCCATCCTGTCCCCACTTTCTTAGCAAATTTCAGTCTGAGCCAAAAAACCTGCGATGAAGCCTGAAATGGAAAGGTCTGCCACATTCAGTTATAACTGTTCATGTTGATTTTCAATTTGCATGACTGAGACTACAACATTTTAGTATGTGAACACAGCGCAAACTTCACATCTGGTCATTAGAAGTGTAAGTATTGTTTCACTTAATATGTCCCACAACTGCATTTGGTATTGAAATAATTATAACAGGCATAGTAGCACTCTTTCCCTTACTCTTTATGTTCTTGCACCTGGGTAATATTGGTGGGGCTGATAGCCCATTCATTATAAAGGTTGCCCAACACTTTCCATTATGTATTACACACTGTGTTGAGTTCCTCATAACTTTGCCAAACTAACCACTGCCTTATAGGATTGGCAAAATATTAACTCTAGAATTCCGTATGTTAGATCCTAGTAGTATATTACGTGAAATATAAAGCCGCTCAAGGATTACATTATTTTGATTCAATTTGCTTACATCTATGAGTCCGGTTCTGCAGCCCTTAGATATGCAAAATGTAAGGGCAGCAGGATTGGACCCAGAATAGCAAAAAAAAGTCTCCATCCTGCAGTCACATAAACACCAGGCTTAATTGTATATCTTTTTTTGTAGCTCCATTGGCTTCAGAGGGAGTAATGCCATTCCCCTACTCTTTGTATGTTAAGCTAGTGTATAAAGTTAAGCCAGCGCATAGATACTTTCAGCACTGAAACCTAAGAACCTAAGCTCAGGGCAAGATTCCCATTAACCTCAGTAGGTGCAGGGCTGGGTCCTCTCTGTGAGAATTACTTAGAAGAATAAAATTGATTTTCCTTAAAAACAAGTGAGTTTATTTGTTATACCAGTGTCCACGCAGAAGTAAGGTGTGGCGTGGTATTTGAGACATGTTTTGCTAAGTCACGCGTGACTTTGTCTAGCTCAGGAGTGGCTTAGTGAACTGAGCAATGGAAGGGGGTCAGGTAAGGTCATCCCTCTGCAGTACTTCTCAGTGAGACTTACGGGTTCAGTGTCACAGTTGCTGCTGTCACTAAAGCAATAGTGATTGCAGTGTGCCGTTCTGTAATGGCCTCTTTCACAGCATGCAAGGATATTATAACCAACATCTTAAAGTCTATACTTATAAATAAAGAGGGACGAGATTTACACCAATGAATCCTTTCCATGTTTTCCCATTTACCAGTTGTCAAAATATCTCACTCTCCATGGATCTCATTTAGTTTTTGATTCCATTATCTCCCTTGCCTCTGTATGCACTCTATAGCGTCCAGCACGTGTAGGCCATGCCCAGAGGGATGGTTACCTGTATGTTGACCTGTAAAGGCTGTCTTTGCCCGCTTTTAGTGTGAGGCACTCCTTCTGTATCATAGATTCCTGTGTAAGAAACGACCTGGGGATCTCTTGAGTTTTCTTCCAGGGGGACGTTCACTCCTCCGATACCCATAGTCCTGGAATAGACAGGCCGGAAGCCTTTAACTGTTCAGTTTGAAACAGCCCTTATGCACAAAACAATTACAGACAAACCCTGGGCACTTGCTATTCTGACCCAGGCCGATGAAGTCAATATGAAGGTGGAGTGCCCATAAACTGCACACACACACAGCATGGGAGGAGTGGGGTCACACGTGGGTTTTTACACAGATTATATTCCATGCAGCCAAGAACAGAAATGTTTGTAATTTGCTGCCTCTGCAGAAGCCTGTTTTATGCAGTCTACCAAAAAAAAAAAATTATTCTTTAAAGATTGTGCTGCCGACTCATTTTGGCTGATGGATTTTGGAGGCTAAGGAGTAACCAGAAGAAGAAACATGAGTATAATTCAAAGGGGAAGGTGTGATTTATTGCAGCTGGGCTTTAACCCTTTAAATGAGCTTTTCAGATGGAGGATCTTCAGCCAGAGGCAGTCTCCTCTTCCTCACCCCCATCCCCATATCCCTTCTTCCTTTCCCATTTGTAGGCCAAAGGACTGCAGAACCTCCTGTCTCAATCTAATAACACCCATTCTCTTTCCAGATCATGCACTTGGGAAAAATCAACCCAGGAGAAATGGTGCAAGCCTGGGACATTTCTTAATCAGGCTGGGGATGATCTTGAAGAAGCTGCACCATGGGAGGAGGAGAGGGCGGAGAGTAGGAATTCTCCTTCCCTATCTAGGGAAGGAAGACGCATCTATTGGCAAAGATTTATTTATTTTTTTAACAGACACACAGAGGCTTTGCAGCAATCCACTGCCATTGCACACACACAGGCTTTGCAGCCATGCACTGTAGTTATAAAGGGAGGATGCTGATGTAGCAAGCAGGGACAGAAAAGCTCCACCCAGACACAGGGCCATCAAAGCAAAGAGAGGGGGAAACAATGGAAATCCTGCGCTGTCAGCCTGCCAGGAAAACATATTAGACGTCTAAAAATAGCCGGGGGAGGGCTGGGCGAGGGGCCCAGGGGAGCAGACACAGACCCGCGGTGGGGGGGCGCTTACGTGGCATGCACGACCCCTGGCTTCAGCACCATCTGGATCTTGTACTTGGCGCCGGTCAGTAATTTGATGGTCCTGTTCTGGTCGAACCTCTGCCCGTCCACCTTGAAATAGACGGGCCCATCGTTGGGCTGGATTTTGAGGGAGACGTTGATTTTCACCAGCTGGGGGATCTCGCCCATGGTCTCAGGGCTGCAGCCAGAGAGGGATGCAGGGAGGGAGAGAGGAAGAGGAGGAAGCAGGAGGAAGAGGAGGGGCCGCCCCAGCCCTTCCCAAAAGCAGCTGACCGATTTTTCTAATCCCGGGGGAGCGTCTGCGCTGCGGCGGCCCCCCCCGGGCTGGATCCCGGCGCGGCGAGCCGCGGGGCCCCGGCAGCCGGTCGAACGCAGCCGGGCCGGATTTACAGCCGCGCTGATCCGCGCCAAGCCCGTGTGGACAGGGCTCGGAACCGGCCCGGGGAGCGTGCAGCCGGCGGGGGGCGAAGGGCGCCGCGCAGGGTTCGGTACTGCACGAAGCGAACCGGGGGGGTCAGAGGGTCTCCTGGAAACAGCCAAATCCCAGTAAAACCCGGGCTGGGAATGCGGGGCAGCGGCCGGGGGGGGAGGCTGCGTGCAAAGCGTGTGAGCCGAGAGCTGCACCCGGAGCGCGCCTCTGCTCCTTTTCCCTGGGTGTCTACATGGACTCCGGAGTTGATCCGGATGAACGGCAGGCGCACGCCTTTCCAGCCCCCCTGCGGGACGGTGCATTACCCCGCTGGGACCGGGCTGCACTCCACAAACAGAAAGGGGGGTGGGAAGCTAAAGGGACCGGATGAATTCAGAGCAGGGTTTTTTTACCCTTCACAATGGGGCTGGGGCCCTTTCCAAAGGAGCGGGGAGCTCGTTTCGTCCGTGCGGCGTTCACACCGAGTTCCGCCCGGCTCCCTTAACGGAGCGTTCGCTCCGGGCCAGCTGCGGTCCGGGCCCAGTCCACCCTGGTGCGTCTGCGGGCAGGAAAGAGAACGCGAATGCGGCTAAAGCAGGGGGGCCGGTGTGTGTGTGTCGGGATGCGGGGGGCCGGTGTGTGTGTCGGGATGCGG